>OY728122.1:182432348-183682348 GCA_963277665.1 Viscum album
CATTCATTTGTACATACAACCTACCGTCTCAATGAACGATGTATTCCTTTTTCTACCCCTAACTTTTATGGATTACTCTAAATACATATATAAGGAATATATAAGATATTTTTATCATGGTTAAAATTCTTGAGATTATGGAACCGTGATCAATGTGAGAGTACCAAAAATAAAAAATCAAATCACACACGAAAAACAAATCTTTTATTGCTTGAACCGTGATTTTAACTTTGAATTGTTAATAAATAAGTAATAAAAGGTCATATATACATCATATATTGTATAATATATATAATTATAGTTATTTAATATATACAAAATAAAATTATATTTATTATATAGTAGGATCAGTCATGTATAAAGGAATATGATACTTAATTTGAGGGATTTTGGTCTCAATTTATCATCTTTTGGACATACGTTATGTTATGCACATAACTTCTTTTATGAGGTGTATATACAGCCCCATTGAATTTTAATGTCATAAATTTATTTATTCTCCTAAAATATTATGTTCCGTTTAACTTTATTCCTTTATGGGGATTATAATTCAAATTTACCAAAGTGGTATGGGTTTTAGGATACAGTCTCACCATTTATCGAGATAGTTTGTGTTTATGCTTATGATAATGAGATATTACTATATATCTCTCAATAAACTCATTAATTTTATTCTCATGTAGTTATTTCTTGATAATATATATTTTCCAATTTCATTTTCCTCTCTTTATTTAATCATTATTCCAAAACAAATTAACCACAATTAACTTTATTTCTATCTTCGGTCAAAAATCCTTTCTTCTTCTACATCAATTTTTTTTAAAAAAAAAATTCTAATTTAATTTAATGTTCCTTTGTTATTTTTTAAAGTAATTTTTAACCCTATTTTAGTTTTTTAAAATTTTTTAAAGGAATCTTCATGTATTTTTTAAAACAAAGACCATTTGGATTTTACTGAAAATATAAAAGGAATCTTTGTATTAATGTGTATGGTATTTCCCACCATAATAAACACTCAATTTTTTTAGGCTTCATTTATATGTTTAAAATTTTATTTTCAATGAAAATAATTTCCAAAAAAATATGAATTATTAGTTTTAAAATTTTATTTTCAAATAAATGTTATTTTCATAAAGAAATGTTCCTGGAGTATTTTCAAAATCATTTTCCATCTAAGATGACATCCATTGATGTTAATTATGTTTTACTATTGATATGATCCTATGATACTATTCTTATCCTTTCTATGGATGGTTTGTGTTTATGTTGAAATAATGCATATTAAACTCATTTATTTACCATGGGTTATGATATGATGAAATGTTTGTGAAACCTATTCCATCACATCGGTTATGATATGATGAATGTTTAGGATCTCATGGAACAAAAATGTATGGATTATGTGACCAGTGGAACTTATTTTGTACTCCAATGCAATGGTTAATGATTAATGTTCTATAATATAATAAGGTATATTAGAGGTTATCCCAAGCCTGGAAAGAGGGTACATGAGAGGTTATCCCAATCCCAAAGTAGGTACATGCATGGTTTTCCCGGGCCTAACATGTTATGAATATATTAGTGGGTATCCTTGTCATAAGGTTTTCTATGGTTATGTGTTTTCCAAAACACTATGTATTATGGAAATGTTATTCTTTCATGTAAAATGTTCTTTGGACCTACAATCCATTTTTTTCAATATAAAAACCACTTTACGGGTAAGTGAAAACCATACAGAAAATTACACATTGTCACCGGCACATTCCCCATAAATTCTTTCAAAACAACATACCAAAAACAAACCACTTACATCAACCAAACAACATTCAACATTGCCTCCGCAATAGAACCAATTCAAAATTTTAAATCAAAAGACAAAAAACCATTCACTACCATGGGACCAAACCACATCAAACAGACCTCCAATACCATCGACACATTACCAACCTAATCACCTCGAACCATTAAATTCCATCATGAACATCTTTTCACCTACGTAACTTCCATCAACGCACGATCTACCAACCTCACTGGAGAGACCCATGATACACTGTTGACTTTGAACCATAATTACTATCATTGAGTGACTCCAATCATTGAAGAGTCGCTGCAACCGTGACACCGCCACTCCAAACTTCACCAAAATTACCATTTCCTCACCATTGTCTAATGATCAAGGTCACCATCACCTCCCAAAGAAGCCCACTCAAACTCACTTCCCAACAAAACTTGAACACCACTGTGCAACTCCACCTTTGAGAGAGCAGTGGAATCCTAGCTCTAGAGTAGAGAAAAAATAGTCTTTTGCAGGTTGAAATAGCATCAAGACCATTACTGACCAGGAGACCTCAAACCAGGTACTTCATTGTTTCCCTCCATGTCGCATCACAAAAGCCGCCCTATACCAACACCACATCTAATGATGATTCAGAAAGAGAAAAAAATCCCCAACATAAGACAAACCTAAATCACCGAGTGTGAGGAATAAAGAACGGTAAATGAACATGAGGAAAAAATATGGATAATAAGATTGGGGGATGAAAATGTAGGAGACCTGGGGATGAAACCCGGAATGAAGAAGACTAGCAGAACATCCTCAATCACCAAAATGCATCCCATAACCTCGATGTTCCCTCCACTCCAAATCTGACCTGGATAAGAGCGGTGGAACTCTGGGCTAGAGATTAGTAAGGCTCCTGAGAAAGGCCATCACGGAGCTGAGGGAGGAGAAACAGGGAGAGGATACTAGGAACCATCCAAAGAAAAAAGGGGGGATTTATAGAAAGAGAATCCCAGTAAATAGAGCACTGAGAGCATAGCGGAGCTATAGAAAAACCTAGGAGGAAAGGGAAGGAGGAGGAGTGTCGAGAGCATTAGTAGCACTGAGGGAATGTCAATACATCTTTAAGAAGAGATTACAGGCTCTCCAATATCTTGAGGTATGGAAAATTTTCTTCTATTCCTTTATTATTAATGTATTATGAACTACTAATATTTATTCCATGACTAAATATTTTGATCATTGATTTGAAGGGTATGGTTTTCATATGTTATTATCATGTTCTAATATCCTTATGATCATGTTATGTTTACATGTTTTTCTTTTTTACCCTTATTAAGCATCTGATCTCACCCATTCTTATGTTTATTTTCTCCAGGTTATGATAATAGGTATTATGTTTGATATGTCAAAAAAGGGTTCTATTTATGAGGAATAAAGTGGGAGATGAGGTAAAACTCTTATGAACTATTTTTTTATGTTTCAATGTTTCCAAATAAACTATTCCTTTATGATCCTCACATATGTATTTCTATAATGTAATGAATGTTCATCTACAAATATGTAATATATATGTTTGAAAAGTTTAAGTAATTATAGTTGGTATCAAAAGAAAACAAGGATTATGATCCTTGGTAACTCTCAAGTGTGAGCATTGGATAGTGAATGGCTCTCCACCCAAGGGCTTCATGAGGAAAGGAATTCTACTAGGGAGAGTATTATGAATCCTTACTAGGAGATGTATCCTACCATGGAGTTCTCTGATAGGTATGAATTATACTCCATTGGTAATAATTTCAGACCACTATAGTAGTTATAATAGGATAGTTTTATTTATCCTTTATAAACATGGATGAGAATACTTAGTGAGAACCATAAGGATATGTTTTATTATATGAAAATATCCTGGAATTTTTTTTAAGTATAGGGTGAGTGGTTTCCAAGTGATGAAATCCCTATCTTGATACTACAAGTGGGTGTGATTATAGAATATATGTACCTAGGGGTAATTACTATAAAAATTTCATGTCAGGCTTGATTTTAATTTTACCTGGTATACAATAATTACCCTTACTAAACTTCTGGTTTGACACTCCTAGGGGATATGATTTGTAAATTCACATAATCATTATGAACCATCAGTAAAGATTTAAATAATTTATATGAATAATTTAGGTTAAGCCTCATTTTCTATAGATTGAAAAGAAGTTGTCCTGATTTAGATATCCTATAATTGTTTTTTATGATTATGTGGTTTCCCACTATGATTAGTGTTTCCAAAACTACACTTATTTGTTTCATTAAATAGTTATAGACTTAAGGAAGCATGTTAATACAAAATGAAATGGACAATAAAATAATTGTCCACCTAATAAACCAAATTTTATGGGATCTCAACTGAAAAATATTATTATTATTCTTACACAAATTTTTTATAATATGAATCATGTTTAGATTCCAATGAGAAAAGGAGTGAAAAATTTATATTTATTCTTTTAAATAGAAACATCCACCTTCTTTTAGTGGTTCTACTGATCTACTAGTTACCGATAAATGGATCGATAACATTTAAAAGACATTTTCCACTCTCCAGCATTAATAGCATGAAAATTCATTTTATCAATCTATCATTTATAAGGAAAAGAAGATAAATGTTAGAATGTTATCAGTAATATGAAATAATAATATGAAATTGACTCTATGTACTGGGATGAGTTTAAGATTCTATTTTTTGATATGTAATTCACTTGTATTGTTCATATGAAAATAGAGATTAATTTTCTTGAGAAAATTCAGAAGGATGATGAATCTGTTAGTACATATGATTTAAATTTTACAAGGATTGTGAGACTCACTTCTATTATTATCATCCAACCTAAAATTAAGGTTTATTTATTCTTAAGTGGTTCAAAACCAAGTATTCAAAGTGAATTATCCATAAGGAACTTCAGTAGCTGTGAAGAAATTGTATGTTGTGCTATGAAAGTGGAAATGGAGATTGCAGTGACAGATAAATTACATGGTCTTGATATGAAAAGAAATATGGAATTCAAGGTAAACTCAAAAAATCATGGAGTGAAGAAGATAAGTTTCCTTATTGATCAAATTAACGAAATAAACATGGATGAAATTGAATTAAGGAGACTAATAAATGTTTTATGTGTGTAATGAAAGATCATTGAGTGGATGAGTTTTAAATTTAAGGGAAGAAGTTAGATAACGATACGAATAAAGAGTGATCTCTATAGAATGCACCTCCCACACTTTAGTGTTTCAAATTCAAGGAGTTCATACATTATTCTAATAAGTGTCCAAATATGAAGGTTGGTGAAAATGATCAACATTCAAAACCTTTTAAGATGGGGTGAAAATACAAATCTCATGTGATCACTATTTATCATGAGGGGTGAAATAACAATGTAGTGGAAGGTACACTTACTATCCACTCTTGGATTTTTAATGTATTATTTAACTCTAGATCCACCCACTCTATTATATCTAAACATTTTTTATGGGTATAAAAATTCCACCTAGATGATTGATATTTAATTTTTAGTGAAAAAACAAAATGTTAAGATGATCACATATCAAGTATATGATTCTTATCCAATTGAATTTTTGGGGAATTTTCTTCCTAAATTTTTTGTATTCTTCATTTGGTTGAATTTGATGTTATATTAGGCATGGATTGGATTTATGTACATAAATCCCACATCAATTTATTAGGATAGGAAGTCACATTAGTTATCCAAAACAAACCTTGATCTTATATCAAAGAAATGATAAATATAAACATCTGATGGAAATAAAATTGATTGTAAGGGTTTTGATTCTTATTAAAAGGGGGTGCTTATCTCAGATGGTTAGGAAAAAATCAAAATTGATGAAATTCCAATTATATGGGAGTTTTCTATGTCTTTTTGGAGGAGTTTCCCAGTCTTCTACTAAATTGTGAAACTGATTTCTTAGTAAAACTCATACCTGGTATTACACCTATTTCAAAAACTCCCTATAGAATTTAACTAATTGAGTTGTAGGAATTGAAGAAGAAATTCCAGGAGAATCTTTATAAAAGATTAATTTATCCATTTGTGTCTCCATAGGGTGAACCTACTGTTTTTGTTACAACTAAATATGGATTGATGTGAGTCTATATTAAGTATCAGGATCTGAACAATATCGTGATCAATTTCAAGTATCCTCTAACACACATTGATGACTTTTTTGATCAACTTCATGGATCTCAATACTTTTCCAAGATTGACCTTCATTATGGATATCATCAATTGATGTTCAATATGAAGTATATACCTAAAAATCATTTTATAAAATTTATGGACACTATGAGTATATATTCATTAGGTGTTACTAATCCCATGTTATCTTCATGACATCAATGAATATAGTCTTTAGAGACTACTATGATCAGTTATTTGTAGTATTTATAGACGAAATTATTATTTATTTAAAGAATAATAAAGAACATGTAAATCACCTGATAATTTTACTAAAGACCCTAATATAATAAAAAATGTTTGAAAATTTTAAAAATTGTGAATTTTGGCTATAAAAGATTTCATTATTGGGTTATATAATCTCAAGAAAGGGTATATTGGTGGACCAATCAAAGATAGAAATTATTTAATATTCTCCCATTCCAACTACTATATTTGGATCAAAATATTTCTTGATTTGACACTATATTATCAATGGTTTGTGGATAATTTCACACAAATATATAATACACTCACCATGTCAACTCAGAAGGGATCCTTATTCCTTTAGATACATGAGTGTGAGGTAAATTTCAACTATCTAAAGAGAATATTAGTCTTCACACCCATGATTACATTACCCTATAGTAGTTTAGGGTTTTTAATCTATATTGATGTATACAATAAGGTATTGGGATGAGTTACTATGAAAATTACATGGTTTTAGGTTATTACTCATGAAAATAGAATTTTCATGATAAAATTTACCCAATTCATGATTTAGAGTTAGCTATAGTAATTTTGCCTTTAAATATTTAGAGGAACTGTATTTATAGGGAAAAGTGTGGTATATATATACTGATCAAATAAGATAAAGTATATATTCACATATAAGGACGTGAACGACCACTAGATAATATGTTTATATCGGATTAAATATTATGAATGCTCAATACATTACCACAATGGGAAAGCTAACAAGGTGGTCGATACTATGAGTCAAAAGAATCATGCTTGATTATCCATGATGAAGATAAAAAAATATCCAATATTTATAAATTTATAATGGAAGGATATATAAATCATGAAGGAAGGGGAGAAATATTATCTTTCTCAAATGGGTGTTCAGCCATCTATGCATGTGAAGATTAAAGAGGTAAATAAGAAAGATATAGATCAATAGAATAAGGTATGAAATTTTCCTGAGTTTGACATTTATTATGATGGATTAGTAAGGTTAAGAAATAATATATGTGTTCCCTCCATGCTGTATTTCAAGAATTAGTTGTTATATTATCTTCATATTATTTTATATCTATTCATCCTAGATGTTTCATGGTTTATAGTGATTTGAAATAGGAGGTATGAAGAGAGACATCGCAGAGTTTGTATAATAGTGCTTGGTATGTCAGTATGTTAATGCTGAGTCACAAAATCCTAATGGGATGTTTCATCTATTTACAATACCATAATGGAAATATTAATACATCACCATGGAGTTTTTCGTTGGGCTAGAAATAAATTCTAATGGGCATAATTTTATATGGGTCATAATCGATTTCATTACAAAGTCATCACACTTCATCATAATCAGAGTATAATTATCTATTGATCATCTTTCCATAGTATACATTAAAGATGTGGTAATGTTTTTATGATTACCAAATTCCACTGTGTCTAATCTAGATTTGAGGTTTACCTTGACGTTCTAGCGAATTCTTCCCCAAGCTCTTGATACAGAGTTGAGTTTCCACACTATGAGTAATCCTCCTACAGATGGTCATTCTGAGAGAATAATTCAAACCCTATAGGATATATCAAGATCTTTTTCTATGGACTTAAAAGGTTATTGGGATCAACACCTTCCTCTAGTTGAATTTTCATACAATAATAAATTTCACTCGATCTTTCAGATGGCTTCTAATGAATCCCTCTTTGGAAAGAAGTGTAGAACTCCAATGTGTGGTGATGAAGTTGGGGAAATAAAGATATTAAAACATGATAAATGTGAATAAATTGATAATAAGGTTAGAGTCATTCATAATCACATAACTGTGGAACAAAGTAAATAAAAATTTTATAATTATAATCATCAACATGATCTAGAATTTGAATTTGGTGACAAGGTGTTTCTGAGAATTTCTCCATGGTATAAAGTAATGAGATTAATAAATATAGGAAAACTAATCCCTTGGTATATCTGTCCCTTTAAAATTATTTATCATATTGGGACCATAACTTATCACATGGTAATTATATCAAACCTCTCTCAGCTTCACGATGTGTTCTATAAATGTATCCTAATAATGTACATAATCCAACCATAACATGTAATGAACTCAGATTTAATACCATTGGAGCATGATATTTCTTACCAGGAACAACCAGTGGAGAATATAGATTGTACATAGAAATATCTATAAAAATACCACTCACTTGGTGGTTGTTTTGTTGCAAAACCACCATCTTTGGGAAGAAATGTGGGAACTTGAGGAAGTAATGAGGAAAAATTCTCCTATGTTTTTTATACCAAAGTGATGAATTTTGAATATAAAATAATTTTATAGAGGTGATAATGAAACAACCTGTGATTTTATGAAATATTTTTTCAAATAAATTTAATTTTTTTTCTATATTTTTGTTATACATAACACAATGTTTAAACAAACCATGAAAAACTATTAATATTATCAATTAAATGAAACAGTTTTTACATAACCAGTAAACTTAGAAACCTGAATAGGAGTAAAAAAATTAATATTAATTATAATTTTTCTAAATAAATAAAACATATTTATAAAAAATTACTAAATTTTTTGGTAGCCTTTATATGTCTCGAAAATATAATTTTCTCAAAAAATTGTTTTTTATGAAAAAATAATAAATGTAACTTTTTCAAAAATAAAAAAATCTATTGGAAAAAATAAACTTTATTTTTCAAATCTACATGTAAAAAAAAAAATTAGGGTTAATTGTTTGGTTTTTTCTATGAATATTGAATAATACTAATTTTTATTAAAAACTCCCTTTTTATTTAATTAATATAGAAGGTTAATTTTTTCAAAAATGATTTTAAAAGTAAAATTAGTTCAATTATAAATTTATTAATATAACATAGATCATTTGAATCAATTTCATATAAAAATTTTATTTAAAAACTATTTAAACATTTGAACATTTTCTCTTTGGAAAAATGATTTCTCATCACATCTACAAGTTTAATTATAAATTAATTTTTCAACTTATGTGAATGGAATTTGGAAAAATATATTCCATATTTTTAATAATAATAATTTATATTAAATAATTTTTTAAACTTAATTTTTGGTCAAAATAAAAAGTAAAAAAATAAAAAAAAATTACCACTGTTAAGGTTAAAACGGGTTTACCATTAGTTAAACTAAAAATAAAATTAGTAAAATGGTATAGAAAATTTTCCAGTACAGATTTAATAGAATTATTTCATCCTTATAACCTCTTAGGATTGATAATTTTCCATTTTTACTCTTTTTAATGTGAAAACATCTGTACAATTTATTCTTTTCAAAATTCCATGTACATCCTCTCCCCAACTTTTAAATTTACACGCCTCCCCTCTCCTCTTCATAATTAAAAAAACCTTTTTTCCAAATAACTGGAAAAATATCTTCCTTAAATCCCTCTCCACATCTTATAAGACTTTTGATATCATAAATTCAATCTAGGAATGCTTTAAGTTAAACATAAAGAGGTTTTCTAAAGAAAATGTAATGTTCTAAACTATGTTTTTTTATTTTAATTATTCTTATAACTACTTAACAAATTATTAAATTATATTGATATAAAAAACCATTACCTATAATATAACGATATTTTATTTTTCAAATTTCATAACTTGTATCCATCTCCTCTTCCATAAAATGGGAAACGAAATCTTTTATCGTTTGTATAACAAACTATAGCCTCATGAACTAATGTGATGTGTTTTCATTTCTGTTTTAATTTGATGGTAGGGATGATTGATTAAACGAATATATATATATATATATAACATAATTATATATATATATAATTATTATATCACATATTATTTCATACATTTCATTCTTTTTGGATATGATAATGTCATCCATGTGTACGGCGGACTACTTCCTCGCAAAGTGATGTGATTCCTTTTTCACTAATTCTTTGAATAGAAGTTAATTAGGGTAAATTTAATGTATATATGTGATATATATGAAATAATAATGATTATTTAAGTTTAATATATTAAATAAATTTATTTCATTAAATCTATTGATAAAATGGAAACATCATTAATGTGTACGTAAGGCTTATCATCTTTACGAATGATGTATTTCATTTTTTATCTCTAACTATTATGGATTACTATAAACACATATATACTGAATATATATGATATTTATATAATGTTTAAAATTATTGATATTATGTAAACATGATCAATTTAATAGGAATTAAAATAAAAAATAAAAACATACATAAAAAACAAAATAGTTATTTCTCAAAACATGATTTTAACATGGAATTGTCAATAAGAGGGTAATAAAAGGTCTTAAGTAAATAATATATTGTATTATATATAAAATTATGTATCTATAATAGATTTATAATAAACATCTATTTATTATAAATGAGGTTAAAACATATATGAAATATGTCGATACATAAGGTAATATTTTTTTTATCAATTTGTCTTCTTTGAGACATACGCTCTGTTATACACCTATCTTATTTTATGATGTGCATATACAGTTCCCTTGACATATAATATCCTGGATAAATTTATTATCATGTTATATTAAGTTTTATCTAATTTTATTCTTTCATACGTATTTTTATTCAAAGTAACCAAAGTGGTAATGATTTTATGATGCAATATCATTATTTATCTAGTTTACTTATGTTAATGCTTTTAATGATGAAATATTATAAACAACTCGAAATAAAATCATTAATTTTCTTATCATATAGTTATTTCTTGAGAATATATGGTTTCCCTTAATTTTCCTCTCTTTATATACTAATGATTCCAATTTGTTGTTTTTAAATAAACCTGGCTTTATTTCTCTCTTCGGTCAAATACCATTTTTTATTTTATATCCATGTTTTCTACAAATGTTTTCAAAAATGTTTTAATTTTCCAATGGGATTTTTTAATTTTATTTTTAACATTGTTTGACTATATTTTCAAAAAAAATTAAAAGGAATATTCATGTTGTTTTCAAAACAAGGATTATTTGTCTTTTACCAAAAATGTGAAAGGAATGTTTGTTTTAACATGTACAATATTTACCGCCATCTTGACCACTCAATGTTTAAAAGATTAAATTATACTAACTATGTTAAATACCCTAAGATGGGGGTTAATAATTATAATATTTATTACAATTACTTCATTTTTGGATCTTGTTTCATCATTAAATAAATCATTCTTCTCTACCTTATTGAAAAGTGTCAGTTGAATTGAAAGCATATACGGGTCACAACAATTTTACTAGGTTCAGCCTAATTGTGATATGTCCAAGGACCATACAAAAGAAATGTTCCTATATAACAAATCCACTAAAGTTAACTATTGTTATAAATATTTAAGAAGACTCGCTATCCCTCCTAGTTCACTACCATTCATAATTTTAAAGCTCACTGCTCTCTCAATTGAAGTGTGCTCACTACTCCTTCATAAGATTATTCTTTTTATCACTTGAATCAATATTGTTTACACCTCATTTATTTGATCATTATTCTCTACCTTCATCCACATGATGAATACCTCTATACCATAGAATTACATTGAAAAACCTTCTGATTTTCATAAGATTCTATTCCATAGAACCACTTTCTCAACTTTTTTGAAACTCACAACTTTCATGAAACTTACATATCTTTCATGAAACATCCTTTGTTCAAGAAACTGATGCTCTTATAAAAACCTTAACATAAGAAAAATACTTGGAGAAACACTTTCTTGAATTTATACCCTTTTTATTTTTTTTAAGGATTCTTATTTTCAAATTAGGATGGTATTTGTCTATTTATAGACATTCCCTCCCATTCATGAAAAATTCAATATCACCACCACCTTTTTGTGAAATTATTCATTCTTTTTTTCATAAATCTCTATATTTTTAAAACATAATAGAATATTTTGATTTATAAAACTTCTTTTAATCATGTAAATTACCTTATTTTCTTTTCAAATCATCCATCCTTCATGAAACATTATCTCAAAAATATTCAAAACATCATGAAATGCCAGGATTTCCTGAAACTAAAAACTTTTTCAAATTCCATGAATTTTTTATATTTTTATGAGGAGGGACTATAAATCCAACTTTCATAAAACTTGTGGAATCCTCTAAATTTTGGTGACTGAAAATTTGGAAAACACGTGAAAATTTTGTCACCTTGTACAAATAATTTTCTATAATACATCCATATCTTTCATACATCTTGGATCTTTTTCAACATACCATTTAAACAATTATTTTGGATCTCCACAACTCACCTTATCAACCTGCTTTGTCAACAGACACAATCAACCCAAAAACTATATAAATTTACCTTGAGGTATTTTTTCCAAATATCTTCCTTTATAATTTTCAGTATTTATTTTTGAAATACAATAATTTCTAAAAAAATATTCATTTATTGTTTTAAAAATTGATTTTCAAAGAAAGGTTATTTTCCTGAAGAAATATACCTAGTATTATATCAAAATTATTTTACATCTAAGATGAAATCCTTTAATATTAACTATGATTTAATGGGTATATTTTACAATAATACTATTCTTAGTATTTCTCTATATTTTTTATGTTTATGTTGAAAAAATGTTTGTGAAACTATTTTCATTACCACATATTATGATATAATAAAATGTTTATGAAACCCATTTCATTCCCTATGTTCTGAAATGATGAATTTTTTATGATATTATGGCACAAAAATGTATGGATTATGTGAGAGGTGGGACATATATCTCTCTATAATGAATTGGGTAATGATTAATGTTTCATGAGATCGTAGGGTACATGATAGGTTATCCTAATCTTGAAAAGACGGTACATGGGTGGTTTTCCAAACCCCAAATTAGGTATATGGGTGGTTATCCCAAGACTAACATGTTATTAATTTATTTTTGGGTTTCCTTAAATTAATGTTTTCTATGATTATTTGTCTTCCACAACTCTACTTATTATGCCAATGTTATACTATTTTACTATTTATATCTTATGAACTAGAAATATTTATACCATGACTAAAGAGTTTTATTTTTTTTATATATAGGTTATGGTTTTAATATGTTAATATCTTGTTCTATAACCCTTATGCTCACATTATGTTTACATGTTTTTCTTATTTTCCCTTACTGGGCATCTGAGATCACCCTTTCTAATGATTATTTTCCCTTGCTTATGATGATAGGTATTACATCTGATTTGTATTAGAAGGGTTCTAGTTATGATGAACTATGTGGGAAACAATATAGAAGTCTTATGAACTGGTTTTTTATGTTTCCGTGTTTCAAAATGAAATATACATTTATTATCCATAGGTCTGTGTTTATTTAATGTAATGAATGTTCATATACAAATATGTAATATCTATGTATAAAAATTTTGTGATTTTATATGCTATTTTATTAATATGTATGTTTATGTTGATTATCTATTAATTTATTCCATATTATAAATGCATTGTACTTAGTAAGTGAATGGTAGGGATGTTATATCCCCTTGGTGAATCGGTAGGTCTCATGGGATGAATTAGTTTGGGTATTTTGAATATTCCTTTCCTATTTATAAATAATGTCTCATAAAATGGCATTGAAGGATAGATTATGATGTCCAACATTATATATTGTATCATTATTAAACTATTTTTTCATGTGATTTTTTATGCTATTATATCATTCTTTTATTTAGTCCCCTTTTGTGATATCAGTTATATAGAATATTTGATTATTGTTTATCCCTGTCATAATATTCATGAAGTAATTTTATTATAATGGATTTTGTTCTATATTTTCCCTTACTAAGAATCTAATCTCACTATTTTTTATGTTTTCTTATCCCTATGATACCAATATGCGATATATGAATGATTATAGGGATATACTATAAGAAATAATAATTCTCCCACAAGAATTTTAAGTTTTATTTCATGTTTTGAAGTGTAATTTGATAATCATGTATTTATCCCGACTCCCAACTCTACTAAACTATTTTATCCTTCAATATGTGATCCATTGTATCATATAACAATGAAGTAAAATAGTCACTGGTTCAAAGTTACTGGAGTGTGATTTTGCATCACTAGTTCACAAAAAGTGATAAATATTTCTTTTTCTATTGTTAGAACCTTCACTTAGTAGATAATGTTTTTAGATATTTATTTGAAAAAGGAATACACATTAATTATTATGTTTCAAAAAAATCAAAAATATTTATTTTATTTGAACCAACATAGAAACTTGAATCAAAACATGATAATAATTTTATAATAATACTTTTAATTTTAGATAATTCATCAATGAAAAATTCGTGATATTTTATGAATATAGATCAAGGAATATTACAAAATTAATAAAGTAATGAAACTATAATAACATGAACCTAAAAAATAGTGTAATAATATGGGAGAAAAATATTTCACCTCCCCTTTTTCATTGATTCCATATGTTCTCTAATTCCCATTTCACTCATATAAAACATTACCTTCATTATATCTTTATTCTTCCCTTGTGTATTCAGTAATGTGATGATTACATTATTGAAAACATTTTTCTCAATATACATGAGTTATATAAATTTATAACATACATAATTTTCTATTACATAAATTTGAAAAAGATAAATCTATTTTTTCAACCCAATATTGAAATGTTTTTAGGAAAAAAGTTACTAAAAAATTGTTAATAACCTTTACCATATCAAGTAGTTATTCACCCATTAATAAATAAGGTGAAAACCCTTCTTCTGAGTTCACATCAAATTTTTTTTCTAAGATTGAAATTGAAACTATCAAGGTAAACACTTTATATATTCAATGAAAAAAGTATTTATACTATTTTTCAGCCTAATTAATCATGCAATTTATTCATTCATATGATATCCTAACTATTATTTAATTTTTTCCATAAAAAATTACTATAAATAGAAAATTAATTTATCATACTAAAAAACATTGATATTAACATGAATTAATATTTATTATTATTAGCATACATGGTAATACCTATATTATAAAAAAATAAGTATTTAGTATGTAGATCCAAATAGAAATAAATATCTTTACTAGGTTGTTTTGGTCTTGAAATCAGTGATGAAAATATAATTTACTTATGCTTGATGCATGACCATGGTGGTAAATTATAATTTACCAATATAACCATCCATGTGTTCTGAGTGTTTCTATAAATATCAGGGGGTTAAATTTCATCTACAGATATTTCATGATGAAATTTTCATAACTCATTACCAAATCTAGGATACAAATTTATAATTTTTTTCTATTGAGGAGAATCCCTTGGGTGGTATAGTTTATCATCTTGAATTTTTATTTATACATACCACATTAACTGACTAATAGCCTAAACAATTTTATATAATTTTCAGAATTAAGAAATGAATAGAAAGTAGCACTCGAATTTTGATGTACTTCATTTATTTTTCTTATATTGAGATTCAAAAATCTTGGGAAATATTTGTAATAATTTTTTCTTTTTTTTCAAAATAATATGTAGTTGTTAGGGAAAGCATGTATTTTTTCATATATCATACACATGGAACATAACATTTCTTTAGATTCAAATGATTGACAAGGAATCCAGTTATTATTTGGAAGAATATCTTTAAATATATAAAGATACTCTATAAAATTTGAGGCGCTTCATTCATTATCATCTTTCAGATTATATATGTTTAGTATTGTTGATATTGTTGTATATTTCAAATAACATCATATAATGAGATATTTTCACATTTATCTAATTTCTCATTCATTTTCAAACTATCACCAAGTTCATATTCAAGCACTATTTTTATTTCCTTGGTTTTATTTATATCATTTTATACATGTGTAACAATATATGATGATTCATAAAATGTTTTGTTATTCCTCTTTCTAGATACATTTACTTATTCTCTATATTTGATCTAAAATTTATAACTCTGATCAATTCTGTAATAAATTAAGTGTTCTTCCAATTCATCTAGACCAATTCTCTTTGAATAAAAATAATGTATATATGGTCAAATGATTTGAGAAGGGTATTTCTTATAATTCATTGAAAATTTGATAAACAATTTGACACCTTCTTTATACTCAATTATCATATGATTAGTATCCATCCATTTTCTATTCATATTCATCTTATTACATTCAAAAATGTATAAAACAAATATATATAGAACTAACATACATTTATATATATAATTTCACATAATAATACATATATAAACATAATATTAATATATATATATATAAATATGTATTTAACAAACATGTTTTTTAAGTTGTTCGTAGACCTTATTATTTCTGGGAAGGTGTTGCATCCCTAAACCAAATAACTTGAATGGAACATGAGATGAATTTTTACTAACCTCAAGTACACATTCTCATGCACTTAAGGCTATAAACTTGTATTGAGGGTCTAGGAAGTGATTGTGGGGTGACTATGCCCAAGGTACATACAACCATCAAAATAGTAGAAGCACATAATTGAATATCCAATCATAATAACAATATAAACAAGAGAAAAAAAATAGGATTATAACATATTATTTATGAAATCTCTATATAAATTTTCATATAGGTCATGAAGAAGTAAACTGGGTCCCCCATAGGCTGATCATATATTGAATTTTTAACATCCTATTTTTTATTTTTATTTATGGACTACTCGGTGTTAATGTTTTCATATGGATTAAGGTGTTGAAGAATGAACCAAATCTTTGAGGTGGGTGTAGACCTAAAACTATAAATTGTTAATTTGTGGGTGTAGAACTAGCTAGCCAGTGAGTTCCACCATCCATTCAGTATGCTTGGCAGTAGCTACAATAATATCTTGTATCCACTGGCTAGTCGATGAGTTGTCTTGTGGCTACTGCATTTCTAATATAGCGACTAGATAGCTAGTGGTGTATCTAGATGCAGTTTAGAAATATGGTAGAATGTTAATTTCACTACAAAACCTTATTATTATGTATTTTATATTCTCCCTCAAACATAACTCACCACTAAAACCATGGGATCCCCTTGGGTGATTTTGGATCTCACAAAATCATTTCATTGTGGATCGAAGTGTCGTTCAAAGTGTTGATACTCTTCCAATGTGTATTTTTCTTATTGTCCATAGATCTATATTCGTCTCTGGACTATTTTTTCCTATGTTCAATGTAATCCTTAGAAATATTTGTAAATAAAATAGTAGATGTAGAATTTTGGTTCAAAGTTATCATCTCTTTTCTCTTGAGATCCCTCTTCCTTGATTCAGTGTTCATCATTAGAGGTGGCTCATCTTGGATTTTTTGTGGTTTGATTCAATATATTCCAAGTAGTTATTTATAGGTAATTTATTATTCTTTTGATTCATGTATTTATTGAATTAATTTTTGTATTAGTAGAAATTTTTTAACCCCAATTTGTCCATTTTTAAGCATAAAATAACCTTTTATGAAATTAGTATTTGGAATGGTTAGTATCATACTGTGAATTAATACATTGTTTTGAAGTGATTTTATTGTTTCCTAACCATGGTGGATTTAGCTTTCAAAATTCAAAGCTTGTTTTTAATGAAAATGGGTTGATTCATTAGAGATTATTTCAAATGGTTTGGCATGTGGGTGTGTTCCTTGAAAATGAGTTTCATAATGATTAAATGAATAACTTGAAATTGATTTTTTTTAAAAGAGTTTGATTGTATATATATTTTAAAACATGGGAAATATTGATTTTATTTTAGTTACCATTTAATTAAAGGCTCGATTGATGCTATAAAACTATTTTTAAATGAATTGGGCATGTATAGCCCTATTGAAACTAATGGCTCAAAGTGATGTTTTATTAGATTGATAAAGGTTATGTTTATCAATTTGTACTTCCTTAATGGTACATTTTAAACATTATGAATTAAATTCTATTTTAATGAAAATTATTTGATTACCCCTTATATATACTCTTCCTTGAAGGGTGGTTCTTGAAGTACATGATAATGAGTGTTGAAATAGGGTTGCACTCTTTGATGGACCTTGGGGTTAGGTGTGATATGTAGAATTTGTGTGATATGGAATGATAATTGTGTATGATGATTTCATGATGGATCCCCATTATGATACTTGTTTACTATTTTCTCACTCACAAATTTTACTGGTCAAGTTAAACCTGGGTAGCAAGATGAGTGCTCGTAGATTTATGTTATGGTTTTTAAAGACTCAAAAATAGACTAGTGTATCCATAGAAAATGTGGATTTAGGATACAAATATTATCTAATGTGTAAATTTTGTTCCAAGTTAATGAACTTGTGTATTTTATAGATTCTAAATTTTCATGTACTCGGTCATGGTTTTTTTGGTTTTATTTGGTCGACTCATTAACATATCTTGGACTAACCCATGACATATGACCTTAACACTTGACAGTAATACTTGATACATAAATCTGATTGTTTGATCTTCACTTGGAAATATAGTTTCCAATTTTAATATCCTTTATTGTATTTGATTGATTATTTTGAGGTACTTTTTTATCCATGTATTTCCATTGGTATTTTAATTGTTCTTTGATACATTTTATCACCTCATAGATTCCTTATACATTTTTAACATTAAAATGATAAAATTTTCTCAAATATTTTAAAAAAAAGGTATGTGGTTTCAAAAATTTATTCAAGTTCATTTCTATAGTGATATCTAAATGGATTTTAAATGGTAAAATTATTGTCTTTGATTCTGAATCACTCATAACCGGATTTATGGATTTTATTTCCCTTTAAAAAATGTGCATGTTTAACATTATTTATTTATAATAGAAAAAAAATTATTTTATTATTATTGTTTTCAAAATATAATATCAAAACTTATTAGTATAGTAACTGCATAGACTCTTTGGTGGTATCCTACTTGGCACTATAGCTCACTCCATGCTTGTATAATTTTATATATGAATCCTTCATTTTTCAATAGTAGGTTATGATGTTCTCTTCGTATTCCTTTTTGGTTTAGTTCTTGGTTGGATGAAGGAAGGTGACTTGGGACATAGTGGGTGGTCTTAGACCAAAAATAGATAAGTTGTGGAAGAATTTATTATAATTTCTATTCTTTGATGTTTACAATCGTCTCATTGTATCCAGTTGTGTTAGTGTTGTTTTTTTCATCTATTCATGTATCTAATATGTTCTTTGATTTATATTCTATTTTTTGGAAGAAATCATTCATAATGGTTTTTTACTAATTATAGATCACTTTTCTTCATCCCCTAGGGATCGGAATTACCAGTTGGGTCAATGTATAAATGGTTCAGATTCTGGTTCATATATTATTATTGGTTGATTCATTACAATTGGTATCAAATTATAGTTTTTCATAAAGGAATAAGTCTTTGAACACCATTTTGTTATTTATTTGTGGATAAAGGATATTAGGAATATTTCAAGACTCTAGATATAGTTATTAGATTATTTCTTGATCAGAACCATTTGTGATGATAATTTAGTTACCATGGAATGTGGGGCGTTGATTCTTTCTTTTTAGTTACTTCTTCTTGATTCTGATGATATTTAGATTCCCAATGAGACTATATTTTATTTTGAGAATCAATTATTTGTATTGGGTTGGAAGAAATTGATGGCCAGAGTTGTACAGTTCCTTAATGGTCTAGTAAAGTATGTGGAATCAAGGTTATTGATTTGGAAGTGAATCCAAGAACTATTGTAAGTATGGTGAGTGGTTCACGAGCCCATCCTACCAAGCCATTCATAGTTCAATTCTAAACCAAAACATGGTTCCTTGTCGATTTTCTTCAAAAATTACATCATTTATATGAGGTTATATTGGATGATTCTTTTTTTGAATATTAAATAATGGGTGTGGTTTGTTTCGTGATCTTTTTTATTGTTTTAGTTTAATCCCTTTAGTGATAATTTGAAATCCTTTGAAAACCCAAATTAGAAACTTAAAACGGATTCCTTTTGAACTGATGAAAAATTGTTTCAATTTAAAAAGGTATGTATTATGAATTTTTTTTTTATATTTTTTAAATTCTTATTTGTGATATTTTAAATTAATGTATTAAACAACGTAATTTTTCTTTTGAAATGGATTTAAAATGAATATGGTTTTGAAATCTCAAATTGGGATTAATTTTTTAAAAATGTGGGAGATGTTCCATGAGGTGGGAAATAATTTTAAAATTATAATGAATTTATATCAATATTTATCTTTTTTAAAAGGGACGTGTAATGTTTTATAAAGTGATAAATATTGTGTATTTTTTAAATAATGTTGTTTTCATAATAGTGGTTTGAGGATTCATTTGATAGATTTCATGACTGTGTGTTTTTTATTGGGATTTTCCATATGCTTGACTTGATGAGCCTTTGTTTCGTGATATAAATAAATTTCTCGTAGAATGTTTTCTAAGAAATATATAAATTTGGTTCACTGGTCTAGTCTTTGATGAATTCCTTTACATTTTCTAGAAGTGACGTATCAATTTTAAGAATGTACCTAGACTCAGAATTGAGTGATGGATTTGGACCTAATACAATATTTTTACCCCCTCTATATCTTCATTTATCATCATCCAACTTTTTACAAAGGTGGGTGGGGTTCTATTGAGGGAATTTAGGGGATAGAAGAAGTTGAAGGAATCTTTGATTCTCTTAAGACTCTTATCGCACTGAACTTCAATTCTATCTCTTCCTTGTTAAAAGGACCAAGATTGTAGTGGTGGGAAATCATGATTCCTCTATGTCTAAATGAAATATTTTCATGTTAATTCTTCAGGTTAGACTTTGTTTAGTGTAAATATCCAAATTAATTGAAAAGGGGACAATTTTGAAGCTCATGGGTCTCAGTCATGGTGCGCATTCGGATGAGGAGTGAGTTGAACATTCATCAAGTTTGGTGTGTTACTCTCTTGAATTTATTGTGGATGACTCCATTAAAAATTTTTATTTTAAATTAGTTCTTCCCCTATACCTTGGAGATTTTGTATTAATAGTTTGTATGACCTATCATCTAATGGTTCTTGAAAGATATCTTTCGTCTAAAGAGGGGCAAAAAAGGTGATATATAGAGACCCACAAACTTCATTCATAAATATTAAATCATTTTAGATGAATAATAAATACATGTGACAATAATACACACATGAGGACTATATAGTTTTAGTGTATTTAGAAACATGTATATGTAAACAATTAGTACATAAAATATCCACATCATTTCTCATTTACTACTTCATAACTAGAACCCTTCTAATACATAACACACTAAAAACCATTCTTTATAACTCACAGATGGGAAACATTATAAAGGTTAATCCCAGATTCTTAGTAAGGGTTAACATAAGATATATCAATAAATGATTATAAGTGAGAATAAAATAATAATAAGGATTTTAGAACATGAGGTAAACATTAGAAAATAATACCCGTCAATTCATAGATAAAAATCATTAAATGGGGGGAAATGTTTTACATTTTAAATAAATAATACGTAAGAGTATAAAATTGTCAATAATCAATCATGATCTATGAAACATATCATAATAATAATAAATAAGTTTTTGGAATGAATATAGACATATAAAATCATTTTCTTTAGTCAAGGATCACCTCCAAGACTATTATAGTGGATTGGGTTCACTCCCCATTGCATCATTTTCTTAGTCAAGGTTCACTAACAAGATTATCTTATTGGGAAAATTCCTTTAATGAACTATGTTCACTCCCCATTAAAATACTTATTATCTCATGAGATATCCTTATATACAAAATTAATTTTAGGTTATAATGAACCCACTTGAAATTGGTTTATAACATAACCACCCATACTTGGTTTATAATGGAACCACCCATCAAATAATGAAATAATTACATATATGGCCCACAATATCATAAAACATTCATCATATCATCATGTCATTAATCATGGAAATGATATGGGTTTCATACAAATTTCATAATCAAAATCCCAATCCATCCACAAAAACAAAAAATATTTTAACAATGAATCTTATCCCTATTAAATCCAAAAAAATGTCTAATTATGTTGTTAAAGTTAAAAATTCCCTTAAGATATCATTATTACATTTCTTGTGGAAAATACCCTTTTCAAATTTAAATAAACTACACAAAATATAAAAAATTAAAATATATTAAGACAACTATTTTAATCTAAAATAATTGAGGAAACTTATAAATGAATTTTCAAAGAAAATAGTATTCATGATGGTAAGGAAATTCATTCAGGCAGTGTACATTAAACCAAAAATTCCATTCACATTTTCAGTAAAAAGTCAAAAGGACCATGTTTATAAAATGATATAAAAATTCATTCTAAACCTTGGAAATGAAACTAAAATATAGTTAAATATGAATTTAAATAAAATTTTAAGAATATAAAAAAATATTACTGAAAATATTTTAAAGAAAATATGTGGATGGAAGAAAAAATTCCCAACTGAATAGAGAAATGAAGACAATTTTCCTTAAAAATATCCTTTCAGTATATTGAGTACTTGAAGAGAGTAAAATGAAATAAAAACATTTAATATCCATAAATATCCAAAGTATAAGAAATTAAATAATATTTTGGTGAGATAGATCATATAATTTCGTTATCATAAATTTAAGCATAAACAGCCTTGGTAAAATTGAGATTGTAATATAAAACCCTTACTGTTGTGGTAACTTTTGAATCAGAACCCTCATAAAAGAAGTAAATTAAAATTAAAACATAAATAAACTGAAGATAAGTATATTAATGGTATAAAATATATATGGTATGTATATACACCTCATAAAATAAGATAGATTTATAACATCAAACATGTCTCAATGAAAAAAATTGAGATGAAGTACCCTTAAGGATTTTGTATGTTTTTAATAGGATGTCATTGGAAGCCTGAAAATAAAATGGTTCTATAAATCCATTTAATTAAATATTTTTTTATTTAAAAAAATATTATTTTATTCTATACACTATAGAAATAAAAATTGGTGTATAACATTAAAACATGTCCCAATGAATAGAAATTGAGAGGACACCCTTACCTCAAGTATGTCTTAATTCACAAGCACAATAATCTCTTTTATAATAAATTTAAATTTATAATAATTATATAAAAAACCTTAATAATACCTATAATTCCATACATGGTTTACTTATAACATCTTATGACCCATTCATTAAAAATATTTCATTATTATCATCATTTAGGGTGTTAAGTGCTTCATTTTTCATATATGTTTCGGTCCAGCGATTATGGTACTTTCACATTGATAATGGTTCCTTAATATACATAATTTTAATAATGATTTATATATAATACATATTTATAAAAATTCCTATAAATCTACAATGAAAAATGAATTACATTACTATATGGAGAAGATTGTACAGTCGTATGCACGAGTGAGATTTCCATTTTTCGATGGATGGAATGAAAGAAAGGTAAATATTAATTAATATTTAAAAAATAAATATTATGAAATAAATATCATATATAAACATTAAATCTATTATATTAAATAACCCTAAATGATGGTGGTGGAAAATTAGATGTATGGAAATGTGGGGGCGGTGGTCCACACCTACGCACTAGTGATAGTTTCATCTCCCATTATATTGGAAAAGGTGGTAAATAGTTGTACCATTATCATAATAAAATATATGAATATTGATTATATTTTATTAATAATTATTTGATACATACAAAAAAAATTTTGAACTATAAGGAGAAATAAAATTCCAATATCATGGTTAGGATTTGTACATCTTCTTTAAGAGACCTCCTTTGGCTTACTCCTTAAGCCTTGAAGGATTGGTCTTAAGAGAAAAACATAATCTCTAGGATGAAGGGAAGGATTCTAGGAATATTTTTTTATTATTTATTTTCCATGAATATGAAAAAAATGGTGGGAATAAGGGAGGATAAGAGGTTTCATTTTATAAGTGAGGGGAGGGAGGCACATGGAATTTCTTATAGGATTTCAATGGTTTATTGTCACTTATATTGGAAAGTTGATCTAAATCACTAGGGATTAAAAATTATTATAATATAAGTATGAAATATCTTTAAAAAATCAAAATTTATAGGTTTGGGATGAAATCCTACCCTTATCTCATGGTTTAACCCTCCCCCCCCCCTGTAAACCCAGTTTAACCTTAACAGTGGTAACATAATTTTATTGTTTTTTAATATTTACTATGAAAAACATTATGTTTACCAAATTAAATTATATTAATTATTATTATTAAAAATATGGAATCCATTTTACCAAATAAAATTTTTATATGTTTCATAATTTCATTTTAATTAAGCACACAAACCGAAATGAAAACTTGTTTATGAAAAATAAAATTTTAAGCATAAAACGTAATTTACATAAATTAATTTCCTTAGAAAAACTAGAAAATGAATTTTAAAATCTTATATTGATTATATAATTTATAAATTTAATTAAAAAGGTTAATAAATATATATTAAATTAATTTATTAATATAAAAGACATATTTTTTGAAGAAAAATAGTTTTTTTGAAATATGTTTTTTAAGCCGAAAAATTAACTTTTACCAAAATCAAGTATAATAGAGATTAATA
Organism: Viscum album; assembly: GCA_963277665.1. Taxonomy (NCBI): domain Eukaryota; kingdom Viridiplantae; phylum Streptophyta; class Magnoliopsida; order Santalales; family Viscaceae; genus Viscum; species Viscum album. The sequence goes on from OY728122.1 coordinate 182,457,175, forward strand.
TATAATTAATTAGATTATTTATAATTAAATTTTAGTAATTTTAATTTAAGATTAAACTTAAATCATAATTGGACACTTACTTGAAAACAGGTGTCATTTTTTATAAAAATCAGTATTTTTCAATATTTACTGAAATTAAATCTTTTTTTTTGAAATTACCTAAAAAATCACCATAAGATAGTATTGAAATGATAGTTTTAAAAATGATATTAATTTACTTAAATAAAATTTTTAAAAATTGTAGAATTTAATTATAAATTTCACATGTAAAAATGTGATAAAAACTATTTTTGAAGAAAATATATTTTTAACGAAGAAGTTGACATTACTGAAAATTTAATACTTATTTATTATGAATTAATCAATACATTTTCATTATTAAAAATTTTTATAAATATTTTCTCATAAAGTGGCTATTACTATTTATATCATCCAATTTAATGGATAGATTATAATGTTTTATTATATCATGTTTCATATATGCTCATGTTTACGTGTAACGCAAGTTATCAAATTCATCAACTGTTATTTCAAACGAAATACATATTAAATATTTATGTGTTAAATTATACCCCATTAAAATGAATTTTTTCCTCAAAATTCCCTCACCCGGGTATAAAATAATAGTATATCACCATTTTATCACATCTTTAGGTTCTCATGTGGCTTCCTCAAATTTTTTACATCCTCCAAAGAACATTAACTAGGTGAGTAGTCATGTTCCGTATAACTCTATCTATATAATCCAATATTTATATCGGTTGTTCTTCATAGAAAAGATCGGGATCTATTGGTATAACCTATGAGTTTCGTTTATGTGGAGGATCATGTATATACTTTCTTGGAAGAGATACCTGGAACACATCAAGAACTTGACAGAGGTTTGATGGAGTGCATTGTAATAAGATAAAGTCCCTAAAGAATCTCACATGGATTAATAGAAACTAGGCCCTTCTGAAACCACAGACACCCCACCTTAAAATAATTGTTGGGACCTAGCCTACTAGGTACCACCAGTTTCCCTATAGACACATAATTCTCATCCTAGGGCCCACCCATGTGCCTGAACAGGTCATCAAACTATTGATTATCCCCAAAGGACAACACATGTTATTTCTAATGTTATTTTTCCCCACTCACACACACCCAAGAAAACATTCCATAAGATTACCCATCCTGATCACTACTCCAAGCTAATCATTATTAACTATGAAGTTCTAATCAAGTATGATTCTTAAAATACAAGTTCACCATTTTAACATGAGTAATATCGTTTGTTCTTTTAAACCTTTAACATTATAGGGCATTATATTCACCCCCAAATTAGAGCACAACATCTTTGTTATGGATGCTACATATCAAACCAGTTAGTGCCACTTCACTTATGGTAGGGTTCCTCCTCTAATACCAATTCAACAAATAGGCCCCAATAACAACACTGAAACCCTACCATAACATAATTGATGGGTCCTAGACATCTAGGTACCACTGGTTTCCCCACAAACACACAGTACCCTACCTAGGGCCACCCATATGCCTGAATGGGTCATCAGACTAATGATTATCCCCATAGTCCAACACATGTTCTTTCTAGTATAATTGTTTCTCACTCACATCCTCCCTAAGAAACATTCTAGAATTTCACCCATCCTGATCACTATTCTAGGACAATTATTATTAACTACGAAGTTCTAATCATGTGGGATCTTGAAAAGAAATTTGTTCCATATTGATATGGTCATATCATTTTGTTTTTTAACCCTTTAAAATTATGTGGGGTTACAAGATAACTATGGTGTAGAGTTATTTTATTTTTGAATATCATAACCTTATTTCATGGAAAAATTCATAGGAAAACCTTCTCACCAATATTTATTTCCAGATATCACTAAAAATCATCATCATAACTCTTTTTTCAAATCTATGCAACCTGGATATAATGTTAAATAGATCTAACATTTTATACAATTTCATTATCATTCTTATGTCCCAATAACCTTCTTTCTCCAACTTTATCCCAGTATTTCAAAGTTCTACACTTATTTCCATATAATTTTTCTAGAGGAGACATTAGAATTATTGAGTGGATGTTATTTTTTAAAAAAAAAATTAACTAGAATAGGTTGTTTATCCCAACCAACTTTTAAATATAGATAATAGGATCTCAATATATCCTCTAGGGGTTTAATGGTCCTCCCATACTAATAATATATCTATTGATGATAATAATTACTAAAAAATTGTTGTATCTAGATCTTGATTGACACTTCTCCAAAACAATAAGGTAAACCTTGAATCTTGATCATATACAAAATAATGGGGAACCCCATTAAAATTTCCACTTCCAAATTGTGTATTCTAGAAATGTGATCAAGAGGGAAGTATTATCTGATATCAATGAAGTGTCCTGAATTTTTATGGTGGTAAAATATAGTCCAAATAGTACTATATACATTATATGTTTTGGGGAGTCCGAAAACAAAATCCATGGTGATGTTTTTCAATTTTCATTATCGTATGTGTGATGGTTATAACAACCCCTTAGATTTATATCTCTCAATCCTAACTTGTTGACATACCAACCACCAAAATAAATATTTCACAATATACCTATTTATGTTTTCCCACTAAAATATTATTTCATATCTTTGTACATATTCTTACATCAAGGATGAATAGATAATGATGAGGTATAATCTTCTTCCAATAGTTCCTTCTTCAGGTCTGATATTGATGGGACACAGACCTGAGTCTTGAAAATTATTATTCCATCATAATCATGGTTGAAATCAGTAACATTTATCATCTTATATTGTATCTCTAGATCCTCATTTAGTACCTATTTAATATTTACATGGATAGATTGTTGAACACTCCTTTAAGAAAGATAATATTTATCCCCTTCCTTCCATATTTCAATGTCCAACCATCATAAATCCAAAAATATTAAATCTGTTTTACCCTCGTCATAGATAAGCTACCATGACTCTTTCGACTCAAATAATCAGCCCCTCGTTTTCTTTCTCATATTGACAGTGTATTGAGAATTCATAATCTTTAATAAACACCAACCATCTTCTATAAATTATATTCAACTCTTTTTGTATGAATATATACATTGAAATTTTATGATAAGAATATATTCCACAACTTTATCCATAAATATAATTCCACCACATCTTTAATTCAAATATTACAGTTGCTAACACCAAATCATGAGTCGGGAAATTTTTTCTCATGAATATTCAATTAGTGTGAGGAATAATGTATGGACCCGTCCTTAAACATTATATAATATTGATTTTTATGTAAATAATTCATTCTATAGCATTTGAGGATATTTTCAAGTTTATATTATTAGTGAATTAGGTCATAAATCACCCATAAAAAACTATATATATAAAAATTGGAATCTTTTGATCATTATCTATTTTTCCAATGTTGTAAAACATTTAAGTTAATTTATGATTTATTTTCATGAAAACTCTTCATGAATTTATATAAGAATTCATCCTTTACCTTAACCATATTTAAACCCTTTTAAAAAATAATTTAAACATGGGGGATGAGCACAAAAAGATCAGTAAGGGATATAAACGGATAAAATTTATTCATCATGAAAAAAATATGAAAATCCATGAAAAAACTTTTTTCCAAAACATACCTTTTTACTTAGAAATTGAATTATCTATATTTTAAAAAAGAATAATTAATCTTCCCCTTTGAAAATGAATTAATTCCATAAAAACTCAATAGAAATCATCGAAAAGTAATGTAGGTTCCTTAAAATATCATCATGATAGAACCCTTGTATTTCCCTTAAAATAACCCTTATAAATTGGAATAAATATTTAGAAAAGTTCAAATATAAATCTCTATAAAAATAATCATTACCCAATGAATTGGAGCACTATCTGAGAACACCCACCAAATATGATATATCAAGATTGCCTATGATATCTAGTGGGTATCAACCTTTCATAAACAATTTCCAAGGACCATATCATGAATAAAAGAATTTAAGATTGAAAATTTTCATCAAAAAACCCTTATGAAACTCTTTTCAACCTGTATAAAAAATTCTTTTAGATATAAAAATACCCTTTTTTAAACCATTTTCAATATCAAAATACCCAAAAAAGGAAAAAGGGTTTTTCTTTGAATAAAATAATAACTATTTTAAATTAGTCCAATATTTATGTAATAGTAATTATGGGGAGAGAATTAATTGTTATTGCATTCTTTGAAATAAAAAATTCATTTTTTCCCATTTCTCAAAAATGTTCTATATAAAACATATAGAAAGATTCATTTTGAAAACCTTTTAAATAAATTCATAAAGGTATAAAATTTCCTTTATAAATATTTTATTAATATATAAAAACGTCGATAAAATAATTATCAAAAAAATATGTATAACGAACCATACTTTACATACATTTTAATACATAAAAATTCAAGCACACTTATAACAACATATAACAAAACCAGGAAAGGACCGTATAGGTATAGTTTCTTTAGAAACTGGGAAACATAAACAACTAGTTCATAAAGCATCTACATTGTCTCCCATTTATTTCATCATATCTAGAGTCCCTTTTGGCATATCCTACTTAATAACCTTTTTCCTGACCTAGGGAAAGAAAACATACAAAAGGGGGAGCTCAAATGCTCAGTAAGGGTAAAAAAAAGAAATATCAATCACATCATATTCATAAGAACATATCATTTTGGAAATCTTAACCTGAAAAAGAGATCATAATTTCATAACATGGGATAAATCATAGTAGTGAAATGTAATCCCAATAATAATAACTTAAAACATAAAACTTTGTGGCACATACAAATAATCATAGAGAATCATTTATTAGTAGTCAAAACTCATTGCCAATACTATCTTAGTGAACAAACTCCATTTCTGAACCGAGTTCACTCCTCGTTTTACTCATGTTTCACTGAACCGGTTTAACCTACCATTCCAGCCATGTCTATCTCATGAGATATAAATCTTTACCCAATTCATTGGAGGGAGATATAGGTCACACCCATCTCATAATGATACCATTATTATGTGTTCCACAAAATCATAAATCATACATCATTGCATAACCCATGTAATAAAAATGGGATTCTTAAACATCGTGACATCATAAAACAATTAATCTAAGATAAAGGAATTCATAAAAATAATTCCATCACAACATAATAAAGTAAATGTAATAATAGGTATAGAAATAGAAACCTATTTTATCTTAGATGGAAAATAATTTTGATAAAATACTTGAACTCCATTCTTGAGGAAAATATCCTTTTTACTTCAAAAACATTTTTCTTTCTTAACATGTCATACAATTTTAAACTAAAAGAAGTTGATTAAAAATAAAATTGAAAACTTGTAAAGAAATATTCTTGGAAATAATGTTTTAAAAATCCATTCATACTGTATAAGTTAAAAAAACATTCTTCTCATACTTTTGTCAGAAACTCAAAAAGTACCTTTTATGAAAAATGTCAAAAGATTCCTTTCATATCTTTTACTAAAAACTCGCAAAAGGGTAAATTTGGATTTAAAAAATTGTAAGTGGATGGAAATAATATTAAATATTTAGGAAACATGGATGTGGATGATAAATATTCCCCAGTAAATTCTCAAGTATAAACAATCTCGCATAAAAATGAGATTGTGAGATTTTCCCTTACCTTAGGTCCGATTTGCTTCATAAGTGTCCGAACCTCCTGTATAATGATTTAAATAATGTCATTGACTTATTCCAGAATCATAGTTATTTTTATGATATCATATATGGTCATATTCTTAGCTTCTTATTAGTAATATTTCATTGCTACTTGTTATTCGGGTGTTTATTACTTTTTGTTCTTATACGTGTTTTGTCGAATAAATTATTATTATTCTCTTTAGGTTATAGATACCTCATTTACAGAATGGTGTTAGTGTAATATATATCATATTCATTCATTCAATTCATTTATATAATCATTATTCAATGAAGATCATGTATAACGAGTCGCATTACATCGTGGAGACGGTATTCCGTACGTACGCACGAGCGATGATATAGTTCCCATGATCGTGTAATTGTATTGGAGTGTATGTATACTATTTCAGAATCAATATCACTTTAAAATAATCATATATAGTTATTATTTACACCATTATACCCATCCAAGTAAGGTGGTGGTGGAAAATAGATTACACCACGGCGTGGAGATGGAATTCTGCACGTACGCACGCGCGGTGATTTCATTTTCCGTAGGATGGATAGATTTTAAAATAGGGTTGTTTCATACTTATAATAACATATCCATATATTAGTGATACTGATGTTATTACTTCATAATTAAAAAATTAAAGAATAAGAAGTGGAAGAAGAAATAAATTTGAAAGAATCGGTAACGGATATTACCTCTTCTTTGAAGCGCCTCTTTGAGACATCCTCTTAGGGCACTAAAATTGGTCTTTGAAGAAAACCAGGACCTCTAGGATATTTTTAGGGAAGTGGAGAAGAGAAATTGGTAGGTTTTGGCCGAGATTTAAGGCTCAAAGTGGTGTGAGGAAGAGAGGGATGGGGTGCCCTTTTATAAGGGAGGAGAGGGGAACCTTTGAAAAAACTAAAAATATTATTTTATTATAAAGTCATATTCGGTTTTTGATAGCTCAAAATTGATTTATTTCGAAGCTAAGGTGGGGATGGGTCGAAATCCTCTCATCCAACAGAATTTAGACAAGTTTAGGAATGTATTTTAACCTTATCATTTAGATATAACTTTAAGTTAAATAATTTTACTTTTACTGTGTCTTCTTGTTTTCTTACACTATAAGGTTAATAAACTTACTATAACAAGAAAAACGAATCCCAAGTTGTTTATTGTAAATATATATAACCTTATATAAGTCATGTTTCCGAACCTTATATTTTTACGAATAAAACAACAATTAATAATATAATATTTGTTTTAAAAACTATTTTATGTCAATTTTGACACTGTTTGGTAATTGATTTTTGTTAAAATCATAAAAGAAATATTAGTTCGAAAAAAGTTAATTAAATCAGTACTAATATGTAATATTAACCTATAAAATTATTGGAATTCATAAAAAGTCTCAAATTACATTTATTTGGGTATTTATAACATCAATTATGTCAATATTTCATTAATAAGAAAATTACTTCATCATCATTGTGTCATAGATAAATTAAATTATTTAATGTATAAAAATTACAAATAAAATAAAATTATGTAGAAAATATTTTTATCTTTCTATGGAATATTTATAGTCGAACTTATCTTATGTATAACCCTATATTAAAAATGATTTAGTTATTAAACTTTGATTTTAACTATTTTATCCTTTCTTTAAATAAATTTATAATAAATGTCCTAATCTAATCCATGTGGGCCTAAATGGTCACATTTTATTCCTAAGGTTGTTTTTGGTCGAATTACACTTATCCAATAGAATTATGACATGTATTAAGGTAATAATAATATCATTTTTACCCTTAATTACCCTATTTACCATTAACTGTGGTAAATAAAAGTAAAAAGTTACTATTCACCAAAAATTATTTTCATCTCATTGAACCACATTTTACTTACTGACATCAACCACGTCTCTTGGATTTTTAAAATTCCACTCACAGAAGCGGTAAAATTATGTTTTATGTAAATTTTCAAATTCTCCTAGGAGGTGAGTAAAAGACGGTGAAAAGTTCAATAAAATTTTTATATATCTAAAATTATTATAAAATGACTCCAATAAATTGCATTGAACTTATATAGGTATTATGTATCAATTTTTACAAAAAATAAATTTAAATAAAATAAATAATTATTTTAATGAAAAGTCGGGTTTTAAATAGTAACCCAGTGTTTTCACTATTCATCAAAAATTGAAAGTTTTCAGAAAAATACCAAAATTTCACCCTAGGCTATTTTCGATATTCTGAATCCAAAAATGAATTCCGTTTTGAAAAATAAAAATTTCAATATTTTAAAAAGTGGGTATTACTATTCATAACGGCTAGTTTTAATAATATTTAAATAGCATATCGTTGTATAGTAAAACTTGGTATTGCGTATGACGCAAGCTATCGAGGAAGGTCGCGATTGCGTGTAAAGCAAGCCAAGCTAGTGTTGTGTGTAGTGAAAGATTCATTTGATGATTTATAAAAAGAAAATATTTCTCATAAAAGGCTCGGGTGTTACATTCTACCCCCCTTAAAATGAATTTCTCCCTCGAAATTCGTCACTTTTTAACAAACAGATGAGGATACCTCTCTCTCATCATATCCTCAAGCTCCCATGTGGATTCTTCTAATTGGTGGTTCATACATAAAACTTTCACCAAGAGAGTGGTCTTGTTATGTAGGACTTTTTGCTACGATTGAGAATATCTATCGGTTGTTCTTCATAAGAAAGATCTTGTTCTAGCGGTACAACTTCTGAGCTGAGTACATGTGAAGGATCAGGTATGTACTTTCTCAAGAGAGATACATGGAACACATCATGAACTTGAGAGAGATTCAGTGGAAGCACCAATCAGTAAGCTACCTTCCCAACACGATCCAGAATTTCAAAAGGACCGACATATGTAGGGCTCAACTTTCCCTTCTTTCAAAATCTCATGTCCCTCTTCCAGGGAGATATTCTTAAGAACACTTTATCACCCACTTCAAACTCTGGGTCTTTTCTTCAGTTGTCGGCATAACTTTTTTGTCGACTCTGATCTTCTCTTATGTGTTGTTGAATAGATCTGACCTTTTCTGCCATCTCATCAACAAGATCAGGTCCTAATAGCTTTCTTTCCCCAACTTCATCCCAGCAAGTTGGAGTCATGCATTTCTTTCCATAGAGAGATTCATAAGGAGCCATTTGAATACTGGAGTGAAAGCTATTATTATAAGAAAATTCCACCAAAGGTAGGTGTTGATCCCAACCACATTTGAAATCCATAGAGCAAGATCTCAACATATCTTCTAGAGTTTGAATTGTTCTCTCAGACTGACCGTCTGTCTGAGGATGATAAGCAGTTCTGAAACTCAACTCTGTATCCAGAGTATGCTGAAGACTTCGCCAGAACTTCAGGGTAAATCTCAGATCCCGATCAGATATAATAGAAATTGGTACTCCATGCAATCTTACCACTTCCTTCACATGTATCCTGGAAAGCTGATCCAGAGAGAAATCCTCTCTAATAGTAATGAAGTGTGCTGACTTTGTAAGACGATCAACTATGACCTAGATAGCATTATTGCCTTTGGATGTTTTAGGAAGTCCAGTGACAAAGTCCATAGTGATGTTTTCCCATTTCCATTCTAGTATGGGTAATGCTTGTAACATCCCCTTGGACTTCTGTCTCTCAGCTTTAACTTGCTGACAAACCAAGCATCGAGAGACATGTTCAGCAGCATCTCTTTTCATGCCATCCCACTAGAAGTACTCTTTCAGGTCCATATACATCTTCGTGCTTCCAGGATGAATAAAGAATAAAGAACTATGAGCCTCATCCAGCAACTCCTTCTTTAATTCTAGGATGGGAGGAACACAAACCCGATTCCTGAACTTTATTATCCCATCACAATCAAGGTTGAATTCAGGAACATTTCTCACCTTCTTTTGTAACTCTACATCTTATTTATGCACCTCTTTAATCTTCACATGTATAGATGGTTGAACATTAAATTAAGAAAGATACTATTTTTCCCCTTCTATTATAATTCCAAGATCCATCCTTTGTAAATCCATAAATATTGGATCTTTTTTGATCCTCATTATGGATAAGCTACCATGGTCTCATCGACTTAATGTATCTTCCACCTTGTTTGCTTTCCCAGGGTGGTAATTAATTGAGTAGTCGTAATCCTTAATCAGCTCCAACCATCTTCTTTGGCGCATATTCAGCTCCTTTTGTGTGAAATTATACTTTAAACTTTTATGATCAGTATAAATATCACAAATTTCTCCATAAAGATAATGCCTCCAAATATTTAATTCAAAGATTACCGCAGCTAACTCCAAATCATGAGTTGGGTAATTTTTCTCATGGATTTTCAACTGTCATGAGCCATAAGCTATCACCATATCATTTTGCATAAGAACACACCCCAATCCCTTCTTGGATGCATCACTGTAGATCACAAACCTTTCTCCACTACAAGGAAGTGTGAGCACAGGTGCACTGGATAACCTTCTTTTTAACTCCTTGAAATTCTCTTCACATTCCTCTGTCCACACGAACTTAACTCCTTTTCGAGTCAACCTGGTGAGTGGATTAGATAATCGTGAAAAATCTTTCACAAAACTTCGATAATATCCAGCCAAACCAAGAAAACATCAGATCTCATTTACTGTTGTTGGTCTCTACCATCTTTCGATAACCTCTGTTTTTGCTGGTCCATATATATCCCCTCTTTTGAGATTATGTGACCCAAAAATGCGACTTTTTTAAGCCAAAAATCACACTTGGTAAATTTGGCATAAAGCTTCTCCTTTCTCAGGGTCTTAAATATAATTCTCAAATGATCTTCATGTTCTTCCTTGCTCTTTGAATATACTAGAATATCGTCTATAAAGACTACCAAAAACTGATCAAGATAGTTTCTAAAGACTCTAATCATCCGATCCATGAAGATAGCAGGGGCATTAGTAAGACCAAATGGCATCACTATAAATTCATAGTGTCCAAACCTTGTACGGAAAGCCGTCTTTGGTATATCCTCCCTTTTTACCCTTAATTGATGATACCCTGAATGAAGATCAATCTTGGAAAAGTATTGAGCTCCGTGTAGTTGGTCAAATAAGTCATCAATGCGTGGGAGAGGATATTTTTTCTTGATAGTTATCTTGTTATGTTCTCGATAATCAATGCAGAGTCTCATTGATCTATCTTTCTTCTTAACAAACATAACTGGTGCTCCCCAAGGTGACGCACTAGGGCGTACGAATCCTTTATCAAGATTCTCTTGGAGTTACTTCTTCAATTCATGCAACTCAATTGGGGACATTCTATAAGGTGTCTTTGAAATAGGCAAAGCAGCCAGTACGAGTTTTATTGAAAACTCAACTTCACAATTTGGTGGAAGACCCGGCAATTCCTCCGGAAAGACATCGTCAAACTCCCGTACAATGGGTATATTCTTAATCGTGAGTTTCTCACCAACCATTTGAGATAAATAACCTTCATTTAGTGGAATCAAAACCCATAAGATGGAAGAAATTTCCACTGGAAGGTTATGTTCATCCATGCATCGATATATGATCATAGATTGATCTGGAATAGGAAATGTGACTTCCCTTATTTGGAAATTGATATGAGCTCCATATAAAAAAATCCAATCCATGCCAAGAATCACATCAAATTCCATTATAGGAAGGATCACAAGATTTCCAGGAAGCACTTTCCCACAAACTTCAATCAGAGAAGAATTATAAACTTTCGATGCGACTGTTGTGCCATTAGGGGTTGTCACAGGTAACTCAACATCTAATTGTTGAGGTAATACGGTGATACCCTTAGAAAATTCTTCAGAAATAAAAGATTGGGTGGATCCAGAATCAAATAAAATATTTTCTACTTTAGAGTGGATGGTAAGTGTCCCTCTCACAACTTTGTTGTTGTACTCCACATCGTCGATAGTAATTTCATGTGACTTTCCTTTTTCTTTGGCCTTAAGAGTTTGTTAACGTCAATCATCATCATCAAAAATTGGATTTGGGCAATGATTGGCATAATGCCCCATCTCCTTGCACTTGAAACATTGAAGTGTAGTAGGTTCATTCTGTGTATCCCTTACTTTTCTTGCATCATTAGACATTTTCTTCCCATTATTTCGACATTTAATTTCCCGATGACCTTCTTTTCCACACTTATAAATTTTTCTTGTCCCCTTAAGACAATTTCTTCCATGTTTCTTTCCACACATTGAGCATAAGGGAAAACTCATCTTCTTTTCAGTCTGCTCTTTAGATTTTCCTTTGAATTCCATTTTCCTCTTCTTATCAAACCCATATGACTGATGGGTTACACCAGTCTCCATCTCAACCTTGAGAGCACATCGAACAATTTCCTCGTAGCTATTGAAGTCCCTTATGGCTAACGCCCTACGAAGACTTGGTTTTAAGCCACTAAAGAATCGATCGATCTTACTCTCAGGTTGGATAATAATTCCAGAAGCATACCTTACAAGTCTTGTAAAATTTGCTTCATAGGTACCAACAGAATCATCATCCTTTTGCTTCACTTCAAGAAACTCCTTCTCCATCTTTGTTCGAACGAATACAAGGAAAGTACTTATTGATAAATAAGTTCTTGAACTTGTCACATTCCATGGAATCAATTTCATCCCTTTGCCTCGTATTCTTAATAATATTCCACCATTGATCAGCATCACCTTCCAAACGATAAACTGCTAAGATGACTTTATCATGTTCAGATCATTGAAGAACTGAAAATATCTTTTCAATTGTACTAATACATTGTTCAGCCATTAATGGATCAGAAGACCCGCTGAATGAAGGTGGGCGCTGCCTCATGAAGGATTCAACAGAATGTTGCTACTTCCTTTGCTCGTTTGGATGTCCTGTATGATTCATAGCTTAAGAAAGTTGTGTGATATTGGCTACAAGATTTTTCATTCCAACTCCCATAACATTTGGTTGCTCAGGGGGACAATCATTTCATTTCCCATTGCATTCCGCATTAACACAATTCCTTCGGGTTCCAGCCATTGACTAAAACCAAGAAGAATAGTGTGAGAAACACTAATTACAATAGGAAAACCACATAATCAAGAATAAAATTTTACACTTAAGGTCTTATCATAGGTTGTTCATGGCCATTTCTAAAACACTAAGATTGTGTTCTATGCTGAGACTTATCCTTAGGGTTCTTACTAAGGCTTTCACATCCTAGTTTCCAAAGGTTGACTATACCTTTCCTCTGATACCAACTATAACGACCCATACTTTACATACATTGTTAATAATTCAAAATTGAAGAACACTTATTACAACATATAACAAAACCAGGAAAGGACCGTATAAGTATAGTGTCTTTAGAAACTAGGAAACATAAACAACTGGTTCATAAAGCATCTACATTGTATCCCATTTATTTTATCATATCTAGAGTCCCTTTTAGCATATCCTACTTAATAACATTCTTCCTGACATGGGGAAAGAAAACATACAAAAGGTTGAGCTCAAATGCTCAGTAAGGGTAAAAAAGAAATATCAATCACATCATATTCATAAGAACATATCATTTTGGAAATCTTAACCTGCAAAAGAGATCATAATTTCATAACATGGGATAAATCATAGTAGTGAAATGTAATACCAATAATAATAAATAAAAACATAAAACTTTGTGGCATACACACATAATCATATAGAATCATTTCTTAGTAGTCAAGACTCATTTCCAAGACTATCTTAGCAGACAAAGTCCATTTCTGAACCGAGTTCACTCCTCGTTTCAGTCCTGTTTCACTGAACTGGTTTAACCTGCCGTTCCAGCCATGTCTATCTCATGAGATATAAATCTTTACCCAATGCATTGGAGGGAGATATAGGTCCCACCCATCTCATAATGATACCATTCTTATGTGTGCCACAAAATCATAAATCATACATCATTGCATAACCCATGTAATAAAAATGGGATTCTTAAACATCGTGACATCATAAAACAATTCATATAAGATAAAGGAATTCATAAAAATAATTCCATCACAACATAATCAAATCAATGTAATAATAGGGATAGAAATAGAAACCTATTTTATCTTAGATGGAAAATAATTTTGATAAAACACTTGAACTCCATTCTTGAGGAAAATATCCTTTTTACTTCAAAAACATTTTTCCTTTCTTAACATGTCATAAAATTTTAAAATAAAAGATGTTGATTAAAAATGAACATGAAAACATGTAAAGGAAGATTCTTGGAAACAATGTTTTAAAAATCCATCCATGCCGTATAAGTTAAAAAAACATTCTTCTCATACTTTTGTCGGAAAAGTCAAAAAGTACCTCGTACGAAAAACGACAAAAGATTCCTTTCATATCTTTAACTAAAAACTCACTGAAGGGTAAATTTGGATTTAAAAAATTTTAGGTGGATGGAAATAATATTACATATTGAGGAAACATGGATGTGGATGATAAATATTCCCAAATAAATTCTGAAGTATAAACAATCTCGGATAAAAATGAGATTGTGATATTTTCCCTTACCTTAGGTCTGATTTGCTTCGTAAGTGTCCGAACCTCCTGTATAATGATTTAAATAAAGTCATTTACTTATTACAGAATCATACTTATTTTTATGATATCATATATGGTCATATTATTAGCTTCTTATTAGTAATATTTCATTTCTACTTGTTATTCGGGTGTTTATTACTTTTTGTTCTTATACGTGTTTTGTCGAATAAATTATTATTCGTCTCTTTAGGTTATAGATACCTCATTTACAGAATGGTATTAGTGTAATATATATATAATATTAATTCATTCAATTCATTCAATTCATTTATATAATCATTATGCAATGAAGATCATGTATAACGAGTCGCATCACATCGTGGAGACGGTATTCCGTACGTACGCACGAGCGATGATATAGTTCCCATGATCGTGTAATTGTATTGGAGTGTATGTATACTATTTCAGAATCAATATCAATTTAATATAATCAAATATAGTTATTATTTACACCATTATACTCATCCAAGTAAGGTGGTTGTGGAAAATAGATTACACCACGGCGTGGAGACGGTATTTCGTACGTACGCACGCGCGGTGATTTCATTTTCTGTAGGATGGATAGATGGTAAAATAGGGTTGTTTCATACTTATAATAACATATCAGTATATGAGAGATACTGATTTTATTACTTAATAATGAAACAACTAAAGAAGAATAAGTGGAAGAAGAAATAAAGTTGAAAGAATCGGTAATGGATATTACCTCTTCTTTGAAGCGCCTCTTTGAGACCTCCTCTTAGGGCACTAAAATTGTTCTTTGAAGAAAACCAGGACCTCTAGGATGGTTCTAGGGAAGTGGAGAAGATAAATTGGCAGGGTTTGGCCGATCTTGAAGGCTCAAAGTGGTGTGAGGAAGAGAGGGAGGAGGTTCCCTTTTATAAGGGAGGAGAGGTGCACCTTTGGAAAAACTACAAATATTATTTTATTATAAAGTCATATTCGGTTTTTAATAGCTCCAAATTGATTTATTTAGAATCTAAGGTGTGGATAGGTCGAAAAAAGCTCATCTAATAGAATTTATACAAGTTTAGGTATGTATTTTAACCTTATCATTTATATTTGACTTTAAGTTAAATAATTTTACTTTTACCGTGTCTTCTTGTTTTCTTACAGTATAAGGTTAATAAACTTACTATAACAAGACAAACGAACCCCAAGTTTTTTATTGTTAATATATATAACCTTATATAAGTCATTTGGCTGAACCTTAGATTTTTAGGAATAAAATAACAATTAATAATATAATATTTGTTTTAAATACTATTTTGTGTCAATTTTGACACTATTTGGTAATTGATATTTGTGAAAATTATAACAGAAAGATTAGTTCAAAAAAAGTTAATTAAATAAGTACTAATATGTAATATTAACCTATAAAATTATTCTAATTCATAAAAAGTCTCAAATTACATTTATTTGGGTATTTATAACATCAATTATGTCAATATTTCATTAATAAGATAATTACTGCATCATCATTGTGTCATAAATAAATTAAATTATTTAATGTCCAAAAATAACAAATAAAATTCCATTATTTATGAAATATTTATATATTTCTAATTAATATTTATAGTCGAATTTATCTTATGTATAACCCTATATTAAAAATGATTTAGTTATTAAACATTGATTTTAACTATTTTATCCCTTCTTTAAATAAATTAATAATAAATGTCCTAATCTAATCCATGTGGGCCTAAATGGTCATATTTTATTCCTAAGGTTGTTTTTGGTCGAATTACACTTATCCAGTAGAATTAGGACATGTGTTAGGGTAATAATAATATCATTTTTACCCTTAATTACCCTATTTACTTTTAACGGTGGTAAATAAAAGTAAAAAGTTACTATTCACCAAAAATTATTTTCATCCCATTGAACCACATTTCACTTTCTCACATCAACCATGTCTCTCAGATTTTTGAAATTCCACTCACAGAAGCGGTAAAATTAAGTTTTATGTAAATTTACAAATTCTCCTAGGAGGTGGGTAAAAGACGGTGAAAAGTTCAATAAAATTTTTATATATCTAAAATTATTATAAAATGACTCCAATGAATTGAATTGAACTTATATAGGTATTATGTATCAATTTTTACCTAAAACAAATTTAAATAAAATAAATAATTATTTAAATAAAAAGTCGGTTTTTAAATACTAACCGAGTGTTTTCACTATTCATCAAAAATTGAAAGTTTTCAGAAAAATACCAAAATTTCACCCTAGGCTAATTTCAATATTCTGAATCCAAAAATGAAGTCCGTTTTGAAAAATAAAAATTTCAAATTTTCAAAAAGTGGGTATTACTATTCATAACGGCTAGTTTTAATAATATTTAAATAGCAAATCGTTGTTTAGTGAAACTCGGTATTGCGTACGACGCAAGCTATCGAGGAAGGTCATGATTGCATGTAAAGCAAGTCAAGCTAGTGTTGTGGGTAGTGAAAGATTCCTTTGATGATTTATAAAAACAAAATATTTCTCATAAAAGTCTTGGGTGTTACAATATGGACGTGGAAGAAAAATACATTCTTAAAGGAAACATTAAAAGAAGACTTTTAAAATAAAGTCTCTTATGTAAAACCTTAAAAAGTATAGTTTTTAAAAAAAATTGAGAAAAAGTGAAATACGATAAAAAAAATAATTTTATCATCCATTTACTAATAAATAATAATTTTCTTGAAACAATTATAAGAACATGGAAGAAATATATTTATAAATTAAAACATTAAAACTTTTTAAACAAGGGTTTTAAGTAAGAGAATCTCTTACATTGAGTCTGAATCATCACATATGTTATTTATCTTTTTGAATAAAAACATATCTTAGTTATTTAATTTCTTAAGAATCCTTTAATATTTTATTATTCCTTTTATTTTATACCTTACTAGGATATACATAGTTAGTTAATTGTATAATTTTACTTCATAAGTTTTGACAGTATATGGATTATATGTCAAAAATGAATTTGGTGGGTTGCCTATGGTCAAAGAGTTCATTATTTCAACCAATCCAGAATAATAATCAAGAAATAATTATAATTTTTATATATAATTTACACTTTTTAAACAAACAATGAAATATTTTTATGAAAAATTAACTACATTACAATCATAAAGACAGTAGGTCATATGTATTCATTAGTGATGTTTCTAGTTTTTCAACGATCATTATGATAAAAAGGTAAGTATTTTTTTATCTTTAAACAATGATAATAATATCATAAATACCATAATATTTCATAAAATATAGATATATCTATCATAAAAGTGATGTGGTGAGGAAAAAATAATCACATCACTTCGTGGAGGTGGTGGTCCACACGTATACATGAACGACATTATTATTTTTTGCAAGAATAAATAAAATGATATATTATGTTTTCATTGTCAGATTTGTTGCCCAATAAACCAAATTCTTTTTAATTTATGATCAACCTATATTAATTCGATTAATATTAATAAACCCCTTATCACATCATGTTTGTTCTTCTGCGTGACATAGCATGTGATAATGTCCTAAGAATAGACATCACACTAAAAGTTCATAACTGATCTCTACAATGATGAGAACCTAAAAGTGTCGTGAAATTATTATTGAATATATGTTTTATATCTCTATGATATCATTTTAAGGGATACAACTGATACAGTCTATCAGGGGTGGGGACTCATGAAACTTAGAGGCACCTTCTCATGGTGTGTTCCCTTGGTAATATCTAGGAGGATATTATAATATAATGATCCACAAGTAGGAAATCCACATTCAAAAGTGCCATTGGATGTTACTATTTTTTTATTTTTTTATTGGACCATAGACTTTAATATTATTATTAATGGGTATTATGACTCGTGCACTTAGATGTATTGGTGAAATCTGTGATGACAGATGTTCGCGGTGAGGTAATATATGTTGGGTACGTCTTGAGTAATACTGAATTAATGAATAATGTTAAAAATGATTTTTCACTTCTATAGAAGTAGATATATCGAAACCTTTTATGGAAATGATATTTCCTAACTAAATCTATGTCCATTTTTTTCTCTAGGCAAGTTCAATTCTAGGAAGTCAAAGAATGAGAAATCAAGCACATGGGTTAACGGCACTTGCATGCTACCCGCTTGATTGGAAATATCTGGAAAAATGGATTATATTACACGGTAAGGGTTCATATGAGGTGACATTTCGTTGCAAAATCAACTTATTTCTCTTGGGTGCCTTGACCTATTGCTAGACAGTAATCTTGGACTTTAGGAAAGATTGCCCAATTCCAATGAGAAAGAGACCTAAAGGGTTACACACTAAGTGTATCCAGTATCTCAGTTAAATATTTTAATATTTAACAAGTTAAATAAATATTATTCTTTATTGTGATTTAATAATTATTCAAGTATGCCAGATCACATTTATTCTGTCTCTAGTTATTTGAGAGAATATATTACAGACGGAATATTTATTTATTGGTGAATAATGCAGTTATATTAATTTAGTAAATAAATAGTCATTATTCAAATCCCGGTTAATATTGAGGAGGATTTTGGAACCATGTTATAGGTCTCGTGATAAATAATATTAAATATTATTTGGATAAATAATATTTAAATATAACGTGAAAGTTAAGCACATGTCATGGAAATAGTAGCATTGTTTTTATTATTTGACATTGGGTTTTACATGGAATAATAAAATAAGTAATTACACATGTTCTAGTTATTTATTATTACCTTGTGAATTAAATTCCTCATTATGTTATTATTCTATAATTAGCCAAGGGGTCATTCCACTGGCTAACCAATGGTTGTATGCACATCCTCCTTGGTGAAAAGCTTTTAAGCCTGGAGAACTCTTCCCTCTCTAAGAATTCTCTTAAGAATGAGAGAGATCCTCCTCCACCGGATCTAGTAGAATGCTTTAGAAGTGATTTTAAAGGAGATAAAAGGTGGACATCACAAGCAAAAGGGTCTTCCGCGCCAGTACTCGGAGACTCATTCAGTCACATCTATAGGTACGTTGAGCAAGTGTAAATCACCACTAGAGGAATCATATCCTTGGATTCTTCATCACAAAAAAGCCACACCTCAGACCCATGGTTGAACACATCAATGAATAAATAATCACCTTGTCGGTAATTATTTAATATAATTTAATTATTTATAAACAAAATATGTTGATCCTCTCTTCTTAGTTTAGATTAATCTCTTTTTTTCTTTTTTTCTTTGATTCAGTTTCATGGATACTCGTGTTTATCATCATATTAATCCAGGATTAATCATCATTAATGGAAATTTAAAACGTTGGGTACACACCCATCATGCACTTCCACTGTGCTCGAATCCTATAAGTGGTATCAAAGGGGTCATATTTTCTTTTATAATTATTTAAATAACTCATTGATGATTTACAATTTAGTAATTTATTTTTTAAATTAATGTTTAATAATTTTTGTAATCTGAATTTTGATATCTATTCTTACGCTTTTGTTTCTCACAAAGCTAAGAAAAACAAATAATTTTATAATTAAAATTAAATCGAGGATCTCATCAGGAGGCACTGAAGATTATGTCCAGGTAACACAAAATTACATGTAATTTATTCTGATCTACACACCATGTCATCTTCCATACGCACCGTTTCATCCAGATCGCACACAGTGTAGTTGTGTTCAGTGAATCGGGAGTAATTTAACAATTACTCAAGCTGTGTCCATTAATGACACGCGGTGTAGTTAATTATTACACTTCGTGTTGACCAGGATAGTATAATGTCTTATAAATTACATATATATATTTTACTTCAACATTTAAAAATATTTATTATATAACATAACAAAATTCATTCCAAGACCGTATAGTTTTAGTGTCTTTAGAAAATAGGAAACATAAA
This sequence comes from Viscum album, assembly GCA_963277665.1. Classification (NCBI taxonomy): domain Eukaryota; kingdom Viridiplantae; phylum Streptophyta; class Magnoliopsida; order Santalales; family Viscaceae; genus Viscum; species Viscum album. The sequence goes on from OY728122.1 coordinate 182,477,353, forward strand.
CAATAGGTTCATAAAACATCTACATTGTCTCCTTCTTATCACTTTGTAACTAGAATTCTTTTTGACCTATCTTATATAATAAACTTATTAATGACCTGGGTAAAATAAACCTATGAAAGAGTGGTCTCAAATTCTCATTAAGGGTAAAAAAGGGAAATAACAATCATATCATAATCATAAAAACATAACATTTGAAAATCTTATCCTGTATATAAAAGATCATAATATCATGTCCTGGGATAAATCATAAAAGTGAAATGTAATCCCAATATTCATAATATAAGACATGAAATTTCATGGCATAGACACATAAGCATTGAAAATAATTTTATATTAGTCAAGGCTCATTTCCAAGACCAAAATAGCGGACAAATCCCATTATTGAACTGAGTTTACTCCTCGTTCCAGTCCTGTATTACTGAACTGAATTTACTTCTTATTCCAATCATGTCTATCTCATGAGATATAATTATTTAAACAATGCATTGGAGGTAGATATAAGTCATACCCATCTCAAAATGAAATTATTCTTACATGTTCCACAAAACACAAACCATTCACCATTCCCTAACCCAAGGAACAAAAAATGGGTTTCTGAAACATCATTCCATTGTAACATAATCCATATAAGATAAATGGGTTTCAAAAAAATAATTCCATCATAAAAAATCATATAAAAGTAATAATAGGTATATAAACATAAACCTATTTCATCTTATGTGGAAAATAATTTTTATAAAACACGTTAGCTTAATTCTTAAGAAAAATATCCTTTATTCTTCAAAAATGTTTTCCTTCCCCAAAATGCCACACAATTTTAGAAGAAATAATTTTATGTAAAAATAACCTTTTAAGATTTTAAGGGATGATCCAAGGAGATAAGGCATTATGAACGTGTAAAAAACATGTTCATTCTATACAAGTTAAAAAACATTCTTCTCGTACTTTTACCAGAAAGGTAAAAAGTACCTCGTATAGAAAATAAAAAAAGATTCTTTTCATACCATTTAGTAAAAAGTAACTGATTAATAAAATTGAATTTAAAAAATAATATAAGTATATAAATAATATTTTTTAATTCATATTTAGGAAACATGTGCGTAGATGATAAATATACCCTAGTAAATATTTATGAATAAACAATCTTGGATAAAAACAGTATTTGAAAATTTATCCATTGACATAGGTATGATATGATTCATATGTATCTGAACCTCCTATATAATGATTTAAATAAAGTTAAATATTTATTCCAGATTCATAATCACTTTTATGAAATCAGTTATGATCATATTTTAATCCATTTCTTATTAGCATTTCCTTGTTTCCCGTTATTTGGGTATTAATTGCTTTATGTTCTTATTCTTGTTTTGTCGGATAAATTCTTATTAATATATTTAGGTTATATGTATGTAATATATATCATGGTATTAGTACAATATATATCATATTTTTTCATTCAATTCATTTATATAATCATTCTTTAATGGGGGATATGTAGAACAAATCACCTCGCACTGTGGAGAAGGTAAACCGTACATACGCACGTGCAATGATATCGTTCCCATAATTGTTGACTGATATTGAAGTGGATTGTGTATAGTATCCCAAAATCAATATAATTTTAAATTAATCATATATTTATTTATTAATTCCACCATTATACCCATCTATGTAAGTTGGTGGTGAAGAACAGATTACACAACGACATGGAGATGGTAAGTCGTACGTACGAACGCTTGGTGATTTCATTTTTCATAGGGTGGGTGGAAGGTGGACAATGGTTATTTCATAATAATAATAAACTCTTAGTATATAAGTACTAATGGAGTTATTACTTCATAATGAAACAACTCATGAGGTGGAAGTAGAAGAAGAAATAATTTTGAAGGAATCGGTAATGATATTACCTCTTCTTCGATGTGCCTCATCTAAACCTCCACTTAGAGCACTAGAGTTAGTCTTTGAAGAATACCATAACCTCTATAATGTTTCTAGGGAAGTTGAGAAGTTAAATGATCAAGGGATAGTCTATCTTGAAGGCTCAAAATGAAGTAAATATTTGAGGGAGGAAGTTCCCTTTTATAATTGAGGTGAAGGTCACTTTTGGAAACCTCAAAAATACTAATTTTCAATAAAATAAAACCACACTTAAAAACCTAAAAAATGTCCCAATTTTGAAGATGGTATGGGATAGGTTTGTAATATTATCAAGAAATAAATTTTATAAAATTGGTTTTTTCAACTTGAGCATTATCATTTTAATTAACACTTAGTTATTCTATTTAATTTTTGACTAGTGTAATAAATATTTCAATATTAAAAGGTTCAAATATTTAATTATTCAAAGTTAATTAGACCATAAATGAATAATTTAGAACATTTTATACCATATAATAATTATTATATTTTTTAAAATGTTTTATTATTTTTTAAAATAATTTAAGAAACCCTTATTTTGACAAAATATCAATAGTGGCCATTTTCACACTATATATTTCATAGATTTCTACAAATATAAAAATAAAACCCCAATAAAAAATTATTATATCCCTATGGGTTCAACGTAATCTATAAAACAAATTTTACATAATAATTAACCCAAATTATATTTATTAAAATATTTTTAATATCATTTATTTGATCTCTTCATTAATAAAACAATTACTACCTCAATTTTCTGTATTTATTTAATATACTTATTTTTGGGAAAAAAATAAAAATAAAATAATATGATAAATATAAATCTATTATATTTTAGAATAATACCTGTTGTTGAATTTATCTTCTGAAAACCCAACATTAAAAATGTTATACTCTTTTAAAACATGAATGTGACAAATTTATCTTCACTTTAAATAAAATAATATAACTATCATAATATCTTCTATAATCCTCCAAATGGACAATAAGTCAACCATTGGATGATTATGGTCTATATATACTCTAAAAATAATGTTTGGTCAAGTTTTTGGGCCTTTTATGGTTATTAATATTTTAATAAAAATTATTTTATTGATTTCTCATTAATTAATTAATTTTTTCATAATTCATGTATTAGTCTTTAAGGTAATTATTTATTTTCTAAAAGATAAAAATAAATTTTCATGATTAATAAATAAATTTTAGCTTTAAAATGAGTATTTATAATCTAATTTATATTTTATATAACAATATATTAAAAATAATTTCATTATTAAAGTTTGAATAAGACATATTTCATTATTATTTAAATAAAATAAATTAAATGTCCTAATCTCATCCAAGTGGGTTCCAATGGATACTATTTCAACCCAATTATGTTTTATGGAAAATTGTAATCATCAAATTATATTATGAAAAGTGTTAGGGTAATTTTATAATATTATTTTTACCCTTAATTACCTGATTTACCCTTTCATCGTGTTAGTAAAATTTACAGAAGTTAATATTAATATTTCCCAAAAATAAAATAAAGATATTTCAATAATTTGAACCTATTGATTCCAAATATGAAATCCATTTTTCAAAATTCATAACACAAAAGTTCCAGTAATTAATTTAAAATTAATCCTATTGTTGAAATGAGAAAATGGGTTTTAAAAGTTAAAATATTACAAAAGATTAAATTGTTTTTACATCTGAATTTAATGAAAAATTAATTCTAATGACCTACATTAAATTAGAAGGTAAAATTATATTCTATTTATACTTTTAAAACATTCAATAATATAATTTATCCGTATAAAATATTTCAATGAAAATAGTTATTTTCAATTAAAATTTAGCATATTTTTACAATTCATCTTAACATGAAAGTTATCAGAAAAGTATAAAAAATTAATCCAAAGTAAAATTTTATATCCCAATTCAATATATAATTTTTAATTTTTCTTATAAAAATTATTTATGTGTCAAAATTTTAATTTAAAAGGGGTTCTCTATTTAAAGGTGTAAAATTACCCATCAAAAAATAGGTTTTTCTACATCAAATAGGCTTTTATTCATACCCTATGACTAAAATATAAACTGGATGAATATAAACAATATTTTATTAATTATATAACATATATATCTCATTAATTTCATTACCAAAATTAATTCACTCAAAAATACAAATTTCTATTTATATGTTTCATAAATAATTTATAGCCAAAGAATTCACAATGCATTTTCATAAGTTAGTTCTAATTATTCCCAATAACCTAACAGCTAGGATATAATGGTAATTTTATAATAAGTTCGTCTCATTGTTCATTTAAACACATGATTGTGTTCAATTAATTCTACTGAATAATAAAAATAATTTTAAGAAAATATTTCATAAAAACATCTGGGTGATACATTCTACCCCCGTTAAACTGAATTTCACCCTCAAAATTTATCACATAGAAACAAAGAGATGAGGATACCTCTCCCTCATCATATCCTCAAGTTCCCATGTAGCTTATTCAAATTTGTGGTTCCTTCATAAAACTTTAACCAAGCTAGTGGTCTTGTTTTGTATAACTTTTTCACTATGATCCACGATCTCTATTAGTTTTTTTATAAGAAAGATCTTGCTCAAACGGTACGAATTATGAGCCTAGTACATGTGAAGGATCAGGTATGTACATTATTTGGAGAGATACACGGAACACATCATGAACTTCAGATATATTCAGTGGAATCTCCAATCAGTAAGCTACCTTCCCAACACGATCTAGACTTTCAAAATGGTTAATATACCTTGGGCTCAGGTTTCCCTTATTTCCAAATCTCATTACTCTCTTCCAAGGAGATATTCATTGTAAAACCTTATCACGCACTTCAAACTCGAGTTCTTTTCTTCAGTTATTAGCATAACTTTTTTGTCGACTCTGAGTTTCTCTTCTGTGTTGTTGAATATATCTGGCCTTTTCTACCATTTCATAAACAAGATTAGATACAAATATTTTTCTTTCCCCAAATTCATCCCAAAAATTTAGATTTTTTCCCTTATTTCCATAGAGGTCTTCATAAGGAGACATCACAATACTGAAGTGAAAGTTATTATTGTATGAAAATTCCACCAAAGTTAAGTGTTGATCCCAACCACCTTTGAAATTAAAAGAGAAACCTCTCAGAATTTCTTCTAGAGTTTGAATTGTTTTCTCATACTGACCGTCTGTCTGAGGATGATAAGAAATGCTAAAACGTAACTCTGTATCTAGAGCAGGCTGAAGAATTTTCCAGAACATCAAGGTAAACCTCATATCTCGATCATATATAATGTAAAGTGGTACTCCATGCAATATTACCACTTCCTTTATATATATCATGGAAAGCTGATCAAGAGACAAATCCTCTCTAATAGTAGTGAAGTGTGCCAACTTTGTATCACGATCAGCTATAACCCATAAGGCATTATGGCCTTTATATTTTTTTGGAAGTCCAATAATAAATTCCATAATGATGTTTTCCCATTTACATTCTGTTATGTTGCTTTAAAAAATATTATAAACAAAATATAACATTCAAATTACTTATATTATTTAAAAGAAATTACATTTTCATAAAAAATGGTATTTTCACTATTCACTAAAAAATAATATTCTCTAAAAAATCCCAAAAAATTAACCCTATGTTAAATTTTATATGATGATGTAAAAAATTAAATTAATTTTTTCACATTAAAATTATATATTTTAGAAATTAAACTTTTAAAAAAAACCTTATCATAAAAAACCATAATTAAAACTATTTCTTTTTTATTTAAAAAATACCAAATACTTTTATAAAGAATATAACTCTCTAATTATTAAATATATATAAACATGAAAATGTTTTATTTTTTCATAAAATATTTTGATACATTATTAATTTTTTTTTAAAATTGTTTCCTTTCAATTTTATTCAATTATTAAACTAGTGGGGATATCTTTATGTCATAAAATTTTTAGATTCCCATGTATTTTATTCAACCATATGGTTTTTCCAACAAAATTTTAACCTAGTGAATTGAATTATTCTACCAAAATTTCTCTCTATGGTCATGAATATTAATATTTTATTCGTTATATTAAATATTCTCTTCAAACTAAACTATTTGATGGATCAAAACATGCAATGAATCTAGCACATATTTCCTTAACATCGAAAAATAAAGAAACATTAAGTGCCTTGGAAGACACTAATGTAAGGCAAATTGGTAGGAAAATTATCTAACTTTATCCATGATTTCATATGATCCAAAAATACATGGACTAAAATTTCTATTTTTTCCAAAACATATAACACTTTTCCATTGATATAATTTAAGAAAAACAAAATCACATACTTCAAAAGAAAGATCTTTTTTCAGTTATCCTCATAACTTTTCTGTCTACTCTGAGATATCCTCATATTTTATTTAATTAGAAATACCTCCTCATTTATTTCCTCTACAAACTCTAGTCCCATTAACCTTCTTTCTCTTAATTTATCCCAAAAAATTTGTAATCTGACACCACTTTCCTTATAAGGCCTAAAAAGTTTTCATCTGTATATTGTATTAAAAATGTTGTTATAAGAAAACTCAACAAAGAGATTATGTATATTACAACATCCCTATTAATACATTTAAAAATAATGAGTCTTTTCTTACATGGTATGAATGTTCTATTTGGAAGAACAATCAGTTTGAGGATAAAATGATTTACAGAAATTTAATTCAATACCCAAATATTTTTAATGTCATTTTTAAAAATTTGAAGTGAACCAAGGGTCATAGTCAAATACAATAGAGAGAGTAACTCTATTTAACTTAACTATCCCCTTGAGATACATTTTATAAATCTGATATAAAGATATAGTATCTCAAATAGGAAGGAAATGTTAAGATATAGTTAGTCGATCAACAATAAAAAAATCACATTGTTACCTGGAGAAGTCTATGGTAATACCACCACAAAATCCATTAATATATTTTCTCATATCCACTCTAGATCTAGAAAAAAATTTTGTATTGCCTTCAATAACATTCATTCTACTTTAACGTTCTAAAAAGTCAAACATTTAAAGGTAAAGTCAATATTATCTCTTTTCATACCTTCACAACAATAACACTCCTGAATGTATGAGTACATCTTAGTGCTTACAAGATGAACATAAAATGGGGAACTATAAGCCTTAATCAATAATTCTATTTTCAACTGAGAATCACTGGGCACACATAATATCTTTAAAAATCTAAGCACACATTTTTTTTAATATTAAATTTAGGAAAATTAACCTTATTAACCAATTTTACCTTTTCCTTTTGAACATGATCCTCTTTTTGAGCTTAGTTAATTATTTCAGACAGAGACAACTACACTGAAAACTGAAACAAAACATAATATTTCCCTTCATCCACAACTTCTAGGAAAAAATTCATCAAATCATTAACCAAATAGTCATGTCCCAAATGTAACATGGTTAACTTAGAGTTATTTTTTTGACTCAAAGCATCAGCCACTTTGTTAACTTTTCTATGATAGTAATGACTCATGTAATCATAATCCTTGATCAGTTCCAGCTATATTCTCTATGTCATGATCAATTATTTCTGAGTGAATATATACAAAAAAAATTTTTGATCAGTATATATGTGACACTATACTCTATAAAAACGATGCCTCAAAATTTTAAAATCATAAACCATAATAGATAATTCCATATCATGTGTAGGGTAATTTAGCTTCTGATCATTCATTTCCTGTGAATCATTTGAAATTACCTTATCATTATGTATCAGGAATAAACCAATTCCTTTTAAATAATCATAATTTTAGATAAAAAATTAACAATATTTAAAGGGAAACATAAAAATATGATCACTCATCAATATTCTTTTTAGTTCCAAAAAAATTATCACATTCCTTTTTCCAGATGATTTCACTCCCTTTTCATTTAACTTAGTCATTAGGATAGACTACCAAACATTTTTAAAAAAAATTTGTAGTAGTAACACCCTAAACCAAGAAAACTACAAATATCTATGATATTTCATGGCCTTAGTCATTATCCAACAACTTTTTTTTCTCAAGGCCAACAGTTATTCAACCATTAGAAATAATATTTCCAAGGATAGAAATTTGTTACAACCAAAACTCACACTTACTAAATTTTCCATGTAGACAATTTTTTATGGTTTGAAAAAAAATCCTTAGGAGTCATTCATGTTTGTCCTAAATTTTAGAACATAAAAAATATATAATCAAAACAAAAATCACAATCTTATCCAATAACTCATGGAAACTACATTAATAAGTTCCATAAATATAGTATTATAATTAGACAACCCAAAGGGCATGACTATAAATTCATAATTCCTATATATATTCTGAAATGTAGTCTTCAAAATATCTACCTCCTTCACTTTCAATTGATGTTACCCCAACCTAAAATTAATCTTTGAAAAATAGTATTCTCTATTGATATGATCAAATAAATAAACAATGTGAGGTAAAGGATACTTATTCTTAACAATGATGTTATTCAAGGCTCTATAATCAATGAAAAGTATAATTAAACCATATTTCTTTTTAACAAAAAAAATGAGCAACACATGGTGAAATTATAGGATGAATGAACAATTTATATATTAACACTTGTAATTTTCTTTTAAATTCTAAAATTTCAACTTGATCTATTTGATAAGGGGGTTTTTTAATAGGATTATCATCAGTAACCAATTCAATATTAAATTCAACCACTTGATCAAGAATAACACTAGACTCATCATCAATAAATACATCCATAGATTCATTCAATACTGGGACATCACTAATATGATTATTTTATCTATTTTAAATTATTTTTGATAGGTAACTTTCCATTTATTTTTTAATAAATTAATCATATTCTGGGTAAATTATCAAATTTATGAAATCGTTGAATAAAACATTCTTATCTTTGCAATCTATCTTAGCATGATAAACTAAAATCCAATACATGCCCAAAATGATATCAAAATCCACTATGGTAAGTTAAAAAAGTTTTTAGGAAATATCATTCCACATATAATAATATGAACATTCCTATAAATATTGGTTTCGTTATTTTTCCACCCATATTTTTAACTAAAAGTTATATCATACATTCATGAGGTAATATTCCCAATCTACTTGAAAATTTCTCATAAATAAAGGAACAAAAAGATCCATTGCTAAATAGGTTATTGGAATAATTATATGAAACTAGTAACATACCTCTTTCCACTTCATTAGATGGCCCTTCATCAACTGTAGTAGTAGAAAAATATTTTTCCACACATTTTTTTGTTTAGACTCGATGACTACCATCCTGATTAACTAAAATCTAACACATGTTATCATAATTACCCAACTCATTGCAAATAAAAAATCTCATCGATATATGAATATTGGTTGCCTCGTTCTTTTATTAATTATGAAACTTTTATTTATAGGCACGAGCCTTGTGACCAAACTTACTACTCCAAAACCACTTTTTAGAATTTACCAGATGTTCCACATGTTTCATTTTATCATACTTATCGTAAGATGAGAACATAATTTTCTTTCCACCAAATTTATTTGATGAATTATTCCCTATATAATACCAATAACACCATTAATTTCTTGTTTTCATAAAATACATGATCATCAATGATCTCCACTTCAAGATTATCGATAAACCAAACAAGTTTCTCATACATTTTTAATTCATATAAAGCTAATTTAATTTTATATCATGGTTTCATCCCTGAGTAAAAGCGATTAATCTTACTATCAAGATCCTAGAACAAATATAGTACTTACCCATAAAATATTTTATATTTTTATTCATGCACATATATATATTATTTATACTCTTTCCTCAATTCTATGAATTGTTTCTCCATCCTGATTTGAAAAAAATTAGGGAAATATTTGTCGAAGAATATATTCTTATATGTGACTAATTCTATACACTCAAGACCATCTCTCTCTTTGTTATTCTAAACCAAATACCACCATTCGTTATATTAACCTTCAAAATGATAAAAGGACAAGGTTAAATTTTTACATTTTTAACACTACATGACTTAAAATATCATCTATTGTTAATTGATCCATCCTTTGGCTACCAGTGGGTCTGAGGTTCCATAGAAATTCAGAGGGTTTTGTCACATAAATTTCTCAATAATCAACATGTTTCTATATATTATACTTGTTTTCTCTCTATCAAAGATACCACCACCATTTATAGCCTATTCTAGTTGATCCATCATTGTGACAAACTACTCAGTTCCAATTCCCACTATTATGGGATGCTAATTTGGAAGAATATAATCCTATTGGTTACTTCCCACCACATATTCCTTATTACCTATATGAAAAACCATTCCAAATAGACATAATTTAGATAAAGAAACATAGTAATCTTAAATTTCTATATTGTTGGTCGGAGTGGATACTCAAGAGGGGGGTGAATTGAGTTCCAATTAAAATTTCTGTTTTTTTAAAAAACCTTGTCTTAAAACCCCTAAATAAGATACTGAATTAAACTGTAGTGAATTTATATCAAAGTAAGGGTTCGGTTGGGTTCTCGAGGGATTGATTATTTCGCAGTTAATCAAAACAGAAAGGTTGATTAAATTTTGAAACCAACTTACTGATTTACAACTGATATAAACACTTGCGAATTTAATTATCAAAGTGACTTTAAAACAGTTTTGGTTTTAAAGAGATTAGCAGCGGAATAAAATAATAGCTTTGAAAGATATAGCACAACAGATATAACAAAGAGGTTTAGTCTCAAGCTGAGACTTAGTCCTCTCAAAAGCTTTTATAAAAAGATGATCCACACCCTAGATCGGGAATAACAACAGTAACCAGCTGTCCAGTTCCAAGACCTCTACCACAGTTATTCGTTGGAACAAACACAACAGCAACCAGCTGTCCAGGTCACACGACCTCTACCACTATCCCAGTGGGAAAGAAAAGAGGTAAGATTATTGAGTGAGGATTTACAAATTCTCCAGTTAGAGTACAGGAGACACTGTGTGTGTAAAACAGAACAGATAACACACACTACTCAATACGTAAAAGGATAAATCACAAAGAAAATATTTAGAGTTTAGAAATGTCTCTAGTGATTTTTCGTGCAGTTTTGGACTCTTTTGATTGATCAGAATTCGCTTTGAGTCCTCTTCTGGTTTATTTCTGGAAAACAGAGTGTCGTCTGTTTCCTTGACTTCCAGGTTCAAAGATAGAGAAGAAGTAGTCGATGAAGTTCTTGTTTTATGATCTCGTTCTCAGCTCTTCACTGGTTTGCATTGATGAAAGAGTTCCTCATGTAAGTTCAGTCGTCACTTTTTATTCACACCAGGTTGTTCTTTCAGCACACCTTGTGGTCTGTATATCCTATATGTCTCTCTCTTCTTGTATTTCTTCTCTTTGCAGTAGCACATCCTTCCTCTATATAAAGCACCTTCTCCAGCAAAAGAAATGATTTCTTTTTGTAGGTACGAGGTACGGTTCCCTGACATCCAACAACACACATTAAATAAATGATAGAGAATTTAAAATATTCCTAATATGACCATTGGTTAGATTAAATAAAGATAAAGAAATTAAAACAGCTTTTTATGACTATCAGTGTGTCAAGTGATCGGTGGGTCATCAGCATCGGTGAGACATCTTCGGTGACTCATTCGATCAGAATCGGTGAGACATCTTCGGTGACTCATTCGATCAGCATTGGTGAGACATCTTGTAACACCCCAAGATTTCATAGTGTGTTATTTCTTCAAAATAATTCAATAACTTGCACTACACGCAACACCGAGTTCAATCACACCATGACTAAAAAAAAGGGCCATTCAAAAGAGGTTATGAATAGTATTATCTAAATTTTAAACTTTATATAATCCTTATAATTTTAGAATCCATATTATGAGTTTCTTAGATATAATGCAAGAACAAATTCATTTTCAGTATTGCACTTTTATCAACTTTTAATAGTGAACCCTTTTTAAATACAATATTTTAAACTTTTTGACTAAATGGGGACATCAAAAATTTAAAATAAAACATCCCAAGCTTCCACGGTACGCTTTCCTTTGAATAATACAATAGCGTGTGTTGTACGCAACTTCGAGTTTTAACACACACCACAACCGATCAAACTAGCCATTATGAATAGTAATATCTACTTTTTGAAATTATATATATTTTATATTTCAAAATGGACTTCATTTTTGGATTCGGGATATCGAATTTAGCCTAAGGTAAAATTTTGGTACATTTCGGATAACTTTCATATTTTGATGAATAGTGAAAATTACTAAATTTTAATTAAAAACAACTTTTTTAATCAAAATAATTAATAGTGATAAATTATGAATTTTAGTAGTTTTAAAGTATATTTAGAATATATTTTTACCATTTAATATAATGTTGGTCATTGGACATAATTTTACAATTAAACCGAACATAAACAAGTGTCAATCTTTTGATAGTTATTATCTCTTAAAAACACGCTTTTTGTTTTGACAGCGAGAATTAATTTTAAATTAATTTCTGCCACTACTGTGTTTTGAATTTAGGAAAATGGATTCCATATTTGGAATCAGGATGTTCAAATTGTGTAAATAGGTAACTTTTATTTTTAGACATTTTGAATAATTACTGCGGTAAATATTTTATTTACCATGGTTAAGGGTAATTCCGGTAAATAAGGGTTAAAAAATAATATTATAATAATACTAAATTACACTAAAACGTGTCTTAATCCTATTGGTTGATACATGGTCGACCATGGGCATCTTTGGGTCTATTTTGGGACCCCATGGATCCACTTGTAAGTGATAATGACACTTTATTTTAATTAAGTTAAAATGAATACAAAAATGACACAAGCATATATCTTTTAGAAAACCAATTTTTACATAGGGTTATACATGTTGGATTTTCGATTATAAATATTCATTAGAAAGATAAAGAGATTTCCTACATAATTATATTTTATTTATAATTTTTAGACATTAAATAATTTATTTTATTTATGACACAATGATGATGCAGTAATTACTATAATAGTGAAAAATTAAAATAATTGATATTATAAATACCCAAATAAATATAATATGAAACTTTTAATGAATTAAACTAATTTTCTAGGCTAATATGATATATTAGGATTGATTTAATGGACGTTTTTCGAATTAATCAATCTGTTATGAGTTTCACAAAAATCAACTATTGAATAGTGTCAAAATTGACATAAAAGAGTTCTTAAAACAAATATTATATTATTAATTGATATTAAATTCCTAAAAATCTAAGGTTCGGCCAAGAGACTTATATTATGATAGGTTAATCATTAATGGACCACTTGGGGGTCGCTTGGATGTATATAGTAAGTTTATTAACCATATTATATAAAAATACAAAGAGACATTGTAAAAGTGAAACTAATTAACTTAGAGTTAATACTTAAAGATAAGGTTAATATAAGTACCCAAACCTGTCTAAATTCTATTGGATGAGTTGTTTTCGACCTATCCCCACCTCATCCTTTTAATAGGCAACTTTGGAGCCTTTGGAAACCGAATATGAATTTATTATAAATTAATATTTCTAGCTTTTCCAAAGGTGCCCCTCACCCCTCTTATAAAAGGGCACTCCTCCTTCTCTTTTCCTCACACCTCTCAAGCCACTTGGCTCGTCCAAACTCTGCCCAAATAAGCTCCCCACATCCCTCTCCTCCTCCTTGAAGCTTCCCCTTAGGCAGAAAGCATTTCAAGAAGTCCTTTGGTTCCAACCAAAGTGAGTTACCTAGATTAAAGGTAACGATTTCTCTTAAATTATTTTCATTTATTTTGCTTCTCCAACCCCCAAACTCTTTTTATTTCCTTTCTTTTGTAACAACACCAGTATCATAAATATACTAGGATGTTGTTATAAGAAGTATTCGAACTACACATACACACAACTCCATCTAATGGATGATGAACATAATGTTTCTGTGGATGGCAAACTAACGCCTCACGAAACGATGATTGTTCAAATACATCTTACCACCTCTCATGGTGGCCATTATGATGGCACTGTAATTAAATATGATATTAATTATATATATTTTATATATAAGCTTCTGTAATTCCATTTTATTTCATACCATTATTCGTTTCATGTTGTATATACATACAATAATTTCATTTGAGGAAGTGCGAACTACCGCCCCCTTAAAATGATATGACTCGTTCATACCACACATGGAACGTATAAAGGATTGTGTTAATGAACTTAAGTAACATATATAAAATATTATATTATACTGGAATAGTAATATACCTATGTATAATTTGGATTTGATTCTTTTAAAATAAAAATTAAATGGAAGTAGCGTTCGTGCGTACGTACGGACTACCGTCTCCACGAACGCGATAAGATTCATTCTCCATCATATCCATTCAAGTATTATTCTCATTTTAGGGTTAAAAATAATGTTAATATCATTCTGATTATGAATAAGATATAATCTATCCATTACAAACATGTCTTACGTAACCAAACATTTAAGAAGAACGAATCGATTATCACCCGAAACGACGATAATACTAAGATATTATTAATAAAGCAATATTAAAAGATCATATATGATATCATATTAATGTATATGATTCTTGTATAAATTAATAACAATTATTTCACCATTATACAGGAGGTTAACCTACCCCAACAAAGGAAAAGTACAAGGTAAGGGGTTTTCATCTCACTCCTTATTTCCGTGAGATTCATGCCATATTGCCACCATCACCTTTTGTGAGGTGTATGTACTACCCATAATTATATTCTTTGTGTAATACACTCTAATTTATGTGTATTTACATATTCATTGTATGATACCTCTTTCATGGGTTGTATGTTTCATAAGTTACCAAATTGGTAAGGGTTATTTCACAACCTCTTCATTATCCGAGGTTGTTTATACGTAATAATCTACTGGGATTTCTTTATCATCCACATCCATGTTTCATCGAAATGTATTTCAAAACATATTTATTATTTACAATAATATGGGTTAAATTCATTTATACCCTTGTTTTACTTTTTGTAATAGGTTTATAAAGGAATATTTCCGTCGTTTTCAAAACAAGGTCCTTTTTGACCTTTTCGACAGAATTAAGATAAGAATGTTTTTTTTACTTATACGGCGGGTGCGGTTATTATCCGCCGTTATAAAATCATCAAAGATTTCCTTACAAGCTTACAAGAATATTTTCAAGAAAATGTTTTATTTTATATGGCTCTTAAATGTTTTCAAAAATAGAAAGAGATATTTCTCTAAAAAGTGTTTTGACTTCATCTATGTCAACATCCTTCGACGGATTTTACGCTTAATTGAAGTTGATTTATTATGATACAAAACTTCTATATTGTATTGAAGGTTTTGTGATATGTTTGACTGTGGATGTGCTATTTTTATACCATTCATAGTTTATGGTGAAACTATTGACATTTCGTATGCTAGTTTTAATCCGAATGTTTATGTTATATTTCAAACTTTTCTTCAGATGAATGTGCTAAACAAGTATGTTCCGGGTTGGGGACCGGTAAAAGTAAGCCCTCCAGGTTGGGGACTGGTAAAAGTAAGCCCTCTAGGTTGGGGACTGGTTAAAGTAAGCCCTCCAGGTTAGGGACTGGTAAAATTTTTCCCTCCGGGTTGGTGTCCGGTTATTAGAGGCACTCCGGGTTGGTGTCCGGTTATTAGAGGCACTCCGGGTTGGTGTCCGGTTATTAGAGGCACTCCGGGTTGGGTTCCGGTTAGAAGTAACCCCTAGGTCTTGGGATGAGGCCTAGACAATGAAATTAACGTTTGACATTATGCATTCCAACATTATGAAAGTGGTTATTGATTTTTGCATGTGATTATTCGATTAGTAGAATATCCATGTGAATAAGTAAATGGAATTATTTCATTTTATTTATGCCATACCATGTTGAAAGTTCATGTTTGAAAGGCTTTTGTTTTAGTTATACATTGCCTTAAAAGTTTATTCTTATTTATGAAAGTTTCCTCTATATTGTTATCCTTACTGGGCATTTCAGCTCACCCCTTTTCTATGTTTTACTTTTCCCAGGATGTGAATAAGTAAGTTATGAATGATCTGCAGGGATATCATGAGGGGATAATAGTGTGGACTGTGGAGACATTACGTTGTTGTAGTAGTTTTTCATTATATGATGTAATGTAAAACTTATGAATATATCTAGTGTTTCCAAGGCTACTAAACCAATCGGTCTTTCGGGATTTGATCTTTCTTGTGATCATGCCAATGTTACGAAGTAATGCACCGACTCTGGGTAACTGGGGTCGGGGCGTTACAGTTGGTATCAGAGGAAGTTTAGTAAAAACCTTGGAAGCTAGATTTAGATAAACTCTGATTAGAGCACTTAGACCTAAGATTAACTTTGAGGATTAGTATAGAAGAACTTCCTAGAATTTTGGTATTGTAGAGATTTTGTGAGTTTTCCGAGCAATACATCCCTGTCTGGATACGAGCAGGTAGAGGTGGCTCTGGCACAGATGTACCTAGGGGTAAAACCCGAAAACACCGCTTTGAGCTAGACTCGAACGGGAACTGGTGCACGACAACGGGCCTTGCTGCACTCTTGGTTACGACACTCCCAGGGGATATGCTTAGGATAACTCTCATTTTCTTTACAAATCATCATGAAGGGTTTATGAGTATATACTTCCTCAAAGGAGGCATTTTTATGATTATGGATTATATCCATAAATAGTTCAATTTATGTTAAGTGTTTTATAAGTATGGGATTATGTATTTTGATTCATAAACTGATCTAGTGTATGCCATTGTTTAGAAATGGCGCCCAGTAGAAGGAATGAGAACTCTAGTAATGCACATGATGCAAAGGGAAAGAAGGATCATATATTTCATGGTCTTAAGCAAGAATTTATAAGAGAAATAGTCTCGCATGTATTATCATCATATGAAGAAATAATATCATGTGTTGATAAGATAAGTAAAGAGTTTACTGAGTCTTATGGCTTTGAAAGGAAGCAAGAGGAGAAAAGGATGGAAGAGAGAAATATGGATAAAGGTAAGAGGGAAAAGAAGAATTTTCCCATATGTGGTAACTGTGGAAAGAAACACCCTGGAACTTGCCTGAAAGGAATGGGAGTTTGTTATAAGTGTGGAGGAAAAGGGCACAAAGTACGTGACTGCAAGGGTAAGAAAATGGTTTCAAATGTACAATGCTTCATTTGCAAGGAGTTTGGACACTACGCGAACCTATGTCCCAGTCATCAGACTATGACGCAAATGATGCTATTGGATAATAATCAAGTTATGATACTACCATAGATAAAGAGGAATGATTAGAGTTCTTATGTTGATTATGTCAATTTAGTGTTGTATCAACAATGTACTTGTTATAATAATTATGGAGTATATAAGGATTGTACTGCTGTACTATTTCATTAAGGACTTGAGATTGTGTGGAACAAAGAAAAGTGACTCAATAGCATGATAAATTTTTGGAAAATATATGGTTGAGAGAAAGATAAATCATAATATAGTTCTGATACCGAGGTAGTGATTTTGGAATAATACATGATTGTTTTGGACAAATTATATTGGATATTCTTGACTACCATGGAACTGATTAATGATTTGTATATTCCATCATTATTGGGGTTTAAAACATTTTTGGATTGAAGAAGTATATCCAGCATTCTATATGGAATAAGGGAGCATGAATGTAACCAATAAGTATTATGATAATTTAGGATATTTCAGTGTTTTAAAAGAATACATGATGAAGGTATTCATATGCTATTACGGGGTAAAAAGGATCTACATTAAGTTTACCTTCCTTATAAATATTGGACAGTGAGTTTGGATAGAAGTATTTTGGATAAATTCTAGTTTGAGATTAATTTTTGATTACCATAAAATGACAACCCAGAGGTCGGGCGGCAACCCGTCGCGACTGGCAAGGCTGCAAGACTTGAACCCACAACCGAAGGGCGACAAGGGTGTATCACCTACCACTATCCCACGAGATGTCCTGTATTAAATAAAGAAGTTTTTTAAAAAGATCTGGTAGATGAATTATAAATTCGTTTATTTTGGAACCCTCTATGAGTAGTATAAATAGAATTTTTTTTACGAGTGAATGATGAGTTTTTGGTAGAAATTTATTAATGGATAAAACTCTAATTATAAAGTAAGTATGTCTCCTTATGATCTTAGCCAATCTCATAAATAAATTCCTCAACATTAATAAAAGGAACATAGAACAAAAATGTTGTCCTAGATGGTACCTTAAATCATCACTAATTTATGGCTTTGGGATTGTTGACCTTTCCATAGCCATGTTCTCTACCACTCTCCATCAGATAATTGATGGTTAGATTTCTCCTCCATATCCATATTTTCCTACATGGAACCCTAGTATGTGTTATTTTCGGTAATCTTCATACTTTCCACTCTTTATTTTAAATAGAGGCCTCATTAATTCATTTTTCGATGTGGGATTTCAACTAAGATATTTGAAACGTCAAAAATGTGTTATCCCAATACCCTATGTTTTGTTGAACCGATGGTATTTCAAATCATCATAGATTGATGAGTTTAAGGACCTCAATTTTATACATGTTTGTGATTGATGACCTCAATCACTACCTATAAATATTTACGTTTTTCCTCCAATTATATGTCTCTAATTTCCACCAATGTTCTCCTAATCGAGATCATAATTTGGTGGTGACCCTTTAATTTCTCTTTTCCTCATATTAAGACTAAATTTTAGTAACCCAATTTCTGATGTGGGTTTTCCCACAAATATATTTTCTATTTTCAACCTTTTATTTTCGAAGAACAATTTCAAATTGCGAGGACGCAATTTATTGAAGGAGGGGAGAATGTAACACCCCAAGATTTCATAGTGTGTTATTTCTTCAAAATAATTCAATAACTTGCACTACACGCAACACCGAGTTCAATCACACCATGACTAAAAAAAAGGGCCATTCAAAAGAGGTTATGAATAGTATTATCTAAATTTTAAACTTTATATAATCCTTATAATTTTAGAATCCATATTATGAGTTTCTTAGATATAATGCAAGAACAAATTCATTTTCAGTATTGCACTTTTATCAACTTTTAATAGTGAACCCTTTTTAAATACAATATTTTAAACTTTTTGACTAAATGGGGACATCAAAAATTTAAAATAAAACATCCCAAGCTTCCACGGTACGCTTTCCTTTGAATAATACAATAGCGTGTGTTGTACGCAACTTCGAGTTTTAACACACACCACAACCGATCAAACTAGCCATTATGAATAGTAATATCTACTTTTTGAAATTATATATATTTTATATTTCAAAATGGACTTCATTTTTGGATTCGGGATATCGAATTTAGCCTAAGGTAAAATTTTGGTACATTTCGGATAACTTTCATATTTTGATGAATAGTGAAAATTACTAAATTTTAATTAAAAACAACTTTTTTAATCAAAATAATTAATAGTGATAAATTATGAATTTTAGTAGTTTTAAAGTATATTTAGAATATATTTTTACCATTTAATATAATGTTGGTCATTGGACATAATTTTACAATTAAACCGAACATAAACAAGTGTCAATCTTTTGATAGTTATTATCTCTTAAAAACACGCTTTTTGTTTTGACAGCGGGAATTAATTTTAAATTAATTTCTGCCACTACTGTGTTTTGAATTTAGGAAAATGGATTCCATATTTGGAATCAGGATGTTCAAATTGTGTAAATAGGTAACTTTTATTTTTAGACATTTTGAATAATTACTGCGGTAAATATTTTATTTACCATGGTTAAGGGTAATTCCGGTAAATAAGGGTTAAAAAATAATATTATAATAATACTAAATTACCCTAAAACGTGTCTTAACCCTATTGGTTGATACATGGTCGGCCATGGGCATCTTTGGGTCTATTTTGGGACCCCATGGATCCACTTGTAAGTGATAATGACACTTTATTTTAATTAAGTTAAAATGAATACAAAAATGACACAAGCATATATCTTTTAGAAAAACAATTTTTACATAGGGTTATACATGTTGGCTTTTCGATTATAAATATTCATTAGAAAGCTAAAGAGATGTCCTACATAATGATATTTTATTTATAATTTTTAGACATTAAATAATTTATTTTATTTATGACACAATGATGATGCAGTAATTACTATAATAGTGAAAAATTAAAATAATTGATATTATAAATACCCAAATAAATATAATATGAACCTTTTAATGAATTAAACTAATTTTCTAGGCTAATATGATATATTAGGATTGATTTAATGGACTTTTTTCGAAGTAATCAATCTGTTATGAGTTTCACAAAAATAAACTATTGAATAGTGTCAAAATTGAGATAAAAGAGTTCTTAAAACAAATATTATATTATTAATTGATATTAAATTCCTAAAAATCTAAGGTTCGGCCAAGAGACTTATATTATGATAGTTTAATCATTAATGGACCACTTGGGGGTCTCTTGGATGTATATAGTAAGTTTATTAACCATATTATATAAAAATACAAAGAGACATTGTAAAAGTGAAACTAATTAACTTAGAGTTAATACTTAAAGATAAGGTTAATATAAGTACCCAAACCTGTCTAAATTCTATTGGATGAGTTGTTTTCGACCTATCCCCACCTCATCCTTTGAATATTAAACTTTGGAGCCTTTGGAAACCGAATATGAATTTATTATAAATTAATATTTCTATCTTTTCCAAAGGTGCCCCTCACCCCTCTTATAAAAGGGCACTCCTCCTTCTCTTTTCCTCACACCTCTCAAGCCACTTGGCTCGTCCAAACTCTACCCAATTAAGCTCCCCACATCCCTCTCCTCCTCCTTGAAGCTTCCCCTTAGGCAGAAAGCATTTCAAGAAGTCCTTTGGTTCCAACCAAAGTGAGTTACCTAGATTGAAGGTAACGATTTCTCTTAAATTATTTTCATTTATTTTGCTTCTCCAACCCCCAAACTCTTTTTATTTCCTTTCTTTTGTAACAACACCAGTATCCTCAATATACTAGGATGTTGTTATAAGAAGTATTCGAACTACACATACACACAACTCCATCTAATGGATGATGAACATAATGTTTCTGTGGATGGAAAACTAACGCCTCATGAAACGATGATTGTTCAAATACATCTTACCACCTCTCATGGTGGCCATTATGATGGCACTGTAATTAAATATGATATTAATTATATATATTTTATATATAAGCTTCTGTAATTCCATTTTATTTCATACCATTATTCGTTTCATGTTGTATATACATACAATAATTTCATTTGAGGAAGTGCGAACTACCGCCCCCTTAAAATGATATGACTCGTTCATACCACACATGGAACGTATAAAGGATGGTGTTAATGAACTTAAGTAACATATATAAAATATTATATTATACTGGAATAGTAATATACCTATGTATCATTTGGATTTGATTCTTTTAAAATAAAAATTAAATGGAAGTAGCGTTCGTGCGTACGTACGGACTACCGTCTCCACGAACGCGATAAGATTCATTCTCCATCATATCCATTCAAGTATTATTCTCATTTTAGGGTTAAAAATAATGTTAATATCATTCTGATTATGAATAAGATATAATCTATCCATTACAAACATGTCTTACGTAACCAAACATTTAAGAAGAACGAATCGATTATCACCCGAAACGACGATAATACTAAGATATTATTAATAAAGAAATATTAAAAGATCATATATGATATCATATTAATGTATATGATTCTTGTATAAATTAATAACAATTATTTGACCATTATACAGGAGGTTAACCTACCCCAACAAAGGAAAAGTACAAGGTAAGGGGTTTTCATCTCACTCCTTATTTCCGTGAGATTCATGTCATATTGCCACCATCACCTTTTGTGAGGTGTATGTACTACCCATAATTATATTCTTTGTGTAATACACTCTAATTTATGTGTATTTACATATTCATTGTATGATACCTCTTTCATGGGTTGTATGTTTCATAAGTTACCAAATTGGTAAGGGTTATTTCACAACCTCTTCATTATCCGAGGTTGTTTATACGTAATAATCTACTGGGATTTCTTTATCATCCACATCCATGTTTCATCGAAATGTATTTCAAAACATATTTATTATTTACAATAATATGGGTTAAATTCATTTATACCCTTGTTTTACTTTTTGTAATAGGTTTATAAAGGAATATTTCCATCGTTTTCAAAACAAGGTCCTTTTTGACCTTTTCGACAGAATTAAGATAAGAATGTTTTTTTTACTTATACGGCGGGTGCGGTTATTATCCACCGTTATAAAATCATCAAATATTTCCTTACAAGCTTACAAGAATATTTTCAAGAAAATGTTTTATTTTATATGTCTCTTAAATGTTTTCAAAAATAGAAAGAGATATTTCTCTAAAAAGTGTTTTGATTTCATCTATGTCAACATCCTTCGACGTATTTTACGCTTAATTGAAGTTGATTTATTATGATACAAAACTTCTATATTGTATTGAAGGTTTTGTGATATGTTTGACTGTGGATGTGCTATTTTTATACCATTCATAGTTTATGGTGAAACTATTGACATTTCGTATGCTAGTTTTAATCCGAATGTTTATGTTATATTTCAAACTTTTCTTCAGATGAATGTGCTAAACAAGTATGTTCCGGGTTGGGGACCGGTAAAAGTAAGCCCTCCAGGTTGGGGACTGGTAAAAGTAAGCCCTCCAGGTTGGGGACTGGTTAAAGTAAGCCCTCCAGGTTAGGGACTGGTAAAATTATGCCCTCCGGGTTGGTGTCCAGTTATTAGAGGCACTCCGGGTTGGTGTCCGGTTATTAGAGGCACTCCGGGTTGGGTTCCGGTTAGAAGTAACCCCTAGGTCTTGGGATGAGGCCTAGACAATGAAATTAACGTTTGACATTATGCATTCCAACATTATGAAAGTGGTTATTGATTTTTGCATGTGATTATTCGATTAGTAGGATATCCATGTGAATAAGTAAATGGCATTATTTCATTTTATTTATGCCATACCATGTTGAAAGTTCATGTTTGAAAGGCTTTTGTTTTAGTTATACATTGCCTTAAAAGTTTATTCTTATTTATGAAAGTTTCCGCTATATTGTTATCCTTACTGGGCATTTGAGCTCACCCCTTTTCTATGTTTTACTTTCCCCAGGATGTGAAGAAGTAAGTTATGAATGATCTGCAGGGATATCATGAGGGGATAATAGTGTGGACTGTGGAGACATTACGTTGTTGTAGTAGTTTTTCATTATATGATGTAATGTAAAACTTATGAATATATCTAGTGTTTCCAAGGATACTAAACCAATCGGTATTTCGGGATTTGATCTTTCTTGTGATCATGCCAATGTTACGAAGTAATGCACCGACTCTGGGTAACTGGGGTCGGGGCGTTACACATCTTCGGTTAATCATTCGATCAGCATTGGTGAGACATCTTCGGTGACTCATTCGATCATCATCGGTGAGACATCTTCAGTGACTCATTCGATCAGCATCGGTGAGACATCTTCGATGACTCATTCGATCAGCATCAGTGAGACATATTTGGTGACTCATTCGATCAGCATCGGTGAGACATCTTCGGTGACTCATTCGATCAGCATTGGTGAGACATCTTCAGTGACTCATTCGATCAGCATCGGTGAGACATCTTCGGTGAGACCGTTGTCCTTTGATATGGATCTGTGCGACCGTTGTCCTTTGATATGGATCGGTGCGACCGTTGTCCTTTGATATGGATCGGTGCGACCGTTGTCCTTTGATATGGATCACTTCCAGAATACATGTAAATAAATAACAAAGAGATAAAAACATATCTATTCAATATACACAGATTCATTAAGAGATTGTGATTATGAGAAATCCACCCAGATTAAGTAATTGATGATTTGTGATTATTAAAATAGCAATCATAGGAAGAATTCAACAATCTTCCAGAGGGCTCAACAGTCTCCCCCTTTTTTATAATCACAACTATTATCCAATCACAAAGCTTAGCCATTAATAAATATAAGATATCATCAATAATAAGGCATAATAAGAATAAAAAACATAATGAGATATAAATCTCCCCATGAAATTAGGCCTGTTAAATACTTATGCAAGTATTGCCATACAAAGATATAAATCGCACCCATATCTCCCATAGAGCCATAGATATACAGAGATATAGATTTCTCCCATATCCCCCATATCTCCCATGGATCCATAGATATACAGATTTCTCCCCCTTTGGGATAATCAAAAAGGAGGGAAAACAGATAAAGAAGAGATTAAAAGACGGCAGCAGTGAGAATAAAAAGAAAAGAGAATAAAGTTCATAAGACATCATAGTACAATCACAACAGGGTTCACCCTGTCAACAACAACGCACAACTATTACTGGGGGTGTAAAGGGGCTTTGCCCTTGTCGAACGGATCAATGGTGGGTAAGTTGTAAGGCCTGGAGGAAGGTTGAACTGGGCGAATTTGAAACGGTGGTAAAACGACTCTGGAGGTTGGAGGAGAGGATACCCCTGGAATTTGTTGTGGAGGTGTAGGAGCTGGTTGAGAAGATTGCTGAGGAACTGGTCGAAGATGAGAGAGATATTGAGAAACAGAGATCTGATTGGGAGCAACATCAGAGGCACTGATAGGGTCAGTAGTAGGAAGCACAACGGCAGTGGCTTGTGCATTCATAAAAGGCTTCAAAAGATTTATGAAATTCTGGATAACTTCTGCACCATAATGCATAGCCTTCTCAAAATAATCCTTATTTTCCATGAACCCTTCCATGGTTGGAGTAAAATCTTGCAACTGTAGAACTTGAGTTTTGAATGCTTGAGTGACTGGAGGTAGTCTCAGATTTTCAGCTAACACTTTGAAATTTGCGGTCATCTCATGCTTGGTATAGATTTTTGAAAAGTAGTGATCAACCTTTTCCTTGATTTCTCTCTGAGCTTTAGTGGCATCTGCTGAATATACTATTACCATCTTATGAATGTGATCATTGTGCTCCTTCATCTTCCTCAACGAGTCCAAATCAAGAACTTTCCTAATGGCGGCCAATTCATCATGCACAAACTGCTTCAGAGCCTCTAGCTCACGAGTAGTGATCTTGGTTACTTTGGCTATACTGGATTGAGCAACTATCTGAGTTATCTCAGCCTTCAACATTCTCAGATCAGACTTCTTAAGATGTTCAATCAGATTTCTCAACACTTCCATCATACCAGAGATGGTGGATCTAAATTCGTTGGATAAAGAAACTAACCCAGATTGTAGATCCTTTAGAATCTGATTTAGAGAGGCTATGTGTCTGCCAATAAACTCACCAGTATTGGCCAGGTCTGGTGTAATAGCCTTTGAAATTTCTTCTCTTATTGTGTCTCTCACAGCAGTAAGAAACTCCCTTTTTAACTTGTCAAAATCAGACTGAGAGACAGTAGAACTAGGTGGATGAGCACCAGCAGCATCAACAACATGAGCAGACCTTTCCCCAACTGGTCGGCTTTCCATCATAACCGTATTAGATTCTGATTCTTCTTCTTCTTCCTCAGAATACTCTAAACCCAAAACAGCAAAACCAGGGTAATCATCCCAGACAGCAGCACACATAGTATATTTCGGTTTATCATAACTTGCTTTTCCACTGTTTTTAAGAGATTCTCTCTTGCCATTGGCATTTGTTTCTGGTATAGTTTGATGTGTTTCCGTTGGAGGTACAGCAAAACCATCCACCGGTCGGTTATCACCATCATCATCATTATCATCATCATCATCATCATCTCCATTCTCATTTTCATTCTTCACAGAAACGTCAATGTCAGATACTTTAGTGTCACTAGCTTCTTCATCACCAAGAACTGGTTCTGATTCAGGTAAGGGTAAAGGTGGACTGGCAGGTCCAAAGTCTATTCATCTCTTAGGACTCACAGTATCAAGATCACTCCTATAATCAGGAGGTGACATACTTCCTTCTTCTATTTCAGCATCTTCCATCCCTTGTTTACCAGACTCTTCAGTGTCTTTATTCCTTTCAACATTTACTTCTTCCTCATCATCAGAATAAATTGGTTCCTCATCCGATTTCAAACCGGGGTCTCTCAAACTCTTCGACCTCTTTCCATGATCAGTGGGATTGTAGGATTCATACAACTATTCCTCATCAGCAACCCAGCATTTTTTCCATGGGTTCCAGTTTATTTTCATCCATTTAAAAATTTCTTTGGTAATACAAAAAGCACTATCAGATTCAGCTTTCTTATCAGCTTCATCAACACATTCCATACTTTTTAACATAGCAGAGATCATTTTGGGATAGAACAGGGCAGTGGCTTTCTTAGAAGGTTTCACCATTCTAGCTATGTGCACCATTAGATATCTACGCAAATTGATCTTCTCATGGGTCTTTAGTAAAAATAACATAAAAACATCCTGGTATCTTACAACAGAAAAATCTCCTTTCCTGGAGCAAATTTGGTGCTGAATAAACTTAAAGAGAATTCTACATTCACCATCCAGCTCTGATGCTATGATTCTCCTTGACTCTTATTTTCCAGTTAAAATCTCTAATGCTAACTCATAAGAGAAATACTCAGTGGTTGGAGGAATTTTTCCAGCATAATCCTCATACCAACCCTCGTGGGGTACATTCAAACATTCAGCCCATTGTTTTGATGAAAAAGATATTTTCTTTCCTTTCACTACCGAAGACATTCTGGCAGCCTCGACACTATCTAAAGTAACTTGCTGATTTATATAAAACTCATGCACTAGCTTTGGGTAGTATACACGAGTTTTGTCTGAGAACCAGGCTTTCCATCCTTGCGAATCTAAAACATGTAACTATAGCGACTTACTTGAAAAAAGCCAGGCAGAGCTGACTTCCTTTTCTACAGCAACAATCCGAGTTTCCAGGTTCGGATTTACTGATCTTTGAGTGGTACTACTCGACTCACCTCGAGCACGCTATGATGGTTCAGGACTTTTTGATCCTTTGCTCGGTCTCTTCTGCTTAGCCATTTGATGATTCTGGGGAAAGCAGGAGTTCTAAGGTTCGAAGTGGAGAAGAAGAGAGAAAATAAGGTTTGGCGGGAAAGAAATGAAAAGTCGACGGTTTGGGGAATAGGAATAGTCCTGTATCATTTATTTCATCATTTAGGGTTCCCATAATAAAGATAAGAGTAGTTAATTAATCACAAAATAAAAAGTAATATAAAGAAAGATCGGTTTCACAGATCGGTTTCATAGATCAGCTTCACAGATCAGCTTCACAGATCGGTTTCACAGATCGGTTTCACATATCTGTTTCACAGATCGGTTTCACATATCAGTTTCAGATATCGGTTTCACAGATCAGTTTCACATATCTGTTTCACAGATTGGTTTCACAGATTGGTTTCACAGATCAGTTTCACAGATCAGTTTCACAGATCAGTTTCACAGATCGGTTTCACAGATCATTTTCACAGATCAGTTTCACAAATCGGTTTCACAGATCGGTTTCACATATCAGTTTCATAGATCGGTTTCACAGATCGATCATACACAATTCTTGTTTAATAAAATTCATTCTTTCAGAGCATAAAGGATTTGTAAAAATATCATCTAATTGATGTTCAGAACTAATAAATTCTAGAGAAATATCACCTTTTTGATAATGATCTCTTAGAAAGTGATGTCTGATATCAATGTGCTTAGTTCTAGACTGAGACACATGGTTCTTAGATATGTTCATCGCACTAGTATTGTCACAGTTAATTGAAACTTGTTTAAAATCAAATCCATAGTCTAATAAGGTGTGTTTCATCCACAGAATCTGTGCACAGAAACTACCAGCAACGATGTATTCTGCTTCAGCAGTAGACAATGCAACTGAGTTCTGTTTCTTTCTACACCATGATACTAGCGATTTTCCAAGTAAATGACATGTTCCAGATGTACTTTTCCTATCTAACTTACATCCAGCAAAGTCAACCTCTGAATAACTAGTTAGGTCAAATGATTGTCCTTTTGGATAAAACAAACTTAAATTCATGGTATACTTAAGATATTTAAAAATCCTTTTAACATCCAGTAAGTGTGATTCTTTAGGATTAGCTTGAAATCTAGCACACATACACACACTAAACATAATATCTGGTCGACTAGCAGTAAGATAAAGTAAACTCCCAATCATACCTCTGTAATTAGTTTGATCTACTGGTTTACCAGTTTCATCTATATCAAATTTACAGGTGGTACTCATAGGTATATCACTTTCCTTAATACTATCCAAACCAAAACGTTTTAATAAATCCTTAGTATATTTAATTTGATTTAGGATAATTCCATATTTAGTTTGAAAAATTTGAAAACCAAGAAAATACTTAATCTCTCCCATTAATCTCATTTCAAACTCATTTTGCATAACCTGTGAAAATTCAGTAAATAAAGAATTTTTAAAAGATCCAAAAATAATATCATCAACATAGATTTGTACTATTAACACATCTTTTGAAATCCTTTTTATAAAAATAGTGGGATCAGCTATTCCTTTTGTAAATCCTTTTGAAATAAGAAAGTTTGAAAGTCTTTAGTACCAAGCTCTTGGAGCTTGTTTTAAACCATATAATGCTTTAGAATGTTTAAAAACATGATTTTGAAAATGAGGATTTGAAAAACCAGGTGGTTGTTCTACAAAAACATCTTCAACAATAAAACCATTCCAAAAAGCACTTTTCACATCCATTTTATATAACTTGAAATTCAGAAGTGATGCATAAGAAAGTAAGATCCTAATAGCCTCTAATCTAGCTACAGGTGAAAAGGTTTCCTCATAGTCAATTCCTTCTTCTTGATTGTAACCTTGTGAAACTAGCCTAGATTTGTTTCTAATGATGTTTCCAGATTCATCAACTTTGTTCTAAACACCCATTTTGTGCCTATGGTGATAGTGTCCTTAGGTCTTTCTACTAATTTCCAGACTTTGTTTCTTTCAAATTGATTTAGTTCTTCTTGCATAGCCATTATCCAAAATTCATCATTGATAGCATCATTGATATTTTTAGGTTCTAGCTGTGACAAGAAGGCTTGATGTTCAACCTGATTTCTAAGAGAAGCTCTAGTCTGTGTCCATCTATCAAGATTTCCTACAACAGCATCTAAAGGATGATTATTTAGAATTCTAGTTGGTCTAGAAAAGGTAGGGCTCGATATTTCAGGTTCATCTACAGGTTGAGGTTCAACAGAAGCAGGGTCTAGAATTTTTCCAGAACTGGATGTTTTAACTACAGGTCCACTTTTTTTATCATTAAGGTTCAAACCAGAGAGATCATCTTCAAGATTTTCAAGATAGGTCTTAGGTTCATGTGGATCAATTTCATCAAATTTGATGTGAACAGATTCTTCCACACATTTGGTTCTCTTATTGAAAACTCTATAGGTTTTACTGGAAGTTGAGTAACCTAGAAAAATTCCTCCATCACTCTTGGATACAAACTTATCATGATTATCTTTAGTGTTAAGAATAAAGACTTTGCAGCCAAAAACTTTGAAGTAGTTAACCTTAGGTTTCCTATGGTTCCATAACTCA
Source organism: Viscum album (assembly GCA_963277665.1). Lineage (NCBI taxonomy): Eukaryota > Viridiplantae > Streptophyta > Magnoliopsida > Santalales > Viscaceae > Viscum > Viscum album. The sequence goes on from OY728122.1 coordinate 182,506,964, forward strand.
TAAGGGGTCCTCTTAAGAACAGGTATGATCAACACTCTATTAATAACATAACAAGCTATATTTACAGCTTCAGCCCAAAAGTAAACGGGTAGGTCATACTCATTAAGCATAGTTCTAGAAATTTCTTGCAGGGTTCTATTCCTCCTTTCTACTACACCATTCTGTGGAGGTGTCCTAGGGGCGGAGAAATTGTGACTACAGCCACTGTGTGAGCAGTAAGATTCAAACTCATGATTTTCAAACTCACGACCATGATCACTTCTCAGGGTTTTAATCTTAAGTCCACTAAGGTTCTCTACAGACTTGGAATATTTAACAAAGTAAGAACAAGCTTCACTTTTGTGATCTAGAAAGTATACCCAAGTATATCTAGAAAAGTCATCTATAAGAACATAGACATAATGGTTCCCATTTAAACTAGAACCTCTAGAAGGTCCAAATAAATCCATGTGAACCAACTCGAGAGGTTGAGAAGTTGACACTTCTTTCTTTGATTTAAAAGAAACTTTATGTTGCTTTCCCTTTTGACAGGGATTACAAACTTTGTCTACTAGAAATTCAAGTTTGGGTAGGTCTCTAACTAAGTTCTTCCTAGAAAGCTTTCTAAGTGAATGCACATTGCAGTGTCCTAATCTTCTGTTCCAAAGCCAAGAATCTTTATGAAAATCATTTAAACAAGTAATATTTTTCTTAGCTAAAGAATTTAAATCGACAGCATAAACGTTTTCATTTCTTAAAGCAGAAAACACCAAAGCATTTTTAGAATTAAAAACATTGCAAGAATCATTTTCAAATTTAAAATAAAAACCATCATCACATAACTTAGAAATACTTAACAGATTGTATTTAAGTCCATCAACAAATAAAACTTTAGAAATTAGTACTGAGTCAGTGTTACCAATCTGGCCTAAGCTGATGATTGTCCCTTTAGAATTATCACCAAAGGTTAAAAAACCTACATCAACTCTGACTAAGCTTTTAAAGCATGAGAAGTCTCCTGACATATGTCTTGAACATCCACTGTCCAAGTACCAGGTCTTTTTACAAGATCTCTTTAAGCAGGTTCCCTACAAAACATATTTAGATAGGAAATTATTTTGGTACCCAGATTATCTTGGGTCCAGACAGGTTAGCCAATAATACTTTAGGTACCCAGATTTATCTAATGGGTCTCATAGAATTTCTAGAATCAACAGATTTTGAAAGATAAATCTTATTAGATCCATAACTGTGAATATAACTCGTTGAAGCATATGAAGTTCCAGAGCTAGCTACATTCTGTCTAGATTTAGGAATGAATCTAGTTTTGGTAATCTTCCTTTGTCCAGGTTGGTATCCTATACCAATAGTGTATCTAGGTTCTATTTTCTTACCTAGCATCTGAGTAAGATTATCTTTACCATTTGTAAATTTCACTAAGTCTTTATTGAGTTTCTCATTGGATAATTTTAGTTCAGTGTTCTCTTTAAGAAACTGAGCATTATTTTCCATTTCAATATCAATATCAGATTTAAGTTTAATAGTTAAAGCATACTGTTTCTTTAAACCTTTGTATTTGTCTTTCATCTCATTATAGTTTTCTTCTAACATATCACAATATTCAAACAGTTCAGATTTAGACATGTTATCATATTCAGAATCATCTCCAGAATAATATGAATTAGAAGCAGGAGTTTCTGAAGTTGCCTCAGAAGCATTTGTCATAAAACACATGTTTACCTTGTTTCTGTGTTCAGTGTCAGAAACTTTAGATTCACTAGAACTGTCCTCAGAAGCACTCCAAGTAGCCTTCATGGCTTTCTTATACTTGTTATCCTGGTATTCATTCTTCTTCTTGTATTTCAGCTTTGGACAGTCTGGTTTTATGTGTCCCTTCCTTTTGCACTCATAACAGACAACTTCATCTGATTTGTCAGATTTCTTCCAATCCTTTTTCCAATGTCCCTTGTTGTCATACTTACCTTTGTAGTTTGACTTCCTGAAAAACTTCTTCTTCCTATAAAATTTCTTAAACCTTCTAGCAATGTGTGCCATCTCAGCATCACTGTCAGAGTCACTCTCACTGTCTTCACATCTTTAACTTTCATTGATAGCTTGAAGCTTTTCTTTATCCTTATTCATCGAGGTTGTAGTTTTGAAGGCAACAGACTTCCTTCTAGGTTCGTCATATTCTTCTTTGTTCACTTTGAATTCTTCTTCATACATCATCAACTTTCCAATTAGTTCCTTGACTGGTAGTTCACCAATGTCACATGATTCTCTAATGGAGACAGAGGTTCCTCTACATCTTTCAGGTAGAAATCTCAAAATTCTCATGATTTGTTCCTTTGCTGGAACATCCTTTCCCAGAGAAGTCATTGTGTTGACAATTTCATTGAACCTGAGACACATATCAGAAATGGGTTCACCAGGCTTCATCTTAAAATTATCATACTTAATAGCATAAGTGTTCAATCTCATCTCCTTAAAATTAGTTGTTCCTTCATGAGAAACAGCTAAGGTATCCCAAATTTCATATGCAGTTTTACAGGCAGATATTCTATTAAATTACTAATCTCCTAGAGCACAGTATAAAGGATTCATAGTTTACAATTATTATTGTAGGCTGTCTTAGTAGCTTCATTCCAAGTAGTTCAATCAGTAGTAGTAATTTTATATTCAGATTCTATAGCAGTCCAAATATCAAAACCCATTCTTTCTAAATTAATTTTCATCATGATTTTCCACTGAGCATAGTTGGTGCCATTGAAAAATGGTGGTCTATTGGTAGCAACACCTTCAACTCTATTATCCATGATAGATTACATAAGGCAAAGATTTTAAAGAGATAAAAATTTAGAAATAATAGATTTAATAAATTTAAAATACAACTAAAATCACAGTTAAAAAACAGAGTACTTTAGAATATATTTAAAATAAACCTCTGATACCAATTGTTGGTCGGAGTGGATACTCAAGAGAGGGGTGAATTGAGTTCCAATTAAAATTTCTGTTTTTTAAAAAACTTTGTCTTAAAACCCCCAAATAAGATTCTGAATTAAACTATAGTGAATTTATATCAAAGTAAGGGTTCGGTTGGGTTCTCGAGGGATTGATTATTTCCCAGTTAATCAAAACAGAAAGGTTGATTAACTTTTGAAACCAACTTACTGATTTACAACTGATATAAACACTTGCGAATTTAATTATCAAAGTGACTTTAAAACAGTTTTGGTTTTAAAGAGATTAGCAGCGGAATAAAAGAATAGCTTTGAAAGATATAGCACAACAGATATAACAAAGAGGTTTAGTCTCAAGCCGAGACTTAGTCCTCTCAAAAGCTTTTATAAAAAGATGATCCACACCCTGGATCGGGAATAACAACAGTAACCAGCTGTCCAGTTCCAAGACCTCTACCACAGTTATTCGTTGGAACAAACACAACAGCAACCAGCTGTCCAGGTCACACGACCTCTACCACTATCCCAGTGGGAAAGAAAAGAGGTAAGAGTATTGAGTGAGGATTTACAAATCCTCCAGTTAGAGTACAGGAGACACTGTGTGTGTAAAACAGAACAGATAACACACACTACTCAATACGTAAAAGGATAAATCACAAAGAAAATATTTAGAGTTTAGAAATGTCTCTAGTGATTTTTCGTGCAGTTTTGGACTCTTTTGATTGATCAGAATTCGCTGTGAGTCCTCTTCTGGTTTATGTCTGGAAAACAGAGTGTCGTCTGTTTCCTTGACTTCCAGGTTCAAAGATAGAGAAGAAGTAGTCGATGAAGTTCTTGTTTTATGATCTCGTTCTCAGCTCTTCACCGGTTTGCATTGATGAAAGAGTTCCTCATGTAAGTTCAGTCGTCACTTTTTATTCACACCAGGTTGTTCTTTCAGCACACCTTGTGGTCTGTATATCCTATATGTCTCTCTCTTCTTGTATTTCTTCTCTTTGCAGTAGCACATCCTTCCTCTATATAAAGCACCTGCTCCAGCAAAAGAAATGATTTCTTTTTGTAGGTACGAGGTACGGTTCCCTGACATCCAACAACACACATTAAATAAATGATAGAGAATTTAAAATATTCCTAATATGACCATTGGTTAGATTAAATAAAGATAAGGAAATTCAAACAGATGTTTATGACTATCAGTGTGTCAAGTGATCGGTGGGTCATCAGCATCGGTGAGACATCCGGTGACTCATTCGATCAGCATCGGTGAGACATCTTCGGTGACTCATTCGATCAGCATCGGTGAGACATCTTCGATGACTCATTCGATAAGCATCAGTGAGATATCTTCGGTGACTCATTCGATCAGCATCGGTGAGACATCTTCGGTGAATCATTCGATCAGCATCGGTGAGACATCTTCGATGACTCATTCGATCAGCATCAGTGAGACATCTTCGGTGACTCATTCGATCAGCATCGGTGAGACATCTTCGGTGACTCATTCGATCAGCATCGGTGAGACATCTTCAGTGAGACCGTTGTCCTTTGATATGGATCAGTGCGACCGTTGTCCTTTGATATGGATCGGTGCGACTGTTGTACTTTGATATGGATCGGTGCGACCGTTTTACTTTGATATGGATCACTTCCAGAATACTTGTAAATCAATAACAAAGAGATAAAAACATATCCATCCAATATACACAGATTCATTAAGAGATTGTGATTATGGGAAATCCAACCGGATTAATTAATTGATGATTTGTGATTATTAAAACAGCAATCATAGGAAGAATTCAACAATCGTCCAGAGGGCTCAACATATATCATTTCAACTTAACCATATGGTAAAATATTTCATGTCTTTATTATTAACATTATCCTAACTACTAAAATTGTCTAAATTATCCTTTGATACCAACAATAAGGACCTAGTCTTAAACATTCCTTTATATTGAGTTTTAAGTAAATAATTAATTATCTTACATTTTAGGATCTTTTTTAGGTTTAGTGTTTTAGATAATTAGGTCATAACCCACACATAATAAAATCATGTATGTACGAAGTGGAAACTTTTGATCAATATCCATTTTACCCATGGTGTAAATCTTTTAAAATAAGACATGATTTTTTTCATGAAAAATATTCAAGACATTCAATATGACCTCTTCCTTTCCCATACCCATCCTTGAACCTTGTAAAAAACATTTTAATAACATGGGATGAGCACAAAAATCTCATTTAGGGACATAAAAATAAGAAATAAATTAGTCCAGTGAAAAACATGAAATATCATGAAAAAATAATTATTCAAAACATACCTTTTTAACTTGAAATGGAATCATATTTATTTTTAAAAAGGTTATTTATCTTACCTTTTGAAAATAAATTATTTCTATGAAAAATCATTAGAAATAATAGAAAACTCATGTACATTCCTTGATACATCATCATCATATAAAACTTATATAACACTTTCAAGAACCCTTGCAAATTTTATTAACCATATTAACTACTTGCCATATAATTTTTAAAAGAACATAATCATTATCTAATGCATTCATATTAGATATCTCAGATACCCCCATAAGTTATAATAGGTTTCAACCATTAATAAACATGTCTATGGAATATAACATCAATAAACCAATTAAATCTTGCAACATTTCATCATAAAACCCTTAAAAACTCTTTTAAACCCATTTTCAAAATTCGTTTAGATATCAAAATTCCCTTTTCTTTTAAAACCCCACTTTCAATAGAAAAATACATAGAAAATTTCAAATAGGTATTTTAATAGAATAAAATGTGAAATCATGTAATGGAATCCTGACTTCAAATAATGGTTATGGTAGTGGGAAAAGATAGTGCCATTATATTTGTTAAAATAAAACATTCCTTTTATCTTTTTGTAAAACGTTTCCATAAAAGACACATAAAAATATTCCTTTTGTAAAACATTGAAATAAATTAAAAGGTGATATAAAATTTCCTTTTGTAAATATGTTATGTCCCAATAAAAACATCAATAAAATATATTTTTTAAAAATATGTACATGGAATAAAAATAGATTTTTAAGGGAAACTTTAAAAGAATATTTTTAAAAGAAAGTCCCTAATGTAATGCCTTAAAAATATTCCGTTTTAAAAAAATCAAGAAATTTAAATACGGTAAAAAATAACTTTTACCATCCATTTAAGAATAAGTAATAATTTTATTAAATAATTAAAAATAAAATGGAATAAAAATATTAAGAAACTAAACCATTAAAACTTTTTAAAATTTGGTTTTAAGTAAAAGAGTCCCTTTACATGAATTTGATTCATCATGTATGTTATTTTTATTCATAAATATAAATATTATGATAATTATTAACTTAACTAATAACATTTTTCAATTTTAGGATTCCATTTATTTTTTCTCTTACTAGGCACTACATAATTAGTTAATTGTTTATGTTTACTTTGAATGTTTTGACAATATTCATCTTATATGTAAAAAATGAATTTGGTCGGTTTAAAATCTTTAAAGAGGTCATTATTTTAAAATATCCAGAATAATAAAAATTAAATAATTATAATTTTTTTACATAATTTATAATTTTAAAACAAATCATTAAATATTTTTATGAAAAATTACCTACATTACTATCATGGATATGGTAGGTCGTACGTACGTAGGAGTAATGTTTCAGTTTTTCAAAGATCATTATTAAATGAATATAAGTACTATTTATCTTTAAAAAATTATCATAACATCATAAATAACATATTATTTATCTATATATACTTATATATATCATCTATGTGATGTGGTGATGAAAAAAATAATCGCATCGCATCATAGAGGCGGTAGTCCACACGTACGCATGAACAACGTTATTATTTTTTTGTAATAAAAAATGATATATTATCTTCTAAAAATGATAAATATGTCATTAATATAATAAATTTCTTATTTATTTCACATATATTCATTAACTTTAACCATATTTCCTTCTATGTAATGCATTAGTGAAAAATGAGTCACATCGCATCGTGAGGTGGTAGTCCACTATACACATGAGCGATGTTATCATATTCCCCATAGAATGGAAAGTAAGAACGTATATGTAATTTAATAATTTCACAAGTATAGTCATGTTACATATATAATATATATACATTAAATTAATTATTATAAAAATACTTCATAGGTGATGATGAAAAATTAATTACATCAGTTCATTATATGGTAGTCCACCACACACACAAATGATGGATTAGTTTCCCATTTTAGGAAACAAGAGATGGATTTAGATTATTAAATTAACATAATAACATGTAGTTATATTGGATATTTTTTTCATTATATTAGAATAATTAAATAATATTTTAAGGAGGTTGAAGAATAACATAAATAAAAATTCTTGGTTAGGAATGATAACTATTCTTCAGAAATCCTCTTGAGGTTTACACCAAAAGCCTTGTTAGGATGGATTTATAATAAAAAACGATTATAGGGTGTTTATAGAATATTAAATAAGGTATTTGGGTAGGTTTTTGATGAACCAAATGGTTTTTTAATTGTAAATATGAAAGGATATTGGAAGTCTTTTTAAAAGTGTGGGAGAGGACACACTTGGAATTTTTGAAAATAAAATGTGACACCCACATTTTTCACATTAAAAAGGATAAAAAAATGGACAATTATCAGAAAATATATAATATATGGTAGAAATATATCAATAAAATATAATTTATCAAAAAATTAATTTAATTTTATCCCTTATCATTTTAGTTTAACCTCCCGATAAATCTATTTTTACCTTAACCATGGTAAAATATTTTTTTTATTTTTACTTTTAATTATGACCAAAACATTAGTTTAAATTATCTTATAATATAAATTGTTTTGATTCAAAATAAGGAATGAATTTTACCAAATTCAATTCATATATGTGTTATAATTTAATTTAAAATTAATCCTGCAGATACGATGAAAATGCGGTTTTTCAAGAAATCTATTTATCCCAGAAAAGATGATTTTATATTAACATTATAAATAGTTATCATGATTATATGAATTTAAATTAATATTTAATTAATATATAATATGTAAATTACATTTAAATTATTCCTCATTAATATTTTTTAATTAGTTTAAAGTGAGAAATATTATTCACTTTAAAATGGTTTTCAGAACAAACCCATTTTTAAAACAAAAAATAAACTTATATAAAAATTAATTATAAAGATTATTAAAATGTAATTAAAATGAATAAATATAACTAATTAACACTTATTTTAATTTGAATCATATCTGAAAAATAATTTTACTTTTATATTACTTAATTTATTAAAAATAAATTACATTTTTACAAAAATTATTATTTTACACTATTCATTGAAAAATCAATATTTTTCGAAAATATCAAATTTTCACCCTAATTTAAATTTTATATGTTGACTTCAAAAATGAAATTATTTTTTCAAAATTCAAGTTCAATAATTTATTAATTAAAACTTTAAATAAAACCATTTTAAAATGAAATTTATTAAAACAATTTCCTTTTTATTTATAAATTACTTAATATTTTTATAATGAATATAACTATATTATTGTTAACTATTAATAAACATGAAAATTATTTATTATTTAGCTATATGGGTTTTTATTCATAATCTATCACCATAATATTAATAATGAGAACACATCTCAACCCTTTCTTTGAAGCATCACTATAAATCACAAAACCTTCTCCAAAATAGAGTATTGTGAGCACTGGTGTACTGACCAGCCTTCTCTTTCATTCCATGAAATTTTATTTACATTTATTCGTTTAATGTAATTTAACTCCCTTATGATTTATCTTGGTGATTGGATTTTATTTTCCTAATAAATCTTTCACAAAGTGTAGATAATATTTATCTAATCAAATAAAACTAAGGATCTCTGCCATTGTGGTTAGTATATGACAATGTTTAATAACTTATATATCTAAAAAAGTGATTTCTTGATATTTTAAAAAGAAATACTATATTTGATAGAGTGCAAGATATAAAACATAGAAAATAACTGAACAATAAATTATTATTATTATTATTTAAAATTGATCAAATAAGATAGCCATTAAATTGGAGAGGATGAATAGTAATAACCACATTATGGAAAATATAACTGTCCTACTCATTTCAAATGTATTAATTGATGCTTTGTAAATAAGCACTCAGTTTTTGTAGTAAAGTCATTTTATTATTCATAAATGTGTTTTCTATCTTTTTATGAGTTAATATTATAAATAAATTTCAAAAAAATTAGAACATTTATTTCAAAAAATTAATTTTATTTTTAAATTCAACATGTCCAAATTTTCATAGGAATAATTATTTGTAATTTTTTGAAATGATTGATTTTTTAGTGAATTGTTTTTATTAATAATTATATTTTCTTTTTAAATACTTATAATGTCCAATTATTTTTGGATTAGTTTTAAAATAATATTATTTCATTTTTAATCAAAAAAATCCAATTATTTTTTTAAAATGGATTTTATACTTGAATTTTATATAAAAAACATTTTATATTTTAAAAGTTAATTTTTCTGAAAAACTATTTTTTCATGTTTTTAGGTTTTGTTTTAAATTAAAATATAAAAAATATATGTTTGGAATTTTTAAAAATGTATTCCATATTTAAAATCAAAATTTTCAAATTTTATAAAGAGTTCCATTTTATTTCTAGTCAAGATGAATAGTAATCATAGTCATTTTTGTTACCTTAGTTAAAGGTAAATTGGGTAATTAAAGGGTAAAATTTATAAAGACTATAAAATGACCCCAACACTTGCCTAAATTGTATTTTATGAGTTCAAGTCATCTATATTAATCCAATATTTGGTTATATGACCTTATTTTTTCATTTGGGAATAACTATGACCCTTATAATATTTTAGATAAAGAAAAGTAAAAAATGTCACACTCTTGTTTTTAATATATATTATAATTTTAACATGGGGATAATCATAGGATATGTTTAGTTATAAATATTAATTTTAAATATAAATTATTTATCACTATCATGGTCATTTATTTTCAATTTTTATTAAAGATATAATCAACTTAGATGCTTACATAGCATTGATGCACTAATTATTAATTTAATGGAAAAATTAAATAAATGATATTAAAAATATTAAAAGTATTATAATTTGAGGTAATAAATGTGATATAAAAAATCTATAGATTAAAATGACATATTTGGGATGTATTAAAATATTTTTTTTGAAATTTACTTTTTTCCCTTGATTTCATTAAATTTAATGTGATGAATAGTTCTACAAATTGACATTATTGATATTTTATAATAAATAATATTATATTTAATGGTATAAAATACCTAAAAATATAAGATTCATATAATTAATTATTAAATTATTTATAATATCAACCATGGTTGATTTATGTCCAATTTTTTCATTTAGAGTAACTATCTTGACCCTCAAAGAGTAAAAATCATTATTGTTATGGTAAGTGTGAAATTGATTAACGAGGGGTTAAAACAAAAAATATAAGGTAAAAACATAGTAAAAACATGTCTATTTTTTATTTTTTGAATTTATTTAGACCCATACTTCTTTTATATTAAAAATAAATTAGTTTAGAGATATTTTTAATTTAAAATCAATTTATATGAATTTAATAATTTGTGAAATTCCCAGAGTACCCCTCCCCTCTTTTATAAAAGGACATATGTTCTTATCTTTACTTAAAAGTTAAAGAACCCTTTTTTTTGGAAAACACATTCCCAATATTCATTTTTATAATCCCTACCCTAATTTTAGATGTATTTTTTAGGTATAATACCATCCTTAGGGGGATTAAGGTGTTAGTCAAATGAGACTTCCCAAAGAAGAGGAATTGTTTTTACCACTTGTTTTAATATTATTTCCTCTTCCCCATCATTAAAATAATATTCATCCCAGATAAAATAATAAAATAAATATCATAAATAAACTTATATGTTATTATATTAATTTCAAGACTTATATCCATCTTTTCTTCCATTAAATGGTAATCGAAACCATCATCTGTGTGCAGAGCGGACTACCACCTTGCGAACCGATATAATTAATTTTACATTACTGTCTCTCATGGATCGATTATATTGATGGATTTAAGTTATATATATGATATTCATGTCATATTTAAATTTTTTAAATATAATATAACACATATTTTTTTACCATTCCATATACTGAAAAAATAATAATTTCGTTCATGCATACGTGTGGACTACCACCTCTACAAAGTGAGGTGATTCATTTTTAATCACCAAATTACATGGATGATATAAATATATAAGTATAATTCAAAATATTTATGATATTATTATCATTATGGAAATATAAAATGATACATACATTTTTCTATAATGTTCACTGAAAATTGGAAATGTTAATCATGCATACGTACGGTTTATCGTCTCCATGATTGTAATATATTTTGTTTTTCAAAACAATATTTCATGATTTGTTTTAAAAGTATAATTTACATAAATTTTAATAATTATATAATTATTATTATTCTACATATGATTTAATAATGACCTCTTTGACCATAATTGAATTATTGAATCCATTTTAGACTAATGGAACGAATATCATCAAAACACCCCATGTGATTTTAATTAAATAAATAAATAAAAGTAGCAGGATAAGAGATAAAATAAAATTGATAATAAAATTGATAAATATTCTTATTTAATTAAAAAAATTAAACTAAGTTTATTATTATATAATATAGATAATGTATGTGATGAGTTGAACTCAAGGTAATGGACTTTATTTTAAAAAATCATTTTTTTAAAGTTTTCCTTCAAATTATCTATTTATTTTATATCCGTACTTTTAAATTTAATTTATGGATATATTTATATAGATATAAGTGAATTATAAAGGACACTTTATATTTGTTTTTACTTGATTTCAAATGTTTTAAAATGGAATATTTTATGAAATATTTTAACATTATTTACAAAAAAGGCCAAAGGAATGTTCTATTTTAACGTATATGTTGACCACCATATCTCCCTCCACTTTAACCATTATTTAATGTTTGGGTTACATTATAATATTCCATGTTTTCTTCAAAAAAAATCTCATTTAATTTTTTTCCAGAAATTTTAGTTTATAAAATTGTGTTTCATAGAAAATAGATATATCAATATCTGAAAATTCTTTCTTATGGGTGAAAATAATTTTTGTTTCTAGAAATATTTTATATATTATGTTATGTTTCATGGTAATTTTTTATGAGGATGGGTGTTTTTGTAATAAAACAAAGGTTCGTTGATCCTGTTAAATCTATTATGTGCATTGTGAAAAGGGATAGAGTTAACATATTAGGTTTCTCATAAGATATTAAGGGAATATATTGTTGTGGTTATTCTATGTATAATTGTGAAGTGTAACTATGATGGTTTATCCAATTAATTGTGATGGTTATTACACCTGTAATAGTGAGGTTTAGTCCATAAGTAAGAGAGATATTATCATGATACCTCAATTTAGTTACATTATTTATTTATTCTTGTTATGGGTTTCTATGGATATATTATGATTTCACAAGGTAAAGGAAAGTATATAAAACTTCATAAGGCTGAAAAGTATAGCTTTGTAAAAAAAATATTATGATTGTTTCATGATTTCAAAGAAACATATATGAGTTTTTATTTTTCCTTTATGATTTATTATGAATTGTTTTATGAAAATATTTGTACATAGAAGTTCATTTATTGGGTAATAAATTGTTTATTTGATCCCAGAAGTTTATTTTTGCAAAAGGTAATTTGTATAAGTATACATAGATTAATGGTTTCTTTCTTTATTTTTATGTCCCTTACTTAGCATTCTATGTTCATCCAATGTTTTAAAAAAATCATAGGGTTTAAGGATGGGTAAGGTAAAGGAATAATTCAAATTAAAACTCATGAATATTTTTCTAGAAAAGAAATCATGTTTTATTTTTAAAGTTTTACATTTTGAAAAAAATAGATACTAATAAAAAGTTTCCTCTTTATAAAATATGGTTTTTTATGTAATAGTTTTGATAAAATTATAGAAAATTATAAACCTAACAAATATTTTGGTAATTAAGAAACTGGGTTATATTTTAAAGTCACTATAATACGATATGTTTTTGGTTGATTCCTTAATTTTAGTATCAAAATAGGGTTTCGATAACTTTATAATATAGGATTTTGTTGAAAAAGTTGATATTCTTCTATAACCAGTATGTTAGGGAGAATCATAGTTATTTTGGATAAATCAAAAAATTTGAAATAAAATTAATAAGGATATATTAGTTTTTATCCTCCTCATAATATCATACATTATTATATTATCACACTAACAATTTTGGTTTTCGTAAATGGTTGGATCTAGTAGGAACCAAAGTGACAATGGATGTGAAGTGAAATGTGGTGGTTGTCTAAACGAGAAATTGAATAGAATGAGATTTATAATAAGAAATATTATTTTTACTCTTAACCATATATTAGTAGTAATGATTAACAACATGAAACTTGGTGAGTTTCCCAATGTATCAAATATGAGAGAAATCAATCCATGTGTTAGTTTAGGTGATAATGCTCATAAAGGTAAATATATTCAATGGTGTATGTGTCAGGAATTTAAAAATAAGAAATAAGGAAAATTTCTTAGATTAATATTAAGATGTTTTATATGTGTTAATGGAGTTAATAAAGAAATAATCATTCAAAGAAAAAAGAAGCACTCGGTTAACTCCATAAATGGTAAATAGTTTCTTCCCAAGGTATCAATTGAATGTTTTAAATTTTAGAAGAATGATCATTATGAAAATCAATTTCCTTGGAGGAAGGATCGTGAATGTGATCCTCAAGACCATACATATATATCTTTAGAAATACCTAATGCTATTATATTTGAAGATTAGGATACTTTAAATAACATATGAAAGGTATGGATTATTTCTTAGATTTTGTTTTGACATTGTTGAATCTTAGGATATGATTCATATTTTTGTTTATAATAAAGAAGAATTAAGGACTAATATTGAAAATCAAGGATAATGGTTTATAAAGAATGATTAATTATTAGGATGAATATATATAAGTGATTCAAGAGTTAGCGTAGATTTAAGGATAATCATATATTTAAAATAATTAATACCCTTTTAATGATGGGAGTACTTTGGGAGACATTTATTGAGTTTTTATTGATGTTTTAGGTATATGTAGCCAAAATTTTATCATGTGAAAAAATTAATTGAGAAATAATTCTCTTTTAATTTCTCATACATAAGTTTAAAGGTATAGATATCCTTTAGGGTGTATATGATCTTTGATTTTGAGATAATTATGGGTTATTACATTTTTGGGGATACAAAATGAAAGGTAAGAGATAACCTTTGAGGTTAAAACATTTATTTAATGTTGAAAATATTAAGGTTATTTTTTAGGTTGTTTATCACTTCTCTTGGAATTTTTAAGGATTATTTGAATATGGTTTTATAAAAAGGATAACCCATAGGTCGGGTGATAACATATCACATCTGGAAAGGACGTAATGCCTGAACCCACAATCGAAGCGCAGCAAGGGTGAATCACCTACCACATTCCAATATGATGTCCCAGTTAATATGATATTGTTTTTATTTATTTAATAATTATAAAAGATAAAAATTAAGTAAATTTTAGTAACATATGTTTTATTATATAAATAAAAATGATATTGAAAATGGTTTTGTGATTATGTCATTAATGTTATTTTGGAAAAAGTTCACTATTTTGGGAGGCATAAATTATTATGGTAAACTGAATATTGTAGTATTTTATTTGTGGAATAAAGGTAGAATTATATTTTGGAAGCATATATGATTTTAATGTGTCTCTATGGTGGTCTAGTTTATGATTAAAATATCTTAGATATTATTTGATTAGCATATATACATTTTGGAATAAGACATTAAGAGTTATTGATGTTATTTGGAGATATATGTTAAATTAATATTGGAAGACTATGTTTTTAAATACTTATATTTTTTGGGTTTTAATATTATTATTTAATATTTTAAGGTATTTAAGAATAGCTATTTATTTAATGATATAAGTGAACATTATGTATTAGTATTGAATTTTGGAAATTAAAGTAGTTTTTCTTCATATGAAGGTTTATTCATTTTTGGAATTAACTTATCTTGTCTTAACCATTTTGGTTTTGAACTAATTATAGGAGTAATATCTTGTTAGCCTTTTTTTGGATTATATGATCCATTATAAGTTGATTCTAGTGCTCCAGGCATGAAACATTCATCTTGAATACTCATTATTTAGACCAAAATGAAGATTTTGTGGTGGAATTTGATTAAAAGATGAAATCTTTTATGATAAGTAAGTATATTTCCTTATGTTATTATTTTATGAAGTAAAATAATTCATCACCTTTATGAATTTTTTTAAACAAAAAAAATTATCCATTTATGTAAAACCTTAAGATTTTGTGAAACATTTTTTTCAATTTTTTTTTTTTGATATTTTGAATTACATGAAACCCTAAGTTTATATTTCGTTATATGAAACATTTAATTTAGCGAGTGTTACATTCAAAACCTAGTTTTAATGAAATATGACATATAATTAAAATATTATTGTTTAATATGATAGCTATTACCTATCCTTTGGAATAGCAGGTATGAATATGATAAAACAAATTATAAAAATATATGGTCTACACAAGTATAAAAAGGTAATTATTTAGTTAATAATTAATTATAAATGAAAATCAAAACTATTAAAAAATAAAGGGAATCTTCTTGTGAAAAACAATTTTTTATGCACAAAAATAAGTTTTACCTTGATAAATTAAAGAAATAACTTTTTTATATTATTTTATTTAAATTTATATATTATATATTCAATAAAAATTTTAAAATTCATACTATGTGTTTTCTAGACAGGTAAAAAATATTATTCCAATTTTTCTTTTAAAACTATATTTTTATAAAAACAGTTTTGTTGTATTTTTCACAGTTATTTTAAAATTTATTTTTTCCACTTTTAAAAAATTTATTTTCGAAAAAAAATAATTTTTTATATGATCATGTCAAAATTATATTAGGATTAAATTTTGTGATTTTTCTACGAAAATAAATTTTTTGATGAATAGTGAAAAATACGGGTTTTTATTAACAATTTTCATTTCTTTTAAAGAATTTAAATACATTAAAATTGTTTTAATATTGTTTTAAAGGTAAAATTAGTTCAATTATATATATATATATATTAATACAATTTATTTCATTATAATTAATTTCAAATTGAATTTTGATATAAAACTTTTTAATCTTTTGGAGATTTTCTCTTTGGAAAAACGTTTTCAAATAATGTTTGGGGGATTAATTTTAAATTAAATTTTCCTATTTATGTAACTTTAATTTGTAAAAAAATCTTAAAAATTTTTAATCTTAATAATTTACATTATCTATTAATTTAATATAATTTTTTTACCATAATGAATTATAAAAAAGTATAAATTATTTACCACGGTTAAGGTTAAAATGGGTTTACCTAGGGGTTAAACCAAAATATATAAGTATTAAAATTGACCATGAACTTTTACAAAAAGAATTTTATGAATATATTTAGACCTTATAAATTCTATTTTCTAGTGCCTTTTTCATGTGAAAACCTTGGCACACCTTTTTCTTTTGAAAAATTATTAGTGTGTCACTCGCCTTAATAATAAATGGACACCCCCTATCCTCACCTCTTAAAATATTAAAAACATATCTGTTATTCCAATACCTATCCAAAACATTTACTTAAATTAATATTTTTATCTTGTAAGACATATTTGTCCATAAATTTTACCTAATAATCCTTTTGGTGCAAACTAAAATAAGTTGTCCAAAGAAGAGGTAATGTCCCAACCAGATCATTTTATTTTATTTCTTCCTACATCTCCATAAATTATTATTAAACCACGATTATATAATAAAATATTTATATTCAAAATAATTATATGTCATTATTTTAAGTACATAACCTAAATCCTTCTCCTCTTCTATCAAATATATCATAAAATCATCATTCATGTGTACAGCGGGTACCGCCTCATGAACTGATGTTATTAATTTTCCATCACAACCTCTCATGGCTAGATATGATGATGGATTTATTATTTATATATGATATTTATGATATAATTATTCTCATTTTATAATTATATCACATATTACTTCTTTCTTTTCATTCCATGGAAATATGATATCGTCGTTCGTGTGTATAGTGGACTACCGCCTCGCGAAGCATTGTGATTTGTTCATGCTTTTTATGGATGTCAATAAATATTTATTTAATGAAAATATGGGATATATATTAAATACAAATATTATTTACTATTAATATATCATTTAAATTAATTTACTTCAACCTGTTGAGAAAATGGAAACAACATTCATGCGTGCGTATGACCTGCAGTCTCTATTAATAGTGTAATCAATTTTTCTATCTCTAACTTTTATAGATTTCACTAAATACATATATATTGAATATATATGATATTTATATCATGGTTAAGATTCTATATAATATATAACCATGATAAAATTAAGAGTACTAAAAATAACAAATCAAAACATACATGAAAAACATAGTTATTACCCGAGATGAGATTTTTTAAAAAAAGAACTATTGATAAACAGGTAAAAAAATGTCATAAATAAATACTATATGGTATATTAAATAAAATAATGGTTCCATAATATATTTATAATAATATTATATTTATTATATAGTACTTACTATATTTTACAAAGGAATTTGAGACTTAATGTAAGGGGTTTTGCGTCTCACTTTTATTTTTCTATGAGACACTAATCATATTCACCATGTGTTTCTTTTATGTGGTGTATATAATTACCAATAATGTATTTTATGATAAATATAATTAAAATAATTTAAATTGATATATAAATTTTAGTATTTCTCATTCATGGGGTTTATGGATCAAAAGTTACCAAAGTGATAAGGGATATTTTCCATAATTTTCCTTCTTTGAGACATATGTTATGTTATATGACAATATTCTTTTATGAGGTGTATATAATTCCCATTTGACATGTTATATAATGAATATACTTATTTTTATGATATTATAAGCTTAATTTAATGTCATTATTTCATGGGTATTACGATACAATGTTACCAAAGTGGTAAAAGTTATATGTTACAATCTCATCGTTTATCGAAATTGTATATGATTATACTTACAATGACGAAATATTATGATATATATCTCAATATTCTCATTAACTTTATTATAAAATGGTTATTTCATGATAATAATTTTTTACCTCCATTTTATTCCATTTATTTACTCAAGAGTTCAAAATAATGTTTTTAATAAGAATTATTTTTATTTCTCTCTTCTGTCAAAATCCATTTTTTTTCTAAAAAAGTGTTCTATAAAAAAAATTCAAAAATATTTATAACATTATTGAAATAATTTATTAAATATATTTTTACCCATTTTTAATTTTAAAAAAAGGTTTTTAAAGGAATATTTATGTTATTTTCTAAACAATTATCATTTCGATTTTACCAAAAATATGAAAGGAATCTTTTTTATAATGTGCATGACAAGACTAGAATTTCAACCTTCATGGAAATTATTTTATTTGAATATTTCATTAAAATTTTACTATGTTATTTTAAAATTTATTTTTAAAATTTCTAATGATTAAAAAATCAATGGGTAAAAGATAGTTTCCTCAAAAAATGTTTTAAAATATTTCTTAAATCTTCCTTTATATGTTTTCAAAGTTTATTTTCAAAAAAAAATGATTTCCAAAACATTTTATAAAGTTTATTTTTAAAAATTGATTTTCAAAGAAAGGTTATTTTTGTCAAAAAATATTCTTAGAGATATTTCAAAATCATCTTCCATCTAATATTAAATCATATGATGATGCTTATGCTTTACTGGGGATATTATCCATGGATACCATTCTTATTATGTATCTTGATAGTTTATATTTATGGTGAAATTTTTTTAATAAAACCTATTTCTTTTCCATGGGTTATACCATGATAAAATTATTATGAAACCCACATCCTTTCATGGTTTATGATATGATTAAATGATGAAATTATTATAGAACCTACTACTTGTCTACTTGTTATGATATGATGAAATTTTTTTGAAACACATTTCATTTCATGGTTTATGATATGATCAATATTTTCATGATGTTATGGAACACAAACATATAAATTCCATTATGTGAAGGGTGGGACATGTGTCTCCCTCAAATACATTGGGTAAAGCTTTATATGTCATGAGATAACAATGGGAATCAAGTTAATGGGCATTATCCACTATGGAAAATAAGTGTGTCATAATCCACAATGGGAAATAGGTGATGAGTCTAGATCCACTAGATTGATGATCCTGGTATTTAACCCTGAAATATGAAATGGTTTCAAATATTTAGGATTATTCCACACTTCATGACATGATATTATGGTTCATGATTTATTTATGAATATTTATCACTCTTATGGGATATCTTTTCAGAAATGGTAATGTTTTATTCCATGACTCATGTTTATAACCTATGACATGTTTGGTATGAAATTCATAAGTTATTTTCATGATCACATGACCTTATACTTATTTTATTATTTAATCTGATTATAGATTTGTATCTCTAATGTTTACCATTACTGAGAATCTTATCTTACCATTTTTTATGTTTCCTTCCCCATGATTAGGTAGGGTATATCTAAGAGGAGTAACGTGTGAGAAGATCTTTGTGAAAGATGTTAAAGATCATTCATGAAATAAGATGTTTGTGTTTCTAGTATCCAAAGACACTAAAATATTTTAGTTCTTGGGTGTGCATTTATGAAATGTATTGAATATTCATATAAAAAGATGTGATATTTTTTTATGAAAAGGATGGGTCATTATAGTTTACTTTTTATACTGATAAATCAATGGTTTTTTAACCCATCATATATTTATATATTTTTAATGGTTAACTTTCTCCTAACCATGTTTTCTATCACTCTCAATCAGGACTTGAGAGTTAGATTTTTCTTCCATATCCATGTTTTCACTTCCCAATAATTTTATCCTATTTAGAAACAAACAATTTTTCATTATAGATTAGATTTATACATCTCTTTATCTCTTTAAAGATGAATTTTTATTTGTAGCATCCCACCCCAAATTCCACTCACTTGTTCCCCAAGACGGTTGGCCACAAGACCTCAAGAATGTCTCCTTGAATGCCAAAGGCTACCAACTAGTAGTAAGGGCCTAGGATATGTCCTTGGGGAGACTATGACCTAATTGATTAAGGTTGAGTGCAATGGTATAAATGCAGAAAATAGTATAATAGATATAGATCAGTTGAAATGAAATAATAATACATTCATACCATAGGGATAATAAAGAAAAATAATGCAAGGAATAAATAAACAATAAGAATAAGAAAAATAATAACAATAACTAATATGATATATGATCTTGTCATGGTAATGTAACTATACAAAAGAATATGTTGGGGAAGGGAATACAATTACATGCTATATACTATCAAGATATACAAAAAGGGAAAAAACATCTCGGACTAACATCTCAAGCATAGGATCAGTCCTCTCCTCCCACATCTCCATCTCAGTAGTGTGTGTGATATCAAACATTGGAAGTTGGATACTTCCCTTTGGCTATAAATGTAACCATAAACTCTACACAAGTACCAAAGGTTCCCGAGAAGGGTTTTAGATACAATCATAATAACCCAGCACCCATGGTGTCTAGGACTTTTCATTTTATTCAATATAAAATAAATAGTTCCATATTTAATTCAAATTAAATATGAAATAAATAAATAAATAAACATATTGAACTTGGTTCCAGTTGGGGACCCATCCACTCAAACTACATTGGCATTAGTCTGTGTGTCTAAACCAAGGAACCTGTAATAGTAATGTGATATGGATAAGGTTATAGGTGATGGATTGTCCCCAACATTATGTGTGGGCTTGTAGTGAATGTCCCTATATCATTAATACCAACGGATCAATTCTAATTTTGAAAATATTCACTCCTCTTTCTTTAATTCAGTTTCAAAACCACTTTTAGAAATTATTTTGAGATGCCTTGAGCCCATCCATGGAAATCCGGAAGGACTTTCCTTATGTCGTTCAAGGGGCTCATAATATACCCAATGCTAAGTAATCTTTATGGGGTGGTCCATTGATGAAGTCCCACATGTTACTCCAAGTATGGTGTGAAAAGTCAAATACTCGCCTGTGAGTCCATACCATATATCACACTTAGTTTCCCGAGTCTCTCTCAAGGCATGGTTCAACTAATAATTCCTTCAATCCAATCTAAGGGGTATCCTCTAGGGAACCATTTTCATTTATCTAAAGGTAAAAATATATTACTCTTGGTGATACAATCTCAGAAATAGCTGATATCACCCAGGGCATGTTTACCAAGCATTCACATTTTAATAAAAGGGTGGGAGAGTTCTTCCAAGGGGTGTTTAAGTCAAAACCCATTGTTTCACCCTCGATACCAAATTTAAATCAATAAAAACTCAAATAATTTATTTAAATTCAAGTAAGGGGTCCCATTAAATATAATTGAAATAATTATATTATTTTAGTTATCTTTTCCAAGGCATTCCATTGATAAATTCCACCTAAATCAAATAGAATAAGGAATCGGAACATGGACAATTAAATTAAATTCCAAGAATCTATAAGTGTTATGGGGGGAAGTCTATTCACTAGGTCCATCACCCTTATAAATTTAGTGCATGGATCAAGTTATTGAATATAAAGAAATACCCATTTGGGATACTCAACAAGCCAAGGAAGAATAGAAAATTTAAGAAACATAGGTATATCACACTCAATTTGACGGAAAAACTAAAGGAAATCAACAACATAGGTGATTTTCCACTAGGTTGAACAACAATACATGATAAAATTTATTTAGAACAATTTAATTAGTATTTTGGAGGCATCTTCAGAATGGCCCGGTGAGTGGAACAATGGAATAAATTATGGAATGCGATGAAAAAATGGGAAAAGGCATGGACCACCTACCCTACCCTTGTAGATATTACCTCATCTAGTATAGACCTTTGATTTTATCTAGGTTGGAATAAATCGAAAAAACCTTCAAATACCCTGAAAATGGGGCAAATGAGCTTTCTCCCAAATAGCACAACAGATGGGATGAAGAAATTGAAATAGATTTGAGAGGATTTTAGATTGTACCTCTAGCTTCACATTTGATGTGATATAAATCGAATTGGATATTGTGTTATAGAGTTATATTAAATCTTATATTATTGGTGGAGGAGAGTTTCAATGTGAGGGAGGATATTTAACTACTAGAGAATAGGAGGAGGAAATGAGAAAAGGTTTTAAAATTTTAAGAGGGTCAAAATGGTAATTCCACCCACAAATACCCTTGTGCATAGTTTGGCTATATTGTTCCCAATGTTTGTGCTAACCATGCTCTATTCAATGCTTTAAAGGGGCACATCGCATGGTTAGGATCATGGTTTAACTAACTGTGTGAAAACCGTATGAAAAATAACTACCCAAAACCTCTGAAATCTCAGGCCATGTGCCTAGATTCGTATGATTGCAGACAACTGTGAGGCCTACAGGTGCCCACTTTCTGCAGCCACACATTTTAGGGAAACTGTGCGAACTAGGTGGCATGGTTTCTCCAAACCATGTGGGCCATAATTTTCATCCCATTTTGGTTCATTAAGCTCTAAATGAGGCATGTATGCACCTGATCCTTCTTTACCATGATTAAGAATCATATTTAGTGTCATTCGAATGAATTAGAACCAATACTTAATGGTACATACCTTTGGGAAAACTCGGTTCATTACAACCTCTCCTACTTAAGATAGCACATCCCTGATTTTCCGTTACAAGGGTAGTAAAACAACTTCTAAGAAGAGTTCTATCCACTATGCACACACATTTCCCTCTAGATCTCAGGTCTCATCTGGTACACATATGTACTAACATAGCACCCAAACTAGAGGAACTTACCTACCTTGGAGAACCTTCCTACTATAATCAATAATACACATTAGACACTCCTCGAAGGATGCATCCAATTCTAGCTCAATATCATCTGGTTCGAATGAATTAGATGGGTCTAGATGGTACTTTTAAAGTCGATATATGTGGAAGATGTTGTGCATGTAATGGTACCTCTACGATAATAACAATTGATAGGTTACTGGCCTAACTCTCTCCACTATCTGGAAATTCCTGACATATCTAGGTGATAACTTTCCTTGTCTAATGACTCATCTCTGACCCAATCTAATCAATAAACATAGAAATATGTGGTGTCCCACCTCCAACTATAGAGGTATGTGATGACAATCTATATATAACTTCTTCTTATATTGAGTTGTATCCATATTCTTCTGGATCAGTTGGACTTGCTCTAATGTCTCTAGAACATGACATTGGCCTAGTAGAGCGGTCTCACCTGCATCTAGCCAGCATAGAGGTGAACATAATGGTCTTTGTATATGGACCCATGTGGATCCATCTGAATCATTGCTTAAAATTTCTTTTTTTGAAAACTCAACTAGAGGAATATGCTTCTCCTAGGAACATCCAAAATCAAGGATATATGCTTGTAGAATATCTCTTAAAATTATTATAGTCTAATTGGAACACCTATTGGTCTGAGGTTGATATGAAGATCTCAAAACAACCTGTCAACCCAATGCCTTTTGAAACCCTTTTAAGAATTTTAAAGTGAATTGGTTGTCTCAATCTAATATGATAGAAGGTGGTACACCATGAATTCACCCTATATCTCAAATGTAAAGTCTTATTAACTCATCAATAGATAAGTTCTCCCATATTGGTAATAAGTGTTTAACATTGGTACACCTATCAATGATCACCCGTACTATATCAATACCTCAAGGGGTTCTCGGCAATCCTATCATGAGATATATGGTTACGTCATTCCATTTCCACTCAGGAATGGATAGAACCTGTAAAAGTCCAGAAGTTCACTAGTGATCTGCCTTCCCCAGCTGATAGGTAGAGCATTGAGTGATGAATCCTTCTATATATCTCTTCATACCTATCCACTAGTACTGACAACATATATCTATAATCATTTTGGTAAGTCCAGGATGAACAGCCCATAGAGAGGCATGATACTCCTTCATAATATTTTCTCGTATATCTGAACGCACCCATACACAGCCACAAAATAGAAGGGTCTCATTCACATCCACAAACCAACCAAGAGGATGTTTATCTCATTTGATTCTCTCCCAGAAAACGATTCCCTTAGAATCAGAAAACTACCTCATCCAGACCTTCTCCTAATGGGAGGATGTCACTGTTAGTACTACTAGAACTGGATCTTCATGCTATTCCTAAAACTCTAGATGTATCTCATAGAATGAATCCATATATTTAAACTCATTTCTGACCTCCTTGATGGTTTTCATCCAAGACTTCTAGATTAAGGAATAAGCTACAACATTTCCCTTTTTGGGTGTGTATGCTAGCTCAAAGTTGAATGACTATAGGTATTTGACCCACCTGTGCTGCCTCAAATTCAATTCTAGCTATGTGGAGATGTATTTGAGAATTTTAATGTCTGTGTAAAAAAACTCATCACCCAATAATTAATTAATCTAATAGTGTAGAGAATGAACCATGGTTGTTATCTCGTGGTCATGTGGAGGATTTTTCCACTTATGAGACCTCAGTTGGAAGGATCCATATGCCACAACACAATAACCTTGTATCAAAACTACACCCGTCTCAGTACTGGAAGCATCACAATAGACTAAATAGATTTTTTCTAGCTCAAGAAGTATCAGGATCGCCGCGAAAGTGAGTCTTCCCTTTAACTCCTAAAAATTTTTCTCACAGACCTCATTCCAGTCAAATTTCACACCCTTCATGGTCAATCCCATAAGCGGCACTCCCATGCATGATATGTCCTAGATAAATTGATTTTCATGTCCATCCATCCCTAAGAATATGTGTATATCAAACTCATTCTTTGGATTCTCCTAGTAAACCCTTACACTCACCCTCTCTGGGTAAACTGATATGCCTACTTTAGGTATGATATGTCCCATGAATAGAACCTTGTTAATCCAAATGTGGAATTTACTAAGATTTGTATATATATGGTTCTCTATCAGTGTATTCTGAAAGATATCAATATTAATATAATGGTTGTGCCTTGTGTAAAAATACACTGAGAAATCATCTATGAATACTACCACAAAGAAATCCATAAACAGGTGCAAAATTTGATTCATCGTATCAATAAAGACGGTTAGTGCATTCATTAGACTGAATGGCATAACCAGATACTTATACAATAATAAAGTGATTTGAAACACTGTACATGGTATATCTAATGAAGTCACATGAACCTGATGATATATCAACCTCAAATAGATTTTAGAAAAAATAGGCAATCCTTCGATCTGGTCGAAGAGGTCATCGATACAATGAAACATATACCATTTCTTCACCATAAGTTGGTTTAGTCAGCAGTAATCCACACACAATATAAGTCCACCATCTTACTTCTTGGAAAAAAGAACTAATGAACCCCATTATGATTTATTGGGTAGGATAAAACTCTTATCCTATAAGTATTAAAGCTACTTCTTGAGTTCCTATAGCTCCTTAGGTTCCATCCTATAAGGAGTAATGAACACTGGTTTAGCAACTTGCTGAATCTCAAGGGTGAACTCAAATTCTCCCTCAAGGGGTAAGCCAAAGAAAATTTTATGGAATACATACCTAAAGTGATCCACAACCGGAGGAAATCCTACTAATTGTATTCCCTTCTTGCTCATAAATAGACTATCTATCTAATATTTTATTCCAACTTTCCCATTACAGATGAGTCCAAATCAACTATCCTATAGATCCTATTTTCCCATATGGATAAACATATTTCCATTAGGTGATGTGAATAACACTCTGCAGTGATAGAAATCTACCTGGGATCTATATATAAATCAAGTCCATACTAAGAACTAAATCAAAATCCATTCATCAGGAAGATAAAGATACTCCATAGAAAATGTTTCCAACCTATTTCAAGGGGAAATCCATTCACTAGTGTATAAACTCTGCTAAAACTACTAATGGTGTGTCAAGAAACATAAAACCACATGAGAATTATTTTTTTAAGCCTAGACTTACCAGGATTGAGGAAGATAGAAAGGAGTGCAATGTACCTATATCAAATAATGAATATACTAGAGTAGAGGATACTAGAATATTACCACTAACTATAGATATCCCTAGACTCTTCTCCTCTAGTGTAGGTTGAACTGCATAAATGTGGCCTAAATATCAACCATATGATATTGCTGACTAGAATGAGTAGGCCCATCTTGCTGAAGATGTAACTCTAAAACCTGACTGCCTCGGCCATGACCACCCACTCAACCCGAACAGCCTATAAAATACCAACTTACTGCCTGAAAAGGTTTCACAGATCCTACAATAGAAGGAACTACTTGCACTAAACCTCATTAACATAGAAATGGTGGAAAAGACCAGTAGAAAGGATAGAGGTGACCCATCCTACAGCAATCCTAGAATTTGATCTTGTTCCTTGTACACTAGGGATTTTTGTGTCCTAGACTGACACAATGGTGACACACTACAAACATAAAAATACATACCACATGACAGGAATTTCCCCGATGTGTACCCCCAAACCATTGCTTCTTGCCACTAGATAAACCATTGCTCTACTTGGAATCTAAACTACCCAGCTTCACATAGTTTGATTCCCCTAGGTTCCACTCAGTAATGAGGTCATGGTTTATTATCTCAAAAATAGTGGTCATCCAAAATACGTTCACCTATGAACAGATAGAATAATCAAGACCATCCTCGAAGCACCTCATAGTAGTCATCTCATCACCAGTCAAGTTCAGTGTGAAATGAGGCAACTAGGTGAAATGAGTAGAATATTCCATCACTAACATGTCACCTTGCTCAAGGATCATGAATTCCTGAACAAAATATTTTCTCAGGGTCTGAGGGAATAAATTTTCAAAAAAGGTTTCCTGGAAGTTCTCCCAGACCATACCCTTATGTTGAATAGCATGAGTCAGAACATCCCATCAATTCTTGGAGGAGTCATGTATATATATAGGTCATGATATTGACCCTCCTATTTGGAGGACCCTCAATATGCGCAAATATAGATACGATATCCTCCAACTAAGGATCGGTATAATGAGGCCCACCATCCCCTAAAAAGGTGGGAGGATGATAGTGCTGAAATTATCTAGTCATCTCTACCATAGAAGGGGAAGTTTGAGGAACACCTTTCACTAACTACATAAAGTGAAGGTAACTATCACAGAACTAGGAATCAGTACCCAATGGAGGATCTGATGGAGGTTACTCATGTAGAACTATAGAATGTATCACTGGTGGATCACAACCCACCACCTAAAGAGTATGCTCATAACCACTTTCCTAGCATACAATATGATGTTTTTGTGGTGGCATAACACTACAATTACTATGATCAAGCCTCATACAAGATTTACAATAGATAGGTAAAGAGATAAGAAGGTAAATGCACAAGTATATCCTATTAAAGAAATACTCCCCTCCAAAAACTCTTAGAGATAGGTATGGGTAAGAAGAATGATCAAATAGAGGATCAAAGGAGATATGGCCTACAACCTAATATAGAGATCAGGCTAGGATAAGGTCTCTCATTTTCTTAGTAAAATAACCATTTCATTTTAATTAATTTAGATTCATTGTTATTTAATTGTTTATAAGATTCATTGTCTAGTTAATTGTGTCACCATTTTCAATTAATAATGTCCCATAAAAATTATAAATTGAAATTGGAGCATCAACTAACTATATCCTGACCCTTACACTAGACAACGGGGTTAATAGGCCATAACTGTGGTTTAATCAGAAAATATGCTAATGGAACTCACCTATAAAACCTACTAATGTGGCATTATTTTACAATTAAACAAATTATTCCATCATTGAGTGTATTATCACACTCCAAATTATAAAAATAATATACAAGCAACAGTCCTAGGAAAAATAGGCAATGCACCTAGGAAAGTAGATTTAGAATGGCCGAATGCATGGAAGTTTAAATCATATCATGGCTTGTATGATGTGTGATTTTAATATTCCCTCATTTTATCGGGCTGAGTAGTTGATATCTCATCAGATTTACAATAATGAAATGAAAGTGAATCACCCTATGGTGAAATACCATGAAACCATAACAGGCACAGACAATAATAGCATTTACCCATCCCAGGTAATTTGGGTTTCCCCTATATGTGGGTAGCTACTCTTAGGCACATGATCATAACCAAATTCCAGCATCCAAGTCTCTTATCTAAACCCAAAAAGTAATAAAAAAAGGATAATACCTTTAATACTATTTTTTGTGTCTAACCCCAGATTCCACTCATCATTTCCCTGAGAAGGTTGGCTACAAGACCTCAAGAATGAATCCCCAAATCCGAGAAGCTTCAGACTAGTAGTGAGGGCCTAATCTATGTCCTTAGGGTGATTATGACTTTATTTATTAGAGTATATTGAAGTAGTATAAATATAAGAAACGACATAAACTATAGATAGCGGTGGAAATGAAACAATAATACATTCAAACCGTGGGGACAATAAAGAAAAATTATGTAAGTAATAAATAAACAATAAGAAGAAGATGAAAAATAACAATAAATGATATGATATGATGATCATTTCATGGTAATGTAACTATAAAAAGACTATGTTGGGGTAGGGAATACATGAATATGCTACATGATATAAAAATATTCAAAAAAGTAAAAAATGAGCTAGGACTAGCATATCGAGCATAGGATTGGTTCTCTAATCCCACATCTCTATCATAGTAATTCATGTGATATCAATCATTGGAAGTTGGCTACTTCCCTTTAACTATACCTACAACCATAAAGTCTACTCAGCTACCGAAGGCACCCCCATAGGGTGTGAGATACAATCTTAGTAGGATGCCACCCACCAGGTATTGGCCTTTCCATTTCATGAAATATAAAATAAAGAGTACCATATTTAATTTAAATGAAATAATAAATAAATTAATTAAATGGACTTGGATCCAGTTGGGGACCTGTCCACTCAACCTACTTCAGTCTAATCCAGTGTGTCTGAACAAAGTAACCCACAATAGAAAATTCAGATGAATAAGGTTCTAGGTGATGGATTATCCCCAAAATTGTTCTTGCGCTTGGAGGACATGTCCCTATATATTTAATTTCATTGGGTCAATTATATTTTCAAAAAAAATCACTCCTATTTCTTCAATTCAATTTTAAAATCACTTTTAGAAATTATAGTGAGACACCCTGAGACCGTCCCTAGAAATATGGAAGTACTTTTTGTGTGTTTCTCGAGGAGATCATCATATAACCAATGCTAAGTAATACATCCATGGTGAACCAATGATAAAGTCCCACATGTCACTCCAATCATAGTTTGAAAAGTCAAATACTAGCCTCTAAGGTCATACCTAGTATCTCACTTAGGGGTCTGAGTCTATCTCAATGAATGATTCAACAAAATGTTCCTTTAAGCTTGTCCAAGGGGTATCCCCAAGGGAACTAGTGTCACACAAATAGAGGATAAAAAAGATAATGCTTAGGGAGTCTATATGAGGCTTAGTTGATTTCATCCCTAGCATGTTTACCAAGAATTAACATTATAATAGAAGGGCATTATAGTTTATAAAAAGGGTCCTTAAGTCATACCCCCTTATTTCACCCTTTTCACTAAGTTGAACTCAATAAACACTTAAGGAATTTATATCAAGTCAACAAAGATATCCCATTTCATTTAATTCAAGCGATTAGATTATATTAGGAATATAGACCAAGGCATAAAATTGGGATGTTCCGCTTAAATCCAATGGCATAAGGCATAGTAACATGGCCTATTAAATTAAATTCCAACCATCCTAAGTGGTATAAGGGTAAGGATAGTCACTTGGTTCCTCACACTTATCAATTTAGTACATGGATCAAGGTATTGAATATAAATAAATACACATTCATAATTCTCAAAAGACAAGGAAAAATAGAAAATTTAAGCAACATAGGTATAAAAAACTAATTGGATGAAACAACTCAAGTAGATCGGCCATAGAGGTGATTCACCGCTAGGTAGAATCATAATACATGAGTTGTTCCACTTGGAACAATTTAATTAGTTTTTTTAGGAATCTTTGGAATGGCATGGTGATCAGAATAATAGCACAAATTATGGAATGTTCTGAAATGATGGTAAAAGGCATGGACCACCTACCTTAGAATCATAGAGCTTCCCTTGTCTAGTCTGTACCTTTGATTCAAGATATGTTAGAAGAAATTTATGAAACTGAAAAATGACCATAAATGGTGAAAATGATATTTCACCCAAATAGCACAACATATGGGATGAAGAACTTGAAATGGATTAGAGAGGATTTGAGATCATACCTCAAGCTTCACATTGGATTTTATGGTGAATGAATTGAAGATCAGAAAGAGGAGTTGTATGAAATCCAAGATTGTTGAGGGAGGAGGGTTTTGATGTTTGGGGAAGCTTTATCCATTGAAGAATAGGAGGGGTAAAAGAGAAAATTTGTAATCCTTTTAGAGGTCCAAAATGGTAATTTCACCCACATTTACCCTTTTGTGTGGTTTGTTGCGTGGTTTCCAAACTGTGCACCAACCATGCCCCATTCACTACATCAAAGGGGTGCATAGAATGGTTAGGCACAGTGTTTAACAAACCGTGAAAAACCTCGCTGCCCAAAACCACTAAAATCTCGCACGACCATGAGCCAAAAATTTCATAGTTTTAGACAAACCATGTGGCCTATATGTGCCCACTGTTTGCAACTACATGGTTTAAGGAGACCATGTGGCCTAGACTTTACTTCCTATTTTAGGGTTTTGGGCTCAAAACGAGCCCCAGCCACACCAAATCCTTCCTTACCCTGAATAGGAATTATATTTTGAGTAATTTAAAGAAATTAAAACAAACAAATTATTGGTCCATACCATTGGGAAAATTTGGGATGTTGCATTATTGGCCTTTTTTACGATTTGGTTTTTCAACTAAGATATTTTGAAATGTTAAACTCTATTTATATAAATCGAGTTCAAATTGTGAGGATTCAATTTCTAAAAGGGGTAAAATATAATATCCTAATCTTTTAAAAATAAATAATATGTCTGATAGTGTATAAGATATGAAACAACAAGCTTAAATGAATAATGAATTATTATTATTTAAATGTGACTGTCATAAACTAGCCATTAAATTGGTAGAAATGAATAGTAATAACTGCATTATGAAATTTATAATCTTACTTCTCATTGATAATGTATTAATTAATTCTTTGTAAATAAGAACTCTATTTTTTAGTAAATTCATTTTATTCTTCAAAAATGGGTTTTCTTGATTTTTATGCATGAATAATATAATTAATTTCTTGAAATTTTAGAAAATTTATATAAAAAATTAATTTCATCGTTTAATTCAGCATACCAAAATTTTCTTAGTATGAATTTTTTATAATTTTTTGAAAGAATTTATTTTTCAATGAATAGTGAAAAATAATGATTTTTATGAAAAATTATATTTATATTTTATGTATTTAAAAAGTAAAATTATATTTTTGGATTATTTTTAAAATAATATTATTTCATTTTTATTTAAAATTATCTAATTATGGTTTTTTAAATGGATTTTTTAATTACTCGGATTTTTTCATGTAATAATTTAGAATGACTCTATGAATATTTCTAGAGCTAGGCGCTGAGTCGGTTCAAAAATTTGGGGCCTTGAGAGCCTCATTTTAGTGATATTAAAAATATTAAATATTCTTTATAACATTCATGAGATTTCTTTGAAAACATGGATTAACTATCAAAAAGATTCTCCGATCGGAAATCTGATATCACAATTGAGTTTAGAATATGGTTTTTACCCTATGTGTAACATAGTTTTTCATCATCGAGCACCCAATCAGGGGTGAGAGTTATCAAGGTATTAAATAGAGTTTATTGATTTAATAAACAATAAATAAATAAACCCTCCCCCACCCCCCCCCCCCCCACCCCAAACCTTTTGTGGTGCATGAAAGAGGAGGATATGATCCCCCTTGAGCGACAAACAACCCGAGGATGAACCAAGGTGAGGAGGTTACATTGATCCCAATTTTGAAACCAATCATCTATAGATCAAGAGGTAGTGGATTTCAAGTATACTTTTGAACTCAAATCTTATAAGATTATCCACGATGTGTGAGGATTTTATTTTTAATTTATTATCCCCTTTTGATGCATTATTTTATGGTTTTATAGCCCTTAGATGACTGCTAGAGATCTCATGGGATGGATCTATCAGTTTCAGTAGAAATTGGGGTGCTTTGAGTGGATTGCAGGGAAATACTATTTAGAATTCCCAATCACATAGCATGTAGTACAGAGGCACATGTCATGTGTTATTCCAATTTAAGGAAGATGAACTTTTGGGGACTCCACACTATGTACTAGGGTACACTCCATGTAGTGATCTCGGTCATGTAACCAAAGGAAATGACCAGGGATGTCTTGTAAAGGGAAATGGTTTTGTGGAAGTACATAGCCAAGAGACATGGACACAAGGTATCATACAAATGAACAGGCTAAGGAAATGACTAAGAGGCTGGTTAGCCAGAACACGTTGTGTACCAAGGGTACAGGCCATATGGAAGATGCGGATAGTTGATCCATGTGGAGAAAGACACATCCAGGGGCCTAGGTGATGTAATGCAAACCTTATAAACCATGTACATGCCACATAAGATCACATGGCCAACAAACTCATGAGTCAGAAGCAATGGTTAGGTATTCAGGTGGGGTCACATGTTGTGTGGACCCCAATACATGATGTGTACTATTTTGGGAAATTCCACCTACTATATCTCCTTCTTTAGGGCTCATATTCAGGAATGTGAGTATCCTATCCTGAGAATTTTTGTTCATGTAGAACTTTATGATACACTCCATGGAGGATTTTGAGATATGATGTGGAATTATTCAATAATTACGCTACACTGGTAGTGCCTGACTATGAGTAGTGATTAGGGTAGATCACTAGAGAGATGTTGGGGTTGGTACCCTTCCATTTCATCGTAGGATGTAAGAACCCATTTAATCTTTTATTTAGTAGATAGGTTCTCC
This sequence comes from Viscum album, assembly GCA_963277665.1. Taxonomy (NCBI): domain Eukaryota; kingdom Viridiplantae; phylum Streptophyta; class Magnoliopsida; order Santalales; family Viscaceae; genus Viscum; species Viscum album. The sequence goes on from OY728122.1 coordinate 182,540,251, forward strand.
CATAATCCCATTGAGTGGTTCCCCTACACATGGTAGTGTTACAATGTGAGCTGTGACGATCATGATGATCCTCTCAGTGATTCTTGATCGATAATGTAGATCAGTTTGGTTTATCAGATGGAGATTCTAGGACCGGTACTCCCCTTTCATACCAGGGTGAAGGATTCCCTTACCTCTTGGATCTGTAGAGAAAAAACTCACCCACAATAGGCATGGGTCCCCTAACCATGGATTAGTTCTTTTGGGGTTGGTACTCCCCTATTGGAGTAGGGTGCGGGTCCCCCATATCATTTGGGCAGTTGAAGACAGAACTCCCCTATTATAATAGCTCACATTCCCTCCAAACTCATGGTATAGATAGAGTCTGTAATCTCTTAAGGTACCAAGTTATGGATCCTCTGTCTATGGAGTTGATACTCCCCTATCGTACAATGGTTTGGATCCTCCACACGTAATGTTCTAGTAGAGTTGGTACTACCCTATCATACCAGTGGGTGGTACTCTATCAAAAGAGTCATATCTCCCCTATCATGCGAGAGAATGTTTCCCACATTTAGATCATGTAGATAGAGATGTAACTCCCATATACATAGGGTATGGTTCATCTATCTATGGAGTGGTACTCCTCCGTCTTTGAGAATTCATAAGGAGCAGGTCCTCTATGGGAGTTGGATCTCCCTCGGCTGGGGAGCACAGTTGCATTGAGTGGGCCCCTCCAATTTTTATATGTGATACCAAGTTAGGATTTAGTGCTCCCTCAACATTTTTATGTATTTTCCTCTCCATATTGGTACTACAGAGGTTTCATAGTATGATTAGGATTTAGTTCTCCCTCATCTAGGGGTAGTGGCGAGGTTTAGGTCCCTACATTCTCTCTCCCTTTGAGAGGATGCATATGGTACATTGTCTGGAGCATTGCTCCCTCAACTATGTGCAGTGGTGAGGGGTGGGACTCTCCACTTAGGTTCCCATTAGTTTTTTTGTGGTGAAAGATAGCAGTGATAGGACCTCTGGTGTTGGGTGCTATATTTGGACCCAGTGAGTTGTTCCTGATGAAGCGTATCTCTTGAATAAATGCTATATTAAATGGAAAGTCTTGTGGAGTATGTGATCCTGGATATGTGTTACCTTTGTTCCTCAAGTAGAATCTTGTGGATGGATATGATGTTGGGACCTCATGAAACTTGGAGTCTGAGATGAGTATGTTTGGGTGATTCTGGGAGTCTCTATAGTGTTTTCATGTAACTTAGTTGAAACAAATTGTGGATTGAGATTACTATTCATGTATATCCACAGAGTGGTCAAGATGGAGTTTCTCTCTCATTTGGGTTTCCTCCTATGGATGGGTTGAGAAGAATATTTCCTTTCAGTTTCTCCCTATCATTTTTTGGGTTTTTGGGTCACCTACTAGTTATTTTTTTACTCACCCCTACATGGGCTTTTCTCACACATTTATGTTTATTTAAAATTTAAGACCTTTATATGGATTCCCAATAGGACTCATAGCATATAAATATTAGAGAGCTAGAAATACCAAGGTGTTTACTGTGCTTGGATGAGGAGCTTTCTAGTGGTAGAACATGACAGTAGTCCCATACTTTTGAGTACCTTAGACTCTTATGAAGTTTATGGTGGGATTGTATTTTATCCTTTTTATACTTTCAGTTCATTTTTTACTATGATTGGGGGGTATATGTATGCATGCATTTTTTTGTTTCAAATTTTTTATCTATGCATTTTATCATGGATATGTATGTGGGTGTGTCTATATAGGTACCATAGGCTAAGGCCTCCCATGTGGGTGATATACTTACTCAGTATTGGACACCATCCCCTAGACTATTGGAGGTAGGCTTGGGGGTTCACAGCTTAGGCCTCAATGCTTCAGGTCATGATAGAATTTATACTTGAATTTAGTATAAAAACAATTTATATTTTAAAAGTTCATTTTTCTACAGAAGTATATTTCATTATGTTTTTGAGATAGATTTTATATTAAATTAAAAAAATTAATTGTTTTGAATTTAGAAAAATGGATTCCATATTTAGAGATATAATTTCCAAATTTTCTAAATAATTCCATTTTATTTCTAGTCAAAATTAATAGTAATTTTAGTAAATTGTTTTACCTCGGTTATGGGTAAATCGGGTAATTAAGAGTTAAAAATTAAATGATAAAGACTATAGAATGACCCCAAAACAAGCCTAATTTTTTGTGTGAGTTCATTTCATCCATAATAATCAAATATTTGGTTATATGACCTTTTTCCAATTTTGAATTATTATGAAACTTATAATATTTTACATAAAGAAAAGTAAAAAATGTCACACTCTTGTTTTTAATGACAATAATATTTTTAAAATATGTGTAAATAGAGGATATGTTTAATTCTAAATATTAATTAGAAATATAAATTATTTATATTCCTCATGGTAATTTATTATAAATTTTTATGGAAGAAATAATTACCTTAAATTATTGCACAGCACATATAAAGTAATTATTAAATTAGTGGAAAGATTAAATAAATGATATTAAAAATATTAACAGTTTTATAATTTAAGATAATTTATATGATCCATGAATTTTATTGATGAACATGACATTTTTTAGATGTGTTAACATATTTTTTTTAGTTTTACTTTTTTTCTTGATGTTATTAAATTCAAAGTAATGAATAAATTTACAAATTGACGTTATTGATATTTTATAATAAATGATATTTAATTAAATGATATAAAATTACAAAAAAAAATATTATATACATAAACGAAATTCTGATATTGTTAATAATATCAACCAAGTTCCATTTATGGATCGTTTTTCAATTTATAGAAGTTATCTTGACCATCAAAGAGTAAAACTACTTATTGTTGCGGTATGTGTGAAAGGTGTTAACGAGGGGTTAAAACCTTAAAAAGGGGTAAAAACATAGTCCAAACTCGTATGATATTTATTATATAAGAGTATTTGAATTAATCCCAATCCTATATTCTAAATAAATCAGTTTGGTGCCATTTTAATTGAAAATTAAGTTATATTAATTTAATATTTTGAGAAATTCAAAGAGTGACCCTCCCCTCTCCTATAAGAAGACATCTCTTATTCTCTTTACATTACACTTAGAGAACCATTTGGATAAGATAATACCTAACTAAATCCATTCTTATAGTCAAACCCCTCATTATTGATTTCTTTTTTTATTCATAATACGAACCTTAGAGGGCTTAAGGTGTTAATCAAATGAGACTTTCCAAATAAGAGATATAGTTTTATCTGTATGTATTAGTTTATTTCTTCTTCCACCACCTTCAAATATTCTTCAATAATGATAAAATAATAAAACTTTTATACTTCATATTATTATATTTATTAGGTTAATTTCATGACCTATATCCATCTCCACTTTCATAAAATGGTATACAAAACCATCGTTCTTGTGTACGACGGACTACCACCTCACGAAACGATGTAATTTTTTTCCATCACTGTCTCACATGGATGGAAAATAATGATGGTTTTAAGTTATATATATAATATTAATGACATATTTTTTATTTCTAAAATATTATATAACAGGTATTTTATAACCTTTCCATAAAGTAAAAAAATGATAACGTCATTCGTGCGTTTGTGTGAGCTACCACCTCCACGAAGCAATGTGATTTTTTTCATAACCACCTCACATTGATGATATATATGTATAATTAAATAAATTTATGATATTATGATCTTTAATGTAATATAAAATTATTCTTACCTTATTTCCATAATTATCATTGAAAAATAGAAATGTTACCCATGCGTATGTACAGACTATCGTCTTCATGATTGTAACATAGTTAATTTTTCATAACAGTCTTTCCCGATTTGTTTTAAAAGTATAATTGCTGTTTAAAAATTATAATTTTAACATCATTATTATTTTGGATATGATGGAATAATTACCTCTTTGACCATAATCAACTTACCAAGGCCATTTTGGACTTCTTAAACAACTGTCATCAAAATGTCTGAAGTTAATTTAATTAATTAAATAATTAAATATAGCATTATAAGTGATAAAATAAAAGGAAAAATAAACATGAAAATTTTTCTTGAGAAAGAAAATAATTATGATAATTTTATTAATTATGAATATATATAATCCACATTATGATTTGGACTCAAGGTAAGGGAATTTCCTTTAAAAATCTTCTTTTAAAAGTTTCCCCTAAAACTCTCTTTTTAATCCATATCCATATTTTTAAAATGATTTTTTGGATGTTTTTATATGGATATAATTGAATTATAAAGGACACTATGTTTATTTTGACTTTCTTTGAAATATTTTCAAAAGTAATAATTTTCATAATTTTTTATCATTCTTTTCAAAGTCAAAAGGAATGTTCTATTTTAATGTATTCAGTGACAATAGCATTTCTGGCCACTAAAAATATTATTTGATGTTTCGATTCCTCTATAAGATTCCATTTTTTTATCAAAAAACATTAAATTTATTATATGAATTTTAATTTTTAAAATAGGTTTTTAAATAAAATGGATATTTCAATATTCAAAAAAACTTTCTTATGGGTGAAAAGAATGTTTTTTATGCAACCTTTTATGTATTTTGTATGGTCCTTGGGAATTATTTTTAATGCACCGAGATTATAAAATAAAAACATTATGTTCAATAGAGTATACAACATAAAACACCAAGTATTGAAGTGAATGTAACACTCTGATGATTTATGATATATTTCATACAAATAAATTTTATTTCTTTAATATCTTGTGATACATGTAACACCGAGCCTAAAAAAATGTGATACTCTGTTAAAATATTATTATTTAAACATGAACATCATAACCTAGCCGTTAAGTTGGATAGTATGTATAAGAATAAATAAATTATGAAAATTATATTTTTTATACATTTATAAAATAAATTAAATGGTTATATATTTATTAGAAATAAAATAAAAGTTGTTTTAATGAAAAATAAGTGTCTTCTGAAAAACTGTATTTTTTTAAAAGGCGGTTTACTCATGCATTGTTGGATAATTTAAAATTAAATAAATAAATTTTAGAAAATTTATTTGAAATTATAAACATAATTTTTTTAAATCTATATGTAAATATTATATTCGGGTGAATTTTTGGAATTTTCATAAAATAATAATTTTTGATGAATAGTGAAACATACAGATTTTTTATATAAAGCTAAATTTTTATTTAAATTATTTAAATATTTGAATGATATTTTAAATTGGTTTTAAATTAAAATTAGATAAATTATATTAAAATTTCACTAATTAATTCAATTTTAATAAATTTCATATTTAATTTGGATATCAAAATTTTTAAATCTTTTGAAATTGTTTCTTTGGAAAAAATCATTTTTTTACGCATCTGTGGGATTAATTTTAAATTTAATTATTCCACTTATGTGAATTTAACATAAAAAATGGGTTCAATATTTTTAATCATAATAATTAATATTAGATAATAAGTTCAAATTAATGTTTTCCCATAATGAATACTCAAAATAGTAAAATTTAATTACCGCAGTTAAGGTAAAAACAAGTTTATGGGAGGTTAAACTAAAATGATAAAAGTTAAAAGTGGCCTAGAAATTGTCTAATTTATATTTATGGTAATTTATTTACATTATATCTTCCATGTTTTGATAATGATCATTTTTTAGGCTTCTTTCATGTGAAAATCTTAGGTGTCACTTTTTCTTTTGGAAAATACCAAGTGTGTCCTCGCCCACACTTATAAAAGGTCACCCCCTCTACTACCATTTTAACACATTGAAATACATTTGGTTTGGAAAATAAATACCCATATATCTTCCTTATATCCCTCCCCACATCCAATATAGTTTATTTTTATTATTAAACCCTCTTAACAAGGCTTTAGGTATAAACCTAAAGGGGCTCTTCGAAGAAGAGGTAAAATTCTTAACATGAATTTTTGTTTTAATTATTCTTCCAACTCCTTAGAATATTCTAAAAATATGATAAAATAATAACATTAGTATATAATACATACTGATATACTATTATTTTAATTCCATAACCAATATTTTCCTCCTCTTCCATCAAATGGAAAATGAAACTATCGATCATGTGTACGGTGGACTAACACCTCGCGAACCGATGTAATTCGTTTTCCATAACCACCATTAAAAGATGATTATAATTTTATATTTAACATATTTATATTATATATATAAAATTATTATAGTTATTTTATTTTTATAACACATTTACCTTGTTACTTTCCATTCTATGGGGGAAACGATAACATCGCTTGTGATTATGGCGGACTACCACTTCACGAAGTGATGTGATTCATTTTTCACTTACAATTTACATGGAAGGTAGTAATGATATTGTTAATGAATATATGTTATATTTATTTTCTAACCACACTAAAATAAATTTAATAATGCATCTAACTTCTTACATTCCAATCTGTTGGAAAACAATAACGTCGCTCGTGTGAAAGTGTGGACTACCGCCACCACATAGCGATGTGAAATGTTTTTCATTTTATTTTTACATAGATGATAATAAGGGTAGATTTTCTTAATATAAATTATATATATATAATAATTATTATTATATAAATGTTAATTAATATTTATTTCCATTTTCTTCTATCCGTTGAGAAAGTGGAAACATCGTTCATGAGTGCATATTACCTACCCTCTCTATAGTGCAATGCATATTCTATATATAAATTTTATGAATTACTCTATATAAAAATATAATTAATATATATTATATTTATATAATTTTTTACATTAATTATATGATTTAATAGTTATCAAAGTAGAAGTACTGAAATTACCGAACTAACGTATACATGAAAAACAATGCTATTATCACCTAAAACAATTATTTTAACCAAGAATTGATAATAAAAGGGTCATAAAAGACTAAAATTAAAAAATATATGATAATAAAAATATTATTTTGGTTCTTTAATATATGTATAATAATTATTTATTTATTATAAAATAGGTACATACATGTTCAATGGAAATCGGATCTGAGGTAAGGGTTTCTCATCTCACTTTTACTTTCGTGAGACTTATGTCATATTCACCACTTAGTTATTTTATGAGGTGTATATAATTACCCTTTGATATGTTATATCTATAATAACATTATCTTTATGGAATTTAAATTTTTATTTGAATTTATTTCTTTCATGGGGCTTATGATTCAGAATTTACCAAGTTGTAAGAGTTTATTTCACAATCTCATCGTTTATCAAGATTATTTAAGATTAAATTTTTGATGATGAAATATTATGATATATAAATCAATAAAAACAAGAGTTTATTATATTATGGTTACTCGTGAACTTTTATAGTATTATTACCATTTTTCCTCCCTTTGGTAATTAAAATAATTGAGTAATTTTTTTAAGAACATCCAACTTTATTTCCCCCTTCGTTCAAAAATCATGTTCTCTTCCATTTCCATGTATTTTAAAAATATTTTCAAAAAATATTTTTTAATTTTATAGAAATTATTTATTAAATATTTTTTACCAATGAATATATTTTTATAAGAAAAATGAATATTCCTACCATTTTCTAAATAAGGCACTTTTGGACTTTTTACCAAAAATGTGAATCTAATATTTTTTTTAATATACTCGGCATGTATGGAATTTCCCACCATCATGACCACTCATTGAGTTGAAGCTTACTTTAAAATTTTATAAGGTTCTTTTTAAATATAATTTTTTTCTAATATTCTAAAAAAAATTAGTTTTTAAAAGTGATTTCCAATGCGAAAAAGGATTTTTTTTCCTCAATAATGTTTTTAATGGAATTTTTATGGTATTTATATTCCTTAATGATGATAACACATATTTTACATATGATAAACTGGGAATATGTTTTAATGATACCATATTTATTATTTCTCAAAAATGTTTATGATTAGTTTGATTGGGTAAGTACTATTTTGATACCATTCACCATATTATTCGGAATGGTTTATGTTTATGTTATTGATTGGATAAAGTATTAAAATATTATATGTTAGTTTTAAAATATGAATTTTTATATTGATTATGTTTCAACACTTTCATATGAGGAATTAATTGGACTTATTAAGTGCTGATATGGGCCTGATATATCCCCTTGATGCATCGGTAGGTCTCATGAGACAAGCTAGCTGGGGATTTTGGATGAGGAATTTACCATTTATATAATATATCTTGGAAGGAGGCCTTGATGGTATATATTTCTTGGAACAAGACCTTGGTTGCTTGTTTTAAATGTCTAACATTATACATTCCATCATTATTAAATTATTAATTAATGTCCATTTGATTATTTGATTGGTTAGAATATCAATGGAAAAGTTTCACGATCACATGATCATATATATGAAAATATTTGATCATTGTTTATTCCTTCCATATTATTATTCATGTTCAAGTTATTGATTAAATGGAATTTATTTTATTTATTTACCTTTCCATATTTATTATTCCTAATTTATTCATGATATCATCCATTGTACGGATACCCTTACTAAACATTAGAGCTCACACCTATCTTATGTTCCATTCCCCTTAGATTCCAGGAAGTGTTTTATGATTGACATGAGAAGATATGCTAAAGGGAGTAATTGTATACTCAAATAAAATAATATGCTTTATTTTATGTTTTCGATTTTAATTCCATATTCAAGTATCTATCTAGTTTACAAGGACTAATAATTTATTCAATCCTTCATACTATGATTCCTTTTATCTTATTCCAGTGTAATAATGTAAAAACTAGCAGTAGGCTACTAGTTTATGTGTCATTATAGTTTGTATCATAGTATTTTTCGTATAAATCATTGAAAATAGATTTATAAAAACATATATTAGGGAACATAAACCTATGATAGACTTTTAGGATAAGTATATAAGAATATTCTAAAGTTTTAGTGAATAAAATTGTATGTGGTTTTTCCTAGAAATACATCCCTCTTGGTATAATACAAGTGGATGTGGTTCTGGAAAAGATATACCTAGAGGAAATATATCTAAAAAATTCATGTAAGTCTTCAATCGAGCATCACCTGGTACATAACAACAGGCTTTACTATGCACCTGGTTTGACACTCTTGGGATATATGATTGGGTAAATTCACATTTTTCATAAAATCCATTATGAAGGATTTGAAAAGTTTTTTATGATTTGAAAATTTTCTTAAAGAAACCATGCTTATGATTATGAGATTATCCATGCATAAATTTTTTAATTAAGGTTAAGTATTTCAATAATTTTAGGATTATACATTACATTTTATAATGTTATGATATAATCTAGTGTATTAAATTATTTAGAAATGGTTCTTAGATAAAGGAATGGAAACAATATCAATTCATGTACCCCATGTAAGTATGTCCCTCCTGGTAATGATAATGAAGTTGTAGTAAGATCTACAGCTAAAACTAGTCAAATTATAACCTTATTGGGGTAGGTGACTCATGTTATGAGCAGTAACCATGCCATTATAGAGAATCCTACTGACCCAAATCATGGTGTAACAATGTTAAACTACTTTATTCATCAGTAATATCCATCATTTATTAGGACTACAAATAAAATTGTAGCTAGGTAATGGATAAGTTCCTCAGATAATAAATTTTTTTATTTGGGAAGTGATGAAAGGGATAAAGTTATCATTGTAGTTTATCATCTCTTAGAATATATGTATCAATGGTTTTCATTGATTCAAAATACTAAGGATGAAGAATAAATAGATAAAAATTAATGGAAATAATTTAATGTACTCTTCTTGGAAAAGTATTTTCCTCGTGAGCAATGAGTGGATAAGAGAGAAAGTTTCTAAGTCTAAGAGAAAAGGAAGATGAAAACATTACTAAGTATGAATCAAACTGTACAATGTTATAAACACATACTAAAGTCAATGTACATAATCCAAAGAGAAATATTGACCATTTCTTTTATGGGCTTAAATAGATTCTTCAAAGGGAACAAGTCTACCAAAATATCTCATCAAATGAAGACATAGTATTATGTGGTATTAAGAAATATAAATAACTCTCCCTATTTTATGGAATTGAAGGTAATCCAGACAAGAATAATATGTAAGATAAGAATATGTATAAAGGGAAGAAGGGAGGAGAATATTTTCCCCATGCGATAATTGTGGAAAGAAACACCCTGGCACTTTCTTAAGGGTAATGGGAGTTTATTACAGGTGAGGAGAGAAGGGCCACCATTATCATGATTTCAATGTAAATAAATATGGTTTCAATGTTCAATGATTCAATTTTAAGGATATTTGGTACTACACAAATGAATTTAACGAGAAAAAAAAGAATATTCCCTAGAAGAATCTAAGGGATCAAGGTCAATGTTATATTATTACTTTGGCTGAAGTTGAATTATAAAAGTATTTTTTTTTTGGATTAAATAATTATGTTGTAGAATAATTTTATCAATTATATTCTCATATAAGTATTATACTATATTAGATTTTCATTAAGGTTTTTTAGACATATTTTGAACGGTACAGAGGACCAAGAAAATTGATATAGTGTCCATTTGATCTTTTTGGAAAACATGTGATTTAAAGAGTAAGAATATTAATATATTCTTGATGTTAGGATAATAAATATAAAAATATTTTCATGGGATATTATTAGTGGCCTTAAAATTGGTGAGTGATTCAATGGTTTATATTATCTTTGCTGGAATTTACAGCATTTTTTGAATTATGAAATAAAATTGATAATTTAAGATTTTATTTAAGGAGTAAAGAGAAAAATAATTTTTCGAATCATGCATGTTTTCATTAAGTTTTTATGGTGGTTAAGGTATTCAAATATTTGGTATGTGATATTAAGAACTATATTATGTTGATCTGGAAATTAAATGTTAGGTTGATTTTGGAAATTTAGTGACCTTCCTTATAAATTTTGGGACTTTTAATTTTTATAGACAAATTTTAGATGACTCTTGAGGTTAACAATTTATAAAATAGATTATGTTAAAAATTGTTGTCACAAACCAAATCAGGTTAACCCTGAGCTGGTCACCCGAGACTACCCGTGATAAGGCCTTAGAGGCATTCACGATTCTCCCCGGTTGGCCACAAGTGCCAAGGGAATCCATGAGAACCAAATGGAATGATTTCACCCAAAAAAATAAACTAAATTAGTGAAAAATAAATATATAAATCCAACATAACAAACAAGGAAACTGAAAAACATCTACACAAACCCAAAAACAAAACTGAACCAAACAACAAGACCAAACCAAACCCAGCCATCACTAAATCTCCATGTGACCTCATGGGTCACTCTCTTATCCCAAACCCAACATCTCCCATGGTGACCAAAACCAATCTAATACCTAAACCATAATCTAATGATAAGAAAGAGGTATATGCATGAGTATTAAAACTCAGTAGGTGTTCCAAGTAATATATTCCAAACTCATTTCCTTTAAACAAAGAATCATCAATTTCATGTTGGAAATACAATTGATAAATAAACATAGTTTTTCCACACATTTTCTCTTTAAAACAAATCATGTTCCATTTCCCATTTTATTTAAAACCAAATTCTTTTCTAAGAAGGGATCTTTAACACCTTAAATAAAGAGAGAAAGATAATAATGGGTCATGTTTTTATTTGAAATGGAAAATAGGATGTAAATAATTCATAAAACATTTCCCCTAAAACCTTTCAAAAATATTTATCACCTTTTAAAAAAGTGGAACTCCATACAATAAGGTGGGAGAAATAATAACCCAATAAAGGAAATGGAAGATATTATGCAAGAGTAACCAAACCAAGTAAGGAACCTACGTTATTCATCATAGATGAGTTGGTGCTAAGAAATCATGGGAGAACCTAGAAAATTAGTGGATAATCTAGAACATAAAAAAACTGACTCATCCCATATAAATGCCTCACTTGATGACATCAATCTTCCAACACACTCAATTTTACCCTACCTAGCCTAAACGAGGGGAAGAATCCCAAAGAAGAGAAAGGTACATACAAAGGGCCACTGGCCAGTGCATAATCTAAACTAGTTCAGTAACCATTCTAGGAAAATATGCTAGATATTCCAGGTTACCATGTCATTATTAAAGTTGGGTGTATCAATTAGATCTAAAAAGAAATCAACCGCATATACATGTATCACACACTAGAAACACACACAAGAATCACCCTGAATCGCCCTATGGAACTATCCCTTTCTTTTCAATCAATAGTTCACAAGGGAGTCTCATACCAAGTTCCTCCCATATTATTCAACATATCCAAGGAAATATGATCATCCAAGTATATTTTTCAAAAGAGGTAAAACATATGAATGTTTCAATGGGGGATCAAGAAATCATTGAGTAACCAACCACTTCGAAAGAACAGAACTCACCTTTTCAAAAAGGGGAATGCACACCATTTATAAATCAAAAAAAAAATTATAAATCCACATAAGAAACCAACACACTTTTAAAAACCAAAAACATACATTATAAACCATAAAACACTAAAAGAAATCCAAACAAGAAATTTATCCAAAACTTGGTTTGGGGGTTTAGTAAAATAATTTCAAACACTTCATAACAAGAAGAAAATCACATTTTTCTTAACAAAAAATTATTCTAAAAATAATAAATCACTATTTAGTATGAAAAAAATGTTATAAATACAATAAATCAACAGTTCTTAAATTTTAAGGCCAAATACAAAGGGAACCCTACCTCAAACCACAAGAGCTTCCATGATGTCCACTTGAAACAACACTATGGGATTATGAAAAAGGAAGAACACCCACATAGAACCTTAAAAAGAAAAAACCCAAATAAATAACAAAACCTAAACCCAAAATACTAAGTGAGAAGATGAACCATAAATAAAATGGATTATAAATGGAGAGAAGGAATAAAGAAGGATAATACCTCAACAAATCACCCAAAAACTGGAAGAAATCCACTTATATTCACCCTTGGAAGAGGAGGGAGGCATGGAGGAGAAGAATGGAGCTCCCTTGGTGTTTCATGAGCCAAATGGGGAGGTAGAGGGTGATTTTGGGTTAAAATATAGAGGGTAAATGGTAAAAATCCATATTTAATGAACTTGGACACTACTCATAGTTAGTTTTAATTGTTTCCCAAACTATGCACCAACCATGATCCCATTACTGGACACACCGGTCACCCACAAGATTTGGCAACATGATTTGGAAATAAATGCAACAACTATAAAACATGGTTCTATAAAAAAAATTAGAAACATACACAAACCTTCTGCATGGTTTGGCTAACCTTGCATAGGTTGTGCACCCTCGACCAGAGACACCCATGTACACACATAGTTTCTCCTTGGACTTTCATGGTTTGGATCAAAACATAATGAATCCAAGAAACTCAAACCATGAAAGTTCAAAATGAACTGAAAATAGACTCGGCCTCAAGAGTTCACATTGTTACCCCTTAACAGTACACCTAAATTGTGAAACTAAAAAACTGCCAGAAACTCAAAATTTCAATCTTAAACACCAGAACCATGAGAGAGAAACCAAATAAAAAAATATAAAACAAAATAAAATAATAAATTAAAAATAAATCTGTGAAAATTCCCCCCACCATCCCGCTTTATGCCCCCATAATGCCCCAAATTTTACAATTGATCAATCTAAGACAAAGGTTCATACACTCTCCTGATCTTATTCCTCAAATCAAAGAGATCTTTAACCACCACCAAGATGAAAACACGTAGATCTACACAAAACAAACAAAAAACCCAAATCACGTCTCAAAAAATGATAGAAAACTTGAACAATAACCTTGAAAACCTTTCCACAAAAAAAATTGGGTGTACACCAAAATCCTAATGTCCACCCATATGGAAAATACATAGAATCAAAAAAACTAAATAAATCAACCTATTTCCAAGCCAATAGTAAAGAAAAAACAATATTAATAATATTGGAGTCTAGAATTCACTCCTAAACATTTTAGAGTTCTATTCAGGTTCCCAACCAACATCACCCGCCAAACACTGACACTCTAAACTAGAATAACCACACACAATGCCTAGAAAAAACCAAATGAACACAAAACCCCATGAGACTCACTTCACACCAATAAGGAACTTCCACTAGAATAGGGATTCAAAAGATACACTTACATAATCCTATTTCACCTCAAATGATGAGATGATGGAACGAGACACACAACGGGGAAAACCTACACCCAAGATAGGGAATTTCACAATTTCCCAAAAATTCTATTAAAATAGAGGTTCCCAAAAAAGTTAAATATAACCATTACAAAAAAAATAACCATCACAAAAAAATAAAATTTAAAATAGACCCAAACAAGTATCCCACACCTATAAATGGGTGGGGGTGTTTTCTAAAGGGGTGTATCTGGCTCTATTTGGCTTCCTAGAAACACCCCGATAAAATCATTTCAAATTAACTAGGTTTCCATAGGAACTTTATATATTTGGATCATTTGGACATGATGGATTCATATAAAATGGATTGCTAAATTGATCATACATTGGGGTCCTACACCTATAAGAAGTTGAAAAAATTTCATAAGGCCTCTTAATTTTGCTACCATCATCACCCACATGAGGCCTATTTCTGATACTTTCTCTGGAACTCCCTTCACCACCTCTAAAGATTTAGATAAGATTGGATACCTAGTGAACTCCTACTAATATAGCCTCAAGCTGCATATTTTTCCACACCACATCAGCAAAGGAGGATAGACAAGATTTTTTCACCTTTAACTATAGATCCGGACAAAGCCCTTTCCCCAAATGTCGAGATTTTATAGAATCGTCTATTTCCCACTATAGAATATAAGAAACTATATCCAAAAAATTATGAATGAACTCTGAAACTGATCTATCACCTGGTTGAATATAGAACATCTCCATCACCTTCTTCATCTTCAATGTCTTGGATAAACACTATCATACGAATAAAGCCTTGAATAATTCCTAAGAAAGGTTTTCCTGAGACTTGGTTTTAATAATCGACTTACATCACTTCCATCTCAGACCTTCGAGCAGAAAGGTAGTGAACGTCACCTTTAGGGACTGTGGTAACTTTAATAAACCAAATATCCTTTCTTTTTTTCATTCAATCTTTCACTTTAAAAGGATAAACTTTTCCATAAATGATAGGAGGATTAAAATTCTTAAACTCAAGAAGGAATCCCTTAGGTTGATCAACTGGAGGGTCTGCTAATGAGGAAACACTCGTATCTACACCTCGAATATCCATGGAATATTTGGTGGGGCATATACTAAACAACATGTAAACCAAGAACTCAATAAAAACTATATCAATAGAAAATACCCATCAAAATTAAATTCCAAACAAAAAATAAACTAATTCAAAAATATTTCCCAAAACCTTTTTGAAATCACACTAAATACCACCACAAAACCCAATTTTTAATATCACACTCCAGTCCACTTCATTCTACAAAACAATCCAACAAATTCCATCCAAAAACCCATTTATTCTCAATAAAAACATTTTCATCATATTTAAAAAAAATTTCATTTTACCAAAATTCATTTAATTAAAGTCCATTTTATCAAAAAATAATTTTTTTCAAAAACATATTTTCAAATATTTCTTTCAAAAAAATCTAAAAACTCGTTTACTATTTTCAAAAACCCAAAAACTATTATTTAAAGTAGATTTTCACAATTTCAAAATAATGTTTTTCAAAATGTCCTCCAAATCAAAAAGACTCAAAACAAACTCACAATGGGGGAAGCTAGTGTTGATGGGTGGCTTCTCCATATAGTTGGTGGCCATATTCCAATCACACCACCGTCATAGAGATTCATTCAAGTCCACATCCATAGCTCCAAATGGGTTTCTAGGCCCTATAAGCTCACTGAGACCACAAGACCAACTCTCATTTCTTTTCCCCAAACACTAAACAACCCATAAGAACAAAATAATCCAAAAAACAACTTCTCGTGGTAAACCAAGGATCAACATTGAAAGTGCTGGCCAGAAACATCCTCATACCTACTCCCCAAATCGAGACATACCTACTCTATATACCTTGATATCCTAAATAAAAAAGGGTGCTCTAAAATCTAGGTCATCTAAAGAACCTATGCTTTGGTATCATTTTTTCACGAACCAACCTCAGTCGACCCAGAGAAAATCACCCAATCTGTCCTGCAACAAGGCCCGAGAGGCGTTCCCGATCCTCCCGAGCTGGAAAAAAGCACCAAGGGAATCAATGAGAATGAAATGGAATGATTTATCCCAATTAAAATAAACTAAAGTAGTGGAAATAAATAGATTACCCTAACATAATAAATAAGGCAATTGAAAAACATCAACACAAACCCAAAAACACAACTAAACCAAACAACAGGACCAAAAGAAACCTAACCACCACCAAATCTCCATGTAACCCCGTGGGTCACTCTCCGATCTCAAACCCAGCATCACCCATGAGGATATAATCAAAGGTGTAACCTACACCATAACCTAAAAATAATAAATGGATATAGGCATGAGTTTTAAAACTCAATAGGTGTTCCATGTAATCTATTCCTAATGAGTTTACTTTAAAAAAGATCATAAATTTCATGTTTGAAATACAGTAGACATATAAACATATGTTTCCACACTTTTCTTATTTAAAAAATCATGTTCTATTTCCCTTTTTATTTAAAACCTGATTCTTTTACAATAAGGTAACTTTAGTATGTTAAAGAATGAGAGAATGAGAATAAGGGGTAATGTTTTTATTGTAAAAGGAAAAGTGGATGTAAAACATTCTTAAAATATTTCCCATTAAACATTTAAAAATTACATATCACTTTTTAACAAAGAGGAAATATATATAAGAGTTCAAGATAAATAATCACACAATAATGGAAATTGAAGATAACATGCAATAGTAGACAAACCCAGCAAGGTGCCTATATCGTTCGCCGCATATGAGTGGGTTCCAAGAGAACATGGGAGAACCTTGGAGATTCATGTATAATATATAACGTACAAAAAAATGAATCATACCATATTAATTCCCCACTCTATGAATTCAATATTCTGACATGCTCAGTATTACCCTACCTGGCCTAACCGAGGGGCACAATCCCATAGTAGAGCAAAGTCTCTATTAAGGGCCACTAGCCAGTGCGTAATCTAAACTAGTGCAGCAACTGTTCCAAGAAATTCCACTGGCTATGACAGGTTCCCATGTCATGATTAATGTGGGGTGATATAATCAAATTCAAACAATCAAACAACCACATATATGTGTATCACACACAAGAAACACACACAAGAATCACCCAGAATCACCCCAGGGAACAATCCCTTTCCTTTCAACCTATAGTTCACAAGGGAGTAACATACCAAGGACCTCCCATACCATTAAACATAACCAAGTCAATAGGATCATCCAAGTAGATTTTTCAAAATAGGAACAACATATTAAAGTTACAAACATGCCTCAATAAATCTTTGAGTAATCAATCATTTCCAAATAACCAAACCTGCCTTTTCCAAAAAGGAGAAATCACACAATTTATAAATAAATAACCATTTATAAATCCATATCATCAACCAAATAACATTTAAAAACCAAAACCACGTTTTATAAACCATAAAACACTTACGAAGGCCAGTCGGAAAATTTATCAAACACTTGGGGTGCGAGATTTAGTAAAAGAGTTTCAAACTCTTAATAACAAGAAGAAAATCACTTCATTTCATGAAAGACAATTATTATAAAAATAATACATCACTATTTTTTCTGAATTTATGTTTTTAAAGAAATTAAATCAATAATTCTTGAATTTAAAGGCCTAATTAAAAGGGAAACCAACCTCAACCCACAATCTCTTCCATGATGATCACTTGAAACAACATCGTGGGGTATAAAAGAGAAAGAACACCCACAAAGAACCCCCCCCCCCCCCTCCCCCCATTTAAAAACTATAAAACAAGACCCCTAGACCCACAAGACCAAGGGTGAAAAGAAATACAAAGAAAATGGAATAATAAGGGAGAGGAGGAAGAAGAAAGAATGAGAGTACCTCATGAAATCATGCCAAAAACAGGAAGAAATCCACATGGATTCGCCCTTGGAAGAGGAGGGAGGCATAGAGAAGAAGTGAGGATCTTCCTAGGTGTTTCATGAGACAAATGGGAAGGGAGAGGGGTGATTTTGGGTTAAAAAATGAAAGGTTAAAAATGATAAAAATCCATCCTTAATAAACCTAGACATCGTGCATGGTTAGGCCACATAGTTTCCCAAACTGTGTGCCAACCATGCTTCACTGTACTAGACTCACTAAGAACTAGTATGGTTTAGCCACATTTTTTGGGAAACCATGTGACATGGTTCTATAAAAAATTTCAGAACCATTCTCATGTCTTCCACATGGTTTGGCTAACTGTGCTCAAGTCATCCACCCTTGACCAGAGATACCAAAGGACCCACATAGTTTCTCCTAGGAACCACATGGTTTTGATCAAACCATGATGAAGACATGGAACTCAAACCATTAAAGATCAAAATGAACTGAAAAGAGACATAAGCTAAGGAGGTAAAATGGTTACCCCTTAACTATGCACTTTAACCATATAACTAACGAAAAACAACCCAAAACTCCAAATTTTGATCTGAAACACTCGAAACTCGAGAGAAAAACCAAATAAAAAAAGATAAAAAAATAAATAAATAAAATAAAAACAGGGTGTGTCAATTGGGGTTATTTTTGAGGTTTTAGAAATTAATATATTATTTAATGGCACGTACTACCCATTTTATTCTTGAAATATATCTAGAGATAGGGGGATGAATTTTCATTCTTCTTTTGATCCATTAAAAGTTAATTTTAGTGCTTCAGAAATAAAAAATAATTTTGGATATTCATTTCTTGAAGTAAGAAATGAATTTTTAAATGATATAAGTACAACTAAAGGATGAAATTTTTACAATGAAATATAAAGATATCAAGTAATTATATTTCCTGATGTTCTCAATCTAGATGGTAAATGAACTCCTCAACACTTATAAAAGGATCTTGAAACAAAATAATTATCCTAGTATATTCATTAATAATAAATCCAATGGTCTTGTAATTCATTTCATATTTATTACTTTATGGTTGTTAAATTTTCTAGGTCATTCAATTTCTTGTGATCAATGATCTCTATCACTCTCCTTAATTATTTATGCTTTTCTTATATGTCCATATCTTCATTTGCCACAAATTTTTTACTAATTGTAAAGTCTATTCGGTGTTATTATATCTGAATTTCATAATTTATTTTCTCTATTATCTACATAATTTTTTATTCACCATTTTTACAATGTGGGTTCTCAACAATGGTTAAACATATACTAACAAGAATAAAATTTCAAAGGTGTGATTTATTTAAGGGGGGTAGAACATAAGTCCCCAATATTCTAAAAGAACATTATGTTTGATAGTATATATGACACATAATACCAATATTATACGATAATGTAACACCAAAATATTTTCAGATATATTTCTCTAAAATAAATTCAATCTCTTCAATAGATTGAAATGTATATAACATTGGGATCAAAGGAAACAAGATACTCTATTAAAATATTATTATTTTTTAACAAGACCATTATAACATGGTCATTAATATGAAGGGTATGAATAGAAATATGTAAATTATGTTAATTATATGTTTAAACTTGTATAAAATAAATTCAATGTTTATACATTGATTAGAAATAAAATAAAAACCATTTGAAAGAAAAAATAAATATCTTCAAAAAACTGTATTTTTCTTAAAGGCGGCTTAGTCACACTTTGTGCACGTTATTTAAAATTAATTTTTACATATTTTAGAAAATATATTTGAAATAATAAACTTAATTTTTTAAATCTACATGTCAAAATTTTATTTTTGTGATTTTTTTATAATTTTATGAAAAATTGTATTTTTGATATATAGTGAAAAATACTAATTTTTATTGAAAATAACATTTTCATTTAAATTTTTAATAAAGAGAAATTATATTTTGAATTTTTATTAAAGTAAAAAAAATTAATTATATTAATATTTAACTAGTTTAGGTCATTTTAACCAATTTCATATTGAATTTAGATGTAAACACTTTTAATATTTTCAAAGTTTTTCTTTGGAAAAAAACTGTTTTTTCGACACGCCTATAGTTTTAATTTTAAATTGAATTATAATACATATGTGAATATAATTCAGAAAAATGTATTAAATTTTTTTAATAATAATAATTAATATTATTTAATAAGGTAAACTTAATGTTTTTCCATAATTAATAGTGAAAAATAGTAAAAAAAATAATTACCATTATTAAAGTAAAAAAACATATTTATCGGGGGTTAAAAAATTATAGGTGTTAAAAAGACCCCAAAACATGTATAATTCGTATTTTATGGAAATATTTTGACCTTATTGCTTCCATGTATCAAAAAATGACCCATTTTAGTGGCATTTTGGGATGTGAAAAACAAGGGTGTCATTTTTTGTTTTCAAATATTCCATGTGTGTCATATCCCCCACTTATAAAAGATCACCCCATATCCTTCCATATTCACACTTAAAAATCCATTTTCATCTTACAATAACTACCCAAATATTTTCCTTAAATAACTACCCAAATCTTAGAGGTTTTATTTTTATTATTAAACCCTCCAATGTGGGCTTAAGGTATAAACCTAAAGAGGCTCTCTGAAGAAGAGGTAAAATTATTAATGTGTGTATTTGTTTTATTTCATCATATACCACCTTAAAATATTATAAAACTATGATAAGATAATAACACCAATATCTCATATATACTTATATATTATTATGTTAATTTTATAATAAATTTCCAATTCTACTTCCATCAAATGCAAAATCAATTTGTCAGTCATGTGTACGGCAGACTACCACCTCACGAACTGATATAATTCATTTTCCAACACCACCTTTCAAGGATGTATATAATAACAAATTTAACATATTTATATGATATTTATAAATTTATTAAACATATAGAATTATGATATCACATAAAACTTCTTACTTTCCATTTCGTGGTCTGAAGTGGTAATGTCGCTCTTGTGTATGGAGAACTACAGCCTCACGAAGCGGTGTGATTCATTTTTTCTTAGGCTTTACATGGAAGGTAGTAAGGATAATGTTAATGAATTTATGATACATTTATGACATAAAAATATTTCATGAAATATAATATCACATATAACATATTACCTTCAAATCTGTTGGAAATCAATAACATCGCTCGTTCGTACGTGTGGACTACCGCCTCCACATAGTGAGCTGAAATGTTCTTCATTTTATTATTAAATAGATGATAATAAAGATTGAATTTATTAATATAAATGATATATATAACACAAAAATTATTATTTAAAGGTTAATTAATATTTATTTTCCTTCTGTTCCATCCGTCGATAAAATGGAAATAGTATTCATGTGTACGTATAGTCTATTATCTTCATGAATGGTGTAATGCATTTTCAATATTTAAATTTTTTGGATTACTATAGATACATATATAATGAATATATATGATATTTATGTCATTTTTCGATTAAATAGAATATTTAACCATTATAAATGTAAAAGGAATGAAATTACTGAACTAAATCATTCATGAAAGCGAAGTAATTATCACCCAAAACAGTTATTTTCGAAAAAAATTATTAATAAACTGGTCGTAAAAGACTATAAGTAAATAATATATGGTATGAAATATATGAGTAAGTTTATATAATATATATATATATATAATAATTAAATATTATTATACAGGATTACGTACTTTAATGAAGGAAATAAAATAATAATTATGTGAGACATATATCATATTACCCAAATAGGTCTTTTATGTGGTGTATATACATCCCCTTTGATGTGTAATATCATGAATCAATTTATCTTAATGATATTTAAAGTTTTATTTGATGTTTTTTATTTCATGGGGCTGATGATTCAAAAGTTACCAAAGTTGTAAGGGTTTATTTTATAATCTCATTTCTTATCAAGATTATTTATGATAAATTTTCAATGATTAAATATTATCATCTATCACTCAATAAACTCATGAATTTTATTATCCGGGGGTTATTCATTAGATTTTAAATTATTATTACCATTTTTATTCTCTTTTTTAATTATAATTATTTAAAAAATGTTTTTAGGAAAATATGACTTTATTTCTCCCTTCGGTCGAAAATCATTTTCTCTTTCGTGTCAATATTTTCCGAAAATGTTTTAAAAAATATTTTTAAAAATTATCCAAATTATTTATTAAAATAAATTTTTGACCATAATTGTATTTTTACAAAAAAAAATTAAAAGGAATCTTCCAGTCATTTTCTAAATAAGTAATTTGTTGACTTATTACCAAAAATGTCATGGAACCTTTTCTTTACCTTACCAAGCATATACGAAACTTCAATACATCATGAAAAAATCATTACATTAAATTTTACTTTACAATTTTACAAGTTTATTTTCAAGGAAAATGTTTTCCTAATATTTTTTAAATTTATATTTTTTAAAATTGATTTTTAAAGTGAAAATGATATTTTCCTTAATAAAGTTTTAATGGAATTTTTATGGAATTTCCATTAATCAATGACAACAACCCTTATTTTAATTATGATCTATGGGAATATGTTTTAATTATACCATCCTTATTATTCCTTTAAATGGTTTATGATTAGTTTACAAGGGATGTACTACTTTGATATCATTTTCTATATTACTATGAAAGGTTTATGATTATGTTTATTGATTGGTGAAAGTATTAACATTTATATGATAGTTTTTCAATATGAATGATTATTTTGATTATATTTTACCTGTTATATATCAGGAATGCATTGGAATTAGTACTTGATGAGCAGGGTCTACTATAATTGCTCGATGCATTGATAGGTCTTATGAGACAAACTATCTTGATTTTTTGTCTACGGTCTTACTCGTTGATGTAATATATCTTGGAATGATTACTTTATGGTATAGATGTCTTGGAACAAGGCCTTGATAGTAAGTTTAAGTTGTTCAGCACTATGCATTCCATAATTATGAAATCATTCATTAATTTACTTGTGATTATTCGATTAGTTAGAATATCCATGGAAAATTTTCAAGCTCCTATGATTATATATATGGAATAATTTGATCATTATTTATTTCTTCCATATTATTCTTCATTCCCAGGTTATTGATTAAATAGAATATGTTTCAATTATTTAAATTTACATATTGATTATTCCTTACTTATTCATGATATCTTCCATTGTACGCATACCCTTATTAAGCATTAAATCTCATAAATTTCTTACATTTCCTTTCCCCAAGATTTTAGGAAGTGTTTTACGATTGATATGTAGGGATATGCCAAAGGGAGAAATGATGTACTCCAAGAAAAAATTATGTTATATTTTATGTTTTCAATTGTAATTTTATTTTCAATTGTGTATCTAGTTTACCAAGACTGGTATATTATTTAGTCCTTTGGGATGTGATCCTTTGTATATTATGACAATGTAATAACTACTATAAAATAGGCCCTTAATAGAGCTAAAAATGGCCTTTGTCAACGCTAGAGAAGCGCTGACTAACGAAGTGAGATTAAAAGCTCTATGATTTTATTAATTCTAAAAAAACCCTGATAAAGGAGTCCTTATCAGTTATTTTAGAAGAACTGATAAAGGAAAAATTTTATCAGCACCTTTATTTAGCAAAGATAAAGGGGACCTTTATCGGTGGTTATAGAATCCCTGATAAAGGGGACCTTTATCAGCGCTTATAGAAGCATGGATAAAGGGTCCTTTATCAGCGCTTGTAAAAGAACCAATAAAGGACCCCTTTATCATCACATTTAAAATCACTAATAAAGGGGAATACTATAGTATGTTGTAATAACGCATTGCAACACTAGTGCAGTGTGTTTTAACAACATACTACAGCAGCAAAAACACCACTGAATATCACCAAAATCAAGTATCGATACATTATTTAAATGAAATAGAATTTACAACACAAATAAAATAAGAAAAAAACACTATATTATGGAAATTTAAAAATTATTTTATACAACTACATAAGTAAAAATTATTAAATACATTCAAAAACATCAATGTTCCTTTATCTTTTTATCCTGGCCCTAACTCATGTTATTTTCTAACAAACCACCTCAGCTAAAGAAAAAAGTGCACCTATATAAAAACAAAATTATTATGTTAGTGATAATATAAATAAATAAGTTAACATAAAGTGTTAATTTTAAACTAAACTTTGAGTCATACACTACTAGAAATTTGGGCTATAGCCACGGTTCTAAACTATGGCTATAGGCCCTAAAACCGTGGCTATAGGTAATAGCCACGGTTCCTCAAACCGTGGCTAAGTTTGGAATGGCTATAGTCCTAGACCTATAGCCACGGTTCTAAACCGTGGCTTTAACACTATAGCCACGGTTGCAACCGTGGCTATAGGTATAGATCCATGGTTCAAACCATGGTTGTATACCTATAGCCACGGTTACAACCCTGGCAATACTAAAGGCCGGATAGACTTAATTGCCACGGTTTAAAACTGTGGCATTATGTCTATAGCCACGGTTAATAACTGTGGTAATAAACCAATAGCCACGGTTTAAACCGTGGCTATAGGGTGTCCAAATCCATAAAAAAAATACCCCCCAACCCCCCCCCCCCCCCCCCCCCCTCGACACCCCCTGGACACCCCCTCGACATCCCCTGGACACCCCCTGCCACCCCCCCTGCCACCCCCCTGCCACCCCCTGCCAGTCCCCCCCTGCCACCCCCCTGCCAGTCCCCCCTGCCACCCCCTGCCAGTCCCCCCTTCCACCCCCCCTGCTAGTCCCCCCCCCTTCCACCCCCTGCTTGTCCCCCTGCCAGCCCCCCCCCCCCCCCCTCCCCCTGCCTGGACACCCCTCCCCCCTGCTGGACACCCCACCCCCCTGCCTGGACACCCCTCCCCCTGCTGGACACCCCTCCCCCTTTCTGGAAATCCCTCCCCCTGCTGGATAGCCCTCCCCTCGTGCTGGACAGCCCCTCCCCCCTACTGGACAGCCCCTCCCCCTGCCTGGACACCCCTCCCCCCTGCTGGACAGCCCCTCTACCTGGACACCCCTCCCCCTTGCCTGGACAACCCTCCCCCCTGCCACCCCCCTGCTTGTCCCCCTGCCTTTCCCCCCTGCCCCATGCTAGTCCCCCTGCCACCCCCTGCCAGCCAGCCCCCCCCCCCCCTGCCCCCTGCCCCCTACTAGTTCCCCCCCCCCCACCACCCCCTGCTTGCCCCCTGCCAGCCAGCACCCCCCCCCCCTGCCCCCTACCAGTCCCCCCTTCCACCCCCTGCAAGTCCCCCCCCTGCTAGTCCCCCTGCCAGCCCCCCTTCCCCCAGCTATCCCCCTGCCCCCTTCTAGTCCCGCTGCCCCGTGCTAGGCCCCCTGCCCCCTGCTAGGCCCCCTGTCAGTCCCCTGCTAGTCCCCCTGCCCCCTGATCTGATAACCAAGTTTATCTGATCTGATAACCACAACATCTTCATCACTGCCAGATTCAGGTTTAACATGTACCAATTCACCAATTCTGACATGTTTAGCAGCCTGAGATAAGACAGGAACAGACTGAACTACATCAGATTTACAGACCATGTTTAGCACCCCTCCCCCCTGCTGGACACCCCCCTGCCTGGACAGCACCCCCCCCCCCCTCCCCCCATGGACACTGGACTCCCCATGCATATTTACCCTTGCTGGACACTGGACCCCTACTGGACATTGGACCCATACTCCCCCCACCCCTACCAGCCCCCTTGTACCCCTACTGGACACAGGACTCCCCCCTGGAAACTAGTTCTTGGGATGCCCAAATCATATTTACCCCTATTGGACACTGGAATCCCCCCTGGACACTGGAATCCCCCTACATATTTACCCCTGCTGGACACTGGACCCCTGCTGGACACTGGCCCCATACTATAGGTTCTTAGTAGGACCACCCCATACTATAGGTTCTTAGTAGGACTTTGGAAACACTTGAAACAAAATTCAGAAGTATCTATATATGAGTAATCTAGGAAAACATACATATAATCAGTCTGGAAAATAAAACAGAATAAACTATAAAATGTTTATGTAAATAGAATAAAACATATTTGAAAGTGGAAAACATTACCAGAAAAACTGTTTATCAACTAAACAAACTGCTTGGTGAAATCATGGTCACACATGCTCATCCTTAGATAAAATTTGCTTGCATTTCATGTAGTACTACATTAAACAAAACATTGGAATTATGATTTGAAATAGAGCTACCAGATTTTATAGCACCGTGCTCACTATCTATAGGTGTTGAAATAGTTATACCTGGTGCCTGTGAAGTATCTGTGAGATGTTTTATGATATTTTCCAGATCTGGACAGCACTACATTTTCTATATAGAGACATTCATAAACTGCATGGGCTTAGGTTCTTGGACAGCCCTCTTGCACCCCCTTGCAACCCCCTGGACATCCCCCTTGAACACCCCCTTGCACCCCCCATGCCCCCCTTAGTCCCTCATGCCCCCCCTGCACCCCACTAGACAGCCCCCATGCCCCAACTGGACAGCCCCACTGGACATCCCCACTGGACACCCCCTGGACAGCCCTCCCCCCCTGCTAGACACCCCTCCCCCCTGCTTGGACAACCCCTCCCCCTACTGGACACCCCTCCCCCTGCTGGACACCCCTGCCCCCTGCCCCCTGCCCCCTGCACCCCACTGGACAGCCCCCATGCCCCAACTGGACAGCCCCACTGGACACACATCCACCCCTGAAGAACTACCCCTAAATGTTGATTTCCCAAACGAGGCTACCCTCTTAGTGGATCATGTCAAAGAGTATTAGAAAACATATTTTGATGGTTATTTTCAAAGATCGACTGAAATAATGCTTAATAATTCCAATCTTAATTGAGTAGGCCAGGTGGTTGTCTTTATCACACCAACACAAGACGTCCAATCATACTTTTTCCTATTTTTATAAGGTTTCACTGATGATGAGGAAAATTATTAGGCTCTCATTACTAGTCATCAGTTATCAGATGATATTTATTTCCCCCAAATGGATGTGAAGGGAGAATCCAGGTTAGCCCTCAAATATATTAATGGTGACCGGAGGAGGGGAGTCCGTCGGGGGAGGTGCGGTCGTCTGGGGAGGAGAGGTCTTCGGGAGGAGGGGAGTGCGTCGGGGGAGGAGGGGAGTCTGTCGGCGTCGGGGGAGGCGCTATCGTCCGAGGAGGGGGGAGGCGCGGTCGTCTGGGGAGGGGAGTGCGTCGGGGGAGGGGAGTGAGTCCGGGAGGGTTCCGTAGGAGGAGCCCGAGAGAATATTGGCCAAATCGCACATATAGCCATGGATGAATTTTCATCCGTTGGTATAACCATGCTATAGCCACTAAGAACAACACAGAACATACATTACTTGTCACATATTATTTGCAAAATAGGTGGAAGGAATACAAGTTGAAGATGTATAGAAGGTGTGCTGAAGGTTAATAGAAATAGAGGACACACATTTTGTTAGGAATAAAATTGAGAGAGGAGAAAAACAAGAAGGTACAATGGTAGATTTCTGTATTGAGATCAAGCAGTACATAGAGAGAGAGAGAGTTACAGTTTGGGGGAGAAGAGGAAGAAGTGGAAGAACCATTCGCTGAGTCCTTGCATAATCTGTTGAAGGACCATTCGCCGAGTCCTTGCATAATCTGTTGAAGTCCAAAAAAGAATACCAGCAATAGAAACCACTGCTGGACACCCCTCCCCCTAGACCACCACCCCTGGACACCCCTGGACCACCCCCTGGACACCCCTCCCCCATGCTGGACACCCCTCCCCCCTGCCTGGACAGCCCCTCCCCCTGCTGGACACCCCTCCCCCTGCTAGACACCCCTGCCCCTGCCCCCTGCCCCCCCTGCCCCCTGACCCTGGACACCCCAGGACAGACCCCACCCCAGGACAGACCCCCCCCCCAGACCCTGGACACCCCAGGCAGACCCCCCCAGACCCTGGACACCCCAGGACAGACCCCTGCCAGTCCTGCCCCCCCCAGAACCCCAGGACAGACCCCCCCCCCCCACAGGTGAGGCTGTGGACTCATGGGGGCAAGCATAAAGAAAACTAAGTTGGACTGGATTTTAAGTAGTATGCCCTTGTTTTTCTAAAGTGGCAGGGCTGATTGGGTCTAAAATAAGTGAGTTGGAATAGGAATTTAGATTAGGGATTAAAATGTTAAGGGGTCTGGTTTAATTGGTTATAATTGGGTGAGGTTTGGAATGGTTTTAAAGTGGGATGCCTGGTGCAAAATGTGGGGTTGGTGGCTTAGAAGTTGAGAGGTGGGTAGGCCTGATTGGTTGTCAAGTTGTGGATGGGTTGCCTAGGTGGATTGAAAAATGGTGGGGGACTAGGAAGGAGTTCATAGTGGCTAAATTGATGTGGGAGCTTGGAATTGTAGTAGGGCTTGAGTTTGGAATTTTTAGTGATAGTGGAAATGGCCCTGGAATAGCTTGTTTTATTTTGGTGGTTTGGCCATTGGATTTTTATAGTGCATCGAAAAATAGTCACTAGCAGGGCTTGGTTTGGTGTGAAATTCAGTCAAACGGTTGTGGGAACCACCATGGAAGCAACTACCAAATACAGACCAGAGCTAGTCTCCTCTACAGTTAAGACCCTTCATGGAAACTCTTCAAGCAAACTAAGTCTCCAGTTGCATCTTTTCCATAACAAACAAGCCCTGTTTGCATAGGCCCAAACAGACCTTCCTTTGCCAGCTTGTGGGGGAAATGTGGGAACTCCAGCATGAAATAGGCCCTCAGAATAGAACAGCCTCTTTGGAATTGCATCAAACAGATTGTGTGCAGCCTTTAAAACTCAACTTGGCAGTGATCATCCTCCTCCAATGAGTGCTACATGAGATGAGTGAATTATGGAAGGAATTTTATATAAAACAGCCAAACTCATACATTGAATTATAGTTTAGGAATGAGGAAATACGAAAAATTATAGAGCTAACCATTCAATGTTTCTCTAAGGAGGAGAAACCACTGTAGGGTTTCGTCCTGGAGCAGGGCCAAATCACGGCGTGACCGCAGCGTGACCGCGGCATGATCGCGACGTGACTGCCGCAGGGTGTCATCCTGGAGCAGGGCCAAATCAGGGTGTGACCGCGACGTGACCGCCACAGGGTGTCGTCCTGGAGGAGTAACCGCCGCAGGGTGTCATCCTGGAGCAGGGCCAAATCACGGCGTGACCGTGGCGTGACCGCGGCGTGACCGCGGCATGACCGCGGTGTGACCGCGGCGTGGCTACGGCGTGACCACGACGTGACCGCCGCAGGGTGTCGTCCTGGAGGAGTAACCGCCATAGGTTGTCGTCCTGGATCAGGGCCAAATCACGGCGTGACCGCGGCGTGACCGCATCGTGACCGCGGTGTGACCGTCGTAGGGTGTCGTCCTGGAGGAGTAACCGCCGCAGGGTGTCATCCTGGAGCAGGATGAATTGTGTTGACATCTTGTCATGGGGATCGTTGATGTAGATGGAAAAAAATAGAATGCATGTTTCCAGAACAACAGAAATTTAAAAACAACAAAATAACAAAAATAGAATGCAATAGAACAAACAAAAATAATAAATAATCAAAAACAGAATGCAAAAACAGAATGCAATAGAACAAACAAAATAATGAAAACAAAATGCATGTTTGGACACCCCCCCCCACCCCTGCAATGAAAGATTTTTTCAAGAAGATGAAGAATTGCAAAGAGTTTATGGGAAAAGTGTTTGAAAATGTTGTTAAAAAAGTGATCCATGCTTTGGAGAAATTGCATAAAGTATCCATGAATGTCAGTGATGCTCAGTTGGAAGTGAAGATTAAGAAAATAAAAGAGTTTAACGACTCTTTATTTGAGAGATTCCAAATGCGAGGATCACCCCCTTCCCCCCCGCCACCCCCCCTGTATAGCTTCCCTTGCACCCCCTGCACATCCCCCCTTGCACCCCCCTGCACATCCCCCCTTGCACCCCCTGCACATCCCCCCTCCCCCCTAGACAACCCCCCTGGACACCCCTCCCTCCCCCCTAGAAAACCCCCTAGACACCCCTCCCTCCCCCCTAGACACCCCCCATTGACCCCCCCCCCCCCCCCCCCAGACACCCCTCCCTCCCCCCTAGACCCCTTGATAAGTGCAGAATTGTACAGAAATTCTGCAATCCATCCTCTATTAATACATTGTTGAAAGATGCTCTGAAAGGGAAAAATATTAATACCAAACACTATGTTAGAAAAAAATACAAATAAGGTTAAAAAGAGGTCACCTGGGATAACACTTCTGCTACTAGTAAATCCTAGGAAGACTTAGTAGAGGAATAAGAATCCCAAGTATGTGTTCATACTAAAACCGGTAACTCTAATGGTGCAGAAATACTAAGTGATTTTTCTAAATAATCCTTAATTTTCCAAGAGGCATCGGATTATATTCTCTCTTTTTCTTTAAATCTGCAGCCGGAATCCCTCTTTTAGAGTTCATTACCTCAGAATTATTAAAAACAGTTGATATGGATGACAGACTTGCAGCTGGATTTTCTCAGGCTGTTCTCTCTATGCAATTGTCAGAGCACACACCTTCTCAACATATAAACATCAGTATAAATGATTCATACCCTATAATGAAAGGATTACAAACCAGGGAAGATTATTTTAGGTTGGGGATCCAGCTCACTATAAAGAAAGTTTATTCTACCAACTATTCCAACAAGAGAGAGTTGAGAAGCTCCAATTAAAAAAGTGAAACTGAGAAATAACAGAAAGGGGGACTTTCCCCCATTCAGAAACAATGATGTGTATCCTCTTCAAGAATTGCCAGGGGCTAGCCAACCCTAGAACATTATGTTTCCTTAGGCTTCTTGTGAGTAAACGGAAATAGTAATTCTTGTGTTGTGTGGATTACCACCTCTATAACACAACGTGTTTCATTTTCCTTCACTACCAAACATGAAAATAAAATCATCATTCATGGGTATGTGTAGACTACCAGTCCCCTCCCCCATGTCGGGACACCCCCCTGTCTGGACACCCCCCCCCCCCTATCTAGACACACCTCCCCCCTGTCTGGACACCCCCCTTGTCTGGACACCACCCTATATGGACACCCCCCCCCTGTCTGGACACACCTCCCCCCTGTCTGGACACCCTCCCTGTCTGGACACCCCCCCTGTCTGGACACCCCCCTTGCTGGACACCCCCCTGTATGGACACCCCCCCTGTCTAGACACCCCCTGTTTGGAAACCTCCCCCATGTCTGGACACACCTCCCCCCTATCTGGACACCCCCTCCCCCGTCTGGACACCCCCCTACTATCCCAAATCTATAATCCCACATACCCTAAAAGACAATAGATACCCCAAAAAGAGATTTAAACTGAACTCAAAAATGAGAAAATTCAATCTAGTACATAACACCGATCATTATATCTATTCAAATAATAATGTCAAATACCTACAGATCATGCACTAAGAGATCCCATGCCACTTCAAAGTTGGAAACCATCACATAACACACATGAAATTTAAAACATTACATGGACCTCTTTACTAAAGACATGTATGGATCTAATAATAATTATATAGTATTTGGATTTAAGAACTACATTTCAACTAAAATTGATGATATAAAAGAATGAGTAACTTCAATACCAATTAACTCTAACAACATAGAGATAAAAAATAAACAATATACCTTTATAGTAGCTGGACATGGTATAGATTCTTTTAGTGCATACTCTACAATATAAAGAAATTCAGTATTAGCTCCCCCTCGTCACTCTTGGACACATAAACATACCATTTGGACTTATGTTAAGATCTAACACCATTAGATGAATCAAAATGAATGAGAAAAAACATTGTGAGTGTGGATGCTACCTTACTGCATAAGGACATTTGTTTTACAAAAATTCTTGAGATGACCAATTTTTCCACAATGGTAACATGTTCTGGGTTTCCATTTATCTAGGATTCGAATGACCAGGCCTTATACAAGGATTGAAAATAACCTATTATTTTCATAATGAGGCCCCTAAAACTAGTCCTCATAAAAAATGAACATCCTAGAATTTCATTTCTTATTAAGAAGACACCCTAGGTAACAACTATAGAAATCGAAGCTCCACTTAAAAAAAATTACAAGATAAGAAAATCTCACCAATAACC
The DNA here is from genome assembly GCA_963277665.1 of Viscum album. Taxonomy (NCBI): domain Eukaryota; kingdom Viridiplantae; phylum Streptophyta; class Magnoliopsida; order Santalales; family Viscaceae; genus Viscum; species Viscum album. The sequence goes on from OY728122.1 coordinate 182,572,566, forward strand.
ATTTATGACCTCGTCTAAGAAGGCTATAAGGCATAATATAATAAAAATCAACTAAATATAATCCCTCAGACCCATCTCGAACCTTCGATATTTAAGGTAATAATTAATAATGAATTTGTGTTCTAGGCATACCTACTTAGTGAAATGGGTGGAATATTCTATAAATGTATGTTTATGTGAGAAAATGATCAAAAACCTAGCAAATATAGAGGGTCTACCCAAGGTGGAGAAGGTGTGGTGGTGCTAAGAGGGCTCGACCAGGAGGGGTCCGGTCACCGGAGGTGGACCGGCCAACAAGGAGGTGCGCCGGAGGCGTGCGCGCAGGGAGGTGGGGCGCCGGAGGCGTGCGCGCAGGGAGGTGGGGCGCCGGAGGCGTGCATGTAGGGAGGGGAGGCCACTACTGGTGAGGGAGCACAAGGGAGGGGAGGTCGTCCGCCATGGGGAATCACTGGATAGGTGTTGCTGGTGAGGGTAGTGTCGGGAAGGAGGGTCGCGTCAGGCAAGTTGATTCCAAAATTTGATACGTAGCAATCCCTTCAATACACTGCAAATACCAAGAAAGGGCTCTGTTTTAACGATGAAAATTGTTATGGTATATATAGAAATTAAGTGGAAATCACAAACCGTGTTGAACCTCTTCATATCTTCCAGACAAATTTATTGTTGGGATCTATGTCGACATAGTTTTCCTTGCAATTTCTCCTCATTGACTGAAATTGAAAATTGGTTTGAACATTAAAATTAAATAATATCATTTGAGTATTGATCGAACTCTAGCAATGGTTACCTCGTAGAGCTCATCAGAAATAAGGGCCACTCCATGAGCAAATGGAATTGCATAATTGCCTTCAATGAACCGATCCGTTATAGGGTTTCCAAGTAAATATCCCTGAAATCAAGCATTTTGCTTATATAATTTTTACATTAACCCAAATCCAAAAATTAAAATTATGAAAATATTTTATAGAATGATTGCATGAATTTTTTTTGTGACAAACCTCGAGATTGACAGTGGGTTGCATACCCTCATCATTTCCTGAATCACACATGTGAAGGAAAATTATTTTTCATCTTAAAAGACATGAAAAATCATTATCTAGGAAAATGGAAGGAAAAAAAGTAGGAACATGATTCATTCAAGTTTGTCTCTTAGAGAAACCAGCGAGAAAAAGATAGCACAATTAATTGAGGTTGTTTTACCTTCTAATATCTTCAAGAAGGTTGGTGGAACAATGATGCCAGAATAAGAGTCTCCACCGACATAGAAGGTATTTGAGATGAACTCTGGGTGATCTTTCAACCACTGCAACATTTATAAAAAGGCCACTCATCTCAATGGTTGCATAATTATACAGTAGAAAATAAGACTGAATTGAACAGGGAAATGTCTATTGCACCTTCCTTGAGAATTTGTTGAGTTGGTTTGCTGTAAAAGAGTCACTGGAATACGCAGCTGCGAGAGTTGTTGGATATGAAAATCCAGTACGAACTGGAGAATCTTTAAATATGATACTTGATACCTGAAGTTGAAGAAAAATAACAATATAGGTCACTTATTTCTTTGATCAGCAGAGGATAACAAATTAATAATACCATTTTCCATGTATTTGGATTGAAAAACAAAGTGGGCAGAACTCCACTGCACTCTGTCTTAAAAGAGACTGGGCCTTCATTTTCCACGCATACAGAGTAATTGCTTCACCTTCTCTAGTTTCAGATGAAACAATCACAGAGCTGTGAAGGGAAGGGGAGTTGAAGCCTACCGATTTGGTAAGCTAGGGAAGTGAAGGATGAGCAGTCAGGGCCCCCCGTGATCCAAAGCATGAGCGGGTCATTCTTTGGTTCATTCTGAGATTTGATGAAGTAGTAGAAGAGTTGCACGTCTTCAGATTCACCCAAACCAATGTACCTTAAAGATCCCTCACCCACTCCACATGTATTTCATAGCAGATAGAGAGGAATGGAAGCGAAGAGTGGGTGTGTTGGTGACTGACCCGGTTTCGAGATAAAAGGGAAGGGGGCCTTCGAATCCGGGAATGTGGTCGATGATAGAATGCGAGTATGGCGCGGTGAGGCATGTGGAGAACAGCGCGGAGAGCAGGAGGAGGAAGTGGGGGAGATGGAGGATGGGACTGGGCGCCATCGTTTGGATCTCCCAAAATAATAATGATCAAAAACCTAGTAAAGATGGAGGGTCTGCCAAAGGTGGGGTTGGTGTGGTGGTGCTAAGAGGGCTCGACCAGGAGGGGTCCGGTCACCGGAGGTGGACCGGCCAACAAGGAGGTGCGTCGGAGGCGTGCGCACAGGGAGGCGGGGCGCCGGAGGCATGCGCGTAGGGAGGGGAGGCCGTGGGTGGCGAGGTAGCACAAGGGAGGGGAGGTCGTCCGCCATAGGGAATCACTGGAGAGGTGCTGCTGGTGAGGGTAGCATCGGGAAGGAGGGTCACAGTGAGGAGGTGTCGGGGAGGAGGGCGCAGTGAGGAGGCGTCGGAGAGGAGGAGGGTGCGGCGTGGAGGCGTCGTGGAGGAGGAGGGCGTGGTGAGGAGGAGGGCTCGGGGAGGAGGAAACACGAGGCATGGAGGAAGCCCGATGGATTGGGGAAAAAAACGGAATCGTGGATTTAGCCACGGATTGGAAAAAAATCTGTGGCAGTATGAAACCTATATCCACGGACCTATAAAATTGTGGCTATAGGTCCGTGGCTATAGCCCAAATTTGTAGTAGTGATACCAAGAACACTATGTATCAGTTTGAATTGTGGTTGATTCTTACATGTCACACCATTTCTTGTTCATCCTCAAGAATTATATTTGTGAAAATTAAATAAATAAGTATAAGATAAAAATTATAAAGAAATTAATTAAGTAATATAATATTTAATGATGAGAAATTAATCAAGGCTCATTTTCTCAATTTTGGTGATGTGATGCACATTTTAAACAAACATTACACTTATATATTGAAAATATGAACTTCAATTATTACTGGTCACACTGTGTGTCAGGTTGATGTTTGGATGATTCCTACATGTCTCAAATGACTTATGAATCATTTTCATAAAGTATCAAAATAATTTTAATTTGTTTTCTCAGTTTTGAGTACATCACTTATCATTTTTACTAAAATGTCATTTTAAACTGAAAACACATACTTTGAGTCATACCAATCACATCATGTGTTGGTTTGATGTGAGACTAATTCCTACATGTAAAAAATGACTAATGAATCATTTTTCTAAATTATCAAGACAATACAATATTTTTTGATTGGTTTTTAGTGAGTTACACTTTTGGAACTTAAATGTCAATTTAAAACTGATAACAGACACATTGATTCATACCAGGAACATTGTGTATTAGATAGAGGTGCGGTTGATTCTTACATGTCAAAAATGATATATTTATTTTTTTCATAAAGTATCAAAAGAATCTAAATAATTTTTTTAAATTTTGAGAATGTAAGTAGTATTTTTTACTAAAATTGATTTCAATTTTAAATAAAAATATTCACTTTGAGTCATGCCAGTCACACTATGCCTCAGATTGAGGTTGGTATGACTCTTAAACATCTCAAATGACTTATGTATAGTTTTCATAAAGTATCAAAACAATCCTAATTTTTTTTAACAAATTTGAGTATGTCACTTATCTTTTGTACTAAAAACTCAATTTAAACTAGAAACATGCACTTTGACTCATAACGGTCACATCGTGTATCAGTTTGACATGATACAAATTCCAACATGTCACAAATAATTTATGAATCATTTTCCTAATTTTTCAAGAAAACTTGATTGTGTTTTCTTGTTTCATAGTGAGTGAATCTTTTTTAATTAAAATTTCCATTTTAAACTAATAATAACCACTTTGATTTGTATCGGGCACATCATGTATCAGATTGAGGTGTAGATAATTCCTACACATCAAAAATGAATTCTAGATAATTTTCTTAAAGTATAAAAATAATTGAATGTGTTTTATCAATTTTGTTCAGTTCAGTTTTCTTTTTTACTAGAATTGATGTCAATTTTAAATAAAAAGATGAAATCAGAGTCATACCAGTAACATTGTGCATAAAATTGAGGTACAGACGATTCCTATATGTCTCAAATGACTTATAGATTATTTTACTAAAGTATAAAAATAATATGAATGTGTTTTCTCAATTTTGATTATGTCACTTGTCTTTTTTGCTATAATTGATGCTAGTTTTAAATAAAAAGATTCACTTAGAGTCATACCAATCACATTGTGCAGCATATTGAGTTTTGGATGATTCCTACACATCTCAAATGAAAAATGGATAGTTGTAATAAATTATCAGAACAATATGAATGTGTTTTCCTTGTTTTGAGTATGTCACTTTTCTTTTTTACTAAAATTTCATTTTACACGCATTGTGACTCATACCGGTTATATCGTGTATTGGTTTGAAGTGAGACTAATTCTTACACACTAAAAATGAATAATTAATATTTTTCCTAATTTATCAAGATTATACAAGTGTGTATTCTGAATTTTTAGTGAGTGACACTATTTGAAGTAAAATTTCAATTTTAAACTGATAACAGACACATTGAGTCATATCGGGCACATCAGGAATTGGATTTAGGTTTCTATGATTCTGTAAAATCACCACCCCATAAACCACTAAACTGGTGCTCTGTGTCGAGTCACCACATGACCTCATGTATGCATCCTCGTACTCTAATGGTTTCCGACCAGTAGCAAGGGTCTAATGGATCACGTGGGGAGAATATACCCTCTTTACCAGAGTATAGAATAGTATATAGAATATAAAATAATTAAAAATAATAAAAGATAAAATAGAACATGAATTGTTAACAATTTTCCAAATATGTTACAAGCCACAACTAAATAAGTAAATATGGAAAGCCATGAAAATAGTGCTAACATGACTAAAAACCCAAAATAAAGACAACCAAATGAACTACCATGTGGATCTTGAATCCAAGTCCATATCCTCATCCATTCATGTCCCGATCCCAACCCAATTCCCTTTCATTTGTATCTTTCCCTTATCTTGACATACAACCATGAAATCTTCTTGGGTACCCAATGATGGCATGAGTTAGGTGTGAGTACTACTCAATAGGCCACCACTAGTGGTGTCTAAAAAATATCAAGTCTAAAAAAATTGCACATGAAACTACTAAATGATTGAAATGATAATAAAAATACAACTTGTGGTCCATTAGGTAAAAATATTTACTTTGGCTGATTTCAACATTTGTTTCATGGGTTAAGCATTTACATCATTTTCACAATAGCCCAAAATATTCAATTTCCAATCATAATGAATGAGTCAAGTTACCTATCTCACTAGGGGAAGTCATTTCACAATCATTTACATCACACTTACCTCAGAGCATCATACCTGGTAGTTTTATCCAATGCAACCACTAGGGATTCAAGCATCAGTCTGGCACCATAACCCATGCATTCTAGAGGTGGTTTGGAGCATTAGTATAACCCGACTCATAGGAGGATCCTCAGTCTCTTATCCCACCCATGGGAGGAGCCTCATTCCTTTATCCCACACCACCATGCCATGTGAACATTCTTATTTATCCATTTACCACATATATCACATCACAAACCATACATAATGAATAGACATAACATTCACAAATCATAATTATTAAACATGTGAATTAACATTATGTCTTAACCCATTATCACATTTACCAATTACATTGCATAACATATTAAACCCATTTCCATTTCTCATGCCATAACCCATTGATTATATTCGACAACTCCCATACATTATCCCATATTCATCAATTCTCATACACTATCTCATTTAAGACATTTATTAATTTGAAATAATTTACCCATTTAACATGTCTACCATTTCACATGCATTAACCCACTTATGCATTTCAAGTACAATACATAGGTCACTTAGCACGGTTAGATTATTATATCCAACCCATTTCATAGTAATCCAACTAATCCATTATGTCATTATCAAGTCTAGACACAACTATCAATATTCACTTTTTAACTCAACTAATCATATCTACATTCTTATCTAGGGATCTAATTTATAACAATAAAATTCTATGCTTAATAATACAATTTTTCATGTTTGAGAATTTTGGAACACCCCATGGGTCTACCTAAATCGGTCTAATCCATCCTCAACACATTCTTCAAGGATTGTGAGGGGTTTAACTCATCATTTAGACAACTATTACAAAATATTTCTAAACGAAAATAATGACCAATTGATGGTAGAAATTCCCAACCATGCAAGAACAAATCAAAATCAAGACTATGGGATATAAATTATGGACCACCTACCTCAAATCTGAAGATGAACACACCCTTGACCTTAGTCATACATCCGGATTCAAGCACCCATTTTAGCCTCAACCTAAAATAAATCAGAAAAAGTTGGTTTTAGTGATTCGTAATAAGATAACCCAAGCTATAATCCCTAATCTAAAAAAGAGAAGAAAAAGTAGTGTTAGACTTACATGGAGCTTCGATTCACACCCAACATCTCTCCTAATGGCCTAGAATTGAAGGAGATACACCCTTGGGTATATTTGGTAGCTTGAGTTCATCACATGGGTTGAAAAAAGTATAAGTGGTGGAAAAATCAGGTAAGAAATGTAAAATACTTAGGGGAATTTTTGTGATTTCTCACTTTTAATGGGGCGCACGATTTTTTTCATGAGTTTACAAACTGTGTGCCATCCATGTACGCTCATCTACCCAAAAGGGGACTAAGTCGCGTGGATACTTGGGAATTACACATGGTTTGAAAAACTGTGCTCCAACTATTTGGAATTCCTCTATCCAAGCCCACATGGTTTGGTCTCCCTCGTTGCATGGTTTACTTAACCATTAACCACTTCTTCTGGATAGCACAGTTTGGGATCATGGTTATCTATAAACGTGCACCAACTGTGCAACATGAATTGGAAGGCCATTTTCACTTTTCTTTCATGTATTGATCCTCAATATCACCCATGAGCCTCCACATACACTGTGTGAACTTCTAATTATCCAAACATAGGGGATTTAAACCCAAAAATTAAACAAGGACATATCTCCATGAAGTATGTAACATTAAAACATTACTAACTTATAATGGATCATCCTCAAGCTGCACTTCCAATTCTCTCTAAGATTTTGGAGAAAAGAGATTGGGTCATTAGTCCCACACATCTGACTCCCTTTCCCAAGTTTCCTCCGAAAAATTACCATGCTTCCACAAATCTTGAACCAAAGGCACAACCTTTCCCCATAAGACCTTCTCACTATGATACACAATATGTGATGGATGCTCCTCAAAGGACGCATCAGCCCCCAATATTAACATCCTCAACATCAATAATGTGAGATGGGTCAGTGTGATACTGCTGAATTTTTGAAACCTGAAAAACATCGTGCATGCCACTATACCTTTGTGGAAGATCCAATCAGTATGCCACCAACCTGATCCTCTCCATAATCTAAAATGACCCAACGTACCTGGGTGCCAATATAAAATATTTCTAAATCTGAGGTGACCCAAACTTGGAGACACTTGAAGAAACACACGACCACCCACCTAAAGCTCAAGAAGTCTAATACGAAGATCCACATATGACTTCTACCTACTTTGGGTTGTTTCCATATATTTCAAATCAACTGAACATGTTCCAAAGTCTTCTACACAAGACTTAGTCCCATCAACTCTGATTTTCCAGCCTCTATCAAGAATAATGGAGATCTACATGGTCTACCATGGAGTGCCTCAAATGGTTCGATCTTAATCATAGTCTGGTAACTATTTTGGTAGGAGAACTCAATAAGCTCCATATTCTTTTCCCATGATCCACCAAAATCTTGGACACATTCACTCAAAAATTCCTCTAGAACTTCAATAGTATGATCCTACTGCACATCTATTTGTAGGTGGAAATTCGTACTCAAAAACACCTAGGTACCAAGTGCCTTTTGTAACCCTCACTAGAAAAACAATGTAAAACATGGATCATGATCCGAAACTATACTACATGGAACCCTATACAACCATATTAGCTTCAAAACATACAAATCCCTCAACTGATCCATGGTGAAAGTCTCCCAAATCAACAAGAAATGGTCCACCTTAGCTAATTGACCCAAAACTACCCAAATTGCATCATTTTTCTAAGGAGTCTTTGGTATAACCTCCATGAAATCCATAATCACATCATTCCATTTCCATTCTGGAATGGGTAGTGGCTATAACAAACCACTTAGCTACTGATGCCCAGCCTTCACCTGCTGACAGGTAAGGCATCACTCCATGAAACATGCAACCTCATTCTTCATCCCTGGACACCAATACTACCTATGAAGATCACGATAAATATTTTCAACCTTATATGCACTTCCCACTATGATGCATGTAACTCATGCATTAAATCTTATCACATACCCATTAAAACAAAAACATATCCATGAACATAAATAATTCCATCGTCTACATTGGTCTATCCAGAAGGTGACTCCCCACCTTTAACACTTTCCCTTGAAGCCAAACATTGTGAATCATCATGTTTCCTCTCCTTGATCCGGATTAGAAGCACATACTCAAATTCCAAGGATGTAAGGGTCATCTTCCCAGGGCCATCCTGCACCTCTAGGTGCATCTTAGTGAAAAACACCATTATCATCCACTCAGAACAATTTCTTGAACATCCTGCTTTTGAGTATTTTTCTTAAAGAATCTACAACATTGTTTCCCTTTCCTTGAGTTTAAAATAGCTCAAAATAAAAGGACTCATATACTTGACCCATCTTCACTTAAGAAGATTCAAATCACATTGAGAGAATATATATTTTAGGATTTTTGGATCGTTGTATACCATAAAGCATTCTCCCAACATGTAATGTCACCAACAATTTAGGGAATAAACCACGGCATCGAATTCAAGATCATGAGTGGGGTAATTTCTTTCATGTGTCCTCAACTACCATGAACCATATGCAACCACCCAAACATATTTCATCAACACAACTCCAAGCCCCACACCAGACGCATCACAAAACATGATATACCCTTTTCCTAACTTGGGTAAGATCAGAATTAGTGTTGTCACAAACTACTTCATTAACTCTTGGAAAGCATTCTCACATGCCTCGGTCCACTCAAACACGATGCCTTTATTGGCCAGGCCTGAAAGTGGTTCTACCACACTGGAGAAATACTTAATGAACCTTCAATAATAACAGGCCAATCTCAGAAAACTCTCGACATTAGAAACGTTATTGGGTTGGTCCCAAGACACAACCACCCACACTTTCTCTGGGTATACTGACACACCTTAGATATAGATAATGTGACACAAGAAATTCTCCATATCAATCCAATAAAGAAATTTGGATATCTTAGCGTATATAATATTCTCTCTTAGTGTACTCAAGATGACTTTAAGAAGTTTGGCATGATCGTTGTGAGTTTTAGAGTACACCAAGATATCATCAACAAAAACATCCACAAACTGATCTAGATATGGGTGAAATAATCAGCTAATTAAGGATATAAAAATTGTCGACGCATTGGTCAACCAAAATAGAATCATGAAAAACTCATAAAACTCGTACCTGCTCTTGGAGGCATTCCATGGTACATCAGAATGCCTCACCCCTATCTAGTGATACCCAGGCCTTAAAAAAATATTGGAAAAAATCAAAGAACCTCTCAGCTTGTCAAACAGATCATCGATTTGAGTAAGAGTGTACCTATTCTTTACTATCATATGGTTCAGATTCCTATAATCAACACAAAACTACAACGATATATTATCCTTCTTATCAAACAGCACTATAGAACCCCAAGGTGACATACTTTGATGAATAAACTCTTTGTTCTTCAGTTCTCCCAAATGAGTTTTAAGCTTTTGAAGTTATATTGGTTCCATTGTATATGGAAAAATGGTAATTAGTTCTGCTCTCAATAGTAACTCTATTGTGAACTCAACATCTCTCATTGGCGACAGCCCTAAGAAGTCCCCATGAAATTCATCCTAGAAATGATCCACTAGAAGAGGATAGACATGTTGCTCTAATCCCCCACCATTAATCATAATACAAGACACTTTGGCTATGATTTCACCAAACTACTAACAAACTGGACCTGCACAGCCTTCCTGAACATCCCATTCACTATGGTGGATATATGTGTCCCCCTCAAGAGATGTGAATGTCACCCCACGATGGTAATATCCAATGTGTTCTTGGTACAATACTAACTATTACATGCATAAATTCAAATCAAAACCTGACATCTCAAGAATAAATAATTCCCTTAGAAAATGGTACCCACCAACCTCAATAGAACACCCCTTACACTTCCAAATATTTTTTGTTCGCACCCCTAATGGTCTATCAATTGACATAAACCCACAAATACACTCCACTGCTAATCCAAACATAACCACAAATGGAGAAGAAATAAAATAATGTGATGTATCCATATCGAAAAAGCACTAGAGATCATGGAATCAATAATAATTGTACCTCAAACAGTTTATGGCCCAGCCTCGCCACCTCCAGCTGTAGGCTGAACAGCATGAAGCTGACCTACCCCTTTTACCCAGGCCCTAGTTTGAGTTCCTAGTATTTCACTACACTACTGATATGGGATCTCTTACCTCAGAGTACCACACCCACCACCTAAACCAGTATGGCCAATCGATCTCTAGTTATCTGCCTGATATGGGTTAACTGATTCCCTTCCTACACTCAAAATCTACCTCTTCCCTCGATCCATGCCCAGCTATCATGGGTTCTTATAGAACATATTCACATGCCCCATTCTAATGCACCCTTTTCACTCAACCGGTAGTCGGGGACACTGACCAAGAATATTCCCTATCTTACCACACTGATTATAGTAAACTCAATCACCACACTGATAGACTGTTTCCTTCCTCTAATTTCTCTACCCATCATTGACCTAGTGGAAAATCTCAAAGCGGAACTTCCTACCATTGGAATCCACAACACTATATAACCCAACTAGCACTACATTCCAACCACCAGAAGCCTCCTTGAGGTTCCCTTCTGAAATAAGGGCATGGTCAACTACATCACAAACACTATTAAAACATAATATATTCACCTGCGACTTGATCCCATGTCGGTATCCATCCTAAAAATGTATTTTCATGGCTAACTCATCACCTACCAACACTTAAATTAAGCATTTAATTTAACACCCCAATATTTCATAGTACGTTATTTCTTCAAAGTAATTCAATAACTTGCGCTCCACGCAACACCGAGTTCGAGCGCACCACGACTTACCAAACTAGATGTTCAAAAGATGTTATGAATAGTATTATCTTCATTTTGAATTTTATATATTCCATATAAATTTTAACATCCATATTATGTGTTTCTTAGACATAATATAAGAACAAATTCCTTTTTTTCAGATAAAGGAAGTATTTTTCAGAAAATGCAATTTTACCGCCTTTTAATGGAGAGCACTTTTTAAATCAAATATTTGACACTTTTATATTTTTAATTCGACAAAATAAACTTATTTTTTAGAATCGAGATAGAAAAATTTAGTTTCGATAAATTTTTGGTGTTTTTCTGATAACTTTCATATTTGGGTGAATAGTGAAAAAAACTAAATTTTAATTGAAAACAAATTTTTTCATCAAAATAATTTATAGCGTTAAATTATACATTTGAATGGTTTTTAAGTATAATTAGATTATATTTTTATCATTTAATACAATTTAGGTCATTATAAGTAATTTCACATTTAAATTTGATATAAACACATGTCAATCTTTTGATAGTTTTTACTTTTTAAAAACCAGCTTTTTGGTTTTGAAAATGGGAATTAATTTTAAACTAATTAATTAAACTTATATGTTTTGAAATTGGGAAAATATAATTCATTTTTGAATTCATAATATCAAAATTATATTAGGGTGAATATTTGGTATTTTTCTGAAAACATTCAATTTTTGATGAATAGTGAAAAACATTGCGTTATTGTTTAAAACAGAAATTTTATTTAAATAATTAGTTATTTTATTTTAATTTATTTTAGGTAAAAATAGATACATAATACCTATATATGATCAATTTAATTTATTGGTGTCATTTTATAATAAGTTTAGATATATAAAATTTTATTGAACTTTTTACCGTCTTTTACCCACATTCTTGAAGCATTTGCAAATTTGCATAAAACATAATTTTACCACTTCTATGAGTTGAATTTAAAGAATCTGAAAGACACGGTTGACATCAATAAGTAAAATTTGGTTCAATAAGATGAAAATATTTTTGGTGAATATTAACTTTTGACTTTTATTTACCACGGTTAAAATTAAATATGGTAATTGAAGGTAAAATTGATAATATAATTACCCTAACACATGTACTAATTCTATTGAATAAGTGTAATTTGACCAAAAACAACCTTAGGATTAAAATATAATCCTTTTGGTCCACTTGGATTAGAATAGTAAATTTATTATTATTCTATTTAAAGAAGAGTTAAAAGTGTTAAATTCAAAGTTTAATAACTAAACCATTTTTAATATAGGCTTATACATATGATAAATTCAACTATAAATATTTATTAGAAATATAAAAAAATTTAAAACATCATTTTATTTTATTTATATTTTTTAGAAATTAAATAATTAAATTTAGTTATGACACAATGATGATGCAATAACTACCTTATTAATGAGAGAATCAAATAAATGGTATTATTAATATTAAAATAAATATAATTTAAATGTTTTTATAAAATCCAGAAATTTTATAGGTTAATATGACATGTTAGGGTTTATTCAATGTATATTTTTCGAAAAAAATCATGTTTTGATGACTTTTGCAAAAACAAATACCAAATAGTGTCAAAATTTACAAAAAATGAGTTTTTAAAACCAATATTATATTATTAAATTATATAATATTCTTAAAAATATAAGGTTTATAAAAAAGGATTAAATAATATTATATATTTTATTAATGAACTTATTGAGGTTTTCTTGGAAGTTTAGAGTAATTTTATTAACCATATAATGTAAAAATACAAGAAGACATGGTAAAAGTTAAACTATTTAACTAAGAGCTTTATCTAAAAGATAAGGTTAATATGCTGACCTAAACCTGTCTAAAACATATTGGTTGAGAGTATTTAGATCCATAACCACATAAGTCTCAAAATAAATTAATTTGGAGAAATTATAAACTGAATATGATTATATAATAAATTAATATTTTTATCTTTTCCTAAAGTGACCCTCATCCCTCTAATAAAAAGGAACTTCCTCTTCTCTCAAAATCACACCTCCAAAAGAATTTGGCTCGGCCAAACCCTACCCAAATATCCTCCCAACTTCCCTCCCTTCGACTTAGAGGCCTTACTTTGATCATAAGGCCAACCCAAGGATCCCTTTTGATCAAATCAAAAGGAAACACTCGAACAAAAGGTAATAATTTCATCACCTCTTTCAAGTTCTTTTCTTATTCCACTTCCAATTTCTATGTTGTTTCCATACCGAAATAATAACTCTAGTATCTTCTACATACTTTGATGTTATTATAAATATGGAACAAATTTATTCCTTATTCTATCCATCCTATGGATGACAAAGTCACCATACGTGCGTACGTACGACTTACCGTCTCCACATTGTGGTGTTGTTTGTTATTCAAACACTTCATTATTTGGATGGGTATAATAATGAGTATAAATGATGTAAATAACAAATATAACATGTTAATTATTTTATATATATGATATACCATCCAATTACATGTTATTTCACCATTAATATAATGATATTGTCACTTGTGCATACGTACGGATTACTGTCTCCACGAACGCTATGAAATTCATTCCCCATCATAATCATTCAAGAATAATTTTAATTTTATGATTAAAATTAATGTTTAAGAACTTAATTTAATTATGTATATGAATAAAAAACATCCTATCCATAACAAACATGGCTTATGTAACCAAGAATATAAAGGAAAACGAATCAGTTAACACCCGAAACGATGATACTACTAAAATATTATTAACAAAGCAATATTAGAATATCATATATGATATCATATTAATGTATATGATTCTTTTGTAATTTAATAACAATTATTTAACTTTTATAAAAAAGGTTAAAGTACCCTTGACCAAGTAAAAGTACAAGGTAAGGGATAATTCTACAATCTCTTTATTATCCGAGGTTATTTTTATGTGAGTATTTATTGGGACCTATTTATCATCCACATCCGTGTTTTATAAAAATATTTTCAAAAGTAATATTTTAAGGATTTATATAAGGGAATATTTAACTGTTTCATCATTTTAAATGGTCTAAATATTTAATCCTATAAATCATTCCCATTAATGTCCATGTTTTCAAAATGGTTTTTAATGATTTATTTATATAGACATGAATATTTTTTAAATGTTAATTCCTTTCAAAAGATTCAAAGTGGTATGGGAAAATTTGATTCAAAAATATATTTAAATGTCTTCCTTTCTAAATTGTGTGACTTTTAAATGTTTTCATTAAAAATGGATATTTCTCTCAAAGAGTTTTACAAATCATTTTCATCTATGTCAACATCCTTTGATGGATTTTAAACTTATTTGAAGTTGATTTATTATGATACAAATCTACCATATTGTATTCAAGGTTTTGTGATATGTTTGACAGTGGATGTATTATTTTTATACCATAAATGTTTTATGGATAAATTATTGACATTTCATATTCTAGTTTTAATAAGAATGTTTATGTTATGTTTAAACCTTTTCGTATGATGTATGAATTGGACTTAATAAGTGACGGGTGGAGCCCACTATAGCTCCTCGATGCATCGGTAGGTATCATTAGACAAACTAGTTTCTTGGAACAAGGCCTTGACAAAATCTTATTTGTAGTCTTGGCACAAGGCCTTGACTATGTAGTTATGAAGTTTTCCATTATGCATTCCATCATTAGGAAATTGGATATTGATATTGCATGTGATTATCCATCTAGTCGAATATCCATGTGAATAAGTAAATGGAATTATTTGATTTATATTTTCCATATTATGTTGAAGTTTAAGTTTAAAAGGTTTATGTTTTACTCTTATACATTTCCTTAAATGTATATGATTGTTTATAAAAGTTTTCGCTATATTATTATCCTTACTGAGCATCTAAGATCACCCTTTTCTATGTTTTTTTAGGATGCGAAAAAAAATATTATGACTGACCTACAGTGATAGTCTAAGGGAAATTAATATCGTCAAATAAGACAATTGTGTTGTTGATTTTCATTTTATAATGTAATGTAAAACTTATGTATGTATCTAGTACTTCCAAGGCTACTAAACTGGTCGGTATTTCGGGATTTGATCCATTGTGATCATGTCAATGTTATGTAACAACGCACTGACTCTGGGTAACTGGGATTGGGGTGTTACAGTTGGTATTAGAGGAAGTTTAGTACATACCTTGGAAACTAGATTTAGAAAAACTCTCGTCAGAGAAAATTACCCTAAGATAGACTTTGAGGATTAGAATAGAAGAACTTCCTATAATTTTGGTAATGTAAAGATTTTGTGTATTTTCTAAGAAATACATCCTTGTCTGGATATGAGCAGGTAGAGGCTGCTCTGGCACAGATGTACCTAGGAGTGAAAACTCCAACAAGGAGTTTCGGGCTTGACTCGGGGTATCCTGGCACATGACAACGGGCCTTGATGCGCTCTTGGTTACGACACTCCCAGGGGATATGCTTAGGATAATTCACATTTTCATTACAAGCCATTATGAAGGATTTAAGAGTAAATAATTCTCAAAGAAAAAACATTTTATGATTATAGATTATATGAATAATCCTTTCAACTTACATTAGGTATTTTACAAGTTTGGAATTATTTATTGCAATTCATAAACTAACCTAGTTTATGCCATTGTTTATAAATGGTGCCTAGTAGAAGAAATGAGAACTCCAATAATACGCATTATCCAAATATTAATAAGGATCATATCTTTCAAGCTATTAAACCAACATTTATAAGGGAAATAGACTCCCATGTATTATCATAATATGAAGAAATAGTATCTTGTGATAATAAGATAAGTAAAGAATTCTCTAAGCCTTATGGCTTTGAAGGGAAGCAAGATAAGAAAGGATGGAAGAGAGAAATATGGATAAAGGGAAGAGGGGAAAGATGGATTTTTTCATATGTGATAATTGTGGAAAGAATCACCTTGGTAAATGCTTTAAGGGAATGAGAGTTTGTTATATGTGTGGAGAAAAAGGACACCATGTACATGATTGCAAGGGTAAGAAAAAGGCGCCAAAGGTACTATGCTTTATCTTCAAGGAGTTGGGCCACTACGTGAATCAATGTCCAAATCATCAGAGTATACCCCAAAAGATGTGATTGGATAATAATCAAGTTATGATACTATCATGGATGGAGAGGAATGACTAGTGTTCTTATGTTGTTATTAAAGAATTATTTCATTTGAGTGTTATATCAATGATGTACTAGTTATATGAATTATAGAAATAAATAAGGATTGTACTGCAGTACTATTTCATTGAGGATTTGAGATTATATGGTTTTAAGAGAAGTTACTCAATATAAAGTTAAACTTTCTGAAAAATACATGGTTGAAGGAAAGATAAACCTTAATATGGTTCTGATACTGAGATAGTGATTTTGTAATAATATATGATTGATTTGGATAAATTTTATTTTATATTCTTGACTACTTTTAAACTAATTAATTGTTTGTTTATTCCATTTTTGTGGGATTCTAAAACATTTTTGGATATAAGGAGTATATCCAGTATTATATAAAAAATAAGGGAGCATGAATGTAATCAATAAGGTTTTATGGTAATTCAGGTTTTTTCCATTTTTTAAAACAATACATGATAAAGGTATTCACATGTTATTTCGTGGCAAAAGGGATATTCATTGTGTATAACTTCCTTAAAAATTTTGGACTCTGAGTTTTCACAGAAGTATTTTTCATAAGTCTAAAGGTTGGAATAAATTAAGTTAGACATTGGATACTATTGTTAAGGTTAAATCATTTCTTGAGATTTCTTTTGTATTGTCATAAAAAGGACAACCCGGAGGTTGGGCGATAACCTGTCACGTCCAGCAAGGCTCTGAGACTTGAACCCACAACCAAAGGGCGACAAGGGTGGATCACCTACCACAGGCATAGGTGATTTCCTAGATTTTATAATGTAGTTTTTTTAATAGACTAAAAATTAATAATAAATTCATTACTTTTGGAACCCTATACGATTAGGATAAATATAATATTTTTGAATTCTATTATCTTTTTAAGTGCAAGATAATTTTGTGGTAGGAATTAGTTGAAGGATGATACTCTACTTGAAAAGTATATATTGTTTTCCCTATTATTATATGAATAAATTAATTCTTAAACTTTAGGGAAGTTATCTTAAAACCAAAAATGTTTTATCCTAATACCATATGTTTTGTTCAACTGATGATATTTCAAATTATTATAGATTGATGGCTTTGAGGCCCTCAATTTTACATGTGTTTGTGATTGATGATCTCAATCACTCCATATAAATATTTATGTTTTTCCACCAATTATGTGACTCTAATTTCCACCAATATTCTCCTAATCGAGATTATAATTTGGTGTCACGTTTTTATTTCCCTTTCCCTCTTATTAAGACTAAATTTCAATAACCCAATTTCCGATGTAGGTTTTCCACAAAGGTATTTTTCTATTTTTAAACTTTTATTTTCAACGAAATTTAAAATTTTAGGGACGAAATTTATTTAAGGAGGGGATAATGTAACACCCCAAGATTTCATAGTACTTTATTTCTTCAAAGTAATTCAACAACTTGCGCTACACGCAACACCGAGTTCGAGTGCACAATGACTTACCAAACTAGATGTTCAAAAGAATTTATGAATAGTATTATCTAAATTTTGAATTTTATATATTCCATATAAATATTAACCACCAAATTATGTGTTTCTTATACATAATATAAGAACAAAATCATTTTTTTTAGATAAAGGAAGTATTTTTCAGAAAATGCAATTTACTGCCTTTTAATGAAGAACAATTTTTAAATCCATTACATGAAACTTTTATGTATTTAATTTTACAAAATAAAATTCTTCGTTAGAATCAGGACATAAAAATTTAGTTTCGATAAATTTTTGGTGTTTTTCTGATAACTTACATATTTGGGTGAATATTGAAAAATACTAAATTTTAATTGAAAACAACATTTTTAATCAAAATAATTTATAGTGTTCAATTATACATTTGAATGGTTTTGAAGTATAATTAGATTATATTTTTATCATTTAATAAAATTTAGGTCATTATAAGTAATTTCTCATTTAAATTTGACATAAACACATGTCAATCTTTTGATAGTTTTTACTTTTTAAAAACCGACTTTTTGGTTTTGACAACAGGAATTAATTTTAAATTAATTAATGATACTTCTATGTTTTTAATTTGGTAAAATAGAATTCATTTTTTAATTCTTAATATCAAAATTAGGTTAGGGTGAATTTTTTGTACTTTTCTGAAAACATTCAATTTTTTATGAATAGTGAAAAACATTGTGTTATTGTTTAAAACCGACTTTTTATTTAAATAATTAGATAATTTTATTTTGATTAATTTTATGTAAAAATAGATACATGATACCTATATATGTTCAATGTAATTCATTGGTGTCATTTTATAATAAATTTTGATATATAAAATTTTATTGAACTTTTTACCGTCTTTTACCCAACTTCTTGGAGCATTTGCAAATTTGCATAAAACATAATTTTACCACTTCTGTGAGTTGAATTTAAAAAATTTAAAAGACATGGTTGACATCAGTAAGTAAAATGTGGTTCAATAAGATGAAAATAATTTTTGGTTAATAGTAACTTTTGACTTTTATTTACCACGGTTAAAAGTAAATAGAGTAATTGAAGGTAAAAATGATATTATAATTACCCTAACACATGTCCTAATTCTATTTAATAAGTGTAATTAGACCAAAAACAACCTTAGGAATAAAATATAATCCTTTTGGTCCACTTATATTAGATTAGGACATTTATTATTATTTTATTTAAAGAAGAGTTAAAAGTGTTAAATTCATAGTTTAATTACAAAACCATTTTTAATATAGGGTTATACATATGATAAATTAGACTGTAAAAATTAATTATAAATCTAAAAATATTTCCTACATCATGGTATTTCATTTATAATTTTTATAAATTAAATAATTAAATTTATTTATGACACAATGATGATGCAGTAATTACCTTATTAATGAAAGAATCAAATAAATGGTTTTATAAATATTAAAATAGATATAATTTCAAAGTTTCTATGACATCCAGGAATTTTCTAGGTGAATACGACATGTTAGGATTTATTCAATGTATCTTGTTTGAAGTAATCATGTTGTTATGACTTTTACAAAAACAAAATACCAAATAGTGTCAAAAGTGA
Source organism: Viscum album (assembly GCA_963277665.1). NCBI lineage: Eukaryota > Viridiplantae > Streptophyta > Magnoliopsida > Santalales > Viscaceae > Viscum > Viscum album. The sequence continues at coordinate 182,592,104 of OY728122.1, forward strand.
CATAAATGAGTTTTTAAAACAAATATTATATTTTTAAATTATATAATTTTCCTAAAAATATAAGGTTCTTACAAAGGGCACAAATAATATTATATATTTCATTAATAAACCACTTGAGTTTTTCTTGGAAGTTTAGAGTAATTTTATTAACCATATAGTGTAAAAATACAAGAAGACACGGTAAAAGTTAAATTATTTAACTAAGAGTTTTATCAAAAAGATAAGGTTAATATGATGACCTAGACCTATCTAAAACCTATTTGTTGAGTGTATTGCAACCCATAACCACATAAGTCTCAAAATAAATTCATTTGGAGCCATTATAATCCGAATATGATTGTATAATAAATTAATATTTTAATCTTTTCTGAAAGTGACCCTCACCCCTCTTATAAAAAGGCACTTCCCCTTATCTCAAAATCACACCTCCAAATACATTTGGCTCGGCCAACCCCTACCCAAATCTCCTCAAAAATTCCCTGACTTCGACCTAGATGCCTTACATTGATCAGAAGGCCAACCCAAGAATCCCTTTTGATCAAATAAAAAGGAAACACCCGAACAAAAGGTAATAATTTCATCACCTCTTTCAAGTTATTTTCTTCTTCCACTTCCTATTTCTCTATTGTTTCCATACCAAAATAATAACTCTAGTATATTCTACATAATATTATGTTATTATAAATATTTAACAACTATATTCATTATTCTATCCATCCTATGGATGAAAATGTCATCATACGTGCGTACGCACCGCTTACCATCTCCATGTTGTGGTGTAGTTTGTTATTCAAACACTTTATTATTTGGATGGGTAAAATAATGAGTATAACTGATGTAAATAAAAAATATAACATGTTAATGATTATTTATACATGATATATTGTCCAATTACATGCGATTACACCATTAATATAATGATATTTTTGCTCATGCGTACGTACGGTTTACCATCTCCACGAACGCGATGAGATTCATTCCCCATTTTAATCGTTCAAGAATAATTTTCATTTTATTATTAAGAATAATGTTTAAGAACTTAATTTAATTATTTATATGAATAAAATACATCCTATCCATAACAAACATGGCATAGGTAACCAATCATATAAAGGAAAATGAATCAGTTAACACCCGAATCGATGATACTACTAATATATTTTTAACAAAGAAATATTATAAGATCATATATGATATAATATTAATGTATATGATTCCTGTGTAATTTAATAACAATTATTTAACTATTATACAGGAGGTTAAAGTACCCTTGACCAAGTAAAAGTACAAGTTAAGGGTTAATTCTACAATCTCTTCATTATCTGAGGTTGTTTTTACGTGAGTATCTATTGGGACCTCTTTATCATCCACGTTTGTGTTTCATAAAAATATTTTCAAAGGGAATATTTTAAGGTTTTATAGATGTGACTATTTTACTGGATCATCATTTTAAATGGTTTAAATATTTATTCTTCTAAATCATTCTCATTAATGTCCATGTTTTCAAAATGGTTTTAAGGATTTATTTATATGGACGTGAATATTTTTTAAATGTTAATTCCTTTCAAAAGATTCAAAGTGGTATGGGAAATATTGATTCAAAAATGTATTTGAATGTCTTCCTTTATAAATTGTGTTACTTTTAAATGTTTTCATGAAAAATGGATATTTCTCTCAAAGAGTTTTATAAATAATTTTCATCTATTTCCACATCCTTTGATGGATTTTAAACTTGTTTGAAGTTGATTTATTATGATACAAATATTCCATATTTTATTGAAGGTTTTGTGATAAGTTTGACTGTGGATGTGTTATTTTTATACCATTCATGGTTTATGGATAAAGTATTGACATTTCGTATGCTAGTTTTAATATGAATGTTTATTTTTTGTTTAAACATTTTCATATGAGGTATGCATTAGACTTAGTAAGTAATGGGTGGAGCCCATTGTATCTCCTCGATTCATCGTTAGGTCTCATTAGAAAAATTATTGTCTTGGCATAAGGCCTTGATTAAATCTTATTTGTAGTCTTGGCACAAGTTCTTGACTACATTTTTATGAAGTCTGGAATTATGCATTCCATCATTATGAAATTGTCTATTTATATTTTATGTGATTATTTGACTAGTAGAATATCAATGTGAATAAGTAAATGGAATTATTTGATTTAAATTTTCAATATTATGCTAAAGTTTAAGTTTAAAAGTTTTGTGTTTTAGTCTTATACATTTCCTTAAATTTATATTCTTGTTTATGAAAGTTTTCTCTATATTGTTATCCTTACTGAGCATCAGAGATCACCCCTTTCAATGTTTTTTTCTGGATGTGAAGAAGTATATTATGACGGACCTATAGGGATAGTCCAAGGGAAATGAATGTGGTCAAATAAGACAATGTTGTTGTTGTTTTTCATTTTATAATGTAATGTATAACTTATGTATGTATCTAGTACATCCAAGGAAACTAAACAGATCATTCTTTCGGGATTTGATCTCTTGTGATCATGCCAATGTAATGTAATAATGCACCAACTCTGGGTAACTAGGATTGGGGTGTTAGAGTTGGTATCAGAGGAATTTTAGTACATACCATGGAAACTAGACATAGAAAAACTCTCATCAGAGAACATTACCCAAAGATAGACTTTCAGGATTAGATTAGAAGAACTACCAATAATTATGGTAATGTAAAGATTTTGGTTATTTTCCAAGAAATAAATCCATGTCTCGATACGAGTAGGTAGAGGCTGCTCTGGCACAGATGTACCTAGGAGTGAAAAATCTGACAAAGAGTTTCGGGCTTAACCCAGGGTATCCTGGATGCGAAAACGGGCCTTTTTGTACTCTTGGTTATGACTCTCCTAGGGGATATGCTTAGGATAATTCACATTTTCATTACAATCCATTATGAATAATTTAGGAGTAAATGATTATCAAATAAAAAACATTTTATGATTATAGATTATATGCATAATCTTATCAACTTATGTTAGGTTTTTTACATGTTTGGAATTATGCATTGCAATTCATAAACTAACCTAGTCTATGCCATTTTTTAGAAATGGTTCCTAGTAAAAGAAATGAGAACTCCAACAATACGCATGATCCAAAGATTAAGAAGGATCATATCTTTCATGGTATTAAGCCAATATTTAGAAGGGAAATAGTCTCTCATGTATTCTCATCATATGAAGAAATAATGTCACGTGTTAACAAGATAAGTAAATAATTATCTGAGTCTTATGGATTTGAAGGGAAGCAAGATAAGAAAAATATGGAAGAGAGAAGTATAGGTAAAGGGAAGAGGGGAAAGAAGGATTTTCCCATATGTTATAATTATGGAAAGAATCACCTTGGTAAATGCTTTAAGGGAATAAGAGTTTATTATAAGTGTCGAGAAAAAGGACACCATGTGCGTGATTGCAAGGGTAAGAAAAAGGTGCCAAAGGTACTATGCTTTCTCTACAAAGAGTTGGGGCACTACATGAATCAATGTCCAAATCATCAGAGTATGCCCAAAATGATTCTATTGGATACTAATCAAGTTATGATACTAGCATAGTTGAAGAGGAATGGATAGTGTTATTATGTTGTTATTAAAGAATTATTTCATTTGAGTGTTATATCAATGATGTACTGGTTATATGAATTAAAGAAATAAATAAGGATTGTACTGCAGTATTATTTCATTAAGGATTTGAGTTTATATGGTTCTAAGAAAAGTGACTCAATACCAAGTTAAAAATTTTGGAAAATACATGGTTGAATGAAATATAAACCTTAATATGGTTCTAATACTAAGATAGTGATTTTTTAATAATATATGATCTATTTAGATAAATTTTATTCTATATTCTTGACTACTTTGAAACTAATTAATTGTTTGTTTATTCCATTTTTGTTGGAGTTTAAAACATTTTTGGATATAAGGAGTATATCTTGTATTATATGAAGAATAAGGGAGCATGAATGTAATAAATAAGGTTTTATGGTAATTATGGGTTTTATCATGTTTTAATAGAATACATGATAAAGGTATTCACATTTTATTATGTGGAAAAAGGATCTTCATTGTGTTTACCTTCCTTAAAAATTTTGGACTGCGAGTTTGCACGGAAGTATTTTGGATAAGTATAAAGGTTGGAATCGATTAATTTATAAATTGGATACTATTGTTAAGGTTAAATAATTTCTTAATATTACTTTTGTATTGTCATAAAAAGGACAACCCGTAGGTTAGGCAACAACCTGTCGCATCCAGCAAGGTCGTGAGACTTGAACCCGCAACCGAAGGGCAACAAGGGTGGATCACCTACCCCTAGCATACATGATGTCCTGGTTTTTATAATATAGTGTTTTTAATATTCTGACAAATGAATTATAAATCCATTATTTTTGGAACCCTATACGATTAGGATAAATAGAATATTTTTGTATCATATTATCTTTTTGAGTGCAAGATAAGTTTGTGGTAGGAATTAGTTGAAGGATGAGACTCTACTTGTCAAGTATATATTTTTTTCCTCTTATTCTATGAATAAATTAATTCTTAAACTTTTGGGAAGGGATATTAAAACAAAAAATGTGTTATCCTAATACCTTATGTTTTGTTGAACAGACGATATTTTAAATTATCATAGATTGATGGCTTTGAGGCCCTCAATTTTACACTTGTTTGTGATTGAGGATCTCAATAACTCCCTATAAATATTTATGTTTGTCCTCCAATTATGTGCCTCTAATTTCTACCAATGTTCACCTAATCGATATCATAATTTGGTGGTGACTTTTTCATTTCCCTTTCCCTCTTATTAAGACTAAATTTCATTAACCCAATTTCCGATGTAGGTTTTCCATAAAGGTATTTTTCTGTTTTTAACATTTTAAATTCAAAGAAAAATTTAAAATTGCGGGGACTCAATTTATTGAAGGAGTGGAGAATCTAACACCCTATTATTTCATAGTATGGTATTTCTTCAAAGTAATTCAAGAACTTGCACTACACGCAACACCGAGTTCGAGTGCACCTCGACTTACCAAACTAGATTTTCAAAAGTGGTTATAAATATTATTATATTCATTTTGAATTTTATATATTCCATATAAATTATAACATCCAAATTATGTGTTTCTTAGACATAATATAAGAACAAAATCATTTTTTCATATAAAGGAAGTATTTTTCAGAAAATGCAATTTACCACCTTTTAATGGAGAACACTTTTTAAATCCAATATTTGACACTTTTATATATTTAATTTGACAAAATAAACATCTTATTTAGAAGCGGGACATAAAAATTTAGTTTTTATAAAATTTTGGGGTTTTTCTGATAACTTACATATTTGGGTGAATATTGGAAAATACTAAAATTTAATCGAAAACAAATTTTTTAATCAAAATAATTTATAGTGTTCAGTTATACATTTGAATGGTTTGGAAGTATAATTAGATTATATTTTTATCATTTAATACATTGTATCTCATTATAAGTAATTTCACATTTAAATTTAACATAAACACTTGTCAATCTTTTGATAACTTTTACTTTTTAAAAACCCGCTTTTTGGTTTTGACAACGGGAATTATTTTAAATTAATTAATGCAACTTATATATTTTTAATTTGGTAAAATATAATTCTTTTTTGAATTAGTAATATCAAAATTAGCTTATGGTGAATTTTTTGTATTTTTCTGAAAACATTCATTTTTTTATGAATAGTGAAAAACACTGCATTATTGTTTAAAACAAACTTTTTATTTAAATAATTAGTTATTACAATTTAATTTATTTGAGGTAAAAATATATACATAATACCTATATATGTTCAATTTTATTCATTGGATTCATTTTATAATAAGTTTAGATATATAAAATTTTATTGAACTTTTTACCTTCTTTTACCCACCTTCTTGGAGCATTTTCAAATTTGCCTAAAATTTAATTTTACTGCATCTTTGAGTTGAATTTCAAAAATATAAAAGACACAGTTGAAATTAGTAAGTAAAATTTTATTCAATAAGGTGAAAATAATTTTTGGTGAATAGTAACTTTTGACTTTTGTTTACCATGGTTAAAAGTAAAGAGGGTAATTGAAGGTAAAAATGATATTATAATTAGCCAAACACATGTCCTAACTCTATTTAATAAGTGTAATTCAACCAAAAAAACTTAGGAATAAAATATATTCCTTTTGGTCCACTTGGATTGGATTAGGACTTTTATTATTATTTTATTTAAAAGAAGAGTTAAAAGTGTTAAATTCAATGTTTAATAACTAAACCATTTTTAATATAGGGTTATACATATGATAAATTCGGCTATAAATACTCATTATAAATATAAAACGATTTCCTACATCATGGTATTTTATTTATAATTTTTATAAATTAAATAATTAAATTTAGTTATGACACAATGATGATGCAGTAATTACCTTATTAATAAAATAATCAAATAAATGGTATTATAAATATTAAAATAAATATAATTTCAAATTTTTTATGACATACACGAATTTTCATGGTGAATATGACATGTTAGGGTTGATTCAATGTATTTTTTTCTAAGTAATCAAGTTTTGATGACTGTCACAAAAACATAATACAAAATAGTGTAAAAATTGACAAAAATGAGTTTTTAAAAACAAATATTATATTATTAAATTATATAATATTTATAAAAATATAAGGTTCATCCAGAAGTATTAAATTATATTATATATTTCATTAAAGAACCACTTGAGGTTTTTTTGGATGTTTAGATTTATTTTATTAACCATGTAGTGTAAAAATACAAGAAGACACGGTAAAAGTTAAACTATTTAACTAAGAGTTTTATCTAAACGATAATGTTAATATAGTGACCTAAACCAGTATAAAACCTATTGGATGAGATTATTTAGACCCATAACCACATAAGGCCCAAAATAAATTCATTTGGAGCTAGCCATTATAAACCGAATATGATTGTATAATAAATTAATATTTTAATCTTTTCCTAAAGTGACCCTCACCCCTCTTATAAAAAGGCACCTCCCCTTCTCTCAAAATCACACCTCCAAAGCCATTTGGCTTGGCCAAACCCTACCCAAATCTCCTCCAAACTTCCCTAAATTCGACCTATAGGCCTTTCTTTGACCAGAAGGCCAACCCAAGGAGCCCTTTTGATCAAATCAAAAGGAAACACCCGAACAAAAGGTAATAATTTCATCACCTCTTTCAAGTTCTTTTCTTCTTACACTTCCTATTTCTGTTTTTTTTCCATACCAAAATAATAACTCCCGTATCTTATACATACTATGATGTTACTATAAATATGGAACAACTATATTCATTATTCTATACATCCTATTGATGACAAAGTCACCATACGTGCGTACGTTCGGCTTAGCGTCTCCACGTTGTGGTGTAGTTTGTTATTCAAACACTTTAGTATTTTAATGGGTATAATAATGAGTATAACTAAATAAAATAACAAATATAGCATGTTAATGATTCTGTATATATGATATACCATCAAATTCCATGCGATTTTACCATTAATATAATGATATTGTCGCTTGTATGTACGTACGGATTACTGTCTCCACGAATTCTATGAGATTCATTCCCCATCGTAATCATTCAAGAATAATTTTCATTTTATTATTAAAAATAATTTTTAAGAACTTAATTTAATTGTGTATATGAATCAAATACATCATATCCATAACAAATATGGCTTATGTAACCAATCATATAAAGGAAAATGAATCAGTTAACACCTAAAACGATGATACTACTAAAATATTATTTACAAAACAATATTCGAAGATCATATATAATATCATATTAATGTATATGATTCTTGTGTAATTTAATAAAAAAGATTTAACTATTATACAGGATGTTAAATTACCCTTGACCAAGGAAAATTACAAGGTAAGGGTTAATTCTGCAATCTCTTCATTATCCGAGGTTGTTTTTACATGAGTATCTACTGGGACCTCTTTATAATCCACATCCGTGTTTCATAAAAATATTTTCAAAAGGAATATTTTAAGGTTTTATATAAGGGACTCTTTAACTGGATAATCATTTTAAATGGTTTAATATTTATTCTTCTAAATCATTCTCATTAATCTCCATGTTTTCAAAATGGGTTTTAAGGATTTATTTATATGGACATGAATATTTTTAAAATTTTAATTACATTAAAAAGTTTCTAAGTTGTTTGGGAAACATTGATTCAAAAATGTATTTAAATATCTTCCTTTCTAAATTGTGTGACATTTAAATGTTTTCATGAAAAACGGATATTTCTCTCAAAGAGTTTTACAAATAATTTTCATCTATGTAAATATCCTTTGATAAATTTTAAACTTGTTTGAAGTTGATTTATTATGATACAAATCTTACATATTTTATTGAAGGTTTTGTGATATGTTTGACTGTGGATGTGTTATTTTTATACCATTCATGGTTTACGGATATAGTATTGACATTTTATATGCTATTTTTAATACAAATGTTTATGTTATGTTTAAACCTTTTCACATGAGGTATACATTAGACTTAGTAAGTGACTGGTGGAGCCAGCTATAGATCCTTGATGCATCGGTAGGTCTCATTAGACAAATTAGTGTCTTGGAAAAAGGCCTTGATAAAATATTATTTGTATTCTTGGAACAAGGCCTTGACTATGTGGTTATGAAGTCTGTCATTATGCATTCCATCATTATGAAATTGGCTATTGATATTGCATGTGATTATTCGACTGGTAGAATATCCATGTGAATAAGTAAATGGAATTATTTGATTTATATTTTCCATATTATGCTGAAGTTTATGTTTAAAAGTTTTATGTTTTATTCATATACATTGCCTTAAATATTTATGCTTGTTTATGAATGTTTCTACTATATTTTTATCCTTACTGGGAATTTGAGATCACTCGTTTCTATGATTTTTTTCTAGGATGCGTTGAAGTATATTAACACAAACCTGCAGGGATAGTCTAAGAGAAATTATGTGGTCAAATAAGACAATGTTGTTGTTGTTTTTCATTTTATAATGTAATGTAAAACGTATCTATGTATCTAGTACTTCCGAGGATACTAAACTAATCTATATTTTGTGATTTGATATGTTGTGATCATGCCAATGTTATGTAATAATGCACCAACTCTGGGTAACTGGGGTTGGGGAATTACTGTTGGTATCAGAGAAAGTTTATTAAATTACTTTGAAACTAGATTTAGAAAAACTCTCATTAGAGAACATTACACTAAGATAGACTTTGAGGATTGGAATAGAAGAACTTCCTAGAATTTTGGTAATGTAAAGATTTTTTGTATTTTACAATAAATACATCCCTGTCTGGATAGGAGTAGGTAGAGGTTGCTCTGGCACATATGTACCTAGGAGTAAAAACTCTGATAAGGAGTTTTGGGCTTGACCCGGGGTATCCTGGCAGATGACAACGGGCCTTGTTGCAATATTAGTTACAGCACTCCTAGGGGATATGCTTAGTATAATTCACATTTTTGTTACAATCCATTATGAAGGATTTAGGAGTAAATACTTTTCAAAGAAAAAAAAATTATGATTATAGATTATATGCATAATCTTTTCAACTTATGTTAGGTATTTTAAAAGTTTTTAATTATGCATTTCAATTCATAAACTAACCTAATCTATGTCATTGTTTAAAAATTGTGCCTAGTATAAGAAATGAGAACTCCAACAATACGAATGATCTAAATATTAAGAAGGATCATATCCTTCATGGTATTAATACAATATTTAGAATGGAAATAGACTCCCATGTATTTTCATCATATGATGAAATAGTATCATGTGTTAATAAGATAAGTAAATAATTCCTTGAGTCTTATGGATTTAAATGGAAGCAAGAGAAGAAAAGGATGGAATACAGAAAGATGGATAAAGGGAAGAGGGGAAAGACGTATTTTCCCATATGTGATAATTGTGGAAAGAATCACCATGGTAAATTCTTTAAGGGAATGAGAATTTGTTATAAGTGTGGAGAAAAAGGACACCATGTACGTGATTTCAAGGGTAAGAAAATGGTGCCAAAGTTACTATGCTTTATCTTCAAGGAGTTGGGACACTAAGCAAATTAATGTCCAAATCGTCAGAGTAATCCCCAAATGATGCTATTGGATAATAATCAAGTTATGATACTAACATGGATGAAGAGGGATGACTAGTGTTCTTATGTTGTTATTAAATAATTATTTCATTTGAGTGTTATATCAATGATGTACTAGTTATATGAATTATGGAAATAAATAAGGATTTTACTGTAGTACTATTTCATTGAGGATATGAGATTATATGGTGCTAAGAAAAGTGACTTCATAGCAAGTTAAACGTTTTGGAAAATACATGGTTGAAGGAAATATAAATCTTAATATGGTTTTGATATTGAGATATTGATTTTTTAATAAGATATTATTGACTTGGATAAATTATATTCTATATTCTTGAATAATTTGAAACAAATTAATTTTTTTTATTCTATTTTTGTTGGAGTTTACAACAATTTTGGATATAACGAGTATGTCCAATATTCTATAATGAATAAGGGAGCATGAATATAATGAATAAGGTTGTATGATAATTATTGGTTTTACCGTTTTTTCAAAGAATAAATGATATAGGTATTCACATATTATTATGTGGAAAAAAGGATCTTCATTTTGTTTACCTTCTTTAAAAATTTCGGACTGTGAGTTTGCATACAAGTATTTTTGGTAAGTCTAAAGGTTAGAATCGATTAAGTTAGAAATTGGATACTATTGTCAAGTGATTAGCCACTAAATGAGGCTAATATTAATTGTTAATATATATAATATTCATGTGCTTTATTATTCATAAACACCATTTTAGTGCATTTTATACTTTGAACATCATTTCACATTATGATTGTAATACCTTCTTAAAATGCACTATTATGTGGTAAATTTTTTAACATCATTTAAAGTACCCAATGATTCATCTGATTTTAAGGAATCTAATTATACATATTTTAATTTGATATTTTTTGAAATTTATCTACACTTAAATATGAACATGTTTGATTCAGGGATCAGTGGAGAATTCATGGAGGATGATGGAGATATTTGGAAATGAAAGGAAGCAATTCTGGAGAAGGCAGATTGGACACCAGCTCATTGATGAGACTGTGGGGACCAAAATACAGGCCCACTTAATCCCACCATTCTTGGGATTCTATAAGACATTTATAGGAACAAATCACTATTCATGAACTAATGCTAATTCGGCCTCCATGGTGGTCATTTATGCGCCCCAATTTAAAGATACAATTCTGGGCCAGATTCTGCGGCCCTGAAAAATATCCCACTAATTTGATCATATCGTGGAATCCAAAACTCCAAATGGGCTAAAATTTTACATACGGTTAGAATACATCCGGATCTCCATTTTCTGTTTCTATGGCCCACTCTGATTCGGTCATATAGAAAGTCATCCAAACGCGTCTGTTTGGTGGATGAAAGCTGGCTGCCACCTCGGGTCAAATGTGGAAAAGTCTAAATTCCACAAGCTTTCCACCACCTATAGCCTACCAAAATTAATTGAGATGCTTTGTACTGTTGGAGGATCGACCCAAGGGATCAAAAATGCCTATTTAAGGAAGTTTTGTTGGAGAATTTAGGAATCTTTGAGCTTGTTTTCATCTTAATGTTATGCTGCCAATTTCTCTTTGTAATGTTCTTCCTTCACATGTAAGTTGTTTTAATTCATTCTTGTTTCTTAATAAAAGTTCTTCTTCTATTATTATTATTTTCTTCTCCTTATCACTTTGATACCTTTGGTTCAAGGTATGAACTTTTTCATACCAAACCTTGTGATATTATCAAACAACGGTGGAGTGATTGTTATTTTATTGCATTTTTTTTTCTTTTCCATTTCCTCCCTCATGAGTCTACCTTCCGCTTCCATTGAAACCATGGGATCAATGGAGGGATAACTCACTTATGGGTTGATCCAAGGGAGTAGAAAGGGTCTGGGTTGGATGTTATTTATTACCACATTAATGTATAATCACTTCTTTAATTGAGATTTTTATTTGATGGTTTTTAAACTCCATCGTCCTTGTTTAATTTAAGGCCACACACTACAAGTGCTAATACGAACCTTTACCTTGAAGTGATCAAAACTTTGATCCTTCAAGTGTATAGGTGATTAGTATTAAAGGTTGTGGTCATTAAACCAGTAAGTGATGATGTTGTTTTATCTCCTTAAATGAACCCATCTCAAATATAAGAAATTGAAATCATTAAAAAGCAAATACGTCCAATCCAACCCGAGCGATAACCTAGGATCAAATCATTATTTTAAATTGAATTAACTTAAATATATTATATATATTTCAAACCCATCCAAAATCAATCCAAGTTGTCCACTTCATAGCCGAAAACAGTCCATATAATGTACGTGTCTATAGGTTTCTTCTTAGGTATCTGTGGATTCGATAACCCAAGCTAAACTACAAGGACCGTCTTACCTTCTTCTCTTGAGTAAATTTGAGCGAATCAAAGTTTGGCACCTTTGTAGGGGACCCAAGTAAGTTATCTAAACACTCATTCTATTCTCCCCCATTTCTTCTTTTCTCATCCAAATTCTCTTATCTTGTCCCTTTCTCATTTTTTTTTCTTTTGGCGCATGTCCACCTACACCTGCGATCAATCAAACCGTCTAGTTAGGGTGGATAGTCCTGGGGTTTGGGAGTCAAGTACACCAAGGGAATTCATTCCATTAGATCCTAATCTTCCTAATACTATAGAGTCAAAAATTGATCCAATTTCAATGGAATGTCTTCAAAGAAACCAACTCATAAACCCGGGTGGGAACCAAAATGGAAACCCAAATGAGGCAGCCCCAAACATGGGGAATGCAATTGATCAAACCATGAATGACTACCTCACACCTTCCTGGACCAATGCCCCCTCATGCATTAGACACAATTCCCTAGTAGATGCCAACTACATCTTTAAACCCCATGTCCTAAACCACCTTCCCACATTCCATGGAATGGAGTCCGAGATGCCATACCTGCACATTAAGGAGTTCAATGACATTGTAGAAACCATGTGTCCCCCACATCAACTAGAATCAGCTAATATGAAGCTATTTCCTTTTTCTTTAAATGATCGAGCTAAAAGTTGGCTAAAAAATTTGAGACCATCATCCATCAACTCTTGGAACCAACTACAATGAGAATTCTACAAAAAATACTTTCCCCACCACAAAACAATTGCACTTAAAAAGAGTATCCAAAACCTTTTTGAAAAAGAGGGAGATTCATTCTATGAAACATGGGAGAGGTTCAAAGACACTCTAAACATGGTTCCACACCATGGTTTTTCTATTCCTAAACAAGTGAGAATTTTCTATGAAGGTTTGGGTCCGGGGAACAAACAATTCATTGACATGATGTGTAATGGAACCTTTGAAAACAAAGCCCCAAATGATGCTTACGAGTATCTAGAAATCCTTTCTGAACAAAACCAAACATGGGGAACTTCACCTTATTATGAAAAGCCACAAAGAACTACTGGAATTCATATACTTAGAGAAGAGGAAATCCTTAGGGATAAACTCACAACACTCTCTAGGAAGGTTGAAGAAATAGACCTTAGGAAAGTCCATGAAATCCAAACTGTTGACCCTGTTTGCACAATTTGTGACAAACATGACCATAAGACCGACAACTGCCCAACCATTCCATCCATCAATGATGTTCTTTTAGGAGGACCCCCAGCGGAAGTAAATGCCATGAACTTTCAAAAGCCTCAATACCAAAACAACTTCAATCCTAGGTATAACGACCACCCAGGCTTCCGCTGGAAAGATAACCAACAACCTAGCCAACCACAGGGACAAAATACTTACCCCCATCAGAACTACAAAACCCATAACCAGTTCCAAACCCAACCTATCCAATACCAACAGCCAGCAGTCCATTTTCAACAAACCATCCCACCTCTAAAATATCCCCCTGGGATAAACCAACCTACTCAAGCACCCACCCAAACTGTTCCAAAAAGCCTACTAGAATAACTGTGCAAACAAATGGAGAGGATGAACTCAGAAGTCTCTTCCCTAAAACAAGAACTTCAAACCATCAAAACTGTAAAGGAACCCATGCCTACTCAAGCGGTGCCATCCTCAACTTAAAGGGAAGAGTCAAGTTGTGGTCAAACAACTCATGAACGACTAAAGGCTGTTGTTGTTTTAAGAAGTGGGAAATCAATTGAGAAACCTGAACAACTAATTCAGAACCCACCTGAAGAATCAAACTTGGATGAAAATTCAAATGAACCATAAGATCAAACTGAGGAAATTGATAACAATGTGAAAGAAACAACTCTTCAACAAACAACCCCGCAACCTGCACCATTTCCTCAACGGATGAGGGGGAAAACTAAGCCTGAAATTAGTGAAACGTTGAGTGAAATCTTTTCACAAGTCAAGTTGAACATACCCCTTCTCGATGCAATCCAAACCATACCTGCCTACTCAAAGTACCTTAAGGACTTGTGCACTTTTAAAAGAAAATTTTCACATAAAAACCAAGTCCTTTTGGCTGCTAATGTGAGTACCACCATTCAAGGGACCATTCCTCCTAAGTTGAAAGACCCAGGTTTCCCTTACATCAATGTTGAACTAGGAGAGAGCAAAGTTGTCAAGGCCTTGTGTGATCTAGGTGCTAGTGTCAATCTCATCCCATATGTTGTGTACTGTCAGTTAGGCCTAGAAGAACTCCAACCCACATCTGTCACACTTCAACTTGTTGATCGTAGCATTAGGGTTCCAAAGGGGATTTTAAAGGACGTTCTGGTAAAGGTTGAAAACTTCATCTACCCTACTGATTTCATTGTCCTTGACAACCATTCAAACTTAGGAAATAAGGAACAAACCCCAATCATCCTTGGTCGTCCTTTCCTTGCAACAATCAACTCTGTTATCCAAGTCCGAAATGGGAACATGACCATCACCTTTGGGAAAATGAGTCTAGACTTGAACATCTATAATGCAAGCTCACAAATAGGGGATGACGAGGGAATTCATGAAGTAAACATGATAGGAAGCATTGATAATGAATCCATGGAACATCAAGGAATATTTAATGAATGTTTAAGTCAGGATGAGATTGATTTCCTTTGTTCATATGAAGGAAGTTTATCTCCTTGGCTTGAATCATTTTCAAATTTTTCTTATGATGAAGTCTTAGGTCTAACAAGCAGTGAAACCTTTCAAGAAACCACTTTCATGGAGACCACTCCAAATTCCTTCCCTAAATATGATCAATCCAATCTAGTAGCTAAAACTTCTACATGTGTGGAATCAATCCTATCTGAAACTCTAAAAAAAGAAATTGATCTTGATCTAATGTCCCAATCTTCTGCTGAAATTCTGAAACAACCTGATCTTGAATTGAAGGAACTTCCTGTTGCACTAAAGTATGCCTTCCTAGGGGAAAATAAAACACATCCTATTGTCATTTATTCTTCTCTTGAATAAAATCATGAGAGGATGCTTCTAGATGTCCTTAGGAAGCATAAGAAATCCATTGGTTGGACCCTTTCTGATATTCCTGGGATTAGCCCACTTATTGGGACTCATAAGATTGTTTTGGAATCTGATTCAAAGCCATGTCGTCAACCTCAATGGCGACTCAATCCTAATCTCATGGACGTAGTAAGGAAGGAACTTCTGAAATTTGTAAAATCCGGTATCATATATCCCATAACTGAGAGTGAGTGGGTGAGCCTAATCCAAGTGGTTCCACAAAAGGCTGGAATCACAGTGATAACCAATGAGGATGGAGAGATTCTTCCAACAAGGGTGAGTAGTGGATAGAGGGTCTGCATTGACTATAGGAAGATAAACTCATTCACCAAGAAGGACCATTTCCCCATACCATTCATTGACCAAGTCCTTGAGAGAGTGGCAGGTCATGCCTTCTATTGTTTCTTAGATGGGTACTCAGGGTACGATCAAATTGAGGTCTCCCTAGAGGATCAAGGGAAGACTACATTCACATGTCCTTTCGGTACCTTTGTGTAACACCCCAAGATTTTATGAAAAATATTCTTTTAATTTCATTAATGTCTTGTGTTGTATGCTACACCAAGATTACCTTGCGCTATACGCAACATTGTATTAGCTTGTAGTATACGCAACACTATTCTTGGATCATGTTACACACAATTTTGATAATAGTTATTCTACGCAACATTGAGTATATATATATATATATATATTCAATGTATAAATGAAATATTGTTGGTTTATTTTATACGAAACAACGAAGGATTCTTCACGCAACCCTGACCTGGCTTGCATTACACGCAATCGTGACCTTCCTCGATAGCGTGTGTTGTACGCAATACCGGGTTTTTCTAAACAATAATATATTATTATAATATTTTTATGAACTATCTGTTATTAATAGTATTAACTAATTTTTTAATTTTATAACATTATTATTCATCTTACACATTTTTTAGAACATGGTATAAGAACAAAATAAATTTTTCGGGTAAAATAAGTATGTTTCAAAAAATGCAGTTTTACCGCCTTTTGATGGCGCACCAACTTTAAATCTAGTTTTTGACATGTTTATAAGTTCAATTTGACAAAATAAAATTCTTCTATGGAATCATGAAATAAAAATTTACTTTGGATAAATTTTTCATATTATTCTGGTAACTTTCATATTTTGATGAATAGTAAAAACACGCTATATTTTAATTAAAAACAACTTTTTTCATCGTAATTATTTATATGGTTATATTATAATATTGAATGGTTTTAAAGTATAAATAGAATATATTTTTACCATTTAATATAGTGTATGTCATTAGCATTGATTTTACCTTGAATTCGTAGGTTAAATCAATTCAATCTTTTGCAATGTTTTAAAGAAAAACCCGTTTTCTTTCGACAATGGGATTAATTTTAATTTAATTTCTGCATATTTTGTGTATTTAAATTGGAAAAATGGATTCCATATTTGTAATAAGTGGGTCCAAATTATTTTAATAAGCTACTTTTTATTTTTGGGCATTGTGAATAGTAACTATGGTAAATTTTATTTACTATAGTTAAAGGTAAATCGGGTAATAAAGGGTAAATATAATATTATAAAATTACTATAACACTTGGAAAAATCTTATTGGAGGGATACAAGTAGACTCATATAACCTAAGGGTCGGATTAGATTCATTTTATGGACTTTTGTCCATGAAAATAATTTAATTATTATTAAAACCAAAGAATGTGACAACATGTCACTTTCTTAAATCTTATAAGTATAATAATTTTAATTTAGTGATAAACTTCATGAAACTTCAAACATGAATAGTCTCTAGAAATATAATACAAATATCTAAATCATATAAATTTATTTAGAATTTTTAGGGATTAAATCATTAACATTTATTATGACACAAAGATGATGCAGTAATTGTCTTATTAATGAAATATTGACATAATTGATGTTATAAATGCCAAAATAAATGTAATTTGAGACTTTTTATGAAATATATTAATTTTCAAGGTTAATATGACATGTTATTGTTGATATAAATAACTTGGTTCGAACTTATCATTCTGTTATGAATTTCATAAAAATCATGTACCAAATAGTGTCAAAATTGACATAAATTAGTTTTTAAAACAAATATTATATTATTAATTGTTATTTAATTCCTAAAAATCTAAGGTTAGGCCAAATGACTTAGATAAGGATATATATATTAATAATAAACAACTTTGGGTTCTTTTGGCTTATTATGGTAAGTTTATTTACCATATAGTGTAAGAAAACAAAAAGACACGGTAAAAGTTAAATTATTTAACTTAGAGTTAAATCTAATTGATAAGGTTAAAATAATAACCTAAACTTGTCTAAATAATATTGGATGAGAGTATTGCGACCCATCCCAACTTTATCTTCTAAATAAGACTATTTGGAACCATTATAAACCGAATTTGACCTTAATATAAAATAATATTTTGAGATTTTACTAAGGTGCCCCTCTCCTCCCTTATAAAAGGGCACCTCCTTCCTCTCCTCCTCACACCAATTTGAGCATTCAAGCTTGGAAAACCCCTGAAAAAATATCTTCTAAACTTCCCTAGTATCATCCTATAGGTCCTGGTCTTCTTCAAAGACCATCCTTAGTTCTTTAAGTGGAGGTTAAGTGAAGTCGCGTCAAAAAGAGGTAATATCCATTACCGATCCTTTTCAATTTCTTTCTTCTTCAACTTCTTCTTATTTAGTTGTTTCATGATAAATTAATAACATCAGTATTTATTATATACTGATATGTTATTATAAATATTAAACAACTCTAATTAACCTTCTATCTATCCTACGGAAAAAGGAAATCACCGCGCGTGCGTACGTACGGAATACCGTCTCCACGACGCGACGAGATTCATTATTCATGTTAACCATTCCAGAATGATTATAAATTATATATAATGAATAATAATGAAATATATGACATGGTAAATCTTCTTAATTTATTTATATATATATGTCATCAAATTACTTCCATTCAAGACAATAAGGAAAGGAAAACAACGTTCATGCGTACGTACGGACTACCGTCTCCATGAACGGTGCGTTTCATTTCATTTATCTATATATTATATATATATATATATATACTGAATATATATGATATATAAATCATATTTTATATTCTGGAAGTAACTAAATCATGATATAAGTAATAATAATGTCAAGAACAACAATTCCAAACACCTACGATAAATGAAACGATTTTACCCAAAACGCTTCTTTAACATGGAATTTACAAAAGAACGGGTAATATAAAGTCATAAGTGAACCATATATGATATCATAACAATTAATATGATTCTGTAATAAGTTAATGACATTATTTAAATCATTATACAGGAGGTTTGGATACGTACAAAGCATATCGGACATAAGGTAAGGGAAATTCCACAATCTCATTTTTATCCGAGATTGTTTATACTTTAGTATTTACTGGGGTGTATTTTATCATCCACATCCATGTTTCCTCAATATTTAATATTATTTCCATCCACCTACAATTGTTTAAATCCAATTTTACCCTTCGGTGAGTTTTTAGTAAAAGATATGAAAGGAATCTTTTGTCATTTTTCGGACGAGGTACTTTTTGACTTTTCCGAAAAAAGTACGAAGAATGTTTTTTTAACTTATACGGCATGAATGGATTTTTAAAACATTATTTCCAAGAAGCTTCCTTTACAAGTTTTCAAGTTTATTTTTAATCAACTTATTTTAGTTTAGATTTGAATGACATGTTAAGAAAGGAAAAGTGTTTTTGAAGTAGAAAAGATATTTTCCTCAAGAATAGAGTTCAAGTGTTTTATCAAAATTATTTTCCATCTAAGATAATATAGGGTTATGTTTATATCCCTATTATTACATTGATTTGATTATGTTGTGATAAAATTATTTTTATGAATTCCTTTATCTTATATGAATTGATGTATGATGTCACGATGTTTAAGATTCCCATTTTTATTACATGGGTTATGCAATGATGTATGGTTTATGATTTTGTGGCACACATAAGAATGGTATCATTATGAGATGGGTGGGACCTATATCTCCCTCCAATTCATTGGGTAAATATTTTATATCTCATGAGATAGACATGGCTGGAATGATTGGTTATACCGGTTCAGTGAAACAGGACTGAAACGAGGGTGACTCGGTTCAGAAAGGGACTTTGTCCACTAAGATAGTATTGGCAATGAGTCTTGACTAATAAGAAATGATTCTCTATGATTATGTGTGTATGCCAAAAAGTTTCATGTTTTAAGTTATGATTATTGGGATTTCATTTCACTACTATGATTTATCCCATGTTATGAAATTATGCTCTCTTTTGCAGGTTAAGATTTCCAAAATGTTATGTTCTTATGAAAATGATGTGATTGATATTTCTTTTGTTTACCCTTACTGAGCATTTGAGCTCACCCTTTTATGTTTTCTTTTCCCCAGGATATAAAGAAAGGTTTTAGGTAAAAAAAAAAGGAATATCTTTATGGGAGATGTTGAAGAGCTTTCACCACGATTAGAAGATTATATTCCGAGTTTCCAAAGACACTAAACTATTACGATCCTTGTGTGTTTGTTTTTGTTATGTACTAAGTATTCCGCAAAATTAATGTAATTTCCATGTACGTCAAGCTTTGGGTCTCTACAGTTGGTATCAGAGGAAAGGTTTAGTCAACCATTGGAAACTAGGATGTGAAAACGTTAGTGAGATTCCTAGAGATATTTCTTAGGTATGTCTAGGGATGTCCCTAAGGATAAGTATACGTATAGGATATAGTCCTAGAACTATGGTAAAGATATTAGAATTTAACCTAAGATGTTAGATATTAAGGGTACTCCCCCTTTACTATGTTGTTTTCCCTAGCATTATTTTTGCCTCTCACACTATTCTTTTTGGGTTTTAGACGATGGCTGGAACCCGAAGGAACCATGTTGATCACTGTAATGGACAATGCAATGATTGTCCTCCTGAACAAACAAGTGTTATGGGAGATGGAGTGAAAAATCTTATTGTTATACTTACACAAGCTATGAATCATTCTGGACTTCCAAATGAGCAGAGAAGGGAACAATATTCTATTGAGTCCTTCATGAGGCAACGTCCACCTTCTTTCAGTGGGTCTTCCGATCCACTTATTGCTGAACAATGGATCAGTACCACTGAAAAGATATTTTTAGTTCTTCAATGTTCTGAACATGATAAAGTCATCTTAGCAGTATATCGTTTGGAAGGTGAAGCTGATCAATGGTGGAATCTTATCAAGAATACGAGGCCAAGAGATGAAATTGAGTCCATGGAATGGGAAGAGTTCAAGAACTTGTTTTTCAGTAAGTACTTCCCTCGTATTCTTCGAACAAAGATGGAAAAGGAGTTTCTTAAGCTGAAGCAGAAGGATGATGAATCTGTTTTATATACGAAGGTAATTTTACAAGAATTGCAAGGTATGCGTCTGGCATTATCATCCAACCCGAAAGTAAAGTTGATCGATTTTTCAGTGGCTTAAAACCAAGTCTTCGAAGGGAATTGGCTATAAGAGACTTCAGTAGCTATGAAGAAATTGTGTGTTGTGCTATCAAGGTAGAAATGGAAGTTGGTGTTACATATCCATCTCATGGTTTTGACAAGAAACGAAAGATGGAGTTCAAGGAGAAATCTCAGAATAATGGTGAAAAGAAGATGAATGTTTCCTTATGCACAAAGTGTGGAAAGAATCATGGTGGAGATTGTCTTAAAGGGACTAGAAAATGTTTTAAGTGTGGAAAAGAAGGTCATCGAGTAGCTGAGTGTCAAAGTAATGGAAAAAGGGTTTCTAATGATGTGAATAAAGCAAAGACTACAGAGAATGCACCACCAACACTTCAATGCTTCAAGTACAAGTAAATGGGGCATTATGCTAATAAATTCCCTAATCCAAGGGTTAGTGATGATTGACATGAGCAACCGCTTAAGGCAAAGGACAAAGGGAAGTCACATGCGATCACCATTGGCGATGTTGAATATGACAACAATGTGGTGGAATGATTAAGTGTTTATGTAATGGGATTCCAGAATAATGTTGTATATAGTATCGTGGAATATTGGAATATTTATGTTTTGGTCTAATGTGGTATTAAAAGTGATTGAGATATTTTTGGAAATAAGATGATATGCGCATAATAAAGGGAAAACGAGAAAATTAAATGTTTGATAGTATTCATGAGCTCATGATTGATATAAGGACTAAGTGATATCATGGTTTTAGTATATAGAATTTTGAGGATTTTGGTATGTGGAAAGTGTTAACTTTTAACTGAATTCATGTTTTCACTAAGGTTCAATGGATATTCATTCTTCAAGAGAATACATGATTAAGGTATTCACATGTTTGTAATTTGACCAACAAGATATATCTTATGATATATGGGGGATAAATGATGGAATTCACGTGATTGTTATGTGACATTTCAAGTAATCGTTTTCTTTATACTATGAGCTTGGACAGGAGTATTTTAGATAAGACTAAATATTTGAATGGATTATGTTGGACGTATGCTAAGTATTGTTTAAGGATAGAACTTTTTTCGACATTACTGATTGGATTTTATAGTAATGTAGTTTTAGAAAAAGGACAACCTGCAGGATGGGCGACAGCCCATTGCATCGGACAAGGCTGTGGGAATCGAACCCACAACCGAAGTGCGACTGGCCTTTTTCGCCTACCACTGTCCTACAGGAAGTCCCTGTTTAGTAGAAACTAGTTTTATTATATTAATCAGTATGATATATGAAGTATAAGTCCATTTTAGGAACCATATATGATTAATCTCACTATAGATGGACTTATGTATTTTTTTGATAACTTTTCTAACCTTTTGTTTGAGACCGATGGAATGAATGATCATTCTATCACATGATCTGCTAACACATCACAAATGACAAATTCAACTTCATTTCTTTAAGAGATGAAGTGGAAATTGTCCAAAGAACGACCAACGGTGAGACTATACCAAAATCACGAAAGTATTTCTTCTAATTCCAATTTCATCAACTTTAGGGAAATGATCTTGAAAACCAAAAATGTTGTCCTAGTGCTCTTATATCTGATGAATCAGATGGTACCTTAGATCGTCATAAATTTTTGGCTTTGTGATTGCTGAATTTTCCATAGCCATGTTCTCTACCACTCTCCATCAGAACATGATGGTTAGATTTCTCTTCCATATCCATATTTTCACCTATGTGGAAACCCAGTGATTAGTTTATTTGGGTAACCTTTACGTTTCATACTTTTGTTTTTAAAGATTGGTTTTGGTATTCCTTTTTACGATGTGGGTTTCTATTAAAGAAACTTTCGAATAGTAAACCATTTATAACCCAGACGAATTTCGAGGGCGAAATTCATTTTAAGGGGGGTAGAATGTAACACCCCGAGATTTTATGAAAAATATTCATTTAATTTCATTAATGTCTTGTTTTTTATGCTACACCAAGATTACCTTGCGCTATACACAACACCGTATTAGCTTGTAGTATACGCAACACTATTCTTGGATCGTGTTACACACAATTTTGATAATAGTTATTCTGCACAACATTGAGTGTATATATATATATATTCAATGTATAAATGAAATATGGTTGGTTTATGTTATACGAAACAACGAAGGATTATTGCACAGCACGCAACCCTGACTTGGCTTTCATTACACGCAATCACGACCTTCCTCGATAGCATGTGTTGTACGCAATACCGGGTTTTTCTAAACAACGATATATTATTATAATACTATTATGAACTATCCGTTATAAATAGTATTAACTAAATTTTGAATTTTATAACATTATTATTCATCTTATACATTTTCTAGAACATGGTATAAGAACAAAATAAATTTTTCGGGAAAATAAGTATGTTTCAAAAAATGCAGTTTTACCGCCTTTTGATGGCGCACCCACTTTAAATATAGTTTTTGAAATGTTTATAAGTTCAACTTGAAAAAATAAAATTCTTCTATGGAATCATGAAATAAAAATTTACTTTGGATAAATTTTTCATATTATTCTGTTAACTTTCATATTTTGATGAATAGTAAAAACACGCTATATTTTAATTAAAAACAACTTTTTCCATCGCAATAATTTATATGGTTATATTATAATATTGAATGGTTTTAAAGTATAAATAGAATATATTTTTACCATTTAATATAATTTATGTCATTAGCATTGATTTTACCTTGAATTCGTAGGTTAAATCAATTCAATATTTTGTAATGTTTTAAAGAAAAACATGTTTTCTTTCGACAACGGGATTAATTTTAATTTAATTTCTGAATCTTTTTTGTATTGAATTTGGGAAAATGGATTCCATATTTGGAATCAGTGGGTCCAAATTATGTTAATAAGCTACTTTTTATTTTTGGGCATTGTGAATAGTAACTACGGTAAATTTTATTTACTATAGTTAAAGGTAAATCGGTTAATTAAGGGTAAATATAAGATTATAAAATTACCCTAACACTTGGAAAAATCATATTGGATGGATAAAAGTAGACCCATATAACCTAAGGGTCGGATTAGATTCATTTTATGGACTTTTTCCATGAAAATAATTTAATTGTTATTAAAACCAAAGAATGTGACAACATGTCACTTTCTTAAATCTTATAAGTATAATAATTTTAATTTAGTGATAAACTTCATGAAACTTCGAACATGAATAGTCTCCAGAAATATAATACAATTATCTACATAATAAAAATTTATTTAGAATTTTTAGGGATTAAATAATTAACATTTATTATGACACAAAGATGATGCAGTAATTGTCTTATTAATGAAATATTGGCATAATTGATGTTATAAATGCTCAAATAAATGTAAATTGAGACTTTTTATGACATAAATTAATTTTCTAGGTTAATATGACATGTTATTGTTGATATACGTAACTTGGTTCGAACTTATAATTCTGTTATAAATTTCATAAAAATCATGTACCAAATAGTGTCAAAATTGACATAAGTTAGTTTTTAAAACAAATATTATATTATTAATTTTTATTTAATTCATAAAAATATAAGGTTCGGACAAATCACTTAGATAAGGATAGATATATTAATAATAAACAACTTGGGGTTCTTTTGACTTGTTATGGTATGTTTATTAACCATATAGTGTAAGAAAACAAAAAGACACGGTAAAAATTAAATTATTTAACTCAGAGTTAAATCTAATTGATAAGGTTAAAATAATAACCTAAACTTGTCTAAATCCTATTAGATGAGATTATTGTGACCCCTCCCCACTTTATCTTCGAAATAAGACCCTTTGGAACCATTATAAACTGAATTTGACCTTAATATAAAATAATATTTTGAGATTTTCCTAAGGTGCCCCTCTCCTCCCTTATAAAAGGGAACCTCCTCCCTCTCCTCCTCACACCAATTTGAGCATTCAATCTCGGCCAAACCCTGCCAAAATCTCTTCTACACTTCCCTAGTATCATCCTAGAGGTCCTGGTCATCTTCAAAGACCATCCTTAGATCTTTAAGTGGAGGTTAAGTGAAGGCGCGTCAAAAAGAGGTAATATCCATTACCGATCTTTTTCAATTTCTTTCTTCTTCAACTTCTTCTTATTTAGTTGTTTCATGATAAAGTAATAACATCAGTATTTCTAATATACTGATATGTTATTATAAATATGAAACAACTCTAATTAACCTTTTATCCATCCTACAGAAAAAGGAAATCACCACGCGTGCGTACGTACGGAATACCGTCTCCACGACGAGATGAGATTCATTATCCATGTTAACCATTCCAGAATGATTATAAAGTATATATAATGAATAATAATGAAATATATGACATGGTAAATCTACTGGATTTATTTATATATATATTTCATCTAATTACTTCCATTCAAGACAATAAGGAAAGGAAAACAGCGTTCATGCGTACGTACGGAGTACCGTCTCCATGAACGGTGTGTTTCATTTCATTTATCTATCTATTATATATATATATATACTGAATATATATGATATATAAATCATATTTTATATTCTGGAAGTAAGTAAATCATGATATAAGTAATAATAATGTCAAGAACAACAATTCCAAACACCTACGATAAATGAAACGATTTTACCCAAAACGCTTCTTTAACATGAAATTTACAAAAGAATGGGTAATATAAAGTCATAAGTGAACCATATATGATATAATAACAATGAATATGATTCTGTAATAAGTTAATGACATTATTTAAATCATTATACAGGAGGTTCGGATACGTACAAAGCATATCAGACATATGGTAAGGGAAATACCACAATCTCATTTTTATCCGAGATTGTTTATACTTTAGTATTTACTAGGGTGTATTTTATCATCCACATCCATGTTTCCTCAATATGTAATCTTATTTCCATCCACCTGCAATTTTTTAAATCCAATTTTACCCTTCGTTGAGTTTTTAGTAAAAGATATGAAAGGAATATTTTGTCGTTTTTCGTACGAGGTACTTTTTGACTTTTCTGACAAAAGTACGAAGAATGTTTTTTTAACTTATACGGCATGAATGGATTTTTAAAACATTATTTCCAAGAATCTTCCTTTAAAATTTTTCAAGTTTATTTTTAATCAACTTCGTTTAGTTTATATTTGAATGACATGTTATGAAAGGAAAAGTGTTTTTGAAGTAGAAAGGATATTTTCCTCAAGAATAGAGTTCAAGTGTTTTATCAAAATTATTTTCCATCTAAGATAATATAGGGTTCTGTTTATATCCCTAATATTACATTGATTTGATTATGTTGTGATGGAATTATTTTTATGAATTCCTTTATCTTATATGAATTGTTTTATGATGTCACGATGTTTAAGATTCCCATTTTTATTACATGGGTTATGCAATGATGTATGGTTTATGATTTTGTGGCACACATAAGAATGGTATCATTATGAGATGGGTGGGACCTATATCTCCCTCCAATGCATTGGGTAAAGATTTTATATCTCATGAGATAGACATGGCTGGAATGGTAGGTTATACCGGTTCAGTGAAACAGGACTGAAACGAGGGTGACTCGGTTCAGAAAGGGAATTTGTCCACTAAGATAGTCTTGGAAATGAGTCTTGACTAATAATAAATGATTCTCTAGGATTATGTGTGTATGCCACAAAGTTTCATGTTTTAAGTTTTGATTATTGGGATTTCATTTCACTACTATGATTTATCCCATGTTATGAAATTATGCTCTCTTTTGCAAGTTAAGATTTCCAAAATGTTATGTTCTTATGAAAATGATGTGATTGATATTTCTTTTGTTTACCCTTACTGAGAATTTGAGCTCACCCTTTTATGTTTTCTTTTCCCCAGGATATAAAGAAAGGTTTTAGGTAAAAAAAGGAATATCCTTATGGGAGATGTTGAAGAGCTTTCACCACGATTAGAAGATTATATTCCGAGTTTCCAAATACACTAAACTATTACGATCCTTGTGTGTGTGTTTTTGTTATGTACTAAGTATTACACAAAAGTAATGTAATGTCCATGTACGTCAAGCTTCGGGTCTCTACACTTTGCCTTCAAACGCATGCCCTTCGGGTTATTCAATTCCCCTGGAACATTCCAGCGGTGCATGATGGGAATCTTCTCAGACATGGTAGGGGATTTTCTAGAGGACTTCATGGTTGAATTCTCTGTGTTTGGGGATACATTTGAGGGATGTATGAGGAATGTAGAGAGAGTCTTGTCAATCTATGAAGAAAAGAATATAGTCCTAAACTGGGAAAAATGCCATTTCATGGTTAAAGAGGGACTAGTTCTAGGCCATCTGGTCTCAGGTAGGGGGACTGAAGTTGATAAAGCCAAGGTTGACATTATTCGTCACCTTCCATCACCCAAAACTGGCAAGGAAGTGAGGTCTTTCTTAGTACATGCTGGTTTCTAGAGAAGATTCATCAAGGAATTTAGTTCAATATCTCGTCCCCTTTCTGCTCTGCTAGTAAAGAATGCTCCATTTGTTTGGACCGAAAGCTGTGAGGGTTTATTCTCAACCCTCAAATCCTCTCTCACCTCTCCTCCCATTATGAAATCTCCAAATTGGAACCTTCCTTTCGAACTTATGTGTGATTCCAGCGACTTTGCTGTAGGATCTGTGTTAGGACAACGTTGTGATAAAACTCCTTATGTCATTGCTTATGCAAGCAAATCATTAAATGATGCACAAATAAACTACACCACCACTGAAAAGGAGTTACTTGCTATTGTGTTTGCCTTAGAGAAGTTTAGGTACTACCTCTTAGGATCCCCCATTACTGTGTTCACTGACCATTCTGCACTAAAATACCTCTTCCAAAAACAAGATTCCATGGCTAGACTGATTAGGTGGGTCCTTATCTTACAAGAATTTGACCTCACAATCAAGGATAAAAAGGTTTTTGAAAATTTTGTATCTGATAACCTCTCTAGAATTGAATTCAAAGATAACTCCAATCACCTTTTTGTGTCTGATTCATTTCCTGATGAACACCTATACTCTGTGAGTGACTGCCCATGGTATGCCGACATAGCCAATTTCTTAGTTACAGGAGTCATTCCAAAATTCTTAGGGACTCAAGATCAAAGGAAATTCCTTTCTGATGTTAGACACTATTTGTTTGATGATCCATACCTCTATAAGTTTTTCCCTGATCAAGTCATTAGGTGGTGTGTTCCAGAATCTGAACAAGAGTCCATCCTTAAATTCTGTCATAGTGAGGCATGTGGAGGTCACTTTTCCTCTAATAAAACATCTTCTAAGATTCTTCAATGTGGTCTTTTCTGGCCAACCCTCTCAAGGGACTCCTACACATTTTGTCAAATCTTTCCTAGGTGTCAACAAGTAGGGTCCATCACAAAAAGGAATCAAATTTCACTCATTCCCATCTTAGTGGTTGAAATATTTGACTATTGGAAAATTGACATCATGGTTCCCTTAACAAACTCTCGGGGATACCTCTACATACTCTTAGTTGTTGATTATGTCTCAAAATGGGTTGAGTCCATTCCCACTAAGTCCAATGATCATCAAGTTGTGATTTGATTTCTTAAAGAGAACATATTTTCAAGATTTGGAATTCCTAGGGCTATAATCAGTGATCGAGGAACCCATTTCTGCAACCGCCCTTTCTCTTCACTCATGTCTAAGTATGGTATTTCTCATAAAGTTTCCACCGCATACCATCCTCAAACCAATGGTCAAGTTGAGTTAGCGAATAGGGAGATTAAGAAAATTCTTGAGAAAATGGTCAACCCCTCTATGAAAGATTGGTCTGAGAAACTCTTAGATGCTCTTTGGGCCTATAGAACTGCATATAAAACCATTTTAGGAATGTCCCCATATGGGTTGGTTTATGGTAAAGCATGCCATTTGCCAGTGGAGATTGAACATAAGGCCTTTTGGGCAATCAAGAAAATGTATTATGATCTCTCATTGGCTGGAACAAAAAGGAAATTAGATCTCAATGAACTGGAGGAACTAAGGATGGAGGCTTATGACAATTCAAGGATCAATAAATCTAGAGTTCAAGCCTACCAATCTAGGAATATCAAGGTCAAACATTTTGAATGGGGAAAACTTGTGCTCTTGTATAGTTCAAAAGTTCATTTACACCCAGGAAAGTTAAGGTCTAGATGGTCAGGACCTTTCATAGTGCATTATGTGTACCCCCATGGGGCAGTAGAGATTAATGATCCCACAAGTGGTAACATTTTCAAGGTCAATGGTCAAAGGTTAAAACCATTCATTGAATCATTCAATAAACAGGAAATAGAGGTTGAGTTAACTGATCCAACCTATGAACCAGGAAAAAATTAATAGATTTAGGGTCCATGTCGGGATAACGACATTAAAAAAAGTGTTGAATGGGAGGCAACCCATGGTTTTTAAGTTTCCAATAATTTCGTTTTTTTAATAAACTTTATATTTTAAATAGGATTAATTAATCATTTTTATAAAAAAAGACTATTGACCTGTTCTTATATTATGAGTATGAATGGATATGAAAGGGGAGCATCGTATTCATCCGTGTCATGTGGTGTGATCCCTGAGTAATACCTTACCCAGAAAATTAAAAGAAGACAATTTATCATTAGTTTGATTTAAAAAAAACAGAAAAACAGGAAAAACCATAAAAATGATGATACTTGGAATTAAATAATTCGTTGTGTTGTTTGTTTTGTCTGGTTTGTTCTTCTTTTTGCTTAGGTACTATTTTGGGTGATACATGTTCAATCAAGGAGGTGCCTACATCCCCCAAGTGATCAAAGGACTAATTTGGAGCAACATGAACTTCAACTTCAACCACCAGGTGATTTCATTCCATGATCCTCAGTTTCAATTTCCTTTTTGAACTTCCATTATCTTCCTCTACTCCTTCTAAATTTTCATTTCTTCAAACACTGGGGACAGTGTTGTTTTAATTTGGGGGGGAGATAAAATAAAAAAATGCTTTTGTGTCAAAAAAAATGAATGATTTGAAAAAAAAAATTGTAAATGGAAGGAAAAATTCCTTTAACTTTGAACAGGGTAATACACATTGCACACTTTGAAACTGAATATCAAATAATTTAGCATGCCCTGATTCTGATTTTAATCCTTGTATATTTTCATGAGCATAGATTTTGGAAAGTGTGGCTGTCCAATGTGATATTTCATCGTCTATATTTTCATCCAAATAAAAAAAAGATCACAATGAACGTCCCTTGGATAGTTGGGTATTAGTTTGAGTTCATGGGGTCCCCTAAATAAATAGCATAGGTTTGGTGATAATTTTAGTTTAATATGAGTATTCAAAAAAAATATTAAAAAAAAATTGCGCGTATAGCAATGAAATGACCTAATGCGTGGCTTTCGGCACTTGGGGATCATGACTCCATAGTTGTTTGGCCTAGAGTTAGTAATTTTATCTCTATTTTTGGTAATTTGAATTTGTTTTTGACTGAGTTAACTCGAGATGATTCCCGAGTATGTGGGATTCACTTGGTGCCCTAAGGTCTTTGAGCCTGGGATTCATCAGCAAAGTCTCGCGATAGGGGTTGACTCTTTTGAGTGCAACTTCAATTACCATGGAAAAATTTCAAAAACAAAAAAAACAAAAAAAATTATAAAAAAAATGAATACTCATATTAATATTGAAATGTGATTCCACCTAGCGCTTCCTTAATTTCCCTCTTTAAAAACTATGAACCCCCATGTCTATTGTGATCCACAACACATCCTCATACTTAATTGATATTGGAATGAAATATGGCAATGAATTTGAACAAAGGAATGGGCTTGGGATTGGGATCTTCTTATGAAACTATCTTGTATTAAAATATTTTTATGGATTTCATGATTGTTTGGTATATGGTTTTTTGGTGAATATTGTGTATTAAAATGTTTTTTGGAAAAGGGAATTTGAATTTCATATTGTTGAGATATATTTTGCTCGGGACTAGCAAAACTCAAGTTGGGGGGTGTGATTAGCCACTAAATGAGGCTAATATTCATTGTTAATATATATAATATTCATGTGATTTATTATTTATAAACACCATTTTAGTTCATTTTACACTTTGAACATCATTTCACATTATGATTGTAATACCTTCTTAAAATGCACTATTATGTGGTAAATTTTTTAACATCATTTAAAGTACCCAATGATTCATCTGATTTTAAGGAATATAATTATACATATTTTAATTTGATATTTTTGGAAATTTATCTAAACTTAAATATGAACATGTTTGATTCAGTGATCAGTGGATAATTCATGGAGGATGATGGATATATTTGGATATGAAAGGAAGCAATTCTGGAGAAGGCAGATTGGACACCAGCCCACTGATGAGACTGTGGGGCCCAACATACAGGCCCAATTAATCCCACATTTCGTGGAATTCTAGAATACATGTATAGGAACAAATCACTCTTCAGGAGATAATGCTAATTCGGCCTCCATGGTTGTTCTTTAGGCGCCCCAAGTTAAAGATACAATTCTGGGCCAGATTCTGCGGCCCAGAAAAACAGCCGACTAATTTGATCATATCTCGGAATCCAAAACTCCAAATGGGACGAAATTTTACAGGCGGTTATAAGACATCCGGAGATATATTTTATTATTCTATGTCCCACTCTGATTCGGCCATCTAGAAGGTCATCCAAATGCGTCTGTTTGGTGGATGAAAGCTGGCTGCCACCTCGGGTCAAATGTGGAAAAGTCTAAATTCCACAAGCTTTCCACCACCTATGGTCTACCAAAATTAATTGAGATTCTTTGTACTGTTTGAGGATCGACCCAAGGGCTCAAAAATTCCTATTTAAGGTAGTGGTGTTGTAGGATTTAGGAATCTTTGAGCTTGTTTTCATCTTAATGTTATGCTGCCAATTTCTCTTTGTAATGTTCTTCCTTCACATGTAAGTTGTTTTAATTCATCCTTGTTTCTTAATAAACTTTCTTCTTCTCTTATTATTTTTTTCTTCTCCTTATCACTTTGATACCTTTGGTTCAAGGTGTGAACTTTTTCATACCAAACCTTGTGAGATTATCACACAACGGTGGAGTGATTGTTATTTTATTGTGTTTTTTTTACTTTTCCATTTCCTCCCTCATAAGTCTACTTTCCGCTTCCATTGAAACCATGGGATTAATGGAGGGCTAACCCACTTATGGTTTGATCCAAGGGAGTATCAAGGGGATGGATTGGATGTTATTTATCACCACATTAATTTATAATCACTTCTTTAATTGAGATTTTTATTTGATGGTTTTTAAACTCCATCGTCCTTGTTGAATTTAAGGCCACACACTTCAAGTGCTAATACGAACCTTTACCTTGATGTGATCAAAACTTTGATCCTTCAAGTGTATAGGTGATTAGTATTAAAGGTTGTAGGCATTAAACCAGTAAGTGATGATGTTGTTTTATCTCCTTAAATGAACCCATCTCAAATATAAGAAATTGAAATCATTAAAAAGGAAATATGTCCAATCCACCCCGAGCGATAACCTAGGATCAACTCATTCTTTTAAATTGAATTCACTTAAATCTTTTAGATATATTTCAAACCTATCCAAAATCAATCCAAGTTGGCCACTTCATATCCAAAAACAGTCCATAGAATGTACGTGTCTACAGGTTTCTTCTTAGGTCTCTGTGGATTCGATAACCCAAGCTAAACTACAAGGACCGTCTTACCTTCTCCTCTTGGGTAAATTTGAGCGATAATCATTAAGGTTAAATCATTTCTTGAGATTACTTTTGGATTTTCATAAAAAGCACAACCTGGAGGTCGGGTGACAACTTGTTGCGTCCTTTAAGGCTGCAAAACATGAACCCGCACATGAAGGGCGACAAGGGTGGATCACCTACCACTAGCATACTTGATGTAATAGTTTGTATAATGTAGTTTTTTTAATAGTCTGACAAATGAATTATGAATTAATTTTTTTTGTAACCCTATAGGATTAGGATAAATAGAATAATTTTGAATTCCATTAACTTTTTGAGTGCAAGATAAGTTTTTGGTAGGAATTATTTGAAGGATGAAACTCTACTTGTCAAGTATATGTTTTCTTTCCTCTTATTATATGAATAAATTGATTCTTAAACTTTAGAGAAGGGATCTTAAAACCAAAAATGAGTTATCTTAATACCTTATGTTTTGTTGAATTGAAGATATTTTAAATTATCATAGATCGGTGGCTTCGAGGCCCTCAATTTTACACTTGTTTGTGATTGATGATCTCAATCACTCCCTATAAATATTTATGTTTTTCCTCCTATTATGTGTCTTTAATTTCTACCAATGTTCTCCAAATCGAGATCATAATTTGGTGGTGACTTTTTTATTTCCATTTTCCTATTATTAAGACTGAATTTCATTAACCCAATTTCTGATGTAGGTTTTCCATAAAGGTACTTTTCTATTTTTAACCTTTTATTTTCAAAGAAAAATTTAAAATTGTGGGGACGCAATTTATTGAAGGATGGGAAAATGTAACACCCCAATATTTCATAGAACATTATTTCTTCAAAGTAATTTAATAACTTTCACTACACGCAACACCGAGTTCGAGTGCACCATGACTTACCAAATTAGATGTTCAAAAGCGGTTATGAATAGTATTTTCTGAATTTTCAATTTTATATATTCCATATAAATTTTAACATCCAAATTATGTGTTTCTTAGACATAATATAAGAACAAAATCATTTTTTCAGAAAATGCAATTTACCACCTTTTAATGGAGAACACTTTTTAAATCCAATATTTGACAATATTATATATTTAATTTGACTAAATAAAATTATTATTAATAATCGGGACATAAAAATTTAGTTTCGATAAATTTTTGGTGTCTTTCTGATAACTTACATATTTGGGTGAATATTGAAAAATACTACATTTTAATTGAAAACAGCGTTTTTAATCAAAATAGTTTATAGTGTTCAATTATACATTTGAATGGTTTTGAAGTATAATTAGATTATATTTTTTTCATTTAATACAATGTAGGTAATTATAAGTAATTTCTAATTTAAATTTGACATAAACACATGTCAATCTTTTGATAGTTTTTACTTTTTAAAAACCCACTTTTTGGTTTTGACAACGGAAATTAATTTTAAATTAATTAATTAAAATTATATGTCTTAAATTTGGTAAAATATAATTCATTCTTGAATTCTTAATATCAAAATTATATTAGGGTGAATTTTTGGTATTTTTCTGAAAACATGCAATTTTTTATGAATAGTGAAAAACTCTGCGTTATTGTTTAAAACTGACTTTTTATTTAAATAATTAGTTATTTTATTTTAATTTATTTTAATTAATAATAGATACATAATACCTATATATGTTCAATTTAATTCATTGGTTTCATTTTATAATAAGTTTAGATATATACAATTTTATTGAACTTTTTACCGTCTTTTACACACCTTCTTGGAGCATTTGCAAATTTGCATAAAACTTAATTTTACCACTACTGTGAGTTGAATTTAAAAAATATGAAATAAACAGTTGACATCAGTAAGTAAAATTTGGTTCAATAAGATGAAAATATTTTTTGTGAATAGTAAATTTTGACTTTTATTTACCATGATTATAAGTAAATAGGGTAATTAAAGGTAAAATTGATATTATAATTACCATAACACATGTCCTGATTCTATTGAATATGTGTAATTAGACCAAAAACAACCTTAGGAATAAAATATATTCCTTTTGGTACACTTGGATTAGATTAGGACATTTATTATTATTTTATTTAAAGAAGAGTTAAAAGTGTTAAATTCAAAGTTTAATAACTAAACAATTTTTAATATAGGGTTATACATATGATAAATTCGATTATAAATATTCACCAGAAATCTAAAAAAAATTCTTACTTCATGATATTTTATTTATAATTTTTATATATTAAATATTTAAATTTAGTTATGACACAATGATGATGTAGTAATTACCTTATTAATAAAAATATCAAATAAATGGTATTATAAATATTAAAATAAGTATAATTTCAAAGTTTTTATGATATATACGAATTTTCTAGGTTAATATGACATGTTAGGGTCGATTTAATGTATCTTTTTCTAAGTAATCAATTTGTGATAACTTTCACAAAAACAAAATACAAAATAGTGTCAAAATTGACATATATGAGTTTATAAAACAAATATTATATTATTAAATTATATAATATTCCTAAAAATATAATGTTATTCCAAAGGTATTAAATAATATTATATATGTTATTAATGAACCACTTGATCTTTTTTTGGAATTTTAGAGTAATTTGTTTAAACATATAGTGTAAGAATACAAGAAGACACGGTAAAAGTTAAACTATTTAACTAAGAGTTTTATCTAAAAGATAATGTTAATATGGTGACCTAAACCTGTCTAAAACCTATTGGTTGAGATTATTTCGACCCATAACCAGATAAGACTCAAAATAAATTCATTTTGAGACATTATAAACCGAATATGATTCTATAATAAATTAATATTTTAATATTTTCCTAAAGTGGCCCTCACCCCTCTTATAAAAAGGCACTTTCCCTTATCTCAAAATCACACCTCCAAACCATTTTTCTCAGCTAAACCCTACCCAAATCTCCTCACAAATTCCCCTCATTCAACCTAGAGGCCTTATTTTTATCAGAAGGCCAACCCAAGGATCCCTTTTGGTCAAATCAAAAGGAAACACCCAAAGAATAGGTAATAATTTCATCACCTCTTTCAAGTTCTTTTCTTTTTCCACTTCCTATTTCTGTGTTGTTTTCATACCAAAATAATAAATCCAGTATCTTCTATATATTATGATGTTATTATAAATATGGAACAAATATATTCTTTATTCTATCTATCCTATGGATGACAAATTCACCATACGTGCATACGTACGGCTTACCTTCTCCACGTTGTGGTGTAGTTTGTTATTCAAACACTTAATTATTTGGATGGGTATAATAATGAGTATAACTGATGTAAATAACAAATATAACATTTTAATTATTCTTTATATATGATATATCATCCAATTACATGCAATTTCACCATTAATATAATGATGTTGTCACTCATGCATACGTACGGTTTACCGTCTCCACGAACGCGATGAGTTTCATTACCCATGGTAATCATTCAAGAATAATTTTCATTTTATGATTAAAAATAATTTTTAGGAACTTAATTTAATTATGTATATGAATCCAATACATCCTATACATAAAAAACATGTCTAAAGTAACCAAGAATATAAAGTAAAACGAATCAGTTAACACCCAAAACAATGGTACTACTAAAATATTATTAACAAAGCAATATTAGAAGATCATATATGATATCATATTAATGTATATGATTCTTGTTTAATTTAATAACAATGATTTAACTATTATACAGGAGGTTAAATTACCCTTTACCAAGGAAAAGTTCAAGGTAAGGGTTAATTCTACAATCTCTTCATTATCTGAGGTTCTTTTTACGTGAGTATCTATAGGGACCTCTTTATCATCCACATCCGTGTTTCATAAAAATATTTTCAAGTGGAATATTTTAAGGTTTTATATAAGGGAGAATTTAACTATATCATCATTTTAAATGGTTTAAATATTTATTCTTCTAAATCATTCTCATTAATGTCCAATTTTTCAAAATAGTTTTGAAGAATTTATTTATATAGAAATGAATGTTTTTTAAATGTTAATTCCTTTCAAAAGTTTCAAAGTGATATGGGACACTTTGATTCAAAAAATTCTTTAAATGTCTTCCTTTCTGAATTTTTTGAATTTTAAATGTTTTCATGAAAAAGGTATATTTCTATCAAAGAGCTTTACAATTAATTTTCATCTATATCAACATCCTTTGATGGATTTTAAAATTGTTTGAAGTTGATTTATTATGATAAAAATCATCTATATTGTATTGAAAGTTTTGTGATATGTTTGATTGTGGATGTGTTGTTTTTATACCATTCATGGTTTATGAATAAAGTATTGAAATTTCGTATGCTAGTGTTAATATTAATGTTTATGTTATGTTTAAACCTTTTCATATATGGAATGCATTGGACTTATTAAGTGACGGGTGGAGCCCTCTATAACTCCTCAATGCATCGGTAGGTCTCATGAGACAAATTAGTGTCTTGGCACAAGGTCTTGACAAAATATTATTTATAGTCTTGGCACAAGTCCTTGACTATGTGGTTATTAAGTATGGCATTATGCATTCCATCATTATGAAATTGGCTATTGATATTTCATGTGATTATTCGACTAGTAGAATATCCATGTGAATAAGTAAATAGAATTATTTGATTTATATTTTTCGTATTATGTTGAAGTTTAAGTCTAAAAGGTTTGTGTTTTATTCTTATACATTTCCTTAAATGTTTAGGCTTATTTATGAAATTTTCCACTATATTGTTATCCTTACTGAGCATCTGAGCTCACCCCTTTCTATGTTTTATTATAACTGACCTATAAGGATAGTCTTAGGGAAATGAATTTGGTCAATGGAGACAACGTTGTTGTTGTTTTTCATTTTATAATGTAATGTGAAACTTATGTATGTATCTAATACTTCCAAGGCTACTAAACTGATCGGTCTCTCAGGATTTGATCCCTTGTGATCATGCCAATGTTATGTAATAATGCACCGACTATGGGTAACTGGGGTCGGGGAATTACATTAAAAGTCAGTGAGCTGGCCAGCAAACTCCATCATTGATATATATCCCTGGGTAAACCTCATGAAAATTGCAGCCTTATCCTACCTCAAGGTCTCCCAATATAAATGTTCGAGAATCTTTTCCTAGAAATCCTTCCATGCCATACCATCGGTCCATTAGGTATAGGCCAAAACATACCACCAACGTTTTTCCAGACCTAAAAATATGTAATCCATAAGCTTAACTCTCTTCTCAAGAGAAGTATATATCTGATCAAGAATTTTTTAAATGGACTATATCCAAAATTCATATACATCAGGTCCACCCTCTCCGAAAAAAGTAAGAGGGTGTTGCAGTTGAAACTCCTTAGTCATCTCAAACATACTCAGCACAGCCCACCCTCGGTCCCTTCCCATAATCTATATTAAATGATAAAAGATCTCAAGAACTTATTTTCTCCCTGGTCACCTTGGATCATCGAGTTTCTATACTCCATTTTTTGAGTATCATTATATGTGATGTCATCCTATCACCCAATCGGCACACAACATCACAGTGGCATCCCCCTACAATGCCAAACACACACCTCAAAATGAATACATAGAACTATCATAGTTTAAAATAAATAAGGCCCTATACTATCCATAAACAACCCATTTAGAATACATGATTCCAAAGGATATCACCAAACTCGTTTTAAATCAATTCCTCAATCACAATACAAATATTTCTTCTTAAGCACGTCTCCCATTTCATAACTTTTTACAACCATCTTTATAACTCATTTACACCCTTTCATTAAGCATACTTATTTAACAATTATTTAACTTTATCTCTATTTAACCACTTGTATCATCTTTATTATACACCATTTTCTTCAAATTTTTAAGGAAGTGAAATTCATTCTACTCTTTATGTCCCATGCACCCATCTCGTGTGTTCTTACCATGATGTATGCCACCTATATCACTAGGTTTCTAAAATGATGCA
The DNA here is from genome assembly GCA_963277665.1 of Viscum album. Classification (NCBI taxonomy): domain Eukaryota; kingdom Viridiplantae; phylum Streptophyta; class Magnoliopsida; order Santalales; family Viscaceae; genus Viscum; species Viscum album. The sequence goes on from OY728122.1 coordinate 182,630,924, forward strand.
TGAATGTGAAACCTCGGGTTTTTATAGCCATGATACAAATTTCATAAAATAGTCACATCACACAACAATTGTATAACCTAATGGTGAAATATCATTCAACTATAAAAATTCATATCAAGAAAAACAATTCCCACCCTCGGTACTTTGGTTTTTCCCCATACATGGGTTAGGTACTCCCATGCATGAGCTCATAAACTAGACCCTAACACTTATTAATCAGTTTTCTACCATTACAAAATAGTAAGGCACAAAAAAACAATCTATTTATATCACATTGTAACATCACCAACCCAAAATCCACTAAACGGGTGCTCCATGTTGGTTCACCACGTGACCTCAAGAACGCTTCCCTATACGCTAGAGGTTACCGACTAGTAGTGAGGGTCAAATGGATCATGTAGGGAGATTATACCCACATTACTATAGTATTCCATAATAGATGACATATGAAATAAATAAAGACAATAAATAATAAACCAAAACATGAATTATTGACCATTTTCCTAATATGGTACAAGACACAACTAAATTAGTAAATATTCCATGTCTTGTTAATAGTGCCAATGTGACTAAAAAACCAAAATAAAGATAAGCAGTTGAAATCCCACATGGGTCCTAACTCTAAATATGGATCCTCATCCATGAATATCCTAATCCCAACTCAATTCCCTAGCCTTGGTCTCTTTCCCTTGTACTGATTTGTAACCATGAAATCTTATCAGGTACCCAACGGTGGCCCGAGTAGGGTGTGATAACAAATCAGTAGGACAGCACCAGAGGTCTCTACAAAATACCTTATCTAAACAAATAGTTCATAAAAGTGATAAATGAATTACATGATAATCAAATGAAAACTGGGGTTCCATTAGGTAATAATATATACTTTGGTTTATTTCATCATTTTTTCATCGGTTAAGCATTTAATTCATTTTGACAACAGTCCAAACCAATCAATTTCCAAGCATAAGGAATTATTCAAGTTCCCTATATCACTAGGGGAATCCATTTGATAGTCATTTACATCACACTTACCGCATACCATCAGTCCAGGTACCTTCATCCAATGAAACCATTAAGGCCTAGATCATCAATCCATCACCCTAACCCATGCATTATAGGGTTGTGTTAGAGCGTCAATTCTACCTGTCCCATGGGAGGAGCCTGGGTCTTTCCTCCCACCCATGGGAGGAGCCTCAGTCCTTTATCCCACACCACCAAGCCAAGTGGACATGATTATTTATCCATTTAACATATATACCACATCATAAACCATACATAATCAATAATAATAACATTCACATCTCATAATTATTCAACATGTAAATTAATATCTAGCATTAACCAACTAGAATATTTACCAATTACATTTCATAAGACATTTAACCCATTTCCCTTTCTCATGCCATAACCCATTGAGTATACTCAACAAATCTGATAAATCATCCCATATTCGTCAATTCCCATACAATATCCCATTTAACACATTTATCAATTCACAAGATTTTTCCCATTTAACATGTCATTCATTTCACATGCATTAACCCACTATTTTATTTCAAGTATAATTCTTAGGTCACTTAGCACTATCACATTATTAGATCCAACCCATTTCATATTAATCTAACTAATCCCTTATGTCATTATCAAGTCTATACACAACTATCAATATTCAATTTTTAAATCAATTAATCAAATCAACATGCTCATCATGGGATATACTTCATCACAAGGAAATCTTATGCTTCACAATAAAAGTTTTCATGTTTGAGAATTTTGGCACACCCCATGGGTGCCCCTAAACTGGTATAATTCATCCTCAACACATTATTTTGGGATTGTTAAGGGTTCAATTCAACATTTAACCAACCATTTTACCATATATTACTAAAGGTATCAAATTCACAATGAGTGGGTAGAAAACACCCAACAATGCATGCACAAATCAACATCAAGACTATGGGATATAATTTATAGATAACCTACCTCAAATAACAAGATGAAGGAACCCTTGACCTTATCCTTAAATTCAGATTCAAGAACCCTTTGAAGCCTCAACCAAGAATCCATCGAAAAAAGAGGTTTTTAGGGCTTAAGAAGAAGAAAACGAAAGCTACAAGCCCTAATCTGAAAATGAGAAGAAAGACAATAGTTAAACTTACTTGAAACTTCAATCCACAGAAAAATACACTATTAATGGAATATAATTAAAGTATACCCACCCCTGGGAAGATTTCTTAGCTTTATTTTGTCACTAGAGTTGAGTGTAGAAGAAATGGTGGAGAAATTGGGTAAATACTTAAAATCCCTAGGGGTTATTTCATAATTTCTCACTTTTTAATAGTGCGCATGGTTTTTCCACATGGTTTTCCAAAACATGTGACAACCATGTGTATTAGTATTTTCAAGAGGGTTCCAAGTCACTTGGATACCTTGTAATTCTGAACGGTTTGAAAAATTATGCACCAACTTTGCGGAATGCCTCTATCCAGGACAGCATGATCCCCCCCCCCCTACATGGTTTTATTAACTGTGCACCCCTTCTCCTACATAGAGTGGTTTGGGTACTTGGTTATATCTAACCATGATAAAACAATGAAACATGAACTATAAGTCCATTTTCTATTTTCTTTCATGTCTTGAACCTCCAGATCACCCCAAAGCCTCCACATACACCTGGAAAACATTTAATTATCCAAACATAGTGGGGTTTAAACCAAAAAATTAAACAAGGACATACCTCTATAAACTGTGAGATATTATTGATCCCTACACATAAAAAATTATTTATAAATCATTTTCCTAAAGTATCAAAATAATCCGAATGTGTTTTCTCGAGTTTGAGTAGGTTAGTTGTCTTTTTTAATAAAATTAATGTCAATTTTAAATAAAATGATGAATTGTGAGTCATATCAGTCACACTATGTGTGATATTGAGGTTTGGATGATTCTTACACATATTAAATGACTTATGGACCATTTACCTAAAGTATCAAAACAATCCAAATGTTTTTTATTAGTTTTGAGTATTTCACTTGACTTTTTTACTAAAATTGTTGTCAATTTTAAATAAAAGATGCACTGGGATTCATACCAGTCACACTATGCATCAGATTGAGTTAGAGATAATTATTACATGTATAAAATTACTTATGAATCATCTTCCTAAATTATCAAAACAATCCAAATTTTTTTCAAGGTTTTGAGTATCTCCCTTGCCTTTTTTACTAAAATTGATGTCAATTTTAAATAAAATGATGCACTGGGAGTCACACCAGTCACACTGTGCGTCGAATTAAGGTGAGTCTGATTCCTACATGTCTCAAATGAATTATGGATCATTTTAATAAATTATAAAAACAATATGAAAGTGTTTTATTGGTTTTGAGTATGCCACTTTCCTTTTTTACAAAAAATTGATGTCAATTTTAAATAAAAAGATGCACTTACAGTCATACCAGTCACACTGTATGTCAGATTGAGGTGTGGATGATTATTATACATCTCTAATGAATTATGGATAGTTTTCTTAAAGTATAAAATCAATATTAGTAAATTTTCTTAGTTTTGAGTATCTCACTTTCAATTTTTACTAAAATGTCATTTTAAACTAAAACACACATTTTGACTCATACTGATCTCATAATATGTCAGTTTGATGTGAAACTAATTCCTACACATCAAAAATTACTTATGAATCATTATCCTAAATTATCAAGACATTTTTTTTTATCAGTTTTTAGTGAGTGAATATTTTTGAACTAAAATGTAAATTTTAAACTATTAACAGACACTTTTCATCATATTGAGAACATCGTGTGTCTTATTGAGGTGCGACTAATTTATACTTATCAAAAATGACATATGGATCATTTTCCTATATTATCAAAATAATAAGAATATATTTTCTCAGTTTTGAGTATGGTGGTAGTATTTTTTACTAAAATTAATGTCATTTTTAAATAAAAAGAAACACTTTGAGCCATATCAATAAAAACTTGGGTCGGATTGAGGTTCGGATGATTCCTACATATCTGAATGTCTCAAAATAATAACAACTACCAATGTTACCAACCTTTTCAGTGGTTTTATTTTTAAAACATCTAATAATTCATATTGAGTTTATTTTATTATCTAAAAAGGTTTTTCATCAAAGAACATCGAATCAATATTCATTTTTGTAGTTCGAAAAATAAATACAATAGAAATTATGGTAAAATTAGTATAAATGAACATTTAGTCACTTTTGTGGCTTTTTGTAGATAGTTGAAAGAAAAATATGACTTCCCAAAAGATATATGGAACAAAATAAATTATTATAAGATAGAAATGATAATGAAATTAACTTACAAATAGTACATAAAATGATGAAAAAATTAATTAAATAAGTTGTTGTAATTCACCTTTTCATGATGGTTGTATGAATTCTTGATGAATTTATTTATTTTCAGTATCTCAGTTGTAGGCTTGAAGTCCAATCTATCACAAGAATTAGATGCTTTGAACAAACCACCCCAACTCGAATAAAATAATCCACCTATATAAGAAAAATAAATATTATATGAGTAATACTAAAAATATATAAATTAAAAATAAATATGATATAGTATATTAATTATATGGACAATAATTTTACCATGAAAACATTAAGATTGCCTCTTTTATTCAGCATAGGTAGCATCATTTCTCTTCCTACAAATTTATGGGAGGGAACTTTAAGAAAAAAGATAAATTACAACACTTCAGGGGAGAAATGGTTTTTATGGAGAAGAAGTTTGTGAAAGTTTTGGTGCAAAAAAGGAATGAAAGATGGAAATACCCCCCAAAACTTGAAAAAGAGAATCCACATGTATAAAAGAACAATTATTATATGATTAATGCTAAAAATAAATAAATTAAGCAAAAATATAATAAATTAATTAATTTTATAGATAATTATTTTACTATGAAAACATCAAGATTGCCTCTCTGATTGAGTAGAGGCATCATTGTTGCTCTTCCTACTAAGTAAGTGGAGGAAACTTGAAGGAAAGTGATAAAATCCATCGTTATGGGTGAAAATGTTTTGAGTTAGAAGAATTTTGTGGATTTTTTAGTGTTTTAAGGCATGAAAATGGACAGACCACCCCAACTCAAACAAAAGAATCCACCAGTGTAAGAAAAGAATTATTAGGGGAGTAATACTAAAAAGAAATAAATTAAACATAAATATAAAATAATTAATTAATTATATGGATAATAGTTTTACTATGAAATCATAAATATTACTTTTTTTATTTAGTAGAGGTATCATCATTTCTCTTCTTACAAAGGAAGTGGAGGGAACTTGAAGTAAAGTGACAAATTCTAACACTAAAGGGGTGAAAAGGTTTTGAGGGAGAAGAAGTTTGTGGATGTTTTGGTGAAGAAATGCATGAAATATGTAAATAACAACCCAATTCAAACAAAATAATCCTCCTATATAAGAAAACAATTATCATGTGATTAATTCAAAAAAATAAATAAATTAAACATCAATATAAAATAAAACATTAATTCTATGGAAAATGATTTTACTATGAAAACATCAAGATTTTCTATTTTATTGAGCAGAGGTAGCATCATTTCACTTCCTAAAAATTTAGTAGATGTAACTTGAAGGAAATTCATAAATATAAACACTACATGGGTGAGAAGGTTTTGAGTGAGAAGAATTCTATGGATGTTTTAGTGAACCAAGGAATGAAATATGGATAGACAACCCCAACTCGAATAAAAAAATCCACCTGTATAATAAAAAAAATTCTTATGTGATTAATTCTAAAAATAAATTAATTAAACTTACATTTTAAAAATAAATTAATTGTATATAAAATGATTCTTCTATTAAAAAATCAAGATTACCTATGTGATTGACTGGAGGAAGCGTCGTTGCTCTTCCTATAAAGGCAGTGGAGGGAACTTGAATGAAAGTGATAAATTTCAACACTGTAGGGGTGAGAAGGTTTTGAGGGATAATAATTTTGTGGAAGTTTTGATGTAGAAATGCACTAAATATAGATATAAATCTTATAAAATAAACAAACTTTTAAATGAATAATGAAACTTAAATCAACGGTTCATTATATATTGTTTTGGTAAAATAGAGAAAGTATATTGTAACATTACCTTTATATATTTCCAAAGGGTTTCCTTCATTATAGTTTGTTCTTCCAATAGATTGGTAACATCATCATATTTAGAAGAAATCATCTACATCAGTATTCAAACATTTAATTTAGATTATGTTAATGATGTATATAACATATAATATTATGAGGAAAAACATAGTATATTAAAAAACACTTTTACCTTCTCATTGAATTATCTTTATTTTTTTAATGTTTTTGGTATTTGGTTCCTCTATAAACAATCCAAATCCCCTATTTATGATCCCCACTAACATATAATACATTATCTATATTGGTATCATCATGAACTAATTTTGATCTCCCAATGAAAGGGTCTTTTTCAGTTTAATTTTCATCTAACCCAACATTTTTTTAGTTAGCAGAAAGGCAATTGATCAGCTCTTAATTTCTGGATCTTAAACAAAAAATACTTTCGCTTATTTTTATGCCATTATTAATAGATCATATTTTTTCCTTACACATTGAAATTCACCTTCACAATTCCCATTTCTTCATCTTTCACTGCACTCATATTGTCAAACCATTTTAAATGTAAAATCAACAATTGAAATGTTGTCTAATCCAACTCATATATCTGTTTGATAATGAAAAATATGACATATTTTCATAAATTAGATTTTTATCCTTTGAACTAGATATGTTCATTGCTTCTTCCACAAGCATAACAACACTATTTTCCATCATACTATATTCATCCTTTTATTTTGTGTAGAATGTATAACCATTGATTACAAAACTTGTGTAACATATAAAATTTTCTTTTGGACCCCTAGTTATCCATTAAATTTTTTCAATAATTGAATTCAGATTTTTAGATAACCCCTTATAAATTTGATCTCATAACTATCCTATAAACTATTGATTGTGTGTATTTGATATCCATCCTTCACCCCTTGATGGATTAAAATCTCTAATAATTTCCTTATGTGAGTCAATGTATAGATCAATATCTTCCCTATTATGTAAAATGTAAATGTGTTCTTAGTCCCCCTAGGTCTGGGTAATTGTAATAAAATCTCTTCCATAAATCCATTTTCCGATATGGCATATGTTGTGATGAGACTTTGGGAGACCGATGATTTCAACAACTGATAGGTAATTGGTACATAAATCAATAGATTCTTCAATAATATATTGTTCTATAATACTACCTTATGGTAGAATTCAATTATTGACATACCCTTTAAAAATATTCATAAATTTTTCAATGGGGTACATCCATCTGTAATGGACAAGACCACATAGTTAAACCTCTCTAACCAAGTGAACCATTAGGTGGACCATTATATCAAAGAATGATGGTGGGAAGAACATATCTAATTCACATAATATGACTACAACTTCCTTATTCATGATTGAAAACTGTGTTGGGTCAATAAATTTACTGCATATGGATTTTAAAAAGAATTAGAGTCTAGTGAATTTATGTCATACATTTTGAGGAAGAATGTAATGGAATGAAAGAGGCATAAAATCTTTCATCAATACATGATAGTCATGTGATTTTAGTCCTTGTAACTTCAAATTTGTCATTGAAAATAAATTTATGATATTTGATGAATGAACCTCAAGAACTTTTACACTACTAAGGAAAAGAGAAAATTTCAATTTTTCCTATCTAGATAGACTGTAATTTGTTGGAGAAGAAAATTTTCCCTTTTACCCTTCACCAGTGCCAACTCTTCCCTTATCCCTATATCAATCATGTCAAACCTTTCCTTTATTCCATCTTTTGTTTTTCCAGGAACATTTAGTAATTTTCCAATAACACTATCAAATATATTTTTTTGTACATTAATGACATCAATAAAACATATAACATAAAACAATTCCAATATAGTAATTCAAAGAAAATTTATTTCTTCTTTCAACCTGATTTCATAAGTTTTTTCAAAAAAAAAATTACTAAAAACAGTGTTAATATATTTTACATTATCTAACAGTTGATCACCCATTACTAAAGATAGTGTTTTACATTTTTTGATATTCCCATTGAATGTTGTTGTCTAAGATCAGTATTTATTTCATCAAGGTAAAAGTTTCCAATTTCCTAAAAAATAGTCTTTGAGGAATGTTTCAACCAAACAGAGTGTTCATTTTTTACAAATGGGACACCCCAACATTCCTTTAATGTTATAGCCTGATAAATTTCCATAAGTGGAGAATTAATCTACCATCCCATGCAATATGGCCCTCAATGTGAATTATTCACTTATATAAGAATCATAAATTGTAAAAATTGTATCCCACGTCAATTTTAGATCTCCAATCAATGGATCCAAATAGACGTCAATATCATTACTAGGTTGTTTTGGTCCAGATATAAGAAAATACAACATAATATATTTTCACTTCTTGCAGAACCATGAAATAAATTTATAATTTACCAACATGATGAGACATGTACTGTGAGTACTACTCTATACACCAAAATGATTTATTCCATCTTTAGATAACGCAAGATGAAAGCATATCAGTGCATTTCCAAATTCAGGATACTCATAATCAAGTTTCTTCCACTAAGGAGAATATGCTGGATGATGTAGGTTCCCATATTTAATTCTTGTATCAACATTTCAGGTCAATTATCTCATAATTTCCTAACATCCATATAGTATTATAAACTATGGAATGATAGGATAGTACCATACAAATTTCAAAGGACTTGACTCATTTTTCTTGTATCTCTCCACGCTATACTAAATGAATTTTAATAGTGATTCATGGTCCTTTTGAAACAATGTGAAATCATTGTTAAAATATTGTATTTTTTATATAACATTCCCATTGAATATATCATTTGATTAGAGTCATACATTTGATATGGTAGTTTATTTTCTTTTAGTATCATATCATTTAAAAGACCAAGTAGTTATGTAAAGTTGGTTTCACTCTATCTATTGCCAGCTTTCAAATTAAATAACTACAATACTGCTGGCAATGTTGTGTATTTAGTACAACCAGTATATAATGGTCTCTTAGCATAGCTAATTAACTTCTCAAACAAATTAGGAAAATTTAGAATTCCATCTTCAATTTTCATTTTCATTTATTCCATGTGATCTCCATCATCATTTACACTAGCATTCATATCAAATTATCCATAAACCATAGTATCATCTCAATCAGTGTGCAAATTTAGTTTTCCCCATGTTTAGTCTAACATTTATAGATCTCATCTATTATATGACAAATCAAATGTTATTCCAACTCTTTTGGATGAATTGTTTTTGAATAACAACAACATAAACATGGTAAAATTATTTGATAAGGGTTGTATTCATAAAATATTAAATTTTTATAATAAATAAACATTATATATTCATTATCAAAGGTGAAAGTTATAGTTAATTCTAATAAGGGAAACCAAACATTTTATTGTTCCAAAGAATTTCAATATGCTTTAATGAAAATGGGTTATTAAATTTAAGAAATGAATTACTCTACTATAGGATATTTTATCCTTTGAATTCATTCAAATGTGAAATTTATACACAAATTTCATCCTCATCATCTCATATCCCAAACATTTATCATTGCTTTTTATTTTTTGACACACATCATCCATGTCTTGTGGGAATTCACCAATTTTGTTTAAAATACTCTAAGTAGTAGTCATCCATGGGATGAATACTACTCATAGTAGTACAAGAAACATAAAAGAGATGGGGGATTATTCTTATGAAAAAAATTACAATAATAGTTATTCAGGAGATGAAGCTGATGAGGATGACAGTTGTATGACATTATGTTCTCTAAAAGGGGTAATGCCTCCTATTTTTGAGAATTAAACCATTGGAACTAGTTATTAACTCGTGTCCTATTGAAGGTGAGATTTGGGGGGCATAATAAAATTTCTGTTATTCAAGGGGTCTCATTGGGGACGTGTTATTATAAATGAATCATTAGGGACCCTATGAATTCAATTTTTATAGGAAAAATCCAATTTTTAATAATTGAAATCCTCTAACTAAGACTAGTCCTACCTATATTAAAATTAGCCATCAAGTCTTTCATAAATACCCTAAAAATAAACATATAATATGGGCAATTAAGTATTAATAATAAATCCAAATATGATAAACAATAATAATAATCTCTCATTAAATCAATGAGAAGATATAAAAATATATTGATAAAACATTTTAATAAAAAAATAGTTATTTTATATACATTGATAGTAATTAGAGATTCCTAGGTTTGGAAAAAATACATGTAGACCTAAAATGATGAATACCTAAAAAAATTTCTAATAATTACTCAACCATATATAGAATTTGATAACCCCCATTCTATTTTTTGAAGCAAGTGATTTAAAAACCTAAGGAATTATGATATTTAATATTAATGGTATATCAAATATTTTAAAACATATCAAAAATATAATTTCAATTAAAATTAGATAAGTAACAGAAAAAATAATTTTAGTAAAAAAATATACCTGATAGTGATAATGTTTTTAAACATATCAAAATTGTAAGTTGATAAATTGATTGAATAATTATGTCTAGATAGGTAGAAAATAAGAAATATTTTCAAGGATACAAAACGTAGGATTTATAAGGAAATTTTATTTTCATTCCCATTATGAGTTCTACAGTGAATTTGAAAAAATAGTCTAATATTTTATTCATAATAAGATAAATAATTGTAATTATGGAATATATAGTGGTTTTAAGTTAAATTCGAGATGACCCACTATTAAAAAATAGTTTCGGAGAGAGACAGATATTCATAAGTAGAGTTGGATGATGAATTTCAACCATTGAATAAACTCTATTATATATGTGAAAAATTAAATGGTTGTATTAAGGATTGTCAAAATTTTCTTAAAATATAGATGAATGTGAAGAATTAATTAGAAATGTATTATATTAAAAAGATTGTAATGTAAGAGTAATTTATAATTGATGTCACACTAATGTATTTTCAAAAGAAACATCCTTTCATATTAGATATTGTTTGTTCATCTCACATAATGGGTAAATTGATTTAATTAGATATTTTTTACAAGTTCAAAGGGTACTTATTATTTTAGAAATGGTGTATCTCTTAAGGTAAATTTTTTTTCATTTAAAAGATGTTGGAAACAAAAGGAAATATTAAAGAATTATCTATTTTTATATGGATTAAAGTAAAACATGTGTAGTTCTTGTTACATGTATGATGAAGGAAATGTATTGATTTTTAAGAATTATTAATGAGCGGGATATCATTTCAAAGATGTATATATTTTTACAAAGGTATAGAAAACTATCTGACCATATTCTAATTTGGGGTCGGTAATGTTTTTTGTAATTGTGTTTAAAAGGTGAAATTGATATTTGTTAGTGAAAATTGATCATATTAAATAATGATACATTTAAATACTTACTTAAAAAGTGTGGTTTGAGATGTTTTTATGATGATAATATAAAATTGATCGATATTTTTTACTAATTAAAATGGGGAGATTCGTAATAATTAAAAAAATAGATATTTAAATGAAATAGCCCTTGGGCTGCCTCTAGTCAGAATTCCTATTGGATACGCTCTATTAGGTGGTTATGGAAATCTGATGCAACCATATATCTTATTGTATTTAACACATCACATCAATGAGAAATCCCCAATCATAGAAAATGAAATCAGGGATCCTTAATAGGATGTTATTAGACGAATAAGTCCCTTAGAATCTATTTATTATAGCTAAGACTTAAGCTCACAATGCTCCATTAGAGCTGTCTGATAAGGTAGAGTATAAATTTGATGAGTGCCAGCCATAATCTTGATAGAAAACCCAACATCTATCTTAGGAGTAAAAATAGATAATTTTTCCATAAAAACATCTTGAAACCATTAAATTATGGGAGGAAAATATCTCATTATTTGTCCTAATTTTCCATCTTTAAGTTAGAAAGATGGTATATAATCATACCTTTTTTCCAATAGTCATGTTGGTCGGAGTGGACACTCAAGAGGGGGGTGAATTGAGTTCCAATCAAAATTTTCTGTTAAAAACAATTTCTAATAAAATCCCCCAATTTCAAAAATCAATTAAACTGTAGTGAATTTATATAGAATATAAAGGTTCAATTAGCTTCTCAAAGATTGATTAATTCTCAGTTAACTTAATCTTATGATTAAATTAACTTTTGAAACCAATTTACTGATTTATAATAAATATAAACACTTGCGAATTTAATTATCAAAGTAGCTTTGAAGATAGATTATATTTCAAAGTAATAGCAGCGGAATATGAAATAAATATGTATAGTATGGATATAGTATAGCTATAAACACAGAGAAGTAACCAAGAGGTTCAGTCTCAAGCCGAGACTTAGTCCTCTCAAAAGTTTATATAAAAGTGATCCACACCCTGGATCGGGGTTAACAACAGTGAGCACACTGTCCAGGTCACAAGACCTCTACCACAGTTCTACGTGGGAAAACAAACAACAGCAGCCAGCTGTCCAGGTCACAAGACCTCTACCACTATCCACAGTGGGAAGTGAAGTGTAAAAAGTTTGCTGAGGATTTACAGATCCTCCAGTGAAAGTACAGGAGTCAGTGTGTGTGTTTAATACAGCAGATAACACACACTGCTCAAAATGTAGAATAAATAAATCACAGAGCAGAGATGTAGAGTTTAGAAATGGCTCTAGTGATTTCAGTGTAGCACTGGACTCGTTTTGGAATTAATCAGAAGTGATTCTGAGTCCTCTTATCGATTTTGTTTGAGAAGCAGAGTGTCATATGCTTCAGGTTCACAGGCAGTGAGATGTAGTCGATGAAGCTCTTCAATGATCTATTGTATGCACACCACTCTTCTTGAGTAGGCTTGATTGTATATTTGATTCTGTCTTGCTTGGTTCTTCTTGTATGTACAGAGCTCTTCTCGAGTATGTCGTATGCTCCTTTGTCTCTGTGTATCTTGTCTCACACTTCTTCGCAGCTCTATATATCTTTTTCAGCAGAGTCTTCTTGTATTCATATCACGTGCTCCGTAGGATAGAAAAGGTTTCCTTTCCGCAGGTACGAGGTACGGTTTCCTGACATCCGACAACCTTTATTAATTAATTGTCAGTGTATTAAAACATAACTAATATGACCGTTGGTTAGAATAAATAAAGATAAAGATAAAGAAATTCAAACAGTTGTTTATGACTGTTCAAGAGATCGGTAGGTCATCAGCATTAGAGTAAAGATCGGTGACTCAGATAGATCAGCATCGGTCTGTCATCTGATCGGTGAGTCATTTAGATCAGCATCGGTCTGTCATCTGATCGGTGAGTCATTTTGATCAGCATCGGTCTGTCATCTGATCGGTGGGTCATTTAGATCAGCATCGGTCTGTCATCTGATCGGTGAGTCATTTTGATCAGCATCGGTCTGTCATCTGATCGGTGAGTCATTTTGATCAGCATCGGTGAGTCCTTGGATCGGTGACTCATTTGCATCAGTGACTCATTTGCATCGGTGACTCATTTGCATCGGTGACTCATTTGCATCGGTGACTCATTTGCATCAGTGAGTCATTTGCATCAGTGACTCATTTGCATCGGTGACTCATTTGCATCAGTGACTCTGATGGATCGGTGAGTCTGATTGATCAGTGAGTCTGATTGATCAGTGACTCTGATGGATCGGTGAGTCTGATGAATCGGTGACTCAGATGGATCGGTGAGTCTGATTGATCAGTGACTCTGATGGATCGGTGAGTCTGATGAATCGGTGACTCAGATGGATCGGTGAGTCTGATTGATCAGTGACTCTGATGGATCGGTGAGTCTGATTGATCAGTGACTCTGATTGATCGGTGAGTCTGATGGATCGGTGAGTCTGATGAATCGGTGACTCAGATGGATCGGTGAGTCTGATGAATCGGTGACTCAGATGGATCCAGAAGGCTTCCAAACATACTTTGTAAGTTAATAAGCATAGTTAAAAAAGAACATGATAACTGATTCATTCATAGATTGGAATTATGTTTATGGGACATCAAACCAGATTAAGCATCAATGAGTTGTGATGATTTGTGATTATTAAAACATCAGTTATAAACATGAAATCAGCAATCTTCCAGAGGGCTCAACAGTCTCCCCCTTTTTGATAATCACAAATCTTCATATATATATATATAAAAATAAAAAACTCCCTCTTAAGATAACATTCCCATATATATAATATTCAGATTTCTCCCCCTGAGATATTGATCTCCCTCTTCATATATAGAGTACTCCCCCTTAGATATATAGTTCTTTCTCCTTATATATATCTTCTTTCTCCCATTAGATATCTTCTTTCTCCCCCTTTGGGATGATCAAAAAGGAGGGAACATAGATAAGGGAAAAGAGAAGCAGGGTGCAGGCAGGATAGAACATAACACACAGGAAAAATAAATTTTATAAAGGCACAGAAAAAGACAAGCAAAACATAGAGCACCCCATCAAAAATAATACAGGGCTATTTGGTGGGATACAAAGGGGCTTTCCCTTTATCCTTTGGATCAATTGTAGGTAAGGAAGAAGGCTTGGAGGCAGGCTGTGGTTCACGGAGCTGAAGTGGTGGCAGGACAACTCTGGCAGGTGCAGTTGGAGGTGTCACAGAAGGTTGTGGAGAAGGAGCAGGAGCTGGATGAGAAGCTTTCTGAGAGACTGGCCGCAATTGAGATAGGGCTTGGGCAACAGACAGCTGATTTGGAGCGACATCAGAGGCACTTAGAGGTTCGGATGTAGGGAGTACAATGGCAGTGGCCTGTGCATCCAAGTAAGGCTTCAACAGATGAATGAAGTCCTGAATGACTTCTGCTCCATACTTCATAGCTTTTTCAAAATCATCCTTGTTTTCCATGAACTGTGCCAAGGAAGGAACAAAATCTTGCAATTGGCGAACTTGAGTGTTGAAGGCCTGAGTGACTGGAGGTAATTTCAGATTCTCTGCCAGGACTTTGAAGTTTGCAGCCATCTCATGTTTTGTATAAATCTTGGAAAAGAAAGCATCAACTTTTTCCTTGATCTCTTGCAGGGCATTCTTAGCATCTGCTGAATATACTAAGGCCATCTTATGACTATTATCACAGAGCTCTTTCATCCTCCTCAAAGATTCTAAGTCAAGAATATTTCTAACAGCAGCTAGCTCTGTATGCACAACTTCTCTGAGAGCTTCTATCTCACGAGTAGTGATTTTGGTTACCTTGCCTGTACTTGCTTGGCTGACTATATGAGTTAGTTCAGCTTTCAACTTCCTCAGATCAGACTTGTTAAGATGTTCAATCAGATTTCTTAAAACTTCCATCATACCAGAGATGGTTGATCTGAACTCATTTGACAGAGAAAGTAAGCTAACTTGGAGATCCTTCAAGGTTTGATTCAAAGAGGCTATGTGCCTACCATCAAATTCACCCGTAGCAGTCAAGTCTGGCTTGAGAACATCTGAGACTGCCGTTGAAAAAGCTTTCAAGGAGTTTTCAGAAACTTGTAGAGATACTTGATGAAGGGCATTGGAAAGTTCTTCTCTGACTATATCTCTCACAGTGGTTAGCAATTCAGTCTTAAACTTATCAAGATCGGCTCGAGAGATTTCAGAACTAGGTAAATTCACAGTTACAGGATCATCAGTAGGAATAGACCTTACTTCTCTTGGAGGGTTCCTTTTCACAGTTTCAGCAGACTCTGGCAATTCGCCTTCTTCTTCAGAATAGTCTAAGCCCAACACAGCATATCCAGGGTAGTCATCCCACACAGCAGCACACAGGGTGTAGTTGGGTTTCTCATAGCATGCTGTTCCACTGATTTTTGATGAGTCAGTCTTGCCACTGATATGGATTTCTGGTACTGACTGAGGTTGTTCTACTTGAACTTCAGCAAGACCATCCACCGGTCTGTTGATACTATCAGCAGCAGCTTCAACAACATCATCATCATCATCATCACCATCATGATTGTCTTCAGCATCACCTTGCTCATTATTACTCTGCTCAGAGGCTTCACTGTGATATTCCTCAGTATCAGAATCTTCTTCATCATCAAGAATAGGTTCTGACTCTGGTAGGGTTAAGGGTGGACTAGCAGGTCCAAATTCTATTCTTTTCTTGGGGCTAGCAGTGTCTGGATCACTCCTATCATCAGGAGAAGACACACTTCCTTCTTCAGTTGCAGCTTTTTCTTGCTCATCATCATCAGAATAAATTGGTTCCTCATCTGGTTTTAATCCAGGATCTCTCACATCCTTTGGCCTCTTGCCATGATCTATGGGATTGTAGGCTTCATACAACTTATCTTCATCTGCAACCCAGCACTTCTTCCATGGGTTCCAATTGATTTTCATCCTCTTGCAGATCTCTTTGTTGAGACAGAAGGAAGGCTCTGTTTCAACAACTTCATCATCTTCATCAACACATTCCAGATTCTGGAGCATAGTAGATATCATTTTTGAATAAAACAAAGCCGTGGCTTTCTTGGAAGGTTTCAGCATACTAGCTATGTGGACCATCACATATCTGCACAGATTTATCTTTTCATGGGTTTTGAGCAGAAACAATAGAAAAACATCTTGATACTTAACAGCAGCAAAATCTCCTCTTCGAGGGCAAAGTTGGTGCTGAATAAACTTGAATAGGAGTCTGCTTTCACCATCTAATTCTGACGCTATGATTCTCCTCGATTCTTTGTTTCCAGTTAGAAGCTCTAGAGCTAGCTCATAAGAAAAATAGTCAGTGACTGGGGGTATATTGCCAGCATAGTCCTCATATCGACCTTCATGAGGTACGTTTAAACATTCAGCCCACTGCTTAGATGAGAAAGATATTTTCTTTCCTTTCACAACCGATGACATCCTAGCAGCTTCCACACCATCCAGCGTGATTTTCAGGTTCATGTAAAACTCATGTACTAGCTTTGGATAATCTATTCGGGCGTTGTCTGAAAACCAGTCTATCCATCCTTGAGATTCAAGAACTCGTAGCAACAGGGACTTACTTGACAGAAGCCACGCCGAGTTTACTTCTTTTTCTGCAGCTACAATCCGAGTTTCCAGGTCCGGATTTACTGAACGTTGAGAGGTACTGCTCGACTCGCCTCGAGCACGCTTTGAAGGTACAGGGCTATCTGGTCCTTTGCTCAGTCTCTTTTGCTTAGCCATTCGAGGATTTGGAGAGGCAGGAGTTCGAAGGTTCGAAGGTTCGAAGCAGAGGGGAAGAGAGGTTGAGAGGTTCGGCGGGAAATGAAAGGTCAAAGGTTTAGGGAAGATAAATAGCCGCGTATCATTTACTTTATCATTTAGGGTTCCCATAAAAAGTAATTTACTAATTAATAAAAAGTAATTAATTAAATTTTTTTTTTTATTTTAAAAAAAAATAAATCGGATTGACAGAACAGTGTGACAGATCGGTTCCACAGATCAGTTTCACAGATCAGTTTCACAGATCAGTTTCACAGATCAGTTTCACAGATCAGTTTCACAGATCAGTTTCACAGATCAGTTTCACAGATCAGTTTCACAGATCAGTTTCACAGATCAGTTTCACAGATCAGTTTCACAGATCAGTTTCACAGATCAGTTATACACAATCCTTGTTTAATAAATTTCACTCTTTCAGAGCATAAGGGCTTTGTGAAGATGTCAGCTAATTGATTTTCAGAACTAACAAATTCTAGAGAAATATCACCCTTCTGGTAATGATCTCTTAGAAAGTGATGTCTGACATCAATGTGCTTAGTTCTAGAGTGAGACACAGGGTTCTTGGATAAGTTGATTGCACTAGTGTTGTCACAGTTAATTGAGACATGTTTAAGATCAAATCCATAATCCAATAGAGTGTGTTTCATCCACAAAATTTGTGCACAGCAACTACCAGCAGCTATGTATTCTGCCTCGGCAGTAGACAATGCAACTGAATTCTGTTTCTTACTACACCATGATACTAGGGATTTTCCAAGCAAATGACATGTTCCTGATGTGCTTTTTCTATCTAACTTACAACCAGCAAAGTCAGCATCTGAATAACTCATTAACTCAAAGGATTGTTCTTTTGGGTAAAACAAACCTAAATTTATAGTATACTTAAGATACTTAAAAATCCGTTTAACAGCTAATAAGTGTGATTCTTTAGGATTAGCTTGAAATCTAGCACACATACATACACTAAACATAATATCAGGTCGACTAGCAGTAAGATAAAGTAAACTACCAATCATACCTCTGTAATTTGTTTGATCAACTGGTTTCCCAGTTTCATCTGTGTCCAATTTACAGGTAGTACTCATAGGAGTTTCACTTTCCTTGATACTATCCAGACCAAAACGTTTTAAAAGATCCTTTGTATATTTACTTTGATTCAAAATAATACCATTTTCATTTTGAAATACTTGAAATCCAAGAAAGTACTTAAGCTCTCCCATTAAGCTCATTTCAAATTCATTTTGCATAACCTTTGAAAAATCAGTACATAAGGAGTTTTTAGAAGATCCAAAAATAATATCATCAACATATATTTGTGCAACTAAAACATCTTTAGAAATTCTTTTAATGAAAAGAGTTGGATCAGCAATCCCTTTAGTAAAACCTTTTGAAATAAGGAAATTGCTAAGTCTATCATACCAAGCTCTTGGAGCTTGTTTCAAACCATATAAAGCTTTAGAAAGTTTAAAAACTTGATTTGGAAAATGGGGATTAGTAAATCCAGGTGGTTGTTCTACAAAAACATCTTCAATTATAAAACCATTTAGAAATGCACTTTTAACATCCATTTGATATAATTTGAAATCCAGATGTGCAGCATATGCAAGTAAGATCCTAATGGCTTCTAGTCTAGCTACAGGTGCAAAAGTTTCCTCATAGTCTATACCTTCTTCTTGACTATATCCTTGTGCAACTAGTCTAGCTTTGTTTC
The DNA here is from genome assembly GCA_963277665.1 of Viscum album. Taxonomy (NCBI): domain Eukaryota; kingdom Viridiplantae; phylum Streptophyta; class Magnoliopsida; order Santalales; family Viscaceae; genus Viscum; species Viscum album. The sequence continues at coordinate 182,649,962 of OY728122.1, forward strand.
TAACTATATTTCCAGATTCATCTATTTTATTTCTAAACACCCATTTTGTGCCTATTGTCAAAGTGTCCTTAGGTCTGTCAACTAATTCCCAGACTTTGTTTCTTTCAAACTGATTTAATTCTTCTTGCATAGCCATTACCCAAAATTCATCATTGATAGCATCATTGATATTTTTAGGTTCTGACTGTGAAAGAAAGGCTTGATGTTCAACCTGGTTTCTTAGAGAAGCTCTAGTTTGTGTTCCTCTATCTAGATTTCCTACAACAGCATCTAAAGGATGGTTCTTTAGAGTCCTAGATGGTCTTGAAAAGATAGAGCTAGAAGTTTCAGGTTCATCTAGAGATTTAGGTTCAACAGAAGAAGATTCTGGAGAATGTCCAGAACTGGATGCTTTTATAACAGGTTCTTTAGATTTATCATTAAGGTCCAGAATAGACAAATCTTCTTCAAGATTCCCAAGAGAGGTTTTAGGCTCATGTGGATCAGTTTCATCAAATTTGATGTGAACAGATTCTTCCACACATTTGGATCTCTTATTGAAAACTCTATAGGCTTTACTAGAGATAGAGTAACCTAGGAAAATTCCTTCATCACTCTTGGATGCAAATTTATCCAGATTATCTTTAGTATTCAGAATAAATACTTTGCAACCAAAAACTTTAAAGTAATTAACCTTAGGCTTTCTATTGTTCCACAACTCATAAGGGGTTTTCTTAAGAACAGGTCTGATCAAGACTCTATTAATGACATAATAAGGTGTATTAACAGCTTCAGCCCAAAAGTAAATAGGCAGGTCATATTCATTGAGCATGGTTCTAGCAATTTCTTGCAGGGTTCTGTTTCTTCTTTCTACTACACCATTCTGTTGGGGTGTCCTAGGGGCAGAAAAGTTATGAGAATAGCCATTGTGAGAGCAGTAAGATTCAAAATCTTGATTTTCAAACTCACGACCATGATCACTTCTCAGGGTCTTAATCTTGAGTCCACTAAGATTTTCTACAGACTTGGGGTATTTAACAAAGTAAGAACAAGCTTCACTTTTGTGAGCTAGAAAATATACCCAAGTATATCTAGAAAAGTCATCTACGAGAACATAGACATAGTGCTTCCCATTTAAACTAGAAACTCTTGATGGTCCAAACAAATCCATGTGAACCAATTCAAGTGGTTGAGAAGTTGAAACTTCTTTCTTTGATTTAAAAGAAACTTTGTGTTGTTTTCCCTTTTGACAGGGATTACAAACTTTGTCTGCTGGAAATTCAAGTTTGGGTAAGTCTCTAACCAAGTTCTTCCTAGAAAGTTTTCTAAGTGAGTGCACATTGCAGTGTCCTAATCTTCTGTGCCAAAGCCAAGACTCTTTATGAAAAGCATTTAAACATGGAATGTTCTGTTTAGCTAAAGAATCTAAATCAACAGCATAAACATTTTCATTTCTTAAAGCAGAAAATACTAAAACATTTTTAGAGTTACAAACATTGCAAGAATCATTTTCAAATTTAACATGAAAACCATCATCACATAACTGAGAAATGCTTAATAGGTTATATTTAAGTCCATCAACAAATAAAACTTTAGAAATCAAAATTGAATCAGTGTTACCAATCTGGCCTAGGCCGATGATTTTCCCTTTTGAGTTATCACCAAAGGTGACAAAGCCTCCATCAACTTTTATTAAGCTCTTGAAACAAGAATAATCTCCAGTCATGTGTCTTGAGCACCCACTGTCTAAATACCATATCTTCTTGTAACAGCTCTTCAAGCAGGTCTCCTACAAAACAGATTTAGATGGAAGATGATTTTGGTACCCAGATCTTCTTGGGTCCAGACAGGTTAGCCAATAACACTTTAGGTACCCATATTTGTCTAATGGGTCTCATATAATTTGTAGAAATAACATCCTTTGAAAGATAAACCTTATTAGATTCATAACTATGAATATAGCTGGATGAGGCATAAGAAGTTCCAGAATTAACTATCTTCTGTCCAGATTTAGGAATGAATCTAGTTTTGGCAACTTTCCTTTGTCCAGGTTGGTATCCTATACCAGTAGTGTATCTAGGTGCAACTTGCTTTCCTAGCATTTGTGTTAGAGTATTTTTACCATTGGTGAACTTCTCTAAATCTTTCTTGAGTTGCTCATTAGACAATTTCAGTTCAGTATTCTCTTTAAGCAGCTGAGCATTCTTTTCTGCTTCTATATCCAGATCAGATTTATGCTTAACATTTAAAGCATACTGTTTCTTTAGACCTTTATATTTATCTTTAAGCTCATTACATGTTTCTTCTAGCATGTCACAGTATTCAAACAATTCAGATTTTGACATGTTTTCTGAGTCAGAATCTTCTCCAGAATAGTATGAATTAAAAGCAGGAGTCTCTGATGTTACCTCAGAAGTGTTTGTCATGAAACACATGTTGGCCCGATTCTTTTCAGAGTCTGAAGATTCAGCTTCACTTGTGCTGTCTTCTGAAGCACTCCAAGTAGCCTTCATGGCCTTCTTGTACTTGTTATTCTTGTATTCATATTTCTTTTTATACTTCAGCTTTGGACAGTCGGCTTTAATGTGTCCTTTTCTCTTGCACTCATAGCAGACAACATCATCTGATTTGTCATTCTTCTTCCAGTCCTTTTTCCATTTGCCTTGTTGGTCATACTTTCCCTTGTAATTTGGTTTCCTAAAAAATTTCTTTTTCCTATAGAACTTTTTGAATCTCCTGGCTATTTGAGCCATCTCATCATCGCTGTCAGAATCATTCTCACTTTCCTCACTGCTTGTACTTTCATTGATAGCTTGAAGCTTTTCCTTATCCTTATTCTTTGAGGTTGTAGTCTTGAAGGCAATAGACTTTCTTGCAGGTTCATTGTCTTCCTCTTTGTTCACTTTAAGCTCTTCTTCATACATCATCAGCTTGCCAATTAGTTCCTTGACAGGTAGAGCACCAATGTCACAGGATTCTCTAATGGAGACAGAGGTTCCTCTCCATCTTTCAGGTAGACATCTCAAAATTCTCATAATTTGTTCCTTTGCTGGAACATCCTTTCCCAGAGAGGTCATTGTGTTGACAATTTCATTGAACCTGAGATACATATCAGAAATGGGTTCATCAGGTTTCATCTTAAAATTATCATACTTAATAGTATAGGTATTCAATCTCATCTCCTTAACATTAGTTGTTCCCTCATGAGAAACAGCTAAGGTATCCCAAATTTCATATGCAGTTTTACATGCAGAAATTCTATTAAACTCTTCATCTCCTAGAGCACAGTACAGAGCATTCATAGCTTTACAATTGTTATTGTAAGCAGTCTTTGTAGGTTCATCCCAAGTAGATCTAGCAGTAGTGGGAATTTTGTATTCAGATTCAATAGCAGTCCAAATATCAAAACCTATGCTTTCTAGATGAATTTTCATTTTCAGTTTCCACTGAGCATAATTAGTTCCATTGAAGAAAGGTGGCCGGTTGGTAGCAGCACCCTCAAGTCTATTATCCATGATATTACAAAAAGAATTTTAAAGAGATAAAAATTTAGAAATAACAGAAATTTTAAGAACTTTAAAATACAACTAAAATCACAGTTCAAAAGCAGAGCACTTTTAGAAAGTATTTACTTCCTCTGATACCAAGTGTTGGTCGGAGTGGACACTCAAGAGGGGGGTGAATTGAGTTCCAATCAAAATTTTCTGTTAAAAACAATTTCTAATAAAATCCCCCAATTTCAAAAATCAATTAAACTGTAGTGAATTTATATAGAATATAAAGGTTCAATTAGCTTCTCAAAGATTGATTAATTCTCAGTTAACTTAATCTTATGATTAAATTAACTTTTGAAACCAATTTACTGATTTATAATAAATATAAACACTTGCGAATTTAATTATCAAAGTAGCTTTGAAGATAGATTATATTTCAAAGTAATAGCAGCGGAATATGAAATAAATATGTATAGTATGGATATAGTATAGCTATAAACACAGAGAAGTAACCAAGAGGTTCAGTCTCAAGCCGAGACTTAGTCCTCTCAAAAGTTTATATAAAAGTGATCCACACCCTGGATCGGGGTTAACAACAGTGAGCACACTGTCCAGGTCACAAGACCTCTACCACAGTTCTACGTGGGAAAACAAACAACAGCAGCCAGCTGTCCAGGTCACAAGACCTCTACCACTATCCACAGTGGGAAGTGAAGTGTAAAAAGTTTGCTGAGGATTTACAGATCCTCCAGTGAAAGTACAGGAGTCAGTGTGTGTGTTTAATACAGCAGATAACACACACTGCTCAAAATGTAGAATAAATAAATCACAGAGCAGAGATGTAGAGTTTAGAAATGGCTCTAGTGATTTCAGTGTAGCACTGGACTCGTTTTGGAATTAATCAGAAGTGATTCTGAGTCCTCTTCTCGATTTTGTTTGAGAAGCAGAGTGTCATATGCTTCAGGTTCACAGGCAGTGAGATGTAGTCGATGAAGCTCTTCAATGATCTATTGTATGCACACCACTCTTCTTGAGTAGGCTTGATTGTATATTTGATTCTGTCTTTCTTGGTTCTTCTTGTATGTACAGAGCTCTTCTCGAGTATGTCGTATGCTCCTTTGTCTCTGTGTATCTTGTCTCACACTTCTTCGCAGCTCTATATATCTTTTTCAGCAGAGTCTTCTTGTATTCATATCACGTGCTCCGTAGGATAGAAAAGGTTTCCTTTCCGCAGGTACGAGGTACGGTTTCCTGACATCCGACAACCTTTATTAATTAATTGTCAGTGTATTAAAACATAACTAATATGACCGTTGGTTAGAATAAATAAAGATAAAGATAAAGAAATTCAAACAGTTGTTTATGACTGTTCAAGAGATCGGTAGGTCATCAGCATTAGAGTAAAGATCGGTGACTCAGATAGATCAGCATCGGTCTGTCATCTGATCGGTGAGTCATTTAGATCAGCATCGGTCTGTCATCTGATCGGTGAGTCATTTTGATCAGCATCGGTCTGTCATCTGATCGGTGAGTCATTTAGATCAGCATCGGTCTGTCATCTGATCGGTGAGTCATTTTGATCAGCATCGGTCTGTCATCTGATCGGTGAGTCATTTTGATCAGCATCGGTGAGTCCTTGGATCGGTGACTCATTTGCATCAGTGACTCATTTGCATCGGTGACTCATTTGCATCGGTGACTCATTTGCATCGGTGACTCATTTGCATCAGTGAGTCATTTGCATCAGTGACTCATTTGCATCGGTGACTCATTTGCATCAGTGACTCTGATGGATCGGTGAGTCTGATTGATCAGTGAGTCTGATTGATCAGTGACTCTGATGGATCGGTGAGTCTGATGAATCGGTGACTCAGATGGATCGGTGAGTCTGATTGATCAGTGACTCTGATGGATCGGTGAGTCTGATGAATCGGTGACTCAGATGGATCGGTGAGTCTGATTGATCAGTGACTCTGATGGATCGGTGAGTCTGATTGATCAGTGACTCTGATTGATCGGTGAGTCTGATGGATCGGTGAGTCTGATGAATCGGTGACTCAGATGGATCGGTGAGTCTGATGAATCGGTGACTCAGATGGATCCAGAAGGCTTCCAAACATACTTTGTAAGTTAATAAGCATAGTTAAAAAAGAACATGATAACTGATTCATTCATAGATTGGAATTATGTTTATGGGACATCAAACCAGATTAAGCATCAATGAGTTGTGATGATTTGTGATTATTAAAACATCAGTTATAAACATGAAATCAGCAATCTTCCAGAGGGCTCAACAAGTCATTTCATGTATAACCTGCCTCTAATCCCTATTCTCCAATGTTAAAATCTTCATTGCCCTTCAGATATATGAAAGGCAATCATCAATGGTAAAAATTGACTTGAGCGTGGTATGGAATTAATCAATAAAACCCAAGGATTGGGTCTAAAAAATAATTTCAAACGTGAAGAAGTCTGAGAGATGGTAGAGATATCAAAAATACGTAATTTGTTTAAGCCTTTGATTCTTTTGACCATTGAATCGTCCATGCCTTGGGTTTGAGCCTTGGAATTTTTCAAGCCTTGATTCGAGTCTCGATTCACCAAGGAAGAGCATTAGAATAGGGTAGCCTCCGCAAAAAGTTTCAGATATCGCGATGAGTTCGTGCCTAGTTAGGATTTTTTTAAATAGACCAGGACACTTTTATCAGTGTTTCTAAAAAAAGGATAAAGGATTTATAATTATAATTATAAATAAAAAAATTGTAAATATATTTATATAATTATATATATTTAAAAAATTTATATATATAAATATAGTAAACATATTTTGTATTTTAATATATTTATAATAATTATATAACTATTTAAATATATAATTATTTATTTATATTATATAAAAACTTTTGTAAAAAATAATATTTATATCATTATATATATTTATATAATTATATATATATAATATTTAAATATAAATATAGTAAATATATTCTTTATTTAAATAAATTTATTATAAATTTTATAATTATTTAAATATATATAATTATTTATTTATAATTATATAAATACTTATTCAAAAAAATAATATTAATTTATTTATAATTATAAATATATAGATGTATTGATATAGTAAATATACATTTATAAATATTTTTATTTATAAATATTTTTTTACAAATATATTTTTAACATTATTAAAAAATATTTAATCTTAAGTTCATGAACGTTAAAAATGTGTGGAATTGAATAATTAAAAATGAGTACACTTTAAAAATATTGAAAAAATTGATAAGTATTATTAGTTAAATATAAATTATTAAAAAAATATGGATATATATTGAAATAAAGATTAATACATATTGAAAATATTAAAACATAGTAAATATATATATATATATATATATAATAAATAATATAAATTGACTAAATTCACAAAAAAAAATAAAAAGTAAAAAGTAATACATATTAAAGAAGAATTAATACATAATTGTAATAAAATTAAAAATAAATAAATTAAATTTACTACGATTAAAGACATGATGTTTTAATTTTATCATTATAGGGTCCTGAAAATTCCGCCAAGAGAAGAAAATACCCCCACAAATGCTTTGCAAAAGGAAGAAAGTACTCCTACAAGTCTAGTAAGGTGAATGGACTCAAATTGAGTTGCAATCTTCAGAAGAAACTTGAAGGAATTCATGTTTTCAAATCATTTCAAGTGGATCGTATACCATCACCAGGAAAGGTACGTGGACCAGTTGGATCGCGAACCACTAGGTAGGCATAATGATCTGCAATGTGCTGGCCCATGGAGCGATGGCTAGTGAAACAAGGAAGACTGTGAACCACATCGTCGAAGGAATTGTGCACACAAACTCAATCCACATACCATACCATGAACCCATCATTTCACTGACAAAGCAAACCCACAAGCTTTCGCGAACCATTATTGTGAACCAAAGCCTCTGTAAACTTTGGTTGACCGAGTCTTCTGCAGGTCAGGATATCTGCATGGGATTCTGCAAATGGTGTCGCATGCCCAATAGATACAAGTGTCATGATGCTCTATAAAAGGGACCAAAGTATAAGGATAAAGGATGGATGAAGAAGGCTTGAAGGGGACTTAGAGGATGGAAGAAAGAGTTTAGAGAAAACTCTAAATTCTATTTTGATTCATCAGGGAAGCCCGAATCGTGAACCATTCTCTCCATAGGTACAACCAGATGCGAACCATAAAATGAAGGAATTGAATAAAAAATAGAACCGAGAACCTAATTGGTGAACTGAAAACCATGTAATTCTCATGGATGAATTCCCTCCGAACGATAATCCCTTGGACCCTCCTTCAATGTGGTCCTCCACTTAGTGCACCTTTGCGCTGACTGAACCCGACACTACGTACTGCATCAGTACTCTGATGGAACACAAAGAGAAGAGATGGGTCATGTACCACTATGGTACATAGTCATCAATTCCCATGCCCATGTACTGCATAGGTACATGGACGACCCCTCTTCCCGTATACCACTATGGTATGAGGAGATTCCCCATCCTGCATAAGAGCCTAGTACGTGGAATGGGGTATTTTTGGGTATTATTTCCTCAGGTCCCAACCTCACCCTTTTATTACTATCCAGTCCTCCATGATCCCTCTGCTAACTAGTCCTCTAGCATCAGGGAAAAGCCTCCTCCAAAGCCACCAGACCCGTATGATCAGACCATCTGGTGCATCATCGCACCCCTTTGAGTCAACATGCCCATGGTAAGCGAAATCGTGAAGGCTCTCCCCACAGCAGTTTGGGATTTGGGAATTCCTATGGTTATACATTCCCATGGTAACCCATAGTTCAACCTTAGGATGTCAATGAGAACCTCCCCATTCTAGGGAATAAGGGTGATCACTTTCTTTTCTATTCGATGAGGAATAGTGATCTGTCGAAGGGGTTATGTTCACTCCCCCCTTTGATGAGGAAAAAACTCCTCCCCTTACCAGAATGTATTCTGGGGCCCTGCCACTATGGTAAGTCCCCAATATTCAGAGTTAGGCCTACATGACCTTCAATGTCATTGCACATTGAAGGGTTCATTGCTCTGCACCCTCGCCCACGATCGCCCCGGCCTCTTCCGACACGGGCTCTCCCTCCCCCACCAACAGGGGAGGAGGCATGTGCATTGTTGAATATTTTACATCTTGTGGTTTCTCAAACCAATCATGACTCGTGTGGGCATAGATGTTTGTGAGGATTACAATATCCACACAGTATGAACTATGAGAACTCTGATTCCTAATCAAACCCGAATACATAGGAAGCCTACCTAAAGGCTCGTGCTCAAAAGGGTTCCCATCCAAAAGGGTTCACCCAATCATGTTTCCCTCAAATGGGAAAATTCTATGTGTAAGACCCAAAAAATATGAACTATGAGAACATAAATTCTTGAAAAAACTAGGATACATAGGACGCCTACCTAAAGGCTCGAGCTCAAAAGGGTGCTCATCCAAAATGGTTCACCCAATCATGTTTCCCTCAAATGGGCAGCTTTTATGCGTAATCCCCACAAAATATGAACTATGAGAACTCTGATTCCTAACCAAATCATGATATGTAGGATTCCTTCTAGAAGGCCCGAGCTCAAAAGGGTGCCCTCCCATGAAGGTTCCACCAAACCATGCCCCCTCAATGGGAAGCTTCTATGCGTAAGCCCCACACGATCTAAACTATGTGGGTTCTGATTCCTCTCCTGAGGATACGTAGGAATACCTTCTTATGGTCCCAATCCCAACATCAATTCACCTTCCATTCCCCTTGGATGATGATAAACTCTATAGTGCCTTATTATATGGGTCAAGTCAGCATTTCCTTCATAGCATCAAATACATGCATGCTTACGTAGATCTCGCAAACCAAGGGTAGCTCACGGACACACTCTTTTGGAATGAACCAAGGATTCAAGAACATATGAACATGACTTAAATCTATAAGAGAGTCCTGAAATAGTAAAAATCCTCCCCCAGAAGGGTGAGGTGAGCCTGACCTCCCATTCTCTTGACCAATGGAGTCTTTAAGTGTCATTGGACCAATTTTCAGCCAACGAGCACCTGCCTTTGGAAATAAGGTCCATGAATCATGGATACCAGGGCCATTGAGCATTCATGGCTCCATGAATAAGCCTATTGGAGACCGTCTGAGGAAGTTATATATGAGAAGGACCGATTGCACAAGTGATTGACCCCCACGCAATCGTCCTCTGGGACCAACAGTTCCTGCAAGTTCAATTAAACATTATTTAAAGGATAATGATGCTGAATGGGTTGAAACAAAGGAATGGTGAATTTGAAAAGAACCTATCTCTATAAAAAAGGATGTGTTATCATCCTCATCATGCCATTTTCAAACCACCTGGAAATTCTCCCCCTTGGAGGCAGAATAAAAATGGTGAACCCTATGTGAATCTTTAACAAAAGTGGTGTTCTTACCCCACTCAAGCCCCTTTGCCCCATAGCAAAAGAAAAACGGGAAGGGGCCAAGTTGAATCGCCAAATATGCATTTGTTTAAAAGAATGATACTTTGATGAGGTTTTGTGGTCTTTATGTCATATATGTATATTGTAGGTTCCCACAGAGCAACCTTCGAACCAAATGATATCCCAAAGACCCATGAAGACACACACATTGGTGATCCCACAGGTGATCGGGGCCCCAACAAAGAGTAGGACCCCCTCACCTACCCAGCATCATCAATGTTGGGTATCTGACATGATGATCAGGGAGTACCATAGAAATGGTACTCTCCCCACGTTGGAGGTCACGAGAAAAGCCCTCATGTGTGCAAAAGTCCGCCAGCCACCTCTTCGACCACTGTACTCACCTTAACACAAGCTGGACCCGGTGGTCATTTCCAACCGTTTCAGGAGCCTATACCCAAAATGTGACAATGAGTACCTCCCTTATCTTAGGGAGAAAGATAAATCCAATGATGATGACTTCATATTAACTGCACAGGGGTCCTCCCCATGGGCCCCCACTAGAGATCATCGTCGCTGACACCGGATGACCAAGCCTCCTCCCACTGAAGAGGACCTTATGTCGAGGGCACCTGCCAATGTCTAGGAGACTCGGGCTCCTCAGGCTTCCCGCCATGGGTGGTGAATATATAATCAGAAACACACTATCACCCTGGTTCCTGAAGAAGCAGCTTCATCGTACTAACGTTGTGGCATTCAACATGTAGACATTTGACTCTACCCCCTCCACTCAAGACCACCACAGAAATAGGGTGTCACAATACAAGCACATTCATGTCCCTATTAATGTTCATCGATCCCGCCATGCAGACAGAGCGGTTAACTATAGGCTGATACAGATATCTACTGACACACAACAAGCCCGTTATCCTAATAGAGAAGCAACCAGCTACACACAGGTACAAACACCTACTGATGCATTTAAAGCCTCCCAATAAAATATGGCGGCAACCAGCTACACACAGGTACAAATACTTGCTGATGCAATTCAATCTCACCATCCAAATAGGATGGAAACCAAATATGAGAAGAGTCAAATTTCTGTGGATTAATACAAAGCATATGAGGCAAATACAATGGTAAGAGAGCATATGAAAATCCCTTATCCTGAATATGAAGACCACCAGTCAAATACGGTGGAAAAAGAGAAGAAAACTAGTGACAGACTCGTTCCTTTGTCCCGACACAGGATAACTACCAGTATCTACTAGAAACTCATGGGGAACCGGAGCAGGCACAAACTCCTACTCTGATATCGGAATGGGCCTTCATACCCATTCCATCCAAATATGTATCTTAGGACATCTTGGAAATGATGGAAGATCCAACGTTGATTCCAAACCTTATCCTCCAAACATGCCAATATATCATTTCATCGGCAGAAAAGGCGAGAAATCGGTCCCACGACCTAGTTTCCTCAAACGGAATGACTCACTTGCAAAATTAGTTAGTCACTCCTGAGCAGTTATGCATTCCTACTCCAGTTCAGGAGCATTGACGGAAATATCCCATGATATACGGACAACCAGATCAGAAAAAAATACATGTTCCAACTGGAGGATGTCGGTACAACATGGTGGCTACTCCCAAGCAGGTATGTATCCCTTCCAAAAATCAAGATGTTCGTTGGCATATCCCAAAGACATGATGAGACCCCCAAAAGATAGGGACTCATATATGAAGGCTATTAAAAATAGCATATGGCCCCAGTTACCTGCAATAGAGCGTCCAAAAATGATACGCGCCAAAGGCAACCAGAAAATGAAGAGTACATGCATAATCCTACTCTGCTAGAAGCTTGGGTTCTTGAAGCCCTCGAAAATATATCAATAAAGGCTCAAGACCTTGATATTCAATTACCAAATTTTGGAAGTTGTAGTAGTAGTTTCAAGGGTCCTCCCTGCAATGTCTCTACCAGCATATCTGAAGTTCCTACATAGAGCACCCACAAGGGATCACTCCATGGGCCAGGAATGATCAATCATGAGATCCTATCTCTTGATGCGCTTTGGGGTAGTCCTCCCATCGGCCTGAAGATCAGATAGCAATAAGGTCCTCCCCTTGATGTCATCCACCCTGATGGTCCTCCCCAGGGTATACGCTGTAGATATGCTTCTCCCTACTGTTGGACGTCAAGTCATGATTGTATTCCTCTCCATAATGAAAACCATTGTGAAGGTCCTCCCTACAATTGTAGTTGCTATGAAGGTTTTCAACATAATAACACCAAGAAATGAGAATGTCCTCCCCTCATTTCAGTACATCCTGAAGTCCCTCCCCAAGATGTGTAATGTAGAAATTCTCCCTACAACTAGGTATTAAGTCATGATGGAAGTCCTCTCCATGATGATGGTCATTGTGAAGCCCCCCCCCCCCCTCACAATGAAAGTTAATGTGAATCCCCCCCCCCATAGTGACATCAAGTAGCAAGAAGGTCCTTCCCTCACTGTAGCCCTCCCTGAAGGTCCTCCCTAGGGTATACACCGTAAGGACCTTTCTTGCGGTCGGGCATCAAGTTTCAATATTAGCCCTTTCCATTGCAGTGCCGACTATGAAGTTCCTCACCATAATCAAGATTCATACTAGTATGAAGGTCCTCCCCTTTCCGGAAAAAATGTGAGAAATCCCTCCTATGTTGAGGCACTCAGAAAAATGGATTCAGACACATCGGTCACTCCATCTATAGTGAGTAATATTCTTTCTCAACCAAAGGATGGCTCAGGGCTACACTCATCTTCTGAGACACCTCTGTGGAATCCACAAATCAATAATTCTCCCACCATCCCGGTTTCTTGGAATGAAATTATTAAGAATAGTCTACCTGGGCATATCGAGTAGAGGAGCCTCGGAAAGAAAAACAACATGATATGTTGCTTGTGAGAAGACAAATAGTTGGAGATAATATACTAGTGATGTATTGGCCTAAGGCCACTTCTCACTTTGACATACCAGGAGAGTTGTATGGGGAATTCATGCATGACATTATCCCCAACATATTGATGACTCTTTTTCAGCTGAAGAAATAATTCCTACCCTACAAAGGATATGCAGAACAAGTCAGAATGACAGGGGAGCTTCTCCGTCTAATCGACCTGGAATCCCTCACTTCTACAAGGTATCCACAATCAGAAAGGTGGAAGAAAACCCTTGAACTGGCCTACCTCCATACACTATATAAATTGCATCGCCTCATTGGAAACACCCCGACAAGAGTTTAAATTTGGGGATGGGGAGAACATGGAGCTCTGCACTTCACCCCATGTCCCATCCAATAAACCCCATTGAAAATTAAATCATGAAATGTCATCACCCAAAGGCAGCAATCAAGTAAAACCCCTTCTCAAGAAACATGTGATACTGATCAAAAACCGGCCTGAAGTTGGTCTCAAAAGCGTCAGGGCCGAAGGGATCAAGCCATCAAAAAGCTTCTAAGTCAGGAAACCATGAACATCTAGCAAGCTTCCCGCCTAAGGGAATTCAACCAGAAAGTAGTTCTCATGTCTTAAAAAGACCATAGATTCCATATAGGCCCAATGATATACTCAAATCACACCATTGCGGGAGTATGTGAAATTGAAAAGGTGGAAATAGTGTTGGCTACGGCCGAAATATGGGAACAACCCCATCCCACAGGGTTGGTAGAATTTTTAAATCAAAATTCCCCCATAAGACTAATAAATCTAGGTCATATCATATCAATAGGATAATGGGAAAAACTCAATCCCGCAAGGCTGGTGGAATTTTTACCTCAAATCCCCGCACATAGGACATTTGTATTCCACCATTTGGAAAAAATGATGGACATAGGAGTCACCCATTCCACCCTTTCTCATTGTTTTGCACTCTCCGAGACAATGGTGTGTTACGAGGTCAGAACAGGGCTCCATTTTGGTTAACCTTAGCCAAGAAACCTAAAGAATGTCATATAATGGAAGGATAAAGACCAAAAAAGGGTGTAGAAATCTATCGTACCATTCTACACTGGGGACACCACCCCCAATGTGGTATTCATTAGTGAATGTGGTAAACGTCAACCCCACAGAGATCACAGGAAATGACATAGAGGGAGAGGACACGAAGGATGATGGTTCCTTCCCATAAGAATCCCACACTGATCATGATGGTGTGCATACCCAGAACCAAAGAGAGATCCTAAATTTAGGCACCCCCTCAGATAATCTGTCGCTACCTCCCCCGCAAAACTCCAATAAGGAGAAGAATAAATCCAAGGTCGTCTATGAACCACCTCATCCTCTACCTTAGAATTCATCCCTCACTATCGATGAGAGGTTCTCCAAGCATGAGGAAGAAATGAAAGATCTGAAGAGAATTAATGTCGAGCTACATTGAGGGAGCTAACTTCCAGATGTGTTCCACCTGTTGAACATCATAAGGTGCTCCCAGAAGAGGTTAACATACTATAGGTACTCATTCTAGTGAATGAAGTCGGGCTCAGAGGACTGTTGAAACCAGACTTGGAAGTACATCAAGACTTCCCCCCGCTGGGACGGTAGCTTGAATATATCCAGGTGAACCCACAAATGATACCCACGGCTAGGTATCCACCCCAAATTCCAACAGCACCGGCATGCCCTGTCTTGGCCACTACCGCACCAGCCCAATATCAAGCCCAATAGTATATGAATCAAGGGCACTTAAACACTATCGATCAATTAATAGCTTGATTATAATCCATGGAGGGGTGACGTGCTTTGATACAGCTAGAGTGCAAACCCTACCCTGAGTGGGTGAGCAATGTTCTACCACCTTCAAACTTTGGGAACTCCGTATTCCTAGTATTTAATGGATCAGGGGACCTAGAACCGGATTTAATACACTATGCCTTTTATAGTGACCCCATGATGGTAAATCCAGAGCAGCAAAAAGCAGTAAAACTCTGGTTCTTCATATGAACCCTACAGGGCTCAGCCTTCATGTGGTATACTAGCCTTCTAGCCAATTCAATTACAGGCTGGGAGGACCTACTATGAAGGTTTCTCTTCCAGTTAAATTCAATGCAGCCTAAGACGATGGTCAGTGAACTCATGAACTAAAAATAGTGAGAGAAAAAAAGAGACTCATAATTCATTGCCAGATGGAAAGGCCTGACTTATTCCCGGAACCGGCCTCTCCCCTAGGATGAGATTCTCACCATGTGCATCGATAAACTTTTTGATGAATTGCAAAGGCCTCTCATCCCGGTGAAGTACACAAGTGGGTTTAGGGAATTCTATGACATTTTCCAATAGATAGAAGACTCCTTGCAATGGATTAATCATAAGTGTCAAGTGGCCCCATCAACCCCAGGGAAAAGAGCGAGAAAAGATGAAGCAGCTTCTATCATGCTTAAGCCACCCCTGGTACCAGCACTGGTTGTGAGGCCCCCACCAAACCATGCGAGACCCCATGGATGCCAACAACCACCCCCACCTCAGCAAGATAGGGATGGGGTACTAAAAGAAATCTGTTCAAAGAACGAAGAAATAAATTTTACATGTTCTGAGATAACTAGGTTCATGATTATTTCATAGCCGCCATAAATTTCAATTTGCTCGGGATACTAGAGCCAAAGCGAGTCGATGAAGTGGGTCTCGATGACCGTCAAAATTACTGTCCCTATAACAATATACTGGGACACACCATCCAAGAATGTTTCATTTTCAAGGATATCCTACAAAAGATGGTGGTTTCCAGTTAATTAAAATTGGGCCCTCCAACAGCACAAGTGGTGTAAGTTTCCACCTCAAAATCAAGAGAAGAGGAGGAGTGGAATACATTCTCCAGTAAGAATGAGAAAAAGTTAGACAATTTGATGACCCGAAATACCATCAAATGAGTTCATGGAATCCTCCATGCATAGTTGAAATTTCCAAGTGTGCCCCAAAAAGCTCCAAATACAATATAGCCATCCTCCTCAGCCTCTAGGTCCTCCAAATTCCAGAAGGGCGGAAAGAAAGAGCAAGAAGATGAGATGACACCATAGTCAAAGTAATTGTTGAAACTTTTGGACTTTATTCCAACAGACTTCGTACAACAGGCACCACCCTACCAAATAGTATAACAGGCACCGCCCTGCCAAACGGTACAACTAGCACCGTCCCTCCAAATAGCACCGTCAAAATGAGATAGTCAGATAGAAACAGTGTCAGATCAATAACCAATATTCAACTCCATTAATTTCATTCACTTGATGGACCCATTCTCAGATGGAGACTATGGCCAAGAACCTAAATTCCCCACACCCAATTAGGGAGTTGGAGGAAGAGGCCACAGAGATCGGAGGTTTACTAGAAGGCATGATCATGGTAGGAGTCAAATTCATGTCCATGCCATAAATTAGACCGCTAATATCATAGAAACTCACGGAAGGACCCTCTGGAAGACACAATAAGAACTGGAATGCTCCTCCTCCCCCATCGAAAGAAATTCAAGCCCAGTTATCTTGGAATATCCATCAGGGGAAGAAAAAATACCAAACCACCCAAGGAATATAGGCAGACTATTTCATCCCAACCTGGATAGGACCATAGCACCACCAGCTCTGATAACAGAGGTCGAACCATCTACATCCAAATCTCGGACCCCTAAAGTGTCTGTGAAAGAGAAACCCCAAGCTGGGAAGCACCAATCTTTAGAGAAGAAGTATGATATTTTAATGAATCTAGCTTCAGTACAAGAAAATATGTCAATCCCGGATGCATTAATCCTATCTGCAGATCTTAGGGAGGCACTCATCGAAGCCTTACTAAGTCCTCAGTAGTTTGATGCTAAACTAGCAGCAATTGAAGTCTACTGAATAGAGACTTGTCCTAAATAATGTCATTCCATCATCTCCTTCCCAAATATAGATGAAGACGCTGTCATGAAAGGGCACATAAAACCCTTATATGTGTCTGGCATGATAAATGGGATTGATGTTCGGAGGATCTCCATCGATAACGGTTCTGGAGTCAACCTCCTCCCATTATGAATGCTTTATCGACTAGGTTATGCTGAAGACATCTTGACACATTGCACTGCAACTCTAATAGGATATGACAAGAGTGAGAAGAAACTGTTGGGACTAATCAAGCATAAAACATGGCTAAGAGATCTCATATCTGATTCTGAGTTCCTAGTAGTACGGAAAAGTACGACCTTCAACATCATGTTAGGGAGGCCCTGGCTAAATCAGCACGTTGCAATTCTATCATCATACCATCAATGCATCAAATATATCACTAATGGAAAAAAACGGGACATTGCACGATGATAAATCCCTGTTTGAGTCATGTTAGTCTCATTATATCGACGCGGGGTTTTATAAATTGGAATAAAAACATCTTTTGGCCGATGAAATTTATTGGATCCATGCCTCGAATGGATTGGAGATGGCTCTCGCCAACCCCCTCCAGTAACATGGGGAAGAGTATGTACTACCCATCAACCAAGTTGAATGAATAAGTGCGAGTCCAGATGCAGGATCAATCGTCCGCATGGTCTATGTTATGGCCACCATGTCCAAGGACCCGGAAGAGTGGGTTGAATCCCATGATAACAGGAAATTATCTATCAATGATGCTTTCAACCTGTCCTCGGGACATCAAACTACCCTTGCCTCACACACTAAGGAAAAAGATGATTTCTCTCCCAACATTGCAGAGTTCTTCTCAAAAATAATTTCTCCATATAAATATGAAGATGATGAAGATGACAAAGAAGAAGAAGAGGAGGAGGAGGAAGAAGACCTCAAAGATTCCCCTCCATTAATTGAAGAAGGTGTCTCCACCACAATCGATGAACTTAGGGAGATAAATATGGGCACTAAAGACAACATGTGGCCCACTCTGATCAGTGTTGATATGCCTGTTGGGGAGCATGATGCATATACCTACTTCCTAAAGAATAATCGAGATGTGTTTTCCTGAAACTACACTAAAATTCCAGGCCTCTTTCCTGAGGTTTCCACTCATCATATGGGCTTACCAGAAGACCATTAGGGCAAGAAGTAAGTGGCCCGAAGGACCCACCTGATGCATTCTGCCAAAATAGAGGCTGAAGTTGACAAAATGATCAAATATAACTTCATACAGGAGGTCCAATATCCTATCTGGATAGAAAACATAGATTCTATCAAAAATAATAATGGATGGATTAGAATTTTCATTGACTTCAGGGAACTTAATCGACATTTCCCAAATGACGACTTCCTGGTCCTGATCACTGAATTGTTGATCGATGCAATAGCTAGATATTAAGTCATCTCTTTCATGGATGGCTATTATAGATACAATAAAATACGGATGGCCTGAGGAGATGAATAAGATACTACTTTTAGGGCTCCTCAGGGAGTGTTCTGTTATAAAGTGATGCCCTTTGGTCTAAAGAATTTAGGTGCCACATATCAGCGTTCCATGCACCGCATCTTCAAGTCCTTCTTCGGAGAATTCGTTGAGTGTTATATCAATGATTTGGTGGTTAAATCATGATACCTCGCGAACCACCTGGCCGATATTGAAATAGTCTTCAACAAGTTGTGATAGCATAGTTTAAAGATGAATCCCCTAAAGTTCTCCTTTGGCATTACTTTGAGAAAATTCCTCAGCTTCATCGTATGCCATCATGGCATCGAAGTCGACCCCGAGAAGACAAAATCCATCCTTGGTATGTCCCCACCACATAACCTCACCGAGTTAAGAGGTCTCTAGGTGCACCACACCTACATTTCGTGCTTCATAGCTAACCTAGAAGGTAAATGTTTACCTTTAACCAATATCATGAAGAAAGGAGTTACATATGAGTGGGATAATTATTGTCAAGAATAGTTTGACAATCTCAAAAGATATATCCTAAGCCCATCATTGCTGATTCCACCAGTTGATAGGAGGCCACTCATTTTGTATGTAACTGCCCTGGAATAGTCATTAGGTGCCTTCCTCGCATAGAAAAATGGTGTGGGTAGCGAGAACAACCTCTATTACTTCATCCTAACAATGATCGATGCTGAAACTCAGTATTCAAAAATTGAAAAGAATTGGCTAGCCCTAATCTTCACAGTTCAGAAAATCCGACATTACATGCAGCACCATGAGATCCAACTGGTCTCCCGCTATAACCCGCTCAAATATATACTCAATTGTACCATATTAAATGGGATCCAATCATGATGGGAGGTCATTCTACAAAAGTTTTACATATTTTACATGCCCCAAAAGGTCATAAAAGGATAGGTTCTAGAAAAATTCTTGGATTAGAACACCTTAGAAGAAACAACACTATTGGATGCTGAACTTCCAGATTGAGAAGTGTTTTTTGTTTAGAAGGACCCCCGTATATGGTAAATGTAATTCAATGGTGATTCTCGAAGCCCGACATGGAATATGATGGAGGATCCCATGATCAAAAAATTGGGGCTGGGAATTATACTTGTATCCCTCAAAAAGGGCATATTTACTTACTCTTTCCTTCTTTTGGAAGGGTGTACAAATAATGAATTAGAATATCATGCCCTTATTGCAGTCTTGGAACTGGCACATCATGTGAACGCTAAACACCTAAAGATAGAGGGTGATTTAGATCTAGTCATCAAATAGGTCAATGGTGACTACGCTATCAAGAAGGAGGTATTGGTCCCCTTGATGAACCATGTTTGAGAAATGATGGAAGAATTCCCATCAGAACCAACATTGTCCTATGTCCCCCAGTCACAAAATGTTCAATCCATCTCTTTCGAAAATGCAGCCATAGCCTTGGCTGATCCAGACCGGGATGAAATAATCATTAGCATTGCTCATCACGGTATGATCTTACCATTCATCTAGAGCAATACGGAGGAAATCGATGAAATTATCCCCGTCTCTAATCCTTGTGGTCATACCACCAGTTGGATGACTCCCATTGAAAATTACCTTCGGAATGGGGAACTCTGGCCATATAGGGCTATAAGGGATCAGGTCCAAAGATGGGCAGTCAATTTTTCCATGTACAATGGGGTAAACCAATAAAATTTCCTATATAAATGAGGCCTTGATGGAGTCCTTCTCAGGTGCATGATGGAGAAGAAACTTCTGTCATAATGAAAGAAGTGCACGTCAGAGCTTGTGGAGAGAACCAATCAGCAACCAATCTCTCACACCAAATTCAAAGGATTTGGTATCACTGGACCACCATGATATAGGATAATTCCATATTCACCAAGAAGTTCCATTCCTTCCATGTTCATGATAATTTCATACACTGACCCCCAGAGTTAATTCATATATCTAAGTACTCATGGCCATTCTCTTCCTGGGGGATGGATATTGTGGGACCATATCCTCCTACCACTGCTAGACACTTTAAGTTCATACTCATAGTGCCTGAATTATTTTCCAATTGGGCCGAAGCCATACCCCTTAAGGAATTCGGGAAAAAATATCATCAACTTTGTGAAGGAAAACATCATCACTAGATTTCGTGTACCTAATACCATCCTGACTGAAAACGGCACTAACTTCTGCTCTACTGAGTTGGAAAATCTATACCAGGAGTATGGAATTAAATCCAATTGTTCGTCCCATTACCATGCGGAGTACAATAGGAAAATAGAGGCTTTCAATAAGACTTTGTCCAACATATTATAGAAGATGGTTGACAAGGATAAGAAATCATGGCTAGAAAATCCCCTTCATTCTTTATGGGCTTACCGAACCATGACCCACACCGCCACCCTAGAAACCCTGTACTAACTTGTATACGGACCAGAAGCGGTTTTGCCTATCAAAATCCAAGTGCCATCACTTCATGAGGCCATTTGCGATCGATTGTCCATGGATGAGAAATCCGAGAGACATTTTTATGAATTAGAGCATCTAGATGAGAAAAGTATACACACTTTACACCATTTGGAAATCTACCAAAATCAGATTGCACGAGCCTTCAACAAAAAGGATTGCCTTCGATCTTTCCTCGAAGGAGAAATGGTTTTAGTTCTCATAACCCTGATGATACTTAAGAAGAAGCCCCCAAATCTTGAACAAAAGTAAGACAGACCATATTTCATACATAGGGTCTATTCCTATGGAGCATACGCTCTGATATCAATGGACAGACAGCTCATTATGACTCCTACAAATGTGAAGTTCTTGAATAAATACTTCTTGAAATAGCCAACCATGCAAAGGTCCAAACTGTAAGACCTTAAACTATGACTAGAAGAAAACCCTGTTAATGTTCCAAGCTCTACGACCCTAAATAATGAGTTATAATTTCTAGAAGTCAAGTTATGAACTCTAAGATCTTATACTATGAGTAACAGCAATTCCATGTTAATGGTCCAAACTCTATAACCCTAAACTATGAATTGTTGTCCTGACCACATGACGTTAAATTGTATGGTATTATTCCATGAAACATGACATTGAACCACCATAAGAAGGCCCAAACTCTAAGACCATAAACTATAAGTAACATCCAACCATGTTAATGGTCCAAGCTCTATGACCCTAAACTATGAGTTATAATACCCAGAAGCCAACAGTCTAAACTATAAGACCGTAAACTAAGAGTCATTGTCCTTTCCACATGATGTTAAACTATAAGGAACTCATCCCTAAAACATGACAATAAACTATGACTCGTGTCCTCACCATAAGACATTAAACTACATGACACAAAACATCCTAATTGTATGACAATAAACTACATAATCTCTTATAGATTTATGTACAACTGGATTCTTTCCCTCGTAGGATACGTAGTGATGCCTCGATCCTCGATCTTGACCCAACCCCCATAAAAAATGCCTCCATCATTCCCCCTATCTACCCACATTCATAAGGGAAACCCTTATCACTCCTTGTTTCTCACATCAAGTATAACTCTCATGAGCTTAGGATTAGTGGTAGGGATTATATTAAAAAAGACAACAATAGAGTAACATGGTAGACCTAGAAACTGTGATGGATATAAAAAAAATGACCCTACCCCTAGACCGAGAAGAATCAATACAGGGTACATAAAAAACTATATACGGCTTGATTCCTACCCTTGCAGGATATATAGAGATGCCTTGATCCTCGATCTTGGCCCAGTCCCATCAAGAAAGAAAAAATAAAATGCCCCCATCATATCCTTTACCTCCCAAAATCTATGAAAGAAAACCATATGTCCACTCCTTGTTTCTCACAATGAGTATGAATCACGTGATATTAGGATCAATGGTAAGGATTCCCCTACACAAATAAGTTATGGATAATTATGGTGGACCTAGAACCCCTAGAAAATGAAAGGGAAATGTCCCTACATATAGATCAAGGCAGATCGGTACAGGGAATGTTCAGAACTGTGTGCAGCTTGATTCTTGCCCTCATGGGATACGTAGTGACACTTGGATTTGGCATCCTATCCCAACTGTCATCAAACAAAAAGAAAAGAGAAAAAAAATTCCCTCAAATGTCCCTAAACATTGAGAAAACATTTACAAGGAACGTTAAGAACTACGTGTGTCTTGGTTCCTTCCCTTGAAAGATATGTAGTGATGCTTAGATTTGGAATCCTAGCCCAACCACCAGCAAAAAATGCCCCTTTTCCCCCATACGTAGGTCAGACTTGTACGGGGAGTCCATGAAAGGTCATATTGCATGACAATAAACTACGAAATTCTTCAAGAGTTATGTGTAGCCTAGTCCTCGATGTTACGAGATTCCGTACATGGCCTTCAGTCATGAGAAGTAAAAAGATCATGCTTCCCCCTATACATATGAGTCATACCTATGGGGAATCTCCAAGTAGTTCATAGTTAATAATGGTCTGGGTATTCCCACGTTCCCAGGCACATCTTTCCTATTTGTCAAGCTCCGTGCTCTGGGAAAACTTGGATCTCCATAATCATTCATGGCTATTTCAGATAGAAGGCTAGTGTCCAGTGGACACCTTTGTTTGACTATTTACATCATGCCCCGGAGGCTCTGCGTATGTTTCCTAGAAAAACGGTTGTCAATCAAAGGAAAATTCATCCTCAGGAGAGTCCTCTCCTATTTCAGTACGACCAAAGGCTTCAAAGACCCATGTCATCCCCTCTAATTCAAGTTTCCCTAGGGACTATGGTTTACACCTTCTATTATCACTCACATCTAGGGAGCCTTAGAGAATCTTGATTGTGATTAACTCAAATCTATTAAAAGGTATTTATGAAAGTATAATCTTCCTCATTGCATGAATCTAAATTGCATGGCGTCATGTCCTCACTGCATGACTCTAAACTGCATGGTGTCATTTCCTCACCACATGACATTAAACTGCGATGCCAAAATCATCCTTGTTTAATGACATTAAACTGTGTTGCATTGGATTAAGCCTAAAGTACCCTCTAATGCTGATCTTTCTATCTTTTTAGGAAGTGACCCAGAATACTCGTAATCTATTATTTCTCACACCGAGCATAGCTCATGTGAGCTTAGGGATCTTATTGAGAGATACACCATGACATTATGGAAAATCATCCCAGGAATTTGGTCCTAGAAGCACGCCCTAAAAGGAATGTCACTATTCCCACCCCTAAGAGGAACCCCAAATCCTAGCCATGTGACAATTAAATGTCCAGGTACTCCAATGATGGAATGAATGCCTCACCCTGCGTTTGAGTTGGATCTACATAAGGGAACCTGATCTTATGAGTAAATTGCAGCCCAAATGTCCCCAATATGTCTGGATTCACTCTTACCATACCCAAAACTCTATTCATTGAGGGATCTTGAATCCCCATAACCCTCCAAGTCCATATGAAATAGAAGGTCAGTGTCTTGTGGACACTTTTTCTTGACTATTCACATCATTCCCTAGTGGCTCTGCATATGTTTCCCACAAAAATAGCCACCAATAAAAGGAAATTCATCCCTATGAGATTCCTCTCCTATATCAGTATACCCAATGGCTTCCAAGCCTCATTCCATCCCTCCTGATTCAAGGGCCCTTAAAGTCATGGTTTACATTTTCCTCCTTACACACATCCTGGATATATCAGAAAATACATGCACGATTTATCTTTGGTCTCTTTTTAGGTTTTTAAGGATGCCCCATCCATATGTGTGAAGTTGATCCGCATACAAAATAAAAGTGCCTCCACTCATTTCCAGGATCCCTTGAAGAAGTCCAGTTAAAATTCCCCTTTTGTGTTTAGGTGTACCCCTTGTTGAAGGTCACATATCGTATTTAGAAAGTTATCAATCTACATAATCCCCAATGGCCATCAGAAATAGAAGTCCAATGTACTGCGGATACCTTTGATTGACTATTCACATCATGCCCCAATGGCTTTGCATATGTTGCCAACAAAAATGGTTTTTGATCAAAGGAAAATGTGTCCCCAGGAGAGTCCTTTCCAAACTTATGTATGATCAAATGAAATTAATGTCCTGTCACACCCTAGATTTGGGAAAACTCTTAGATAAAAGCTAACATACCATCTTCTTTCTAAGTTCTCCTGACATAAAAAGGACTCCTAACTGAACTGATCATTCACCATCTCTCCCTCACGCAAGCCGACATGAATATACCTAATTTTTTCAGACACTACTACTCAGGCCAGCCACCCACTATGGATCCCAACATCAAAATAAACTCAAAATGTTGCAAATCCCACCAGGCCATCGGAAATTGAAGGCCAGTGTCCTGTGGACACCTTTGTTTGACTATGCACATCATTCCATGGTGGCTCTGCATATGTTTCCCAAAAAATGGTCATCGATCAAAAGAAAATCAGTCCCTAGGAGAGTATTTTATTACCACTGTACGCCTAAAATGGCTCCCGAGCCTCATGAAAAGTCCAGAATTTACAAATTAAGGGTCAAGAAAAATCCATAATCCATGTCTGAAGGATATTAGAACATTCCCGGCTGACGGTCCCAAGTTAGGGCCCTACCCCATTATGTTTGGTCAAAGTTGTTCAACCTAAAACATTAGTAATAATTTTTATTGGAAGGACAATAAACTGCTAGAAAAAGAGACATCATACTTTCAAGAGGGAAAATCTGTAAAAGGCACCTCTCGGTAAAAGTCAAGTATCAGTTTGTTTAAAAAAACATTGAGCCATCAGAAAATGCGTAAAGCTTGTTAGGTCAAAAACCCACAAAGGGAAGCCTAAGAAATAGTCATGTTATGCCCGCTAAGCTCATGTCAATTAGTATTAGGAAAATAATTCGGGTAATAATGAAAAATACATAAACGTTCATGGGGTTTTCCATGAAACCTCAGCAATAGTCGAACTACATTCGTTGAGTCCCACTAATTAGGAAAAAATTAAAGCCCAATTCGATTATTTCAGTTTACTGGTTTCAAGTCATGGTTTAATATTAATACTTGTCTGAGATGATATTTATTTGATTTATTATGATCAATTGACACAACAGGAAAAGGCCAAGAAAGAGCATTCAAATCCAAATTAGTTCCATTGAGTTCAGCAAAAAATGGAGGAACATCCCCAATTCAGAGTCTCTTTAAAGTAAAAAAAGAGTACATATCATGATTTGGGATGAGAATTTAACAAGGCTCAGTTATCCCTTTCCATGAGAATGGAATTTGATTATTGCGGTCCGTCAATAGTTTTCTCCAAAGAAGCTCTTTCCTCTATTTCGGCCTTGATCATCAGATGCACCGGCTCTAGAACAACTTTAAGGTCCTGCCTCTTCTTTTAGAAGGATTCATGTTGGGGCGTGAAGAGGCCAGTTGATCCCTCAAACTTATTGCATGGGATTCACACTCCCACAGATCTTCCTCTTGGGTGTCCACCAAATCATGAGCCTTCACCTCCTCGGTCGTCAGATAATCTAATTATACTTAAACATCTCAGAAGGTCACCACCATGTGATGGGAAGAATTGAACTTGGACATTTTGTCCTCGCAGGAGGCAAGGTCTTCCTAGGAAATGACAATTTGGTAAATAAAGAGATGTAAACGCTGATAATTGAAGCCTCTAGAACCTAGCTCAATAAATAACTGCTGAAAATTGTCACCCTCATCAGCAAAATTGGCTAGGGGTGTCTTTGCCACAAGAGCGCATAAATGGAACCATGAAACTTTTCGTACCGCCTGGTGCCTTGCCATAGCACCAGTACTATGATACTCCCATGCCGCCATGTGTCTGTAAGTAGGAAGTGTCACCATAGGAGTGGGGAGGGACTTAAGATTGGTCAACCAAGATGGGAGACTCTCTTTTCCCTCAGACGGCCCAGCCACTAGAGCCGGATGTTGAGGACTAACCACAGCTTCTGGGATGATCGGTGATACTCGGTTGGTGTCGGTCTCATTAAGGTCTTGGGTGGTATCTGTGGGAGGGGAGCATGTTGAATCATCCTCCAATGAGATAGGTTGTACAGATGAGGCCCCTCTCAGACATTTCTAATGAAGAACTGACCATCTTCTTACCACAAGGGTAGGAATATGTGATGTATCCATCGTGGTTGTTGTAGGGACAGAAGTAGAAGGAGTATCTATCGCACTCTTCATAGTAGAAGGAGAGTTTATCATTGTTTTTGGGACAAGGACGGGGTAGGAAATGGTTAAGGGTTTATACACCTGCCAAAATGGTTCATTTAGTATCCTGTTGGGGTAACAAGCTGCCCATAGTTGGGAATATTCCAACGATAGAATGGTAGGGCCCTTTGTGTTCGGAATAATAACCTCCCTAGTCGCACCTTCATGCATCATCAAAATCCACAATTGGTGGAGAACCAAGGGATGATATTCTACCATTAATTGAACAAACAGAAGCAATGTAGTCTATTGAAGGCAACCAAATTTCCTGAAAAACCAGTATGGGAGGTATGGCTCACAAATGACTACTCGGTCTATACGAGCAGTGAGAATCACATCCCGAAGGTTGATGATGTACAAGAATTCCTCCAAGGAACCTCCCCTATCACCTCTCAATGATCCATGAGGGGTAGGATACGGTGAAAAGGATAAATGAGAGGTGTCATTCAATAACCCAACCACATAAATAACACTTAGAGTCTTGGGACGAACAACAGAAATGTTGAGAATAAAAGGATGAAATTCAGAATAGGGAACCCTTGTGGTATGCCAGTTTTCATAATAGGGGAAGTGTTCTGCCATCCACCCATATAGAAATTGGAATGGTTTGATGAGAGGATGCAGAGGCCTGCCTTCCTGTATCTGTCCGAACAATTCATAAAGCCGGGTGAGGGTAGGAAGAGCCAAATTAATGGGTTGAACCTCTACCAACATGGCCGCCATCATCAAGGTACAGGCCTGAACCCCGGTGTATTCGTCGTGGGGTGGAAAAATACATCCTTTCAAAAACATGGAGAAGAAACCTATTAGTATAAGAATAGGTGATACATTGGGAAAAACCTCATATCTTCATGTGGTATATCGTCCTACTTCAAGGGTATCAGAATATGATCCTCGAGTTTGGAAGGATTGATGGGTTGGGTGAGTCCAACTATATAGATCCCTCATATTGGGTCCGTTCGGCTGAAATAATAGACTTATCTATGCTTATAATGGGATGATAAAGAGAGCCTCAAGGGGATGATCAAGTAATCCCTCTGTTGTGACCAGTAGACTCCTTGTCAAGGGGTAAATGTGGTCAGTTTCATTCCATGTGGTGGTCATCGATACAAACATGTCATACATTTCTCCAAGGATAGGGATCCCCCTAAATTGTTGGATATCCCATAGGATAATCCCCACCTCTCCATAAAATAAGTTGAAGGTGTTGGTGCTTGAACACCAACAGATCAGCATCTCTAGAAGAATTTCTCGTGGGGAGAATACTGAAAACTGAGAAACCTAGGCTGCCTGGTACAATCCCACCACCTTCAGCTAGTTAGGGGACTCCAGACAGGTCTAATGTACCCAGAACACCCTGGCCCACTCATAGGAGAAACATCCTCCATCCGGAAAATCAAACTTAGTGCTCCACACACCAATAGGATTTTATTTGGAGATGCTGATAATGGATGGGTATCCTCAGACGTCTAGTCTCGGGACACCATAGCGGTACTCGCGGTTTCCCTAAGTCTATACTGATCCTCTTAGTATGAAGACGTTCTACTGAATTGAAGTGGTGATGAATTCTCCTACTAGGTTAATGTTGGCACAGTCATGACCTTGTAGTGACTCTAAGAAGATGAAAGGGATGTCAGTGTCAATCAATGGCAGAGGCACACCAGCAGGAAGACCAAAGATGTAAAGTGGAAATTGTAAGGTTAATGGATAAGCTAAAAGTTATGGAATCAAGAAGTTCGTCAAGAAGCTGTCATGAGGAATGATGTGCACTCTAAGATGATCATCTCTATTACCCATAATTTTTTCCCTTGTCTTCATCGATTTTATAGCAGCCTATGAATCAGCCATTGTAGCCTGCACACAAAGATCCAGAAGTTGATGAAAAGTCAGTCCAATAAAAAATTGTTGGATAAAGGCTATGGAAGAATGTCTAAAGGACTCAAAATATGTCTGTATAAAGCTCTGTGTATGGATTCCAAAAATAGTACATGGTAGCCACATCCCACTTACTACATAGTGTGCGGAAATCCCAATCCTCGAACTACATGATACATGGAGGTAACCATGCCTAAATCTATACTGCGTGGATGCCTCTCACCACGTACAACCATAGTACGTGAACCATCCATGAGGTGTAGGCCCATGGATCATTGGAGAGTGAATGGAAATGTTCATGGAAAGTGGATACCGCAAACCTAGGCCATGATTAAATTCATATTCAAAAATTCTAGATTAAAGTTTAAAGTTTGGATTATTAGTTCTTGAAGTTCGTTTCGCCAATCTAAGTTCGGTATGTGGAAAATCCATCCTCGTAGAATACTCCTATGTGGAATCCATATTTTAAGTCTTAAAATTCCATAAAACTATTTTCAAAATCCAAAATATGGTATACGGATAGAGAAATGGCAAGGAGATCAGTTCGAGGAACGTACGAAGTGGTTTGTGGAAGGCATTTTTTCAAGGAGTATGATACTCAAGACAAGAGGAAGTTAAGGAAATCCATATAACATTTTTCTATGAGAAACAGAAAAAGACAAATGACATGGACCCTATATATATGTGTGATCCCCTCCTACTAGGTCCATTTGTTCTACCAAAAACCTTTACAGTTCAGGACTGCTTCTACATTAGAATAGTCCCCTTTTCATTCCAAAAATACTCCATTCCGATGGGGGAATTTTTAGGGTCCTAAAAAATCCTCCAAGGGAATAAAATACCCCCACAAATTCTTTGTAGAAGGAAGCAAGTACTCCTACAAGTATAGCAAGGTGAATGGACTCAAATTGAGTTGCAATATTCTGAAGAATATTTAAGGAATTCATGTTTTCAAGGAATTTAAACTAGCCCGCGTACCATCACTGAGAAAGTTACACAGATCAGTAGGATCGCGAACCATCAGGTACATGGAACAATTCACAAACAGCTGGCCCGCAGTGCGATGGCCAGCGAAATAAGGTAGACCATGAACTGCGTCGTTGAAGGAATTGTGCACACAAAGTCAATCCACGTTCCATACCACGAACCCATCAGTTTGTAGACGAAGCAAACCAACAGGGTTCCCCAAACCATTATCGCAAATCGAAGCCTCTGCAAACCTTGGTTGACCAAGTCTTCTGTGGGTCATGATATCTGCATGGGCCTCCTCAAATGGTGTCTCATGCCCAATAGATACAAATGTCCTGATGCTCTATAAAATGGATCATAGTAGAAGGACAAAGGATGGACGATGAAGTCTTAAAGGGGACTCAGAGGTTGGAAAATAGAGTTCAGATAAGACTCTGACTTCTGTCTTGATTCATCAGTGAAGCCCAAATCGTGAACCACTCTCTCCGTAAGTATAGCTGGTCTCGAACCATAAAACGGGGGAATTGAATAAAAATAATAGAACATCGAACCTAACTGGTGAACCATGAACCATGTACTTCTTGAGGATGAATTCCCCGCAAATGATAATCCCACAAACCCTCCTTTAATATTGTGCTCCACGTAGTGCACTACTATGCGGACTGAACTCGGCACTGCGTACTGCATGAGTACACGGATGGAAGACTGAGCAACGTGATGGGCCATGTACCACTATGGTACACGATTGTCTATACCCATGCCTATGTACCGCATCAGTACGTAGAAATTCACTATACCCGCATACCATGGTGGTATAGAGAGCCTCCCACATCTCGTATAAGAGCCCAATACATGGAATGGGGTATTTTCGGTTATTTTTTCCTCTGGTCCCAACCTCACCCTTCCATTACCATCCAGTCCTCCATGATCCCTCTGCTAATCAATCCTCTAGCATCAGGAAAAAACCTCATCCAAAGCCACTAGACCCATATGATCAGACCATCAGGTGCATCAGTGCGCCCCTTTAAGTCTACATACTAATGGTAAGCGGAGTTTCAAAGGCTCTCCCAACAATTGTTCGGGCTTCAGGAATTCTTGTGTGTCTACATTCCCATGGTAACCCGGAGTTCAACATTAGAATTAAAACATGAACCTCCCCATTCTATGGATTAAGTCTGATCACATTCTTTTCCATTCAATGAGGAATAGTGATCAGTCGAAGTGGTTCTGTTCGCTCCCTCCTTTAATGAGGACGAAACTCCTCCCCTTCCCAGAACGTATTCATGAGACCTCCCACTAAGGTAAGTCCCCAATCATCTGAGTCAAGGCTATGTGACCTTCAATGTAATTTCACATTTAAGGGTTCATTACTCCATTCCCTCACCCATGGTCACCCCGACCTCTTCTTTCACGCGCTCTCCCTCCCCCACCAATAGGGGAGGAGGCATGTTCATTGTTGAATCTTTCACATTCTCTTGTTTCTCAAACCGAGAATGACTCACGTGGGATTAGAGGTTTGTGAGGATTACAACAACCTCATAATCTAAACTATGAGAACTCTAATTCTTGATCAAACTAGGATACATAGGATGCCTACTAGAAGGCTCGAGCTCAAAAGGGTGCACATCCAAAAGGGTTCACCCAATCATATTTTCCTCAAATGGGGAGCTTATATATGTTATCCCCACTCAATATGAACTATGAGAACTCTGATTCCTGATCAAATCAGGATATGTAGGATGCATACCTGAATGCTCAAGCTCAAAAGGGTGCCCATCCAAAAGGGTTCACCAAATCATGTTTCCCTCAAATGGGCAGCTTCTATGCGTAAGCCCCACACAATCTAAACTATGAGAACTATGATCCCTAACCAAATAAGGATATGTAGAATTCCATCCAGAATGCCCAAGATCAAAAGGGTTACCTTTCATAAAGGGTCTACCTCACTATTCCCCCTCAATGGGAAGCTTCTCTGCATAAGCCCCACACGATCCAAACTACATGGGTTCTGAATTCTCTCCCGAGGATACATAGGAACACCCTTCTTATGGGCCCAATCCCAACATCAATTCACCTTCCATCCCCCCTAGATGATGATAAAATCCAGAGTGCCTTGTTATATGGATCAAGTCAGCATTACCTCCGTAGCATCAAATATATGCATGCTTATGATGATCTCACAAACCAAGGGTACCCATGAACAAATTCTTCAGGAATGAACCAAGGATTCATGAACTAATGAGCATGACTTAAATCTATAAGAGAGTAATGTAATAAGAGACAATCCTCCCCTAGAAGGTGTGGTGAGCCTGACCTCCCATCCTCTCAACCAATGGAGTCCTTAAGTTTCGTTGGCCAAATCTTCATCCAACGAGCGCCTACCTTTGGAAAGTAGGTCCATGAATCATGGATACCAGGGTCATTGGGAATTTTTGGCTCCACAAATAAACCCTTTGGAAACCATCCAAGGAATTTATATCTGAGAAGGACTGATTTCACAAGTGCATGACACCCACGCAATCACTCGCTGGGACCAACAGTTCCCGCAGGGTTAATTCAACCTTCTTTAAAGGAAAATGATGTTGAAGGGGTTGAAACAAAGAAATAATGAATTCAACAAGAACCCATATCTATATAAAAAAGTATGGGTGATGATCCCCATAATTCTATTCCCACCCCACCCAGAAACGCACCACCTTGGAGGCAGAACAATCATATGTTATAATAAAGTTGTAAAATGAATACTAAAATTTAAATAAATTACATATATATTAGGTGTATGTGTTTCTATATAAGATTTCATTAATTACGTAAATATTTTTGTGTGTGTGTTGTAAATAAAAATGAATTAATTATGAATATAACACACATTTTATCTATGTTAAATTGAAAAATCAAACGATGTTAAATTATGTCCATTACTCAATGCAATTGGTCAATATTTTTAATTCATATTAATTTTTAATTATAAACCATTATTCACTAAATATATAACTATTTAATTTAAGGAATAAATATTTTTTATTATATAAATTATATTTATAAACATTCATATATATCTATATATTTAATATATACTATTTATTAACATAATAAATAATTATTTAATTAATAAAATGTTTAATACTTTTCTCAATTTATTTTTTTTTTATTTTTTTTATTTTTTTATTTTTAGTTTTACATATATCTATATATTTAATATGTACTATTTATTAGTATTTATAATTTATATATAGTATAATAAATTTATTCATTTTTATCGATAATTATTTAATTATTAAAAATTTTAATTTTTTTTAATAAAATAATTTTTTATTTTTTATTTATTTAGTTATTTTATTTTATTTGGACCTTTATCGATGCTAAAAATAAAGCGTTGATAAATAGTACCCTTTTTCAGCGCTAAAAATAAAGTGCTAATAAAGGGTTCCATTTTTCGGTGCTATAAAAATGATGATAAATGGTACCCTTTATCAGTACTGATAAAGGGTACCATTTATCAGCTCTTGTTTTAGGTTTGATAAAGGGGGATTTTATTAGTTCTTTTTGTTAGTAATGATAAATGATAGTGCTGTTAAATTCTAATTTTGTAGTACTGAATAAAGTAACCACAGACTTTGGGCTACTATGGTTGAGGTATTTACATTTTTTATAAGGATGGGTGGTTCTGTTATAGATCAGAATTTAGTTGAGCCTATTATATCTCTCCAATGAACTAGGTAAAGGGATAGATTAAACCGATTGGTTTCTCCTAATAGATTATAGGAAAATAATATCTTGGTTATTCCAAGTATAACTATGTTGAATATTTCAAGTGTAGCTTTGATGGTTACTCCAAGTATTATTATGCTGGTTATTACATGTGTAACAATGAGAGTTACTCCATAAGTAAGAGTGATATTAATATGATTCCTAAAGTTAACTACATGATTTATTTGTTCTTTCTATGGGTTTTTATAAAAATATTATTATTTTAAAAGGTAAAGGATAGTATATGCTACTTCATAAGTTTGAAAATTATAACATTGTGAAAAATATTATTATGAGTTTCTCATGATTTAAAAGAAACCTATATGAGTTTTTATTTTTTTACTTTAATATTTCTTATGAATTTTTTTATGAAAATCACTGAATATATAAGTTTATTTCATGGGTAATAAAAGGCTTATTTGACCCTTAAAGTTCATATTTGAAAAACAAATTATAATTATTCACAGCCTAACAGTTTATTTATTTATTTTTATTTCCCTTACTGAGATTTTTCTACTATTCCCGCATTTTAAAACCTATTTCATAGGTTTTAATTATGGGTAAGGGAAAGGAATAATTAAATTTTAAATTAATGAATATTTTTTATGAAAATAAATAATTTTTTAGTTTAAAAGTTTTACATTGTGAAAGAAATGGATACTGATCAGAAGTGTCCACTTTATAAAATATGGTTTTGTTATATAACATTTATGACCTAATTATCTAAAACTATAAACCTAAAAGATCTTTAGAAAAGTATAAAATTTTCTCCTTTTTAAAGTAACTTGGATATAAAAATTTTAAGGTTTGGTCCTTATAAATGGATCCACTCATATACTCTCTTTTGAGATTATATGACCCAAAAAATGAAACATTTTGTAGAAAAAATTCACACTTGGTAAATGTT
The DNA here is from genome assembly GCA_963277665.1 of Viscum album. Taxonomy (NCBI): domain Eukaryota; kingdom Viridiplantae; phylum Streptophyta; class Magnoliopsida; order Santalales; family Viscaceae; genus Viscum; species Viscum album. The sequence goes on from OY728122.1 coordinate 182,683,944, forward strand.
TCATACAATTTATCCTTTCTTAGGGTCTTCAATAAAATCCTAAAGTTATCATCATGTTCTTCCTTTATCTTGTAATATATAAGAATATCATATAAAAATACTACCAAAAAGTTATTAAGGTAATCTCTAAAGACTCTATTTATTAAATCCATGAAAATAGTGGCAAAATTAGAAAGTCCAAATGGAATAAATATATATTCAAAGTGTCCATACCTTTATCAAATTGATATCTTGTATATGTATTCAGTTTTTACACTCAACTTATAGTATCCACCTCAAAGATCAATCTTGTAAAATTATTGATCTCCTCATAATTGATCAAAAAATCATTAATATGAGGAAAATTATACTTGTTCTTGATCATGATATTTTTAAGTTTGTGATAGTCAATATAGAGTCTCATTGATCCAGATATATTATAAACAAAAAAATATAGGTTCAACCCATGATGATGAAATTGTATTAATGAATCCCTTATCAAGATTCTCTTATATTTTCTTCTTAAATTCCAACAACTCAATCGGGTCATTTTATATGGATTCTTTGAAATAGTTGTAGCACTAGGTAAAAGTTATACTGTAAACTCAACTTCATTATATATAGAATAACTTGGAAATTATTCTGGAAATACATCAAAAAAACCCATACAGTAGGAATTTTTTTTTTTTGAGTTTCTCCCTAACTATTTAAGATAAATTCCACCTTTGAATAGGAATCAATACCCATGAAACAAATGTAATTTACATTTTAATTTCATTATTATCTTCACACTAATATAAAATCATAGGTGAATTCAAAATATAAAATTTTATTTCCCTTCCTCAACAATTGATATGGGATTTATATAAAGAAATTCAATCCATGCCCAAAATCACATCAAATTCAACAAGATGAATAATAACAAGATATACATGGAGAATGTTCCCAAAAACTTCAATTTGAGAAGATTTATAGACTTGAGATGTGATCATAATACCATTAATAGTTTTCTTGATAATTAAATATCTAATCATTGAGGATATAAATTTATATTCCTTTATAAATTTCAATATATATATCAATTAATACACCTAATCACAACTAGGGTACTTAAATATTTAATAAAACCTATAACCACCTAAAATTTATAATTTTATATTCAATTCCCTACTAAAACCAAAATAGATATCATGAATATCAAGCATCTTTAATCAGAGTGATCAATAATGAAAAATCATTCATAGGATGTCTAAATCATGATACCTTATTTTTAATCTATGACACCTTAGTTTTAACCTAGTTAATCCTTGGTTATAATCTATTAAAATCCTTGATAATGGTTCCTAATGAAAATAATGATTAACCCCAAGAATATAAAATCAGGTTCATAGTAAGTGCCCATTAATTTTTCACTATAATGATGGTTGATTTATACTCATCCAACCATTTATGGGGTTATTACCACTATATGAATCAGTTCTAAAACCACATCCACTTATAGTATCCAGATATTTATGTATTTTCTTAGGGAAACCACACTCCTTAATTTACCATAAGTTAGTATGTTCTCCTACACTTAGGATTATCCAAAGGGTTCTAACTAAAGATTCATCAACTTACTTTCCAAAATTAACTAAACCTTACTTTGATACTAACTATAGAAACCCAAACATTTTATACATGAATATTACATCATTTTAGATGACTATTCAATACATTTAATAATAATACACACCTGTTGACCATAGAGGTTTAGTGTATTTGGAAACTTGGATACATAAATGACTGGTACATAAAATATTTACATCATTTATTATTTAATTCTTTAAAGATATCACCATTCTTAGAAATAACATACTTAAAACCTTTTTCATAACCTGGTAAAGGGAAACACAATAAAGGATGAGCTCAGATGATCAGTAATGGTGAATATATGAGATATCAATAAATTATCATAAGTGAGAATAAGATAATAATGAAGGTATGAGAACATGATCTAAATATTATAAAATCATGCCAATAAATTCAGATATAAAAATAATGAAATATGAAAACAAATATCAATCTAAAGACATAAGGCATAAGAGTGTGGAATCATCAATAATCACTCATGTTCCATGAAAAAATGTTATAAGTGTAAAACATAAGTTTGTGGCCTGAACATAAGAATAGAAAATAATTTTCTTTTTCATGGATTACTTCAAATACTATCATAGTGAATTGGGTTCACTCCCCATCCCTTCATTTCCTTAATCATTTTTCACTCCCAATATTATCTTATTGGACAACTTCCTTTACTAAATTGGGTTCACCCCATAATTCATTAATTATTATCCCATGATATATCCATATTTACCCATTTAATATAAGGGATATAACAAACACACCCGAACTTTATTTATAATGTAACCATGCATCCTTGGTTTTTAAAGGAACCACCCATCACATAATGAAAACCATTCATATGTGTAATATAATATCATAAAACATTCATCATATCATCAAGTCATAACTCGTGGAAAGGATAAGGGTTTCATAAACATTTCATAATCATAATCATAAACATTCAAAAATAATAATAAATATGGTAACATTGAATCATATCCCCATTAAATCATAAGAAACATAAAACGATGTTGTTATAGATGAAAATTCTATTAAGAGATCACTGGAATAATTCATGAAGAAAATACGATTTTCATTTTGAAATCAATTAGTTAAAATATAGAAATTTCAAAATATTAAAGAAAAAAAATTTATTTGAAAATAAATAAGGAAACTTGTAAAGTAATATAAAAATAAACTATTATTAATTATGGTATGTAGAGGCATTAATTCGGTGTACGTTAAAACAAAAATTCCTTTCACATTTTTGGTAAAAATTCAAAAGTACCAAATTTTGGAAAATGATAAGAAAAATACTTTTAAAAATTTTTAATTAATGAAAATTATCGTTAAAATGGACTTTAAATAATATTTTTAGAATAGTAAAAAAATTAGGGAAATTTTTTAAGGAATGTATGGACATATAAGAAAATATTTTTGGCCAAAGAGGGAAATGAAGTCGGTTTTCCTTAAAAACATACTTTCAGTCTTTTGAGTGCTTAAAGGGAGTAAAAATAAAGGAAAACATGTAATATATTTAAATTAAAATATTATAATAAAAAAATATTTTGGATATATAGCACATATAATTTCATCATCGGGAATTTAAACATAAATAATCTCACTAAAAACGAGATTGTAACATAAAACCCTTACAATTGTGGTAAATTTTGAATCATAACCCCCATGAAAGAAATAAAATCAGATTAAAATTTAAATACCATGAACATAATGATATTAATGAAACAAAATATCAATGTGTCATAAGATACACCTTATAAAACAGGATATGGGTATAATATCAAACATGTCTCAATAAAACAAAATTGAGACAAAGAACCCTCAAGGATTTACTAATTTTTGAATCAAAAGTCATTGTAAGATTGAAACAAATGTTGTTATATAAATCCATTTAATTAAATCATGGTTTATTCTACCATACAATATTGTAAATTATAAACACTATAGAAATAATAAATTGTTTCATCACATTAAAACATGCCCCAATGAATAGAAATTAAGATGAAACCCTTACCTCAAATTCATCTTTCTTCATAAGAACTCTTCACTTATGTGTAAATTTAAACTTATTGTACTTATATACCAAAACAATTATCATATATATAATACCATACATATTTAACTTATATAATCTTATCACTTGTTCACTAACAATCCTTTATTATCATCATCATTTCACATGTTAACTGCTTCATTTTTTATATATTTTTTGGTTTGGTGGTTATTTTCCTTTCAAGTTGATCATGGTTACTTCATATATAAAAAATTAATAATTATATAAATATCATATATATTCATTATATACATATTTATAACCATTAATATAAATCGGTGATGAAAAATGAATTACATCACTATGTAGAGATGGTAGTTTGTACATACACCCAAGTGAAGTTTCAATTTTTCAATGGATGGAAAAAATAAAGGTAAATATTAATTAAACATTAAATAATAATTATTATAAAATAAATATCATATATAAACATTAAATATATCATAATAACCAACCATGAATGATGGTGGTGTAAAATGAGTTGTATCACTACGTAAAGGTGGTAGTCCACACATACGCACAAGAAAGACTTTCATCTCTCATTGGATTGAGAAGAGGTGGTAAATTGTTGTATAATTATTATAATAATATCTCAGTATAATTATTATACTATATTCATCATGTTTTTATGGATACAACAAGTTTATAGGAAGTATAATAAGAAATAAAATTGAAAGATCTTGGTAATGATCTATACCTCTTCTTTGAGAGACCTCATTTGGATTACTCCTTAATCCTTGAAGGATTGGTTTTATAATAAGAAAATAAGATCTAGTATGAAGTTAATGATTATAGTATAGGTTTTTAGAAGGTATTTCTAATCTAGAAAGCTTAAATGTTGTAAATAAGGGAAGATAATGGGTTCCCTTTTAAAAGTGAGGGGAGGGACACACATGGAATTTCTTAAAATATTTCAATGATTTAAGATCACTTTCATGGAAAAGTGGCTCCAAATATACATTTATTATTAAAAAATAGTAATTTTATAGTTATGGGTGGAAATACAACCCTTATCACATGGTTTAACCCCCCTGATAAACCTTTTTTAACCTTAACTATTTTAACAAAAATTTATTTCTTCTACTATTAACTATGAACAAAAATTAAATTGGACCTATTAAATATTATTAATTTTGTTAATTAAAAAATATTAATCCATTTTATTAGATTCATTTTCTATAAGTTTCATAATTAAATTTTAATTAAGTGTGTAAACTGTAATGATAACCAATTTTCTAAAAATGAATTTTTAAGCATAAAACATAATTTACTTCCATTCCTTACTATGTAAAAACCAACACATAAATGTGAAAATATGGTATTTAAAATATAATATATAAATTTCATTAAAACATTAATAAATAGAGATTAAATTAATTTATTATGATAAAAACACATTGCATGCATAAAAATATTTTTTTAGAAAATTGTGTTTTTAAGCCCAAAAATTAACTTATCCCAAAATCACATTTAATGATTATTACTATGTAATTAATTATATTATTTATAATTAAATTATAATTAGGTTAATTTAAGATCAAATTCGAAAACATAATTGGAAATTTACTTGAATATAAATGTTATTTTTACAAAAAAAAAAATATTTTTCATTATTCACTAAAATTTAAATATTTCTAGAAATATCATAAAAATCCACCCTATGATAATATTGAAATGATGGTTTTAAAAATTATATTAATTTCCTAAAATAAAATTTATTAAAATAGTATAAATTATATATAAATTGATCATGAAAAAATGTGATAGAAATTATTTTTCAGGAAAACATATTTTTGCACTATAAAATGACTTTACTGAAAATTTAGTACTTATTTATTATTCATTAATCAACACATTTTTATTATTAAAAACCTTTATACATATTTTTTATAAAGTGGTTATTACTATTCATAACGTCCAATTTAACAGTTATGTTTTAATGGTTTACTATAACATGGTTCATATAAGCTTTGGGTTGTGTTTGAGGCGAGATATCGAATACTTCAAGTTTTATTTCAAAGGAAATACATATAAAATATTAATATTTTACATTAATCCCAATAAAATGAAATTATCCCTCAAAATTCCATCTCTTTATTTAAAAAAATAATGATGATATCACTTCTTTATCACATCCTTAGGTTCCCATGTAGCTTACTAAAATTTCATATTCATTCAAAGAACATTAAACAATTGAGTAGTATTGTTCTGTGAAACTTTATCTTGATGATCCATGATTTATACCAGTTATTATTCATAGGAAAAATAATACTCCAATAGTATAACCTTTGAGTTTAGTACATGTGAAGGATCAGGTATGTACTTCCTCAATAGAGATACATGGGGTACATTTTGAACTTGAGAGAGGTTTAGTGGGAGTGCCAAGTGATAAGATATAGTCCATACTCAACCAAGAATCTAGAAGGGACCAATATACCCAGGGATAAACCTCTCCATATTTCAGAATATTATGACCTTATTCCATGCATAAATTCATAGAAAAACCTTCTCACTAACATTTAATTTGTTATCCCACCAATGATTTTTAGAAAAAATCTTTTATCAACTCTGAGCTACCTTAATATGTTGTTGAATGGATCTAAAATTATCTATGATTTCATAACATTTCTTAGACCCCAATAGATTTCTTTCTCCAACCTCATCCCAATATGTTTGAGTTTTTGACATCTTTCAATAGAAGGATTCATAAGGATCCAACTGAATGATCGATTCAAATCTATTATTGTAAGAAAACTTGAATAGATGAAGTTGTTGATCCCAAAAACCTTTGAAATCTAAAGAATAGGATCTCAAAATATCCCATAGGGTTTTAATGTTCCTCTCAACTGACCATTTCTCTAAAGATTATAATCAATACACAAAACTATATCTAAATCTTCATTAATGTTTCTCTAGAACATCAACGTCAATCAAAAATTCCAATCATATATAATAGAATATAGTACCCCATATATCCTTTTCACTTCCTTAATGTATATCTTGGTAATATGATCAATATAGAAATATTATTTTATATCAATGAAGTTTTTTGACTTTATAAGGAAATTGATTATAACCCAAATAGAATTATGGCCTTTAGAAGGTTTGGGGATTTTGATAATGAAATCTATGGTGATGGTTTCCCATTACCATTATAGTGTGGGTAATGGTTTTCTCTAAGTATTAACTTGTTGAAAAACTAATAACTGATATATATATATACTCTTCAATATCCATCTTCGGGTTTTCCCAATATAAATACTCTTTCAGATTCATATAAATCTTCCTACATCCTAGATGAATAGAGAATGATGATATATGATCTTCTTCTAATAATTCCTTCTGAGGGTCTGGTATTGATGGGACACATAATGAGTTCTTAAACCTTTGAATTCCATCATAATCAAGGTTAAACTCAGAAACATTTCTCACCTTATTTTGTATCTCTACATCCTCCTTTTATGGATCTCTAATATTTACATGGATAGATGGTTGGACACTCATTTGAGAAAGATAAGATTTATACCCTTAATTTAATATTTCAAGGTCCATCCTTTCAAAATCCATAAATATTGGATCTTTTTTTATCCTCATTTTAAGGTCCCATATTTTTCTAGACTATAATTTTGAGTAAAAATTTAATTTTTTACTATCGGGTGATTGTAAGGGGTAAAATAAGGATTTTACCCTAGTAAATGATATCATATAGTTTTCTTACCATTTTATTGGTACCCGAATAGGGTATTTACCCTAGGATATAAGTTTTTTGGAATTAAAATTCATTTTAATTTTAGAATAATAATTAATATTTAATATTTAAAAAATTATATATTAATTTATTCACGCAAGTTCATTTGGAAATATCTTTTTAACAGAGTGTTAGATTAAGATTCAATATCTTCCCTTGATTTCGAAATGGGGAGTTTTTTCTAGGAGGGTCATAATCTCGAGTTGGTCATCGGGGTCAGCTTGAGATGATTTTCCTTTTGTGTTTTCTTTTATTTTTTTCATTTTCTTTTCTTCTTTTATTTTCTTTTCATTCTCCACTTTGGATTATCATGTACACCCCCAATGGATATTCACTTGACTAAGAGATAAAATGGTAGAGTGAGAGGGAGAGGGGGGAGGAAGGAGGAGGAAGGAGCTGTCACTGTGAAGATCAGGACACGACGTATTCATGCGGCAACCGTGGACTGCAGATATGGGTGAATCTTTAGCATATTCATCCCAAAGGTAGTCTGTTTATATGTTTTTTCATAAATTCCTATAAATTAATTGTTTTCATGTTTTAATCTCTTATTATAGTTGGTTAGAACCCCTTGAGGGTTGATCTACAACTTTAGGGGTAAAACAGGGGTTTTGAGGCAAATTTAGGGTTTTTTATTTGGGAAAACCCATCTACACGACAGGTTGTTTAAGATAAATACAATGTTTGTTCTTCTTATTCATAGAATATGACTTTTTTAAAGTACGTGTCATGTATGGGCATTACATTCCGTGTACTAGGACTTGGTCGTGTAGCCGAGTATCTGGCCAGGCTACTCGTGTAAGGGCCACATGTTATGTAAAGTACACGGCTAGGCCCCATGTGGGTTACATGCCATGTAGAAGTGCATAGACAGCCCATATACATGGCCATGCCATGCTAGGTGCATGGTAAGGTACCTCATGTAGTGTACACACCATGTACAGGGCCAACACATCGTGTACTTGGGATTTTACATGCAAAGTACAAGAAGAAGTACACACCCATGTGGGGGCCTTGAGGGTACATGCCATGTATTAGGGTACACACACCGTGTACTCCTCCCTTGCCACCCTTTTGAGGTTTCTTCATATCTTTTTTCCCAAGAGTGGGAATTTAACCCATGATTAGTACATTCTGAGTATCTTTTCACATAGATCATGATGGTTAGACCTATGAGGTGTTTTGAGGGCTCTTAAGGAGTGTTTTTTAAGTGTTCTATTAATTAAAAGGTTCTTTCTCTAATAATTGAATCCAGTTGTCTCCTAGATGAGGGAATTCGAATGATAATGATAGTTTAGATGTTCAGAACAACCTGGTTTGAGACCTTGATCTAATATGAGCCATGAGTTATCTCCCTTGATTGATACTTTTGTAGCGTTCTTTCGATGAAGTCTCCCTTAAGAGATGTTCCCTTCTATTCCAAGAGTCTATGAGACTTTTTGTCTTAGAGGATCCCATTTTGGATACCTATATCTTTTTCTTGTACCAAGAATCTCCTGAGGGATGCCTTTGCCTACAAGATGACCTAAGGAATCCCTTGTAGGACACCCCTTTTTCTATATGCCATTCTGAGGATCCCATGTAAGATGCCTCAATTGCTTACCATTCGAGGATACCATGTAGGATTCATCCCTTTACCTTTTATGTAGAGGATCCCATATAGGATTATTCCTTTACCTTATATATGAGTATCCTAATTAGGATGTCTTTGCTTATGCATGGACTTTGAGGATCCCATGTAGGATTTATCCATTAACTTTTCTGTTGATGATCCTGGGTAGGATGCCTATTTTGTGTTTTTGCTTGAGGTACCAAGTGGGTGCCTATTGTGTGAACGATCCTAAGCTAGTACATTGGTTTTGGGTAGATATGGTAGTGGGTGTCACCTTAGAACTCCTAACTAACTGGTAATCCCATAGGGTTTTGGAAGTGGTGGTGGGTTTAGGTGCTTATCCACCATCTCTCTTTTGTTTATACTTTCACTTGTTTATTGTCGATGAAGTGATGTACCATAGGTACTTCCTATTTAGTGGTTTTTGAGCCTGACATGATGTGTATTATTTTCCTCTGGGATGCCTGAATGTTCTTCCTGGGACTCATCTTATTAATTTATTAGTATTCCCATACATTCATTCCTGGGATCCAACTTCTAAGTCATGTTATTGTTTTATTGTTTTTATATCCAGAGGTATAACCTGTTATTTGTCTATTGAGCCACATATTTTATTATTGGATTATTGGGATTCCTAGAGGTGATTCTTGGAATTTGGTTATTGATCCTCCAACAATGATATATGGTCATGGTGTTCTTAGTGATTATACCTGTGGATTATTACACTCTCTTGAGTGGTGAGGATGATTACACTCTCCTCTACTTGACATGTGATGAGGATGATTATACTCTCCTAGATTTAGGAATGGAGTCTAATATTATTATACTCATGGATGATTACACTCTCTAGAGGGATAGGGATGATAATGCTATCCCTGATCAGTTACTTAATCACAATGTTTGAAATTGAATTTCATATCTGTAAGAACACGGGTTTTTAGAACGGGTCAAAATCCTGACCCTGTTTGATTTTTTTTTTGAATTGTTTCTGGGATAAACATTTGAAGTTGGGGAGGTCGTGCAGGTGCACACGGTTGGCACACGGTCTGAACAAACCGTTCGGACAAACCGTGCGAAGTCTCTATGTGAGACAGTGGGCTCCGCACGGGTGGTTCATGGTTTGTCAAACCATGCGGGTTGGTCGTGCGACGTTCCTGGGTGAGGTAGTGGCAACCGCATGGTTGGCGCACGGTTTTCTAAACCGTGCAGGTTAACCATGCGGCCACTTAAAATTAGGGTTTTTAAGTTCCGGGCCACTCGGGATTTCCCTTTATCCTGTTTTTTTGCTTCCACTTGGGGCTTACAAGGGGAGAGCTGGTCAGACATTCAAATCCCTCCTGGATCTTCGTCTGAACTCCGTTTCGAGCACCGTTTGATCTGTTGAAACACCCTCAGTATGGCCTTGATTCCTCTTGAGTTGTTCTTGATTTCTTTCCAAGAACGATTTGTTGTGGTTTGAGCGGTTCTGTTTCTTTTGTATATCTACCACGTTTTAGACCTAATTGGAGGCTATTGTCGGAGGAGTAATATCGTACTAGTACGAGGTAGGTGGTGCATATCTTCTTTTGTGTTTTTTTAGACCTTTGGGTGGCGCGGCCTATAGCGCGTATTTGGGTATTTTGAGAGAGACCATAATTTATCTACTACTTCTTATTTAAATTTCTTATTAGACCGTGGGATTCCTTTGGGTATTCCCTTTACCTGTTTTTCTTGAGCGGGGTCGGGCGAAGTGCCTTTGCTCAAATGGGGCATTTTTTCCGGGGGAAAAAAATGGTATTAATTGAATTGTGTTGTTATAAACTATTGAGTTTAGTTTATTGAACATTGATATGTATTGTAAGAGGCCTTAGAGACCTCAGTGTTGGTATGGGAGAACGCATAGTTAGCGCATTACAACTGTTGAGTTGTTTGCCTGTTTAAAAGTAAATATTTTGATTATGTATGTGAATGCTGAATTGAATATGCTGGAACCTTCGGGTTGTGATGGGCATGGCCTGAGTTACTTGGGTGGTTTTGGCCATGGGATTGGGCGTCATGAATGTCGGCTTGAGGCAGTACGACTGTCAGGTTGGGCTTGGCCCAAGGTTACTTTGGGTGGTTTTAACCATGGGATTAGATGTCATGGACGTCAGCTTGAGGAAGGATGACTGTCATATTGTTCATAGCCTGGGTTACTTGGATGTAAAGTCCATCATACTTGAGCGGCATGGTCGTAGGGGCACGAGGTGTCAGATGTGTGGTGGCTTTGGTACTATTTTAGTGATTACCGCTCACCTGAAACTTTGAGTAGTGTGCACACATAGATACTCTGTGATGAGGTGGTGTTAACCACTCGTGTGGGTGGAGTCCCCCGTAGATGTGTTTTTAGTACTTTGGTTGGGGGTTCTTTCCATAGGAATCCACGTGGGAGATGAGGAGCCTCCATAGGATAGCTTTAAGGCTATCGCGTTGGGGGCTGAGGCTCGCCGTGATTTGAGGGCAGGTATCTTTGTCCCTCTAGTTACGTATTTGAGGGCAGATATCATCGTCCCTCTGGTTACTTGATTTGAGGGTAGGTATTGCTATCCCTCCAATTATTTATTTGAGGATAGGCATTTCTATTCCTCAAGGTTACTTCTTGGGCGTGCCTTCGGGACATCGGTACTTGAGGCACGAGGTTTCTGGAGGCACAAGGTGCCAAGTTACTATTCCTGGGTGTGCCTTTGGGACGTCGGTACTTGAGACATGTGGTGTCAGGGGTACATGGTGTCGGACTACATGACAGAGATTTCAGCACTGGCCGAAGCAGGTGACACTCCATAGTGGCTGTTGAGCACCAGTGGAGTTTGTGTTTATTTGTGCATCGTATTGTTTACTGTTTCCCTATAAAGGCATGCCTGCTTAAACACTTATATTAGGTACGCATTGTTGGGTGGTATCCTACTGAGATTTGTCTCACACCCTGCACGGGCCCTTCGGGACACGTGCAGTCTTTATGGATTTACGTGCAGGAAAGAGGCCAGCTTCAGGAACTGGGCTGCATTAGCTGTTTCATGGAGATGGTATGGGCCTTGAGGTCTTGCCTATGTAGAGTGTATCTTGTTTTATTTCCTTTCCTGTATTTGCATGCCTATTTTTTATTTATCTATAGTTGGTTAGCCATTGGTACCTTTATATATATATAAATACATGTATGACCTATTTTGGATGCATGCTTGTTATTCAGTGGTAGTTACAAGTGATCAGCATGCTATTGTGTTTATTTTCGCTGATGTTGTTATATTTATTGCTTCTACTGTTTATCGATATTGAATGTGATTCTGCTCTGCGGGTCTAGTTCGAGTCTGATAAGTCGTTTATTCTGCTGCATCTTTATTATTATACTCATACCAATACCCTTATTATCCTCCAAGAGGGTATAGCCTCCCCACTATACCTAAAAGACCCTCGCTTCTAGTTGGCAGCCTTTGGCATTCGGGGAGGTGCGCCTAAGGTAGTAACACTTGACCCGTTTAGCACTATTCGGGTGGATTCTCGGGTTGAGGTCGTTAGAAAGTGGTATCATAGGTGTTCTTGATAGGGATTTAGTAGCAGTGCCTTGCTGACTACTAATGAGTTTGAGACTTCTCTTTTTATTTCTGATGGTTTTACTATTTGGAATATGGTAGACTGGAGATATGTTGTTACTGGGACTGGGTTTATGGATTGTGCTTGGGTGCCTGCAGCCTTAGGTACAAGGGATGGACCTAGTTTCCATGGGTGGGAATTGTTGTTTTCTTTTACTCAGATTACAGTTTATAGGATTTCCACCTCGGTGGATCACTTGGTCTGTGATGTTATAGATTGTGATATGTAACCCTTGACCCGGTGCGGTAAGGGAGAATGGGACCTTAGCCCGGTATGGGGAGGCTTGTTTTATTGGATTTTGATAGGCACATTTTAGGGTATTTTAATTTCATAATTACATGTATGCTTTGGGAAGTGATAATTCCATGTGAATAAAAATCAATTTCCATGCTTTGTATGCTCTGAAATGTGAATTGGTGAAATTCCTGATACAATTTCTTGTTTATTGCAATGTGTTATGCCATGATTTTTATATTTGTAGAATTTCATGTGGCAGGGCATTTGGGTCTGGCTCTTGTAAGAGCAGGTAGGTACTATCAGTTGAGGTGATTTTGATCACCAGGATTGGGCAACTCGGTCGTTGGTTTGAGACAACATTAGTTGTCAGGATGGGCATGGCCCGAGGTACTTTTGATACTTTTCTCTATTAAGGGTGGGTAAGGAGGCCATGAGGTCGGGATTCCATGGGGCATGGGTTGTAGTGGGGGAGAGTAATGGTAGTAGTTATGAACTGCCTTTTACTACTTTCTTATCTACGTTGAATATATATTGATATATATATATATGGGTTGTCTGACCATTTATGGTATTCAGCGGGTTCCTTTTAGCTGACTCAGATGGAGCATCAAGAGAGTGAGGATACAGTGTCGCAGGTGCAGGATCAGGTTCAGGATTCGGTGCTGGAAGAGTACGAGCTACAGGTACAGGATCCGGGACAGGATCAGGTTCAGGATTTAGTACAGCCAAAGCACGAGCCACAGGTACAGGCTCAGGGACAAGAATAGGTTCAGGATCCAGTTCAGGTAGGGAAGCAGCCGGGTTTGGTAGAGTTTGGACCATGGCTCAGGTTTGGTACTAGGAGAGGGTAACTGAGGTTCAGTTGCACGTGGAGGAAGTGATAGGGACAGCGGGATCCAGCTGAGGGGTCAATGGCCGGTGACTAGAGCAGAATTGCAGGGAGCTCAGGCATTAGGCAGTCGTGTTTCAGGCTAGGTGCACACCATGGATCTACTAGAGGCTGAGCAAGCTGGTGAGCCGATGATAGTTAGAGGTACACCACGGGTGTGGTCGTGATTTCCTTGTTCTCCTTTGGCATGACCTGTAGAGGCATGTGCATTTTGAGTGCATGAGGTGTTCAGGATTTTTGTGGACTGACTAGATGTTTGTCAATGGGATTGGTGCCATCTTAGTTGCGTGATATATTTATATAAATATGAATGAGGTGCCATTGGCATTGGGGCATCGAGGATGCGGGTTACTTGAGGTGCCATGGGTGTCGGGGCATCGAAGATGCGGGTTGATTGAGGTACCATGGGCATCAGGGTATCGAGGATGTGGGTTAGTTGAGGTTCCATGGGAATCGGGGCATCGAGGATATGGGTTACTTGAGTTGCCATGGGAATCGAGGCATCGAGGATGCGGGTTACTTGAGGTGCAAGGCACCAGGTTCGTTTTGAGCATCCATGGGATGCAAGACCTCATGGAGGCAGACATCGATGCGGTGCGGGATGCGTTTGGGTTTCGGAAATGACACAGGGATGCCAATGAGGCACAGGGGTGAGGATCCGTCATGAGATGACCTTGAGTCTGGAAATAGGTTAGTAAACCTTTACTTGTTCTAAGTTTCGTTCGGTTGAGACCGAGTTAGGAAATTCCTAAGGTGGGGATCCCCTTGGGGAATTTAGCCAGAACCTTTGAGACCGGGGTAGTCCGGGTTACATTGAGCGGGGTGGTGTGTACGGTGCCATCTCTGGGTTGCGTTTTATAGATCGGGGATGAGCTATGTTAAGGTGGGGAGTTTGTAAGAACCTGGGTTTTTAGAATGGGCCAAAATCCCGACCCTGTTTTAATTTTTTTTGACTTTTTCCTGGGATAAACTTTTGAAGTTGGGAAGGTCATGCAAGTGCACATGGTTGGCGCATGTTCTGAACAAACTATGCGGTCAAACTGTGCAAAGTCTCTAGGTGAGACAGTGGGCTCATCACGGGCGGTGCACGGTTTTCCAAACCGTGCAGGTTGGTCGTGCGAAGTTCCTGGGTGAGGCAGTGGCAACCGCACGGTTGGCGCACAGTTTGCTAAACTATGCGGGTTTACCATGCGGCCACTTAAAATTATGGTTTTTAAGTTCTGGGCCACTCGGGATTTCCCTTTCTCCTCTTTTTTCTTCCTTCCACTCGGGACTTACGTGGGGAGAGCTGATAGGTCCTTCAAATCCCTCCCGGATCTTCTTCCAAACTCTGTTTTGAACACTGTTTGATCCGTTGGAATCCCCTCGGTAAGGCCTTGATTCCTCTTGAGCTATTATTATTGATTTCTGTCCTAGAACGAGTTGTTGTGGTTTGAGCGTTTTTGTTTCTTTTGTAGATCTACTGCGTTTTAGACCTAATTGTAGGCTGTTATCAGAAGAGTAATATTGTACTAGTACGAGGTAGGTGGTGCATATCATATTTCATGTTTTTACAGACCTTTGGGTGGTGCGGCCTATGGCGCGTATTTGGGTATTTTGAGAGAGACCCTAATTTATCTGCTACTGCTTATTAAAATTTCATATTAGACCGTGGGATGCCTTTGGGTATGCCCTTTACATATTTTTCTTGAGCGGGGCTCGGTGAAGGGCCTTTTTCAAATGGGGCATTTTGGCCAGGGGCGCCAAAATGGTATTAATTGAATTGTGTTGTTATAAACTGTTGAGTTTAGTTTATTAAACATTGATATGTATTTTAAGAGGCCTTAGAGACCTCAGTGTTGGTATTTGACAACGCATAGTTAACACATTTCAACTGTTGAGTTTTTTGCCTATTTAAAAGTAAATCTTTTTATTATGTATGTGAATGCTGAATTGCATATGCTGGAACCTTTGGGTTGTGATGGGAATGTCCTCAGTTACTTGGGGTGGTTTTGACCACAAGATTTCGCTTCATGGACGTCGGCTTGAGGCTGTACGACTGCCAGGTTGGGCTTGGCCCGATGTTACTTTGGGTGGTTTTAACCACGGAATTGGGCATCATTGACGTCGGCTTGAGGCAGGATGACTGTCAGGTTGGGCATGGCCCGGGTTACTTGGATGGCAAGGCCATTAGAATTGAGTGTCATGGTTGCAGGGACACGAGGTGTCAGATGTGTGGTGGCTTAGGTACTATTTTGGTGATTACCGCTCACCCAGAACTTTGAGTAGTGTGCACACATAGATACTCCGTGATGAGGTGGTTTTGACCACTCATGTGGGTAGAGACCCCCATAGATGCGGTTTAGGTACTTTAGTTTGGGGTGCTTGTCATAGGAAGCCACGTGGGAGGTGAGGAGCCCCTAGGGGATAGCTTTGAGGCTATCAGGTTGGGGGCTGAGGCTCTTCGTGATTTGAGGGTAGGTATTATTGTCCCTCAGGTTACTTATTTGAGGGAGGATATCATCATCTCTCCAGTTACTTGATTTGAGGGTAGGTATCGTTGTCCCTCCGGTTATTTATTTGAGGACAGGCATTGCTATTCCTCCAGGTTACTTCTTGGGCGTGCCTTCGGGACATCGGTATTTGAGTCATGAGGTGTCAGGAGGCACAAGGTGCCGGGTTACTATTCTTGGGTGTGTCTTCAGGATGTTGGTACTTGAGACACGTGGTGTCAGGGGGCACATGCTGTCGAGCTACATGACAGAGATTCCATCATTGGTCGAAGCAGGTGACACTCTATGGTGGTTGTTGAGCACCAGTGGAATTTGTGTTTATTTGTGCATCATAATATTTATTGTTTTCCTTATAAAGGCATGCCTGCTTGAACACTTATATTAGGTACTCACTGTTGGGTGGTATCCTACTGAGATTTGTCTCACACCCTGCACAAGCCCTTTAGGACACATGCAGACTTTATGGATTTACGTGCAGGAAAGAGGCCAGCTTCAGGAGCTGGGCTGCATTAGTTATTGCATGGAGATGGTATGGACCTTGAGGTCTTTCCTAGCTGGAGTTTATCTTGTTTTGTTTTCTTTCCTATATTAGCATGCTTATTGGTTATGTATCTACAGTTGCTTATTAATTGGATCCTTTATATATATAAATACATGTATGACCTGTTTTGGATGCATGTTTGTTATTCAGTGGTAGTTACAAGTGATCAGCATGCTGTTGTATCTATTTCCATTGTTGTTGTTATATTTCTTACTTCCACTGTTTATCGATATTGAATGTGCTTCCACTCTGTGGTTCTGGTTTGAGTCTGCTGATTCATTTATTCCACTGCATATTTTTTATTATAGTCGGACCAGTACCCTTATTATCCTCCAAGAGGGTATAGCCTCCCTACTATACCTAAAAGACCCTCACTTCTAGTCGGAAACCTTTGGCGTTCGGGGAGGTGCACCTAAGGGAGTAACACCTGACCCATTTAGCACTGTTCGGGTGGCTGCTTGGGTCCGGGTTGTTACAATATCATTGGATACCCATGGATGATTATGCACTCTTAGAGGGTAGGGATGATTTTTATCTCCCTTATTTAAGACCTCTAATGGTGGGCCTGGCATATCACTAGTGACCACTCCTTAAAAATCCCCTAAGGGTCAGACCCTTAGGGTTTAAACAAATTCTAAATGTCGTGACCACCTATGTACCAGGACTTAAGGCTCAGACATTGGACTGGATTTTCATTCCATGAGCATCATTGAATCTACCTCTTGGCCATTTACAGGATGTCTGGATAAACTTCCCTATAATCCTTCTTTATAGTGATCAAAGGCGAGTATTACTGAACTCAGGGTTATGAAAAGTATCCCCTTATAGTGGCGTACCTTTCTCAAATACATTTCTAGAACTTTTCGAAGAAGGTATATGTTTATTAGTATTATAGGCCCATAGATCAACTTAATAATACAAGGATTTAGTAGCACAACATCCAGCTCAATTCCCTTGCATAAGATGAAAAAATTATTAGGATTGTGAACCCAAGGATAATGGTTTTTATGTTATTTTCTTCACCTTACTCATGAATATTCATTTTTATGTATATATGTGTAGGAATAGTATTATATATGTATATGCATATAAATATGGACATCCATGGTGGAAATTTCCCAGTTGTCTAGGATTACAGACCCAGGGTTCGACATAGTTTCATGTATATTGGATTTACTTATCATTTTAGTTATGTCTCTTCTTAGCTAAGCATATTGACTTTTCATGCACTTATGGAAGTGTATTTATAGGTTCATCGTTGTTATGGCCTACTGAGATTATTTATCACCCATGAATGTGAAATTCAGTGTCCATGTAGACCTTATGTCTTAATTTAAGGTTGAGAATAGTTTCATAGTGGATAGAAGTGAGACCCAGAGTTTTATGATCATGTAGAGATGCTCAAGTGGGCTCTTCTGATTGGGATGGTGCAGTTTAAAGGTGTCTGGAGACCATGTTTTTGGTCTTTATCATAGTTAATAGTAGAGCCATGTACTTTTATTTCAGTTTTTTGGATCAATATCTCTATATTGTCAGCCTAATGGGTAAATGTTGTTGTATGTATGGTATAGATATTTAGGATTTTACAACATTTTCATTTATTATACAACATGTTTTATTTCCATTTATTTACTACTTCCAAACTCTGTTTATATACTGATGTGTATTATACTTAGCTAGTTTTACTATTTTATTACTCTAATATGAGTTCATAGTATCCCCACCATCACACCATAATACCTCATTATTAGTCATCTTCCTCTGTTGTATGAGGAGGCACGCTTGAGGCTTAATGGTGAACTGGCTCGGAGCATCAAATTAGTGGCATCCAGGTCAGGGACATTATAATGTTTTATCAAAGGTGTAATTTTCCTAGTCTTTACTATTTTGGATATGTTATATAGGGCTATTAAGAATGTCTTGGAACCTCTGATGGATATCGTACTAGTGAATTGAGACAACTTATTCTGGTAAGAAGTCCTGGTTTCCTACGTATAGGATTGTTGTTCTGATCTAAAATGTTACAGTTTTATATTATTTTTACTATGAGTGATGCACATATTGTGTGGATGTTATGATTTACTATGGATCCCTGGATCTTTTCCATTGTAAAGAGTCCAGTGATTGATTTTGAATCTTGGCCAGAAAAGGCAAGAGGCATCTCATACATCATATTTGGCACATAGGATTCACAATATATCTTCCTACTAGTGTGTGATTTTACATATGAATAATTCATATTCAACAGGAAATACTTATATATATATATATATATCATTCTGATGGAAGGTTATGTGGATATACATTGTGACTTTTGGTGGTGAAATTTATGACTCAGTCCTCATGTACGGGAGGTGCAATGAACCTAGTAGGCCAGTAGGGGAGATGATGCCCATAAGTTATACCCTTGTGGGGGTATCCTTTCATTTATGGTTATCTAGTAAAGTCTCTGAGTTTTATTCTAATGGAAAACTCTTCTTTCATCATGAACTCAACGTCCAGGGGGTATTACCATATAAGGATTCATGGTGAGTGTCATTTTAGTCTCTCTTCCACATTGGTATCAAGACCTTAATGGATTAGTTCCTTATAAGGATTCTCTATGACTATCAGGCCCATGTAGTCTGTGTTTTCATTTTTTCCCTCATAGTTCAATTTTCTCTTAACATTCTTTAGATAGGTTGGTCTTTTAGGATAGGTTGTTAGACCTTGGGACCAAGTTGGGAGACTTGTTCTGTAGGGAAAGGTGGGAGACCTAAAGGCCCTTTGTTTGACTCAGAACCTTTTAGGTCGTTGTCTGTTTCTTTCAATGGAAATATTTGTAAGAGGTTGGACCATGTTTTTAGATGCATTTTTAGGTAATTAGATTAGTTTTATTCTTTTTTTGAGATCAAGGAATAATAGGTTCTTGATTTGAGTTACAAGAATGTTTATGCCTTCAACTTTTTACAAACACCTTGGGTTATTTGGTATCAAGACTAGATTCAATGGGAAGGACCTTTCGAGTTCCTATCCTGGTCGACCAGTGCTTCCGCTATTTCTAATATTGTCAAATCGTGGGTAGACGCTCGTGACTATAACGATGTTGGGTGATGGGCGGTAATGGAATAAATCATGTAACGGGTGAGGTGCCTGATTTTGAAGATAAGTTCCATGGTAGATTCTGGCTTAATGATATTGATATGTTGTGTAGAATGGTCAGTTGTTTGTTAAAGGAAAGTTAGCCTATTTTTTGTGAGAATTGATTAAAGGATCTGTATATGCCTTTTGTGGAATCTTAGTATATACTCTTAGTTAGAGATGATCATGTTCTATCTTGAATTTATCCTGATTACACTAAGAGAGTGTTGTCCCTAAACTGTGATACTTTTATTTTTGAAAATTATTCCCTGGTAGAGAAAGGAAACCTATTAAGGTCATTCTCAAGGAGTGTTGTAAGTTTAGCCATATGGTGGGGAGTTCATCATTGGCCATATGAGGGTGGTGAGCCTCACATAAATTGAAATCCATCATTTTCTATGATCCATTGAGCTCAGAGTCAGTTTTGAGAATATGATTAGGATATTCCTATGGTGGGGAGTACCATATTGGTCATAGTTAAATGAATTTTGTGTAGGAGACAGTTGTTGAAACTATGAGGTTAGTCATTGGAAAGTCCAGATAGCTTGGGTTGGAAGATTCTCATGTTTATAGATTTAATTCTAGTCTTACCACCAAGCTTCTTGGGGTGATAAGGTTTATGGTGGGGAGATTTTATGTTCTCGTGTTTTTTCAGACTAGAATTTTGAGAATAAAATTGAATTTTTATTATCGGATGATTTTAAGGGGTAAAAGGGTAGTTTTCCTCTAGAATATGGTTTCAGATAATTTTTATGACTAATCCATTAGTCTTATAGTAGGGTGATTACCCTATGAAAGAAGTTTGGTGGGATTTCAAGCCATTTAAATTTTACTAAAATAGTTAATAATTAATATTTAATGAATAAAATATTAATTTATTTTTGCAAGTTCATCTAGAAATATATTTTTAATAGATCATTAGATTGATATTTTTTCTCTATTTTTGAGTCCAAAATGGGGAGTTTTTCTTAGGTGGGGCATAAACTCAAGTTGGGTGCGAAGGCTAGCCCAGTCCACTTTTTCTGTTTCTTTTCTTTTTCTTTCTTTTTCTTTCCTTATTTTCTTTTCTTTCTACACTATAGATTCTCAAACATTCCCATTTTGGATATTCATGTGATGGAGAGAGAAAACAATAAAGTGAGAGAGAGAGTGGGGGGGGTAGGGAGGGAGGTGTAAGGAGGTACCTCTATGAAGCTTGGGATATGCTGGATTATCATGCAACAACCGTGGACCACGGATATGGTTAATGTTTAAATAGATTCTTCCAAAATTTATGTTATTTTAAATGTTTTCCATATATACCCATATAGTAGTTATTTTGAGTTTTAATCCCCTATTATAATTTCTTAGAACCCCTTGAGTGTTGATCTACTACTTTTGGAGTGAAAAACAGGGTTTTATGACGATTTAAGGTTTTTTCATTCAAGAATAAATGTCTACATGGTGTGTAGTTCAAGTAACACATATTGTGTGTTCTTCCTATTTGGGGAAGATGACTTTTTCTAATTACACACCATGTATGGGCATTACACACCACGTATTGGGACTCATCCGTGTAGCTGAGCATCTGGCTAGGCTGGTCATGTAAGTTGAACATGTCTTGTAAAGTACACTACTAGAGCCTGTGTGGGCCACATGCTATATAGAATTACATGGTCAGCCTATATACATGTCCACTCCATGTGAGGTACATGGGAAAGTACCCCATGTAGGTTACACACCATGTACAGGTAAAAACCTCCATGTACTTGGGCTTTTACATTAAAAGTATAGGCAGAAGTACATGCCCATTTGAGGCCATGAGGGTACATATCATGTACCATGGTACAGACGCCGTGTAATCCCACCTTTTCTCCCTTTTGAGGGTTTTTTATATATTTTCTCCCATGATATGGAATTGGAACCATGAGTAATTCATTATTAGTATCTTTTGATGTAGATAACGATGGTGAGACCCATAAGGTATTTTAAGGACTCCTATTTGGGTTTTTAGGTGTTTTATTAATGGAGAGGTTCTTCCTATGATAATTGAAACCATTTTCCTCTTCATAGAGGGACTTGGAATGAGAATTATCAGTTGGGTTTTCGTACCAACATAGTTTTAGACCTTTATCTGAGATAGCCATGAGCTATCTCTTATGACTGATGCTTTTATAGCTTTCCTTTGAGGATGGATCCTTTTATAGATGTTCCCTTTGGGCCCAAGAGTCCATGAGACTTGTTGTCATTTAGGATCCCATGTAGTATGCCTCTATCTTATTCATGTACCAAGGATCCCCTAAAGTATTCCATTTCTTACAATCCAACCTAGGGAATCCCATGTAGGACACCCATTTTTCTTTGTGAAATTATGAGGATCTTGTATGGGATTCATCTATTTCTTACCATTCAAGGACCCAATATAGGATTCCTCCCTTTACCTTTTATGCTATGGATCCCATGTAGGATTCCTCTTTTACCTTATAGCTAAGGATATAGAGTAGGATTCCTTTGTTTATGCATGGACTTTGAGGATCCCATATAGGATTCCTCCCTTTCATTTTTTATTGAGGATCTAGATTATTATTCCTATTTTGTGTTGTGGATTTAGGGACCTAGTGGGTGATCGTTGTGTGAAATACCCTAAGCTAGTATGTCGGGTTTGGGTATAGATGGTAGAGGGTGTCACCTTAGAACTCGTACCAAACTGGTAAGACCATAGGGATGTTGCAGTAGTGGTGGGTCTAGGAGTTAGGCCACCCTCTCTCTAATTTTATATGTTCACTTGTTTATTGTTGATACGGCGATGATTACTAGAGGTTCTTCCTGGTTTTTGGTAGTTGAGTCTGACGCGATGTGTCTTTTTTCCCTTAGGGATTTATGAACATTCTTCATGGGACCTATCTTATTCATTTATTTGGTTTCCCAAATGTTCTATCCAAGGATCCAGGTTCTGAGCCATATTATTTTTTTATTATTTGTATTCCCAATGTTACTAACTAAAATTTGTATATTGATTTGTATATTTGATTATTGTATTATTGGGAATCCAACTATTAAGCCTCTTAATATGATATATGGCCAAGGAATCCCTAGTGATTATACTCATGGATGATTATGCTCTACCAAGTGATGAGGATGATTCCTCAATCCTCTATTTGACATGTGATTTGGATTATTATTCTCTCCACAATTTTGGCATGGCATCCCAGGTGATTATACTTATGGATGATCACGCTCTCCTGAGGGATGGGGATGAATATGCTCTCCCAAATCAATTACTTGGGTGCGGTTTTGGACATGGAATTTTACATAATTAGATACCCATGGATGATTATGCACTCCTAGAATATGGGGATGATTCTTATCTCCCTTATTTTTTACCTTCATGGGTGGGAATGGCATATCACTAGTGATATCATCTTACAGATCACCTAAGGGTCATACCCTTAGGGTTTATCCAAGATCCAAATGTTGTGACTGCCTAGGGATCAAAAATTGGACTAGATTTACATGTAATGAGCAAAATGGTGTCTATATCTTGGCCATTTATAGGATTTCCATATGTACTTCCCTGTAATCCTACTTTATAGTGATCGGAGGAGAGTATGAGTGAACCCATTCTTTGGATGATTATCCCCATGTGGTGACATATCTTTCTTAAAGAAATTTTTTAAACTGGCCAAAAAAGTACATTTTAATTGGAATTACTGAATTAGAGATCAACTTAATGATACACAACTTGATTGGAACAACATCCAACTCAATGCTCTTGTATAGGATGTCCAGAAAATTAGGATTACAGACCCAAGAATCAGCTGCTAATTGGTTTTATGTTATTTAATTAACCTTACCAATGAATATTCATGTTTAAATATATATATGTGTGTGTGTGTATAGGTATGGGACTATACATTTAAATATATAAATATATATGGACATCCATGGTGGTGCTTTCCTAGTTTATCGGGATTAAAAACTTGGGGTTCGACTGCGATTTCACATTTATTGGATTTACTTATCTTTTAGGATGAGCATATTTATTTTATATGCAATTATGGTAGTATATTTATAACTTCATCATTGGGGTGGATTACTAATATTATTTCTCACCCCTACACATTCACCTCAGTGTGCATGTAGAAATTATGTATGCATTTCAAGTTAAGCATTGTTGCATGGTGGATAGTGATGAGGATGCATGATCAAGAGGAGCTACTCTAGTGGGTTCTTCTGATCGGGTTGGTGCAGTTCAATAGTGTCTAGATACCAGGTGTGTGGTTTGGCTTGGAGTTAGTTGTATAGACATGTATTTTTATTTCAGTTTCTTTTGAATTGATGTATCTGTATGGTCGGCCCAATGGGTAACTAGTGTTGTATGTTTGACATAACTATTCAGTATTTTATAGAATTTTCAATTATTATACAACATGCTTATTTATATTTATTTAATGCTTCTTCATTATTTTTATTAATTTTTTGGTATGAAAAATTGTTATTTAGACTATTTACTTACTATGATATGATGTCATAGTCTCCCCACTAACACACCCTAGGCCCTCACTGCTAGTCGACAACCTCTGGAGTACGAGGAGGCATGCTTGGGGCCTCATGGAAAACCAGCTCAGAGCACTGAATTAGTGGAATCCTGGTTGGGACGGTACACTCATCATAGATAAGCTAGCATGATCTATTCAACTCAAAGCACCAACCATCATGGTTTCTATCACAGGGTGGCAGTGTAATGAATAGTCATAATCTTTAATCATTTTCTCCAGATCATATTATGATTTTTGTGCAAATATATACATTAAAAATTTATGATCTTTATATATGTCACACCATTCTCTATAGAGATAACGAATCCACATATTAAATGAAAATATTACCACTTCTTACTCCAAATCATGAGTTATGTAATTTTTATCAGAATATTCAATTAGTATGAGGAATAATCTATCACCATATCATTATTCATGAGAAAACATCCCAACCCTTTCTTCAATTAATCACTATAAATCAAAAATTACACTCTATTGCAGGGTACTATGAGAATATGTGTACTAACGAACCTTCTATTATATTCCTTACAATTTTATTCATATTCATTCATCCAATGGAACTTAAATCCCTTATATTTTGACTTGGTGAGTGGATAAGATATCCATGGTAAATCTTTCACAAGATATTGATAATATCTATCTAATCTAATAAAATTAAAGATCCCAGTCACAGAGATTAGTCTGGTTCAATGTTAAAAAACTTATTCCATTGATGGATCCACTGATATACCCTCACTTGAGATTATATGACCAAAAAAATGAGATATTTTTTATCCAAAATTCACACTTGGTAAATTTTTTCATAAAAATTATTCTTCCTTAGGGTCTTCAGTACAATACTTAAGTGATCTTCATTCTCTTCCTTATTCTTATAATATATAATAATATCATCTATAAAGACTACCACCACAATGTAATAATGGTAATATATAAAGACTCTATTCATTAAATCCATGAATATGTCAATGGAATTAGTAAGACCAAATGAAATCACTATAAATTTATAGAGTCCATACCTTAATCGGAAGATTTTCTTTGGTATGTATTCACTTTTGGATCCTAATTGATAGTATCTAGATCAAAGATTAATCCTAGAAAAAATATTTAAATCCTTGTAATTGATCAAACAAATCATCAATATGAGTAAAAGGATACTTATTCTTGATTGTGATCTTTTGAAGTTCAATACAATAATTATAGAGTCTCATTGACCCATATTTATTCTTAAAAAAAAGTAAAAGTGCACCCCATAATTATGTACTTTTCCAAATGAATCCATTATCAAGATTCTTTTGGATTTGCTTCTTCAATTATTGAAAATAATTATGGTCCATTCTATATGAATTCTTTGAAATAGGTATATCACCGAGTATGAATTATATTTAAAACTCAACTCCACAATTATCAATAAAGCCCTATAAAATAGGTGTATATTTGATGTTGAGTTTCTCCTCAACCACCTAAGATAAATACTCCCTTTGAATAGAAATCAAGACCCAAAAAATGGATGTAATTTCCATTGGAAGATCATATTTATCCTCACATTGATATAAAATCAATGGTGGCTTTGAAATATTAAATTTGACATCCCTTCCTCAATAATTTATATTGGATTTATATAAAGAAAGTAAATAAATTCCCAAAAATTACATCAAATTCAACTAGTGGAGGAATAACAAGATTTTTACGGAGCACATTCCAACAAACATTAATTGGGGAAGATTTATAGACTTTAGATGCAATCATCGTGCCATTAGAAGTTTTTACTTCTAATTCCACATCAAGTCATTGAGGATATAAATTAACATTTATTAATACATTTCATGATATAATAAAATTAATACAACTAAACTCAAATAGGGTTCTTCAATATTTTATAAAACGCATAACCACATCAACTTTATCATTCTATTTTCAATCCCTTGCTAAAACCAAAATAGTTAGCATGATCATAAAACATGTTTAATTAGTGTGATCAATCATGAAAAATCATCCATAGGATTTTTAAATCATGATACCTTATTTTTAATCTATGAAACCTTAGGTTTAACCTAGGCCATCCTTGGTCATAATCTATTCAAATAATTTATAATGGTTTATAAATAAAATATCAATTAAACTAAGAATATCCCCCCGAGAGTGTCAAACTAGGTGAACTATAAGGGACCATTCACTTTATACTATAACGATGGACAAGTTATACTCAACCACCTATTTCAAGGGTTGTTAATCCTAAATTCATGTATTCCAAAACCATTTCCACTTATAGTCTCCAGATAGAGATATATTTTCTTAGGAAAATCACACTCCTTCTTTTAGCATAACTTAGGATGTTATCCTATACATAGGATTATCCTAAGGGTTCTCACTAAAGATTACTCAGTCTAGTTTCCAAAAGTGACTAAACCATTCTCTAATACCAACTATAAAAAACTCGTAATTTTTATACATAAATATTACATCATTTTAGAGTAATATTCAATAAATTTCATAATAATACATTCTTAAAAACCATAGAGGTTTAGTGACTTTGGAAACATATATACATAAACAACTGGTACATAAAATATCAACATCATTTCCCATTTAGTTCTTCACAACAAAAAACCTTATTAGACATAACATACTTAAAACCTTTCACTATAACTTGGGCAAGATAAACATAAGAAAGTGTAAGTTTATATGCTCAGTAAGGGTAAACATAAGAGATATTAATAAATGATCATAAGTGAATATAAGATAATAATAAGGGTATGATAACATGAGATAAACATTATAAAATTATACGCATAGATTTTCATATCATAATCATAAAACAAGGAATAAAGTTTTATCAATTTAAACACAAAAGATGTATGAGTATGGAATCATCAATAATAAATCATGAGCCATGAAAACATATCATAAGCATAAGACCTAAGTTTGTATCATGCACATGAGAATAAAAAATCATTTCCTTAGTCAAGGGTCACTACCAAGACTGTCAAAGTGGATTGGGTTCACTCTCCATTTAATGATTTCTTTAGTCAAGGTTCACTCCCAAGACTATCTTATTAGACAAAGAGCCTTATTGAACTAGGTTCACTCTCTATTCCATTCCTTATTGTCTCATGAGATATCCATCTTAACGCAATGCATTGGATGACTATAATAGACCCACATGACCTTGGTTTAAAATATAAAAACTTATACTTGGTTTATAATGGAACCAACCATCACATAATGAAAATAATACATATGTGGGACCCAATATCATAAAAAATTTCTCATGTCATCATGTCAAAACCCATGGAAAATATACAGGTCTCATAGAAATTTCATAATCATAATCATAATCATAAACCATCCAAATAAATAATAAATATGGTAAAATTTACTCATATATCCAATAAATAATAACAAATATCAAATGAAGTTTCTATAGATGAATATTACTTTAAGTGATCACTAGAACATTTCTAGAAGAAAATTCCCTTTTAATTTTGAAATAACTTAATTAAAATCAAAAAAATTACAAAATATTATTGAAAAAAACTTTTTTAAAAATAAATAAGAAAAATTATAAATTAATATTCAAATAAAAGAATATTTATGATGGCTGGGAAATCCATTCATGCGATGTAAGATTTAAAAAAACTCTTTCACTTTTTTAATTAAAAGTCAAAGGTTCCATGTTTAGAAAAAGATAATAAAATTTATTTTAAACCTTGGTAATTAAATTAAAATATATTTAAAAAAAATTAAATATATTTTTATAATGTTAAATAATTTTTGAAAACTTTTTAAATAAAATATGGACATGAAGGAAAATATCCCTAACGAAAGAGAGAAATGAATTTGATTTTCCTTAAAAACATCCTTTCAGTATTTAGATTACTTAAAGAGAGAAAAGTGACATGAAAGAAATTAATCTCAAAAAATAACCTGAGTATAATAAAATTAATAATTTTTGGGAGAGATAAATCATATAATTTCATCATAAAAATTTTAAGCACAAACAATCCCGGTAAAAATGAGATTGTAACATAAAACCCTTATAATTATGGTAACTTTTGAATCATCACCCCTATGAAAGAAATAGTATCAAATGAAACTTTAAATACCATAAACATGAGGATATTCATGATACAACATATAAATTAGGTATTAGTTTCACTTCATAAAAGAAGATAGGTGTATAATGTCATACATGTCTCAGTGAAACAAAATTGAGACGAAGAACCCTTAATGATTTACTAATTTTTGAATAGAAATACCTTAGAAGAATTAAAATCAAATTATTATATAAATAACTTAAATTAAATCATTTAGTATACAAAAATATAATCTTGGGTAGTATATATTCCATAGAAATAAAAAATTTGTGCATAACATTAATCCATGTCCCAAGGAAGAGAAATTGTGATGAAACCCTTACCTCAAGACAATATTGCTTCGTAAGCTCTCTAACCTCCTGTATAAAAATTTAAATTTATTATAATTATATAAAAAACCAATAATAATACCTATAATTCCATAAATATTTTACTTATAACTCTTATCACTCATTAATCAACAATCTTTCATTATCATCATCATTTCAGGCGTTAATTTCTACATTTTTTATGTATGTTCTTGTTTGGAAGTTATGTCCATTGAACATTGATAATGGTTACTAAATATCCATAATTTTAAGCATGATATAAATATAATATATATTAATTATAAACATATATATTTATAACCATTCATATAAATTTGTGATGAAAAATGAATTACATCGCTACGTGGAGACAATTGTCTGTATGTACGCACGAGTGGCGTTTCCATTTTTCATTGGATGGAATAAAAGAAAGGTAATTATTAATTAATATTTAAATAATCATTATTTTAACATAGATATAATATATAAACATTAAATCTAATATAATAACCAACTATGAATGATGGTGGTGGAAAATGATTTGTATCTCTACGTGGAGGCAGTAGTCCACACATAGGCACGAGCGATACTTTTATCTCCCATTGGATTGAGAAGATGTGGTAAATGGTTGTGACATCATCACAATAAAATCTCAGTATATTTATGATACTGTATTAATATATTTTTTATAGATACAACATGTTTATTGGGATTAAAAGATGAAATAAAATTGAAAGAGCTTGGTTAAGATCTATACCTCTTCTTTGAGAGACCTCCTTTGGAATACAGTTTAATCCATGAAGGATTGGTATTATTAGGACACTACAGGAAAAACAACCTTTTGTGAAGGGTTATTTGCGACGAAAACAGATCTTGTCACAAATTGTTCATCGAAAAGATTATTTGCGACGGAGACATCAATACGTCGTAAATAATTAGTTATTTGCAATGGGGAAAGGGGTCTCGTCGCAAAAGGTTTGGCGCGGTTTGCGCGCCAAACCGCGGGAAGGGTATTTGCGACAGGGGGTGCCTCTCCGTCGCAAATACCCGGCGGTAGTAAATACTATTTGCGATAAGATATGCCCTCATCGCAAATAGTGTGTCGGCATGTCACTATTTGCGACGGGACCTGTCGCAAATACCCTTTTAACCGGTGAGAGTAATTAATGCAGCTGAAGGTATTGGCGACGGGTCTCGTCACAAATACTACTATTTGCGATGGGAGACCCGTCGCAAATAGTCTCGTCGCAAATAATCTAACCTATATATACCCACATCTGTTTTTTTCATTCTTCCTATCTATTCCTACTTTCTCTCTTTCTCTCTAAACTATAATTTTAGAGTTAAAATTTCTCTGAGTTAATTTTTTTTACGAAGAGATTTTGAAATCATTTACACCTATAAGATATCACGTTTAAAGGTATTTATGTTTATTTAATTTAATATTTATTCCATTTTTTATATTAATTTTAACTATTGTGAATTAGTTGTAATTAAATTAGATTTAGATTGTTTTGTTTTCAGTATTTATTTGTTGTAATAAATTGAAATTATTAGTGCTAATTATTAATAATTAGGGGAATTAGGAATTATTAACAATAATTAGTAATGAATATAAATAATTTGTTGTAATTAGTAATTTGTAGCGGTAATTAGCTGTAATTAATAGTAATTAATGCTAATTAGTTAGAATTAGCTGTAATTAGTAATAATTAGGAATGAAGAGTAATAATTAATAAAAATTAGTAATAATTACTAATAATTAGTAATAAATACTAATAATTAGTTATAATTACTAATAATTAGTAATAATTACCAAAAATTAGTAATAATTACTAATAAATGGTAAAAAATAGTCACAAATAGTAACAAATACTAATAATTAGTAACAAATACTAATAATTAGTAACAAATATTAATAATTAGTAATAATTACTAATAAATAGTAAAAAATAGTAACAAATAGTAACAAATACTAATAATTTGTAATAAATATTAATAATTAGTAACAAATAGTAATAATTAGTAATAATTAGCAATAATTTGTAATAATTAGCAACAGTTTGTAATAATTAGCAACAATTAGTAATAATTAGCAATAATTAGTATTAATTAGAAATAATTAGCAATAAATAGCAATAAATAACAATAATTAGCAATAAATAATAATAATTAGTGGTAATTACTAATAATTAGAAATAATTGGTAATAATTAGTAAAAATAGTGATAAATACTAATAATTAGTAATAATTATTAATAATTAGTAATAATTACTATAAATAGAAATAATTACTAATAATTAATAATAATTACTAATAATTACTAATAATTAGTAAAAAATAGTAACAAATTGTAACAAATACAAATAATTAGCAACAAATAGTAATAAATACTAATAAATACTAATAATTAGTAATAATTAGAAATAATTAGTAATAATTAGAAATAATTAGTAATAATTAGCAATAATGAGAAATAATTAGCAATAATTAGCAATAATTGGTAATAATTAGCAATAATTGGCAATAATTAGCAATAATTGGCAATAATTAGCAATAATTGGCAATAATTAGCAATAATTGGCAATACTTAGCAATAATTAGCAATAATTAGTAATAATTAGCACTAAATAGTAATAATTAGAAACAAATAGTAATAATTACTAATAAATACTAATAATTAGTAAATAATTAGTTATCATTAGAAATAATTGGTAATAATTCGCAATAATTAGGAATAATTAGCAATAATTAGTAATAATTATCCATAATTTGTAATAATTAGCATTAATTTGTAATAATTTAAAATAACTAGTAATAATTAGTAATAATTAGTAATAATTAGCAATAATTAGTAATAATTGGCAATAATTAGTAATAATTAGAAATAATTAATACTAATTAGCAATGAATATGAATAATTAGCAATAATTAGTAATAATTAGTAACAAATAGTAATAATTAGTAAATAATTAGTGATAATTAACAATAATTAGTAATAATTAACAGTAATTTTCAATAATTAGAAAAAACATTAGAAATAATTAGCAATAATTAGAAATAAATAGCAATAATTAGCAATAATTAGCAATAATTAGTAATAATTAGCAATAATTAGCAATAATTAGTAATAATTAGCAATAATTAGCAATAATTAGGAATAATTAGCAACAGATACTAATAATTAGCTGCAAATACTAATAATTAGCAACAAATACTAATAATTATCAACAAATACTTATAATTAGCAACAAATACTAGTAATTAGGAACAAATACAAATAATTAATAACAAATACTAATAATTAGTAACAAATACTAATAATTAGTGACAAATACTAATAAATATTAACAAATACTCATAATTAGTAACAAATACTAATAATTAGTAAAAATACCAATAATTAATAATAATTTGTAATGATTAGTATTAATTAATAATAATTAGTATTATTTAGTAATAACTAGTATTATTTAATATTAATTAAAAATAATTAGTAATAATTAGTAATAATTTGCAATAATTAGTAATAATTAGCAATAATTAGAAATAATTAGCAATAATTAGTAATAATTAGAAATAATTAGAAATAACTAGCAATGATTAGAAATAATTAGAAATAATTAGGAATAATTAGAAATGATTAGTTATAATTAGCAAAAATAGTAAAAATTAGTTACAAATACTAATAATTAGTAAATAATTTGTAATAATTAGCAATAATTAGTAATAATTTGCAATAATTAGTAAAACTTAGCAATAATTAGATATAATTAACAATAATTAATAATAATTAGAAATAATTAGAAATAATTAGAAATAATTAGCAATAATTAGAATTAATTAGAATTAATTTGTTATAATTAGTAATAATTAGTAATAATTGGTAATAATTGGTAATAGAAATTAATAATTTTTAATAAATACAAATAAATACTATTAAATAGTAATAATTGGCAATAACTACTAATAATTAGAAATAATTACTAATAATTAGAAATAATTGGTAATAATTAGTAATAAATTGAACGAATTGGTAACAAATTGAAAGAATTAGTAATAAATGGGGATAATTGTAATAAATTGTAAGAACTTGGAATATTTTCATGTGGATTAGCGACACTCCTTTTGATTAATGACTTTTCTCCTTTCAATTGTCATTGACTAAAAACATTTTGAAAAATGTGATCCTACGTATGCATATCCAATCTCGTATGCACGAGATTGGATATGCATTCATATGACCACATTTTCCAGATTATGTTTTCAGGTGGTGATAATTGCAAGAATATGATTTGTCGATGAAAATGGGGCTCTTTTGTTTGATGTATCATTTACTTGCATATTTCTCACACTGATATCACAATGAAGAATCTTGTTTGAGGTATGCTTATGCAATCTTGTATGCACGGGAATAGATATGTGTACCTCCGAGAAGATTATTCATTGTGATTTCAGTGTGAGAATGTTGCAAGTAAATGAGTCTTCAGACAAAAGAGAATCCACCAATCCAATGGAAATTGTGTTGCCTATAATTAGTGGTAATTCGTAATAAGTATCTGTAATTATTTATCTTCTATTTTTTGGATAGTTTTTTTTTCTTATATAAAATTATTCAAAAACATTAATGTTTTTATATTTTGTAGAAAAATATTCAATAAGGAAGTCGAAAATAGTCATTATTTGATGATCACGCTAGGATAAATCAATGTAGAAATCCAAATAATTATATTTTAAATCATGTATATATTGAGGGTGTCGAAGCTTTCTTATAATTTGCATCATCAAAACCATAATTTGTTTTAGAAGGCACAATTAAGTGTCCTTGTATAAAATGTGCTCTGAGAACATTTGACACATTTGACAACATTGGGGGACATCTCTTGCATTTTGGTTTTTAACCAGATTATATTTTTTGGTATCAACATAGTGAACACAGTTCTAGAGAAGATACTTATAATTTGATTCCGGGTCCATCACGGTTTCAAAATTTAGTACATGATGTTGCAGGTCCATCTATTCAACAAACTGAAACTCAGGATGATATTGATTTAACTCCTGAGTTACCACCATCTAAATTTTATAAATTTTTGAGGTATACTGAGTATGGATTATATCTTGGTTGCAAGATAAACAAATTATAAGAGGTTGAAAAATATATGGCTATTAAATAAGATAACAGAATGTCAAACAACTGTTTTGATCAGATATTTTCTTTCGTTAAAACATTGTAACCTGAAGGAAATGTGTTTCCAGTAAATTACTATGATAGAAAGAGGCAAGTTCGTAATTTGGGACTTAGTTACTAGAACATTCATGCATGTTCAGATGATTGCATCTTATATTCTAGTGAAAATGATTCATTAGATATTTTTCCTAGATGTGGACAATTGAGGTATAAAGAAGCTCAAATGGGGAAGTCTGGATCGATTCTTGTAAAACATTTGAGATATATCCCACTTACACCCAGGTTGCAGTGTTTATTTATGTCTCTGAACACAATGACAATGATTTCATGTCACAAAACCAATATTTCAACCGGTAAAATCTTGAATCATCTATCTAATGGTGATTCATGAAAACATTTTGACTGAGTGCATCTATCCTTTGCTTTAGAAGCCCAAAATGTGTGATTAGGTCTTTCTACTAATAGTTTCTGTCTGTTTGGTTCTTATGGTAGTCAGTATTCATGTTATCCTGTCTTTGTAACTCTGTACAATTTACCTCCATGAATATTGATGAAGGATCCTTATATCTTTTTGATATTATTAATCCCAAGACATATGAAAAACAATATTGATGTTTATTTGAAACCATTTATTGATGAATTAAATTCATTATGCAGTAATGGTGTTGGTACATATGATGTTTTTGCGAAACAAAATTTCCAACTAAAAGATGCATTGATGTTGACAATTAGTGACTTCCTGACATATGACATGTTATATTGCTGGAGTACACATTGTCCGAAATCATGTCCTTACTGTATGTGAGACAACAAATCATTTATGCTCATCAGTTAAAAAAACCTTACTATTTTGACTGTCATCGTAGATTTCTTCCAACCGATTATCCTTTTTGGAGGAACAAATCTCATTTCATAAAAGGCACAATTGAAAGGGATAGACCTCCAAAAATGATCTCAAGTACAGAGTTAAAATCAGTTGTATTTTCATTACCTCCCATCACATGTGGACCAATAATAAACCAACAGAAAATTCATGGCTTTGGGAAAGAACACAATTGGATAAAACAGAGCATTTTTTGGGATCTGCCATATTGGTCTGATATTTTGGTCTGCCACATGTTAGATGTCATTCATATTGAGAAGAAATGGTTTGATGATTTATTTCATACATTTTTGGATACTCTAGGTAAAACCAAAGATAATGTAAAGGCATGATTAGATCTTGCCCAAATTTATAGGCGACTAGAACTTGAACTATTTGAAAATGTGAGATCACAGAGGTTAATGAATCCAAAATCAGCATATACACTATCCAAAGAGAGTCACTTATTATTTTGTCAGTGGATTGCATATTTGAGACTTCCATATGGCTATGCTTCCAATTTGGGAAGATGTGTTGGGAATGGTTATATCACCAGATTAAAAAGTCATGATTGTAATGTTATAATGGAAAGACTTGTACCGATTGTATTAACCTTTTATTTAATTATATGATTTTGGATTCGATAATAAACATATCATATTCTTTCCAAGACATTTGTGTGGTGATAACAGACCATGATGCACTAAGAAAACTAGGAGAAGTTGTTGTTGTAATTATATGTAAACTGGAAAAAATCTTTCTACCGACTTTCTTTAACTCAATGGAACATTTGATATTACATTTTCCACATGAAGAAAAATGTGGAGGTCCGGTACAGTTTTGATGGATGTACCCATTCGAGAGATGAATGCAGAAATTTATGGAAAATTATGTAACAAAGCATCTATTGAAGGCTCAATTGCTGAAACTTATTTTCAAGAAGAAATTTGTTTTTTCTGCTCTCACTATTTTGAATCTGAACATCCCTAAAAACAAAACCGCATGGGATGGAATGAGTGGAATTCTAATGATTAAATGGGAAATCAATTATCAGTTTTTAATCATCCAATGCTTGGATTTGGTGGAGTTCATGAACGATGGATTTTAGATGATGAACATCACAGTGCTCATACATATGTTCCGCTCAACTGTGAAGAAATTACATCATTTATACTATGAGTGCTTCTATCAATTATTATATAAATTATGTTACAGTAAGTAAAATTATTTTATTTTTTGTTTATATTATAATCATATCATGAAACAGCCTCCACAAATTACAGCAGCGAATCTTGAAGAACGCCAGAAAAAAAATCTTAATGGTTTCAAAAACTAGTAACATAAATTATTGATGGTATAACATATCAATTCAGTTTATTATTTATTATATTGATAATTATTTAAAAAAATTCAGGTGTCTCCACATGATGATAAAATTGATAAGCGGCTGTGTATATTGAGTAACCCACCATCCAAAATGGTTAAATCTTATAATGCATATGTGGTGAATGGTTTTTGATTTCATACATGTGCATATGGGGAATCAAAAAAAATAATGGACAGTTGATTTTTCTTAAGAGGATCTAATCATAGAGAAAATGAATTTGACTTTTACAGCATGCTAGATGAAATTATTGAACAGTGTTATCTAAGGCAAAATTACATAACGGTGTTTAAATGTAGGTGGTTAGATACGGAGAGAGTCTTGTGTGTTCAGCCAACTCATGGAATTGTTGATATTAAATATAAAAGTATTCTTGCAATAAATGAACCATTTTTACTAGTTCAATAGGCACATCAAATTTATTACATAAAGTATCGTGCAACTTCAAGAGACCTGAGTGACTGGTGGAGCATAAAAAAAATCAAATTTCAGGAAAATCATTTTACTCAAAGGGAATGTGGTTTCACTAAAGTCAAAGGAATTGAAATTTTTCAAGAGACTGCTCAAAATACATCTTTTTTCACAAAGAGACATGAATATCGATGATGACACCCCACAATTAAGGGTCGATGGTGAAGATGATGTTAATGATGTTACAAATTAATTTTAAATGATAAGAGACGATGAAACTGAAACTCATATAGATATTGATGATATTGAGGAGGAATATTAAGAAATTGACATCGTTAGATATGAAGATGATGATGAAGGTGAACATTGACACAGTTCAATGCTGGTTATAATCTTAACTAATATATATCTATATATAATAGTTATTTTCAACTATTTTTAAACAACAATCATTTTTGGGTTTCAGATGGACAATGATCTATTTCATCAGTTTCAGGAGTTTGAGCTACCTTTGGATGAGGAGGATTTGGGATCATCTGACACTCAGGATACTGTTGGTTCATGGGGTATGCAGAGGGGGCACAATCTTGCATGATTGATGATTCATGGCCCTATCCTGAGTGAGGTCCACATCTTGGCTTCGATCCATGCACGTAGAGGTATGGTAACCTGTTTATTTTAGTTAGCTTTCATTAATTTATTTATATACTAATTATTTGATTATTTTTTCATTTTTCAATGTTTTGTGTATATAGTTATTG
Source organism: Viscum album (assembly GCA_963277665.1). Classification (NCBI taxonomy): domain Eukaryota; kingdom Viridiplantae; phylum Streptophyta; class Magnoliopsida; order Santalales; family Viscaceae; genus Viscum; species Viscum album. The sequence goes on from OY728122.1 coordinate 182,721,396, forward strand.
GACATGTGAGCACTATCTTGTGAAATTATTTTTCTCAGCCATGGATCACATGGGAATAGATTCTCATTGATGTGCATCTCGGAATGTTCGATCATTAGATGGTACGTAAATAAATAATATTTATTTTGAAATTCATTTCATTAATAACTTGATATTATAAATTATTTTTCAGTTTATGGTATCCCATCTTTGATAGCATGCATGACATTATCCACGTGGAATGGGAGGCGTCTATCCGTGACCATTTCTGTCAGTTTTTGCATAATTTGAAAAGGACGGCCATGAAGAAAGAAAGAGTGGAAGTAATTGATGAGTTGTATAGATCCCACTGACCAGAGTACATTTCATATCACGTTTGGGATGGATTATGTTCACACTGGTTGGGTGGTGAATTTCATAGGAGATCTTCATTCGATTGACAGAACCAGGGGAGAAAGGAGGTGACGCATCGAGCCGGTATTCATATATTCAGTACACAAAGAGAGCATCTGGTAAGTAATATTTTTAAATATTTTCTATAACTTTAAATATAGAAATATTATTTTATATTCATATAGTTAGTCGAGCAGCCTGATATTACAGAGTACGACGTTTATCGAAAAATGTACAGTGATCCAGCGATTGGAGAGATTAGAGGTGATTGCCATTGTCAGATTGTGGTCAGTATTATTTCTTTTTCAGTTTGAAAATTAACTGCATATAATATTTTCAATATTTTAATTTCAAATTGGAACTGGAGGAGTCATATGAGGCTGAAACCTCTCAGAAACAGGCTGAGACTTAGGCTGAGATGGCTAATCAGACTACTTCCCACCATTTCGATGAGAGGGAATAGATGCAGGTGACCTAATATGACATCGTGAAGGGTCAAGTAGTTGGTATCGACTCTCGATTGACTCCTGGGACTTATTTTGGTACTATTGAGATGTTGGCGTCTAGATTGAGAGGAACTCATGGAGAGGCATCATCTTCTGGATCAGAGTATCAGAAGCAGTTGTGATCTTAGAGTGAGCTTATAGAGAGTTTACATAAGGAGCAGGAGGAGATGCGTCAGTAGAAACAACATGGGGAGGAGTGTCGACAATAGTAGTAGTAGTACGAGGAGCAGATGCTTCGATGGTAGTAGCAGCAGCACGAGCAAATAGAGTACATATGCCATCTGACTCGTAGTTTAGGGATGGAGTTTCCTCCACCATCTCCTCCAGCTCCTCCACCTCCTACCGAAGACCACCCCTAGTGATTTTTTGTCATGATCAAAACATTTGAATTCAAAGTTTGTTGTAATATTATCTATTTATAGTTTTTTTCTTTTGTATCGGTGTGAATATTGAGAATTTTTTTATTTTATAATTTTTTTATTATTTTAATAATATTATTATTATTTTAATAATATTATTATTATTTTTTCATAAATAATAATAGTAATAATAAAATTATTATATTATTAGTGTTATTTTATTATTAATATTATAATAATATATTTTTTTTTTATTAATATTAGTATTATTATTGTATAATATTATATTATTTATATTAATAATATTAATAATATTATTATTTTCTAATGTTAATTTATCATAATTTTATTGAATATATATATATATATTAAGTATTTGCGACGAGACCATTTGTGATGGGTTCCTGTCACAAATAGTTTATATATTTTTTAAATAACTATTTACGACGGGAAAACGGGACAATCGCAAATACTTTTTTTCAATGGGCTCGTCACAAAAAGTTTTTTTATATAAAAACATAGAACTATTTGTGATGGTCCCATCACAAAAAATACTATTTGCGATACCATTTTCTCTAACAGGTTATCTGTGACGAGACCCCATTAGAAAAGCTCATTTGCGACGGGATCCCGTCGCAAATACCTCAAATTCCAATAGTGGGAAACCATAAGATCTAGGATAAAGTAAAGGATTCTATGAAGTTTTTTTAGTAGTTATTTACTGAGATAGAATTCTTAATTGGATTTAATAATGGAGTAAAAGAGTTTCACTTTTATAAGTGAGGGGAGGTACACACATCGAATTTCTTATAAGATTTCAATGATTTAGAGTCATATTCAAGGAAAAGTGGCTCCAAATGGACATGAATTTGAAGGTGGGATAATATAAGTATGAAATTTATTCAAAAAATAATAATTTGATAGGTTTGGGTGTAAATACTGTCATTATCCCATGGTTTAACCCCCCCCCCCACCAGTAAACCTATTTTAACCATAATCGTAGTAATTAAATTTTACTATTTTTACTATCCACTATGAAAAAAAAATAAGTTAAACCCATTAAATTATATTAATTATTATTATTCCAAATATAGAATCTGTTTTACCAGATTAAATTTATCTATGTATTATAATTTTATTTTAATTAAGCTCATAAACCGAAACAAAAAACTATTTACAAAAAATTAATTATAAGTATACAACTTAAATTAATTCCATTTATTGCTTTATAAAAATAATAAAATGAATTTTAAAATGTTATATTGAATATATAATATTTAAATTTCATTAAAATAATTGTCAAATATAGATTAAATTAATGTATTAAGATAAAAAATAAATTGTACACCTAAAAATGGTAATTTAGAGAAATGTGTTTTTAATCCAAAAAATTATCTTATATAAAAATAAAGTATAATGATGACTCCTACGTAATTAATTATATTATTTATAATTAAAATATAATTCGGTAACCTTAATATAAAATTAAAAATATAATGGTACATTTACTAGAAATGAAATGAAAATATTTATAAAAATTATTGTTTTTCATTATTCGTTGAAAAATAAATTATTTAGAAAAATCCCAAAAGTTAACCCAAAGAAAATATTGAAATGATGAATTTAAAATTTATATTAATTTAAAAAAAATATTTATAAAACATTTAAAATTTAATTATAAATTTTATGTTCAAATATGTGGCGAAAAATCATTTTTAAGAAAACAAAATCTTGAAGCGTAAAATGACTTTAATGAAAATTTAGTATTTATTATTATGTATTAAAAAATACATTTGAATTATTAAAAACTTTTATAAATATTTTTCATAAATTGGATATTAATATTCACACATTCCAATTGAAGCACTAGAGAACTAACCAACTTCCCCTCCAGGTAACCAAATGTTATATAGCACTGAAAAGTCTATAAAAAGGTCTAGTACTTCCTAGTCAATGTAATAAGTGGGGTTACAATCTAAACGAAATCGGAAAAAAACATCCAATAATAGCTAGAAAGACTGAAAAAATCATAAACCTCTTCCACATTCAAGAGTTCGTCTAAATAAACTACGACCTCGACCTTCAACGGGTCTACAGTCAGACCTTGATAAGACACCATATTCCCAAGGAAATTCACCTCTCACATCCAAAACCTAAACTTAGATAGTCTTCCACAGATTTGGTGGTGTCAAAGGATCTAAAAAACAACTCTCAAATACTATACCTGATCATCCTCTGACTTTGAGTAAATTAAGATATCTTCAATGAATATAATGATGAACTATTCTATGAACTCATAGAATATGGAGTTCATGATCCCCATGATCACAACTGGAATGTTCGCGACACCAAAAAACATGACCACAAACTCAAAGTGTCTATACCTAAACTTGAAGGTTGAATTCAAGATATCCTCATTTTTCACCCATATCTAGTGACATCCAGACTGAAATTAGACCTTAAAAAACCTACTGGATCCCCTCATCAGTTCGAACATTTCATTGATCCATTGAATAGGGTAATGGTTCTTAACTATTACCTAGTTCAACCTCTAATATTCTATGTATAACCTCATTATATTTTCTACCTTTTTAGAGAAAAATACTGAATCACCCAAAGGGTAAAAATAGGTTGAATGAAACCCCTATACATCAGATCATCCACTTGTAACCTCAACTCACATAACTACGTACGCTCCATTCGATTTGGGGCATCAAAATCGGAGACATTCCCAGTTGAAACTCTATCACAAACTCAACATCGCATCAACGGGTAGTATCTAAAACTCATCTAGTAAAACATCTAGGAACTCCCCCAAAACCATGGGAACATCCTCTTCTTGATATTCCACTAAAATATCTTCCAACATATACAAAATAGGCTTCACTGTCCTTTTACCCATTTGATAACCTCAATCACTAACGAATTCCACTTGTTGTCCCTCCATGTCAAAAAATAAAACCCTCCTATGAAAATATTTAATGAATGCACAAATATAATATATTAAGTACATTAAAATGAAAACATCATATCACTGTATCTATATAAAGAAGAAATATCCCACCGACGGGTGCTACCCCATCAATAGCCAATATCCTCGTCACACATCAAATAAAATAGTATGACTTCCAACCAATATAGATAACACCAAGTGATATAGAAGAATTTGTAAATACATTCCTAATGAAAGGAGAAAAATAGGAGAAACAAAGTATTATGAGGATCCTAAATCAAATAAGTGACACGTAAGAGTGGATGTTAAAATAATCATACCTCTAACAATATATGTCCTTATTGGTGATGCTACCTCGAATGCATGCATCTGACCATGCCTAGATCATATGTCCCTATTCTTCCAACCTCCACAACCATGATATCTTTTAAGTCCCTAGGAAATGGGACTATTATAAGGATGTACTTTCCAAAATCATCTTCCCTCATATTCTGAACAAGTTTCGGTGGTCCCTACCACTAAAACTACCTCAGAGGCAACTACTGCTACTACTGAAAAGTGGCCTAAACACCCATATAAAACTAGCCTATCTGAGTTGTTGTAAAATAATACTAGTAGTGTCCATGTCCCTCACAAATATATCATGAAAATAGTAATTCCCTGATAGTTTCTTAATATCCACCCACCCCATAATAATGAGAATAGATCTATCATGGTTTGTTTCCCACTGGTAAAAACCCCAACTTCCTAAACATCCACAGCCCACTCCCTTAAGATCTACTCCTCTTGATGCCCTACTATCCACTCTCTCAATGGGAAACTCTAAAATAAATCATCTTCTAAATAACCTCCTTATTTTCCTACACCTCCAAGTATATAGAAACCATTAGAGGGATGACTTAATACCTGATCCACAGGCACAGTGCCTCCTATAGACATCACGCTTTGGACTCCTCAACTGGAAAGAAATCTAAGTTAAAAATAGGCCCTTTAACCTACTACCAAGTTCATACATACTAATTTTTCCATACTAATGGGATAGAAACTCTTGCTATTTCGTTACTTTATTTTTTGTTGAAAGGAACTCTAATTGTAATTCCTTATGAAATTATGGCCACAACACATCCACTTACATTCTATCATTGAGATTCAGTTTCCACCACTAATGTGTAGCTCCTCGTGAATGAATAACTTCCAATGGTACCCAGAACTCATCCTGAGTTTGAAACAAAACAAAATATATATCTAGCTCCTCTAACCAGTGCTTTGTCTCTAGATCCAAGACACTCCCCTCATACTTTCCCAAACATTGTCATTGAAAGGAACACAAATCCCTCTATATTTCCACATCCTCCTCTCTTAGGTTGATCCTTATAGGATAAATTTGATTAGCCTATTGGAACTACTCTACCTCATCCACACATGGATGGTGACAAGAATCCATTCCTAAAAAACAATGAGGAATCTTAATCCTGATAGCATCTAATTTTATAATGGGTTTGATTAATTAATTAATTAATTATCTTAACTTCACACAATTACCCATTTCAAACACAAACACAATCAATCATGATGTATGTACCTATCCTAGGTCTCTACACCGCAAATAGGTCCACCTCACTTGGTTGTTCGATAAGCTCAGAGTCTATGAACCAGATCATGGGGCACCCCAAAATTCTATGTCCTAGCCAGTGTCTCTAGCCTATGACATACACCAAGGTCAAGTGGCACTATTTCCCTACCAAACCATGCAGTACTCATAATTCCTAACTCCAACATCCATTATATCTCTCAATAAAAATCCTATTTATACAACTCTTTTATGACCCCCTCCAACCAAAGGTACACCTCATGGGTTATAAATGATTGAAGAGAGACAATGACACCTGAGTCCCACCTTTAGTAGGGCCTAGGTTGGAGACAAGCACCAAGGGTGTAAAAATATCACATATGGAAGGAATTTCTAATTATAATAAATAGGACAGAGAGATAGGAAAACAACCGCCAAGAAACCTCATCATATAATATAAAAGTAATCCCAAAACAACCCCTCAAAGAATGGACAATTTCAATAGATAAAAATAAAAGTCTTTGAGTAAATACCAAAAAAAATCCTACAGTAGTGACTCAATAGCACCTCTAAAAGATAAGCTAGAAATGTCTAGCTCGGTCCCCAAATTCATCATGGAAACTTGAAAAACAGTTTATATACATTCGTTGAGAATACAAGTATACTCAGTAGGATCATACCCAAGGTCTGTAGTGCACATTTGAAAATAGCATACTAATGAAACAATGAATAAAAAGTAGCATCATCAAGCACCTAAACAGGTCAAATAACCAATATCAGCCTCACTATGGCTCACTCACCAAATCATGCATCTAATATAATAATATAGAATCAATAAAATAAAAATGGTACCACGTTGCCACTTCCCTGCTGAATTCATGCTCTCACAGCCAAACATCAAATGCCCTATGATCCCATTCCTTCCGTACATATCATATCTGTAACACACCAAAAAAATTTGAAATATATTTTTTTCAAAAATATTTAATTTTTTCAATGGGTTTCATTACATATAACATCGAGTTTATACAAAATGTGACATACTATTAAAATAATATTTTTTTTATATGGTGGTTATCGCTTAGCCATTGGAATAGTGAGTATGAATATGATTAACTAGATTATGAAAATTTATGGTTTATAACTATATATAAAATGAATTATTTTGTTACCAATTAATTATAAATTAAAAATATACCCATTTCAACATAATGGAAATCATTTTCTAAAAAACTATTTTTATGTGCACAAACTAGTTTTATCTTAATAAATTAGATAAATCACTTTTTTGAATTATTTTAATAATTTTTGTGTATTATATATTCAATAAAATGTTATAACATTCATCTTATTTATTTTCTATACATGAGATAAGAATAAATTCAATTGTATGCTTAAAAATAATATTTTTCTAAAAAATATTCATATCGCATTTTATGCACTTATTTTTCTAAAATTATCTTTTTGTAATTTTATAAAATATATTTGAAAAAATTAAATTAATTTTTTAAATAATCATGTCAAAATTATCTTATAATGAGTTTTTTAGAATTTTCTGAGAAGATAAATTTCTCAATTAATAGTGAAAAATACTGGTTTTCATTTATTTTAAAAAATTTAGAAACATAAAAAAAATTAATATTGTTTTAAATGTAAAATTATTTAAAGTATATATTAATAAATCAAATTTATTTCATTGGATTCAATTTAATATTTAATTTTTATATTAGATTTTTTTAAACTTATGAAACTTTTCTCTTTGGAAAACTGCTTTTTCACCGTGTCTGTGGGTTTATTTTTAAATTAAAATTTTCCTATTCTATTAATATAATTTATAATAATTAATTAAATATTTTTAATCATAATAATTAATATTATATAATAATTTAAACTTAATTTTTTTTCAAAATGAATAGTAAAAATAGTAAAAATTAATTTATATTGTTAAGGTTAAAATGGGTTTATTGTGGGTTAAACTAAAAAGATAATGGTAAGATTTCCATAAAAAAAACTCTTATAAATCATGTTTTATGATATTATTTAAATATTATCCTCAATAATTTATAATCTATTTTAATTTGGAAGATTTTTTTCTTGGGAATTACTTTATCATTATGGAAACTGTTGGGAAATTTCCAAGAAGTTTCCAAGTGGGTTCCTTTCACCAGTTATAAAAGAAACCCTCCTATCCTCTCCTATCCACACTCCAAGATCCTTTTCGTTCAGAAAATACATTCCCAAAATCCTTAAATCAATAACCTCTTAGAGGCCTCATTTTGATTAGTAAGCCCTCCTAAGAAGGATTTATGTATTAACCTAAATAGGTTCTCCAAAGAAGAGGTAAAATTATTAAACTTGTGTTTTTGTTTTATTTATTATTCCACATTAATAATATAATATTCATCCATGATGATATAATAACATAATAATCTCACATATACTGATATGTTATTCTTTTAATGTCATAACTTACATCCATCTCCTCTTCCATCAAGTGGGAAATGAAACTGTCGATCGTGTGTATGTCGGACTACTGTCTTGCGAACTGATGTAGTTCATTTTACATAACCACCTCTCACATAAAGATATAATGATGGATTTAAAATATTTATATAAAAATTTATGAAATAATTATACTTCTTTAATTATAATATCACTTATACCTTCTTACTTTCTATTCTATGGGAATATGATAATATCGCTCATGTGTACGATGGACTACCGCCTCATAAAGTGATGTGATTCATTTGCACTTTGTAAAGAAGGTAATAAGGATAGTTTTAATGAAAATATTAAATATATATATGACATAAAAATGATTATGTAAATTGAATATATTTCTTACCTTTCTTTATTTTCATCCATCAACATTCATGCGTATGTATGTCATACCATCTCCATAAACGACATAATTCATTTTATATATCTAACTTAATGGAACACTATAAATACTTATATAATGAATATATATGATATTTATATAATGATTAAAATTATGTATATTATGTAACTATGACCAAAATGAAAGGATTTAATATACCAAACAAAAATACACATGAAAAACAAAGTAGTTATTACCCAAAACGTGATGTTAATAAGGGGTTGTTAATAAAAATGTAATAAAAGGTCATAATGAAATAATATATGGTATAATAAATATGATTATGGTTATATAATAGACGAATAATAAACCTATATTTGTTATACCAGAGGTTCTAATTTGTATAAAGGAAGTTGAGAATTTAGGTAAGGGATTTTTCTCAAATTGCCTTCTTTGAGACATAAGTTATGTTGTGCACTTATTTTCTTTTATGAGATATATATACTACCCTATTTACATGTTATATCACGAAGATAATTATTTTAATGATATTTAATGTTTCATTTAATTTTACTCATTAATGGGTTTTATAATTCAAAGGATACCAAAGTGGTAAATGTTTTAAGTTACAATATAATGTTTATCGGGATTGTTTATGATTAAGTTTCTGATGATCAAATATTATGATATAACTCTCAATAAACTCATTTATTTTATTATAATATGGTTATTTCTATATTATACATGTTTTCCCTTCATTTTCATCTCTTGAAGGATTAAAGAGACCAAAATTATGTTTTTAAGAAAAAGCATCTTTATTTCTCTCTTTAGTTGAAATCCCTTTTTCTTCTATATTCAAGTTTTAAAAAAATGTATTCAAAACTATTTTAAAATTATCCAAAGGATTTATTAAAGACATTATCACCCATGTTTTAATTTTTACAAAGTGTTTTAAAATGAATCGTTGTAACAACTCGTTACTGTTTCAGGTATTGTTGAACCCTCTTGTGTTAAATTATTAATATCTTATGTGGAAAATAATAATTTATCAGTGAATTTTTGGTAAATGTGTTAAAGGCATTTACTACTAGTTAACAACTTGGAATATTCAATTGAATATTTTTTGGGATTGAAACTGAGATAGTGTGATATTATGAGGCCCACAATGCCTCATTAAAGACTGAATAAAAATAATAAATATAATATTTTAAGTGCACACTTTTTATTAAAAATAATTGAATAACTCCAAAACAGTGTGTCGTTTGAGAAATCGGATACCTCTTTTATGTCCTAAATGTGGCCTTTACCCTAGTAGGGGTATAACATTCGAAGGCTCCATAAATTTGGATGTATCACTCATGAGATAAAGTTATTAAATAATATTTAATATATTATTTATTAAAAATAATTAAATATCTCCCAAACGGTGTGCCGTATAGGAATTCTAAGACCACTGATTGGTCTGGAATGAGGGGTTTACCCTAGACTGGGTATAACATTTATAATCATCGGGCGTTTGGATGCCTCACTCGTAAAAATAACCCTTTTTAATTTAATTAATTATTTATTCCATTTTTTAATTAATAAATCATTAATATCTCTCAAATGGTTCATTGTTTGAGAAATCTGAGACCATTGTTATGTCCAGAATGAGTTTTTTTTATCCTAGACAGGGTATACAAATTATACGCAAAGAGATTTTGGTTAGGTCACTAATTATTTTATGTTTTAATAATTATATAAAATGAATAATTATATTAATTTAATTATTAAATATAAATGGATTTCACTGTTCATCTTCCGAAAACCACGCTATAACTCCATTTGGGGTTATACATACCTGAACCCTTTCAGTTGTGGTTCTTGGTTTATTAGGTCGAATCGGAGGACCTGTTTTATTCATGTTTGTGATCAGTGATGTTCTATCCCTCTTCTGTGGACTTCTCCTCCCACAACTATGACTCACTAGTGCTGTGATTGGAGCCCCTAGTCTGTATGTTTCTTTCCTTTATTTTAATTTTTGTTTTCTACCATCTGTTTATCCTCCCTACTTAACAATAAAAAAGTTTGAATAATAATTTTATGAAACCCAAATTAAAAATAAATATTTCATCAAATTATTAGAATGGATAGTTGTTTAAAATTATCAAATGATGATTATTTGAATTATCAAAAGATAATGAATTATCAAAAGATATATATATATATATATATGATAAACACACATGGGATAATTTATTAAAATTATCTAAAGTTATTTATTTTGATTATCAATATATATATATATAGACACACTCACAAGTATATATATATAGTTAGATATGTGTTTTCAATAATTACTTTGGAAATTAAGGATAATTTTATTATATATAAAATTATCAACGTATAATTGCTTTGAATTATTAAACGATAATTACACGTATTATTGAAAAAAATTATCAAAAATTATTAATGGATAACTATAAGGTAATTATCACATGACAAGATTATCAAAATTATCATAGGATAATTATGTGTATTGTAAAAGTATAATTATTATAATTGTAAAACAATAATTTGAAAATTATCCAAGATATATAAAATATTATCACATGTAATTTTTTAATCGATAATTTAAAATTATCCAAGAGAGATAAAATATTATCACATGTAATATTCTAATCGATAATTTGAAATTATCCAAGAGAGATAAAATATTATCTCATGTAATATTTTAATCAATAATTTGAAATTATCTTAAAAATATAATTTATCATCACATGTGATATTTTATTTCCTTTTGAAATAAAATAACTAGTTTTGGTTCTAGTAGCCCTTGACAAACATCGACCATTGATGTGTCGACGCTTACAATAATAGGGTCGTGTGGAGGTGTATTGAACCATGTGGGGTGGTTTATCAATGTCGCTGACATCAACAACCTTGAGGTAGGTGGTTCCATTATGAATATCTAAATTGACTATCCTTGTATTGCTTGATTTATTTCAATTATTTATTTAAATTCAATTGCTCAAATTTTCATTCAATTAAATTGATAAAAACCCGATTCCAGTGAATCAAGATATTTGAAATGGTTTTGTCATGAAAATTTAAAAAACCCCCAATTCCATTGAATTGGGTGCGTTTATGGAAATTATTTGATTTAAATTATTTAATTTAATTTGTGGATTTGATGGAAATTATTTCAATTAAATTGTTGAATTTAATTATGGAAATAAATTTCGTAATGATGCAATTGGTTTTAAATGGATTTCAAACTAGAGAAAATGGATTAAAATTATTTGATAGAAACCGATTGGTTTTATCATATGAAAAAGGAATGTTTTTTAATAAAAAATGTTTTTGTTTTAAATGGAAAGAAATTGGAACTTTTTAAATGGAAGAATGGGATTGATATTATTTTTAAGCAGTCTTAAAATAGTTCACCAATCATGTAAGATCACATGAAATCCTTAGGTAGTTAGTGAGTTATTTGGATACACTCTACGCTAAGAAAACGTTCTAAAACACACTTGTAGCTGGTCACATCCCTGATGGGTTGGTGATGAGTCTCCTTTGGCTAGTATCATAGGGACGTGTGTATACACATTTTTGATGAGTTCACATAGAGGGTGTGGAATCCTATATGTGGTTAATGCTATCCTACATTTTGGTATATGACCATGTTTCTCACTTATTTATTCATATTTGAGATATAAATGTATGCCAATGCTTTTGAACAGCTTTACATGCCTGCTGATTTTACTAAAACTGTTTTATGTAACTATTTTATTTAAACATTTTTTCTAGAAATATTCCATCATTCTGTAAAGTCTTTTCTTAAAGTATTTTTCCATCATTTGAACTGTATAGAATGATTTGTTTAATTAGGCTTTGAAATGAAAACATGTTTATCTTTAAAAATTGGAAGCATTACTTTAGTTAATCAATTATTGGCATCTGTTTTGGAATCTATTGTGAGACCATACTGGGATTTTTACCTCACACCCTACTTTTTCCTTTAGGTGTTTGAAAACTTTCTCCTTCCAGTTCTGAGCAAGGGGAAAGGATCTCTTGGAGGTGGATCCAGTTATTGAGTGTTGGGCTTGGTGAGCTTTTTTCCTTGAGATCTTGGGTTGTTTTCCCTATTTTGTTACTTTGGTTATAGTGATTGGGGTTGGTTTATGCCTTGTTGACTTCTAGTACCTTACTCCCAGTGAATTTTCTTTTGTTATGCATACTGTCTTGTTTCTTTTCTTTTGTATTGTTGGTGGAAAAATCATTCCCACATTCATGTTTTGTGATGAAAGGTGCTAGTTACTGAACCATGGAGATTGGGAACACCCTTCAGGCTATGTCAGGGTCGTCTTGGTTATCGGGTTACTTGGGTACCTAGGCTGGTTCGTGAAAAAATGGTATTGAAGGGAGGTTGATCCTCTGTCTTTAAGATAATATTTTTTAGTGAAATCTTGTCGGGACTTATGAGGTAGTTGTGATTGAGTCTCTGGAAAACTCTCACCGCAATAAACCTTAATTCACCAAGGGTGGTTAAGTAAATACATCTTATAGATTAGCTTTAGTATTTGTCCTATTTTGATTTGAATAAAGTGAAATCCAAATATTGTTTGTTCTTACTATTGGGATTAATTTCTCTCATTTCCCTATTTGAAAAATACCTATTGTCTTCAATGTTGTATGTTGATGTTTTGTAACATCATGCCTCTGAGAAGATGTGAAAATCATATCCAAGAGGGGGCGGTTGTTGAACCTTAGCGATCTAATCCTATTGTGGATCCAAATCTACATGAGTTTATCATGCGTACGGTCCAATCTTTGGGGCAGGCACCACCACCTCCAGTCCCCATTTAGGCTCCAGTTTTGGATCCTCAGGGGGGATGTTCTTCGAAATTGTTATCAAGAGTTATTTTACCAAAAACCTCCAGTTTTCAAAGTCTAAACTAATCCTTAATATACAGAGGAATGGTGGGGTAGGATAGAATGTTTGTTTGAGTTCTTAGAGACACCAAACAAGATCATGGTGAACTGTTCCACCTTCGTGTTAGAGGGACTAAGCAAGAGATGGTGGGACACAATAGTGACAGTAAAGAAACATGGGGGATTAGAGTGGAATGACTTCAAGGTTCTTTTCACCGACCACTTCTATCTAGATTCAATGATGTAGGCCAAGGCTATGGATTTTTTCAGGATTTAGTAGGCTAACAGAACCGTGGATCTTGCAGATGTTTGGGACACTTGCAAGGGTTCTTCCACAACTGTTCACACTGTATAGTGGCATAAGATCATCAGAACCTTAAAAAACTATGGGGCAATAAAATTATTGACGTACAAAAGGGTTCCAACCACAGGCATCAGAAACGAAGCTTATTCACATAGTGGAAGAGTCTCCATAGGAATATGATATGGTCCAATGACCGTGAGAGGTATCATTATTATAGCTTCATCTTTAGTGACTACTCTTTTTGATACCAGTTCATCTCACTCATTTTTTTTCAACCCATATTGTTAATCTTCATAATCTTCCTATGGAGATTTTATGTTTTACAATGGATATTACTATGCCCATTGGTATTAAGAGATAGAGAAGGGTCACCATAGTCTAACTTATGTCATATCTCTATCAGATTTCGAGCTTTCTTGGAGTTTTCTGGTACTTACCATGAAATTTCTTGACGTCATGTTTGGGATGGATTGCCTCATTGCCAATAAATCCAAGATTTATTGTTATATTCTATGGGTCTACATTACAACACCTCAGTGGTGTGCCTCTTGTCTTTCAAGGAGAATAATACCCAAGGTCAAGTAGAGATGAACTTTCTTATCTAAAGTTGGGGAAAGTTATATCAGTGTTTGCTTTTGATCTGAAGCGAGATTCAATGTGTGGTGATATCCCTCCAGTTTTCATCATGTTTCCCATCATGTTTTCTTCTAACTTTTCTAATTTACCACTGGAAAGAGAGGTTGATTTTTCCATTAACTTAACACCTATTAGTCAACCAGTTTCAATTCTCTCGTACGACATGAATCTAGTGGAACTAAAATAGTTGAAGTCCCAGTTGGATGTTTTTTATGAGGATATGATCTGCTCTTGTGTTCTTGACTTTGGTGGGGATTGAGATAATTATTTGGGGCTGCTTGAGTTTTCTTATAACAAAAAATACCAGCCCGTGATTAGAATGACTCCTTTTAAGACCTTGTATAGTCTTCCTTGTAAATCTCTATTGTGTTGGTCAGGGATTTGTCAAATTTCCTTGGTTGGACCAAGTTTGGTGCAAGATATGACAGTAAAGATTCAGTTTATTTGTCAAATAATGTTAATGACCAGAGCTGATATAAGTCCTATGTTGACTGTCACCTTAGACCTTGGGAATTCTGAGTTGGTGTCTAGTTGTTCTTTAAGGTTTCACCCAGGTTGGGTCATCGACGGCTTGGGAGGCAAGGTAAGATTGCTCCTCATTTTGTGGGACCATTCAAGGTTGTTGATTAGGTGGGGAAATTTGCTTACCATTAATCACTACCACCACATATGATGTCGATACATAATTTGTTTCCATGCATCGCAACTGTGAAAGTATATCTTTGATCAATATCATGTTTTGAGTTGAAGTGATATTGATATTGAACCTATTTTATCTGTGGCTAAATGGCCAGTCAGGGTTGTTGATTCTGAGACCAAAGTACTTCATGGGAGGATGATACCTCTAGTCTGTGCGTTATGTAATTATCCTTCAAATTATCATGATACATGGGAGAGGGAGGTACGGATGTTAGAGTAGTGTCTCCATCTTTTTGACGTGGAGGCTTCTTCATAGGATTTATGGGGACATAAAGTTTCTATGGTGCGAAGGTTATAACATTCCATTACTGTTTCAGGTAATTATGAACCATATTGTGTTAGATTATAAATATATTACATCGAAAATAATGATTTATCACTGAATTTTTGATAAATGTGTTAAAGGATTTTACTACCAGTTAACATCTTGGAATATTGAATTGAATATTTTTTTGGTTTGATACAGATTTAGTGTGATATTCTGAGTCCCACAATGTAGCAGTGAAGACTGAATAGAAATATTAAATATAATATATTACGTGCACACTTTCTATTAAAAATAATTGAATAACTCCAAAATGATGTGTCATTTGAGAAATTTGAGACCTTTGTTATGTCAGAAATATGGTGTTTACCCTAGGAGGGGTATAAAATTTTGAAGGTGTCAGACATTTGGATGCCTCTCTCATGAGATAAAGTTATTTAATAATATTTAATATATTATTTATTAATAATAATTAAATATATCCCAAACGGTGTGTTGTATGGGAAATTCAAAACCACCGATGGGTCCGGAATGATGTGTTTACCCTAGACAGTGTATAACACTTATAAGCGTCGGGCATTTGGACACCTCGCTAGAAAAAAATAAACCTTTTATTTTAATTAATTAATTATTTTGATTTCTAAATAATAAATCATTAATATATCTCAAACGGTACATTTTTGAGAAATCTAAGACCACCGTTGTGTCCGGAATGGGGTGTTTACTCTAGACAGGGTATAAAATTTATACGCAAAGAGTGTTTGATCATGTCGCTGTTTATTTTATGTTTTAATAGTTATAATAAATGGTTAATTATATTAATTTAATTTAATTATTAAATATAAACAGATTTCACTATTCATCTTCCCAAAACCACGTTGGAAATCCATTTTTAATGCCACAAGTTTTCAAAACTCTCAATTTTCACCTGTTTTAAACTATTTCAATCACCAAAAAAACTAATGGGTTGAATTGAAACCCTATGACATCAATATTTAGTTGAAACGGTGGATTAAATTAGGGTATTAATTGTTGGGTGAATGAATCATAACCCAATTGGGGTTATACATACCTGAACCCTTTTGTTTGTGGTTCTTGGTTGATTAGGTCAAATCGGAGGACCCGTTTTATTCATGCTTATGATCGGTGATGTTCTATCTCTCTTCCGCAAACTTCTCCTCCCGCAGCTGTGAATCGATGGTCATGTGATTGGTGCCCCTGGTCTGTGTGCTTCTTTCCTTTATTTTAATTTTTTTTATTCCATTTATTTAGCCTCCCTTCTTGATAATAAAAAAAGGTTGAATAATAATTTGATGAAACCCAAACTATAAATAAATATTTCATCAAATTATTGGAATGGATAATTGTTTAAAATTATCAAACGGTGAGTATTTTAATTATAAAAAGATAATTAATTATCAAAATAAATTTATATATATATACATGATAAATACATATGGGATAAATTATTAAATTTATCTAATGTTATTTATTTTTATTATCAAAAATAAATAAATATATATACACTCATAGGTATATATATATAGATAGTTAGATGTGTGTTTTTAATAATTACTTTAGAAGTTAAGGATAATTTTATTAAATATAAAATTATAAACGTGTAATTACTTTGAATTATTATAGGAAAATTACACATCTTATTGAAAATAATTATCAAAAATTATTAATTGATAACTAAATGTTTATTATCACATGAAAAGATTATCAAAATTATCATAGGATAATTATGTGTATTGTCAAAGTATAATTATTATAATTGTAAAATGTTAATTTGTAAATTATCCAAGAGAGATAAAATATTATCACATGTAATTTTTTAATCGATAATTTAGAATTATCCAAGAGAGATAAAATATTATCGCATGTAATATTTTAATCGATAATTTGAAATTATCCTGAAAATATAATTTATCATCGCATGTGATATTTTATTTCCTTTGGAAATAAAATAACTGGTTTTGGTTCTAGGAACCCTTGACGAACATTGACCATTGGTGTTTGGACGCTTATGATAATAGGGTCATGTAGAGGTGTATTGAACCACACAGGGTGGTTTATTATTGCTGCAGAAAATGACGACCTTGAGGTAGGTGGTTCTGTTCTGATTATCCAAATTGATTATCCTTGTATTTCTTGATTTATTTTAATTGTTGATTTAAATTCAATTGCTCAAATTTTCTTTCAACTAAATTGATAAAAAAACAGATTCCAGTGAATCGATATATTTGAAATGGTTTTGGAATAGAAATTTGGAAAACCCCACATTCCATTGAATTGGGTGTGTTTATGGAAATTGGATGATTTAAATTGTTTAATTTAAATTGTGGATTTGATTGAAATGATTTCAATTAAATTTTTAAATTTAATTGTGGAAATAAATTGTGTAATGATGGAATTGATTTTAAGTGGATTTCAAACTGGAGAAAATGGCTTAAAACGATTTGATAGAAACCCAGTGGTTTTATCTTGTGAAAAAATGCATGTTTTTTAATAAAACCTATTTGTGTTTTAAATGGAAAGAAATTGGAACTTTTGAAATAGAAGAATGGGATTGATCATATTTTTAAGAAGTCTTAAAATAGTTCACCCATCATGTAACAACACATGAAAGCCTTAGGTAGTTAGTGAGTTATTTGGATAAACTCTACGCTATGACAAAATTCTAAAACATACTTGCGGCGAGTCACATCCCCGATGGGTTGGTGATGAGTCTCATTTGTCTAGTGTCATAGGGATGTGTGTATACAAATTTTTATGACTTCACATAGAGAGTGTGGAATCCTATAGATGGTTAATACTGTCATACCTTTTGGAAGATGACCATGTTTCTCACTTATTTATTTATATTTTAGATATAAATGTATGCTAATGCTTTTGAACTCCTTTAAGTGCCTGCTGGTTTTACTAAAACTGTTTTATGTAACTATTTTATTTTAGACATTGTTTTAGAAATATTCAATCATTTTGTAAATTATTCTCTTAAAGTATGTTTCCATCATTTGAACTATATAGCATGATTTGTTTAATTATGCTTTGAAATGTCAAACCTGTTTATCTTTAAAAATTGAAAGCATTCCTTTGGTTATTCAATTGTTTCACTCTATTATGGAATTCGTGGTGAGACCTTACTAGGATTTTTATCTCACACCCTACTTTTTCCTTCGGTTTTTTGTTGTGACGATCGATCCCTCAGGGCCCATGTCGTGACTACCCCGAGTCCACCTTCCATAGGCTAGGGGCTGGTGACTAGCACCAAAAAGGTGTATCCCTATAATGGGAAAGAATTGCCTTTAAACCCGTACAAACACGCAAAATGAGAACACAACAAGAAGCAACCACAAAGTAAACTTTTGTAGTAGAATGTGTACTGAAAGTAAAGGGGTTGGAATACAAGCCCAAATTAAAAGTACAAGTACAACTGAAAAGACAAAAATAGGTCATGGATCATCCACCGAGGATCATACCTAAAGGGTATGTATAGCTCATGATCAGTATTCACTACAGCACGTCATGTCAAAGTTCCGCCTCTGAGAACCATCCAGTCTTGTCTCCCTCAGCCTCGATCAATGTTGTTTGTCGTCTGCACAAGACACAACAAGGTGCAGGTGTAGCCCATGCAGGGGTGAGTATAACGATACTCAATATGGACCCCAAGACCCCCAAAGGTCTCCCAGAGTTCCACAAAGGAAAACCCACAAAGCAAGACCTCAACCACAAAGCACAGAGCAGTCAACAACTCTACTTAGGTATACGCCCATACATATACCTATGTTATCAAGATATACTCATCTCATACATGGGGGAAGAATACCACAAAGGTAACACCATAACGGTAAAAGTACGACAAATTAACACCACGAAGGTAACACCACGAAGGTAAAAGTACCACACAGGTAACACCACGAAGGTAACACCATGAAGGTAAAAGTACCACATAGGTAACACCACGAAGGTAAAAGTACCACACAGGTAACACCATGAAGATAAAATACTTAGCTCACACCAGGTATATAAGTGAAGCACATAAGTATAGTAGATTAGTCGAGAAGCTAGATCATCGTATTCTGTTGAGAGGCACTACTGCTGATTATACGGAGTCTGTCCCACACAGGATCGATATGTACTAACCCCCTCAAAGACCCACATAGGATCGGTATGAGCTGACCCACAAAGGATCACTGAGCACTGACCCACACAGGATCGGTATGCACTGACCCACACAGGATCGCTGAGCACTAACCCACATAGGATATGACCCACACAGGATCGGTAAGTGCTGACCCACACAGGATCGCTCGGTACCAACCTCCGTATGATCTGTCTCCAACCTCTGCCTCCCTACCAGCCTCTGGATTCCCGCTCATTATATGCTTGAATCCAGGTTGATCTTCTCCTGAAGACATTGGTTGTAACTAAACCACCAAAAATCTCTATGAATAAGTATCCCAAAGTACCTTCATGTTGTAAGTGTTCGAATGTGACAGACGGTGCGTCAATCGGACGCCTGATCTGTGATTTAAAAGCATTTTAGTTCGTAGGGCCCAGTTGGATTCGGTTTCAATCCAACCTGACCAGACTTCAACATTCTCTAAAAATAAAGTGGAGTATACCAAATGGAAATCCTCAATTTAAGGGTTCTGGCGCTGTAGACGATTCATCAAACGGACGCTCGGTCTGTTAGTTACACTCCTTTCCGTGAAACGGGGGTGATCACACCTTGGTCTTGGCCCCGCTTAGTCGTGCCCACTGGGATATTCTAAAGGGAAAAATTTTCAATAGGGATCCCAATGCCACTGACGGTGTGTTGAACGGACACTCGATTCATCAGTTATGGGCGTTTCCTTATTCGGGGACAGGTTGGGTCTGGGCCCGGTTCGACTCGGTTAGGTCAGCCCGACGTAATTGGTCCTGAGGTCTACCTAACCCTACTCGGGTCCATCCCATTAAGGGTTGGCCCCGTTCACTAGGTCTGTCCCATCAAGGCTAGCCCAGTTTGGTTCGCATTCCCAGGCCGCGGTTGGCCCGGCCTATCGGGTGGGGCTCGGCCCACCCACGTTGGCCGACTGGGCCGCGTGTTCTGCCCAGCCTGCTCGGTCGGCCCGCATCCATCCAGGTCTGCCAGAAGGCGGACTGGTTTTCCCAGCTGGCCCTGCGGTTGTAAGTCCATTTCGTCCAGCCGGTGGGGCATTGCCCCACCATGTAACGGTCAGTCGTTTCGGCCGACCGGGGGTCCCCTAACCCGGCACTACGCGACCCCGCGCTGCTCTCCACCTTCCGGGGTCCGCCAACCCGGCACGATTTGGCACGCTGGGCGTTCAGTGGTTTCTTCTGGGCTGTTGTCATCTTCTTGCTACCGTCACCCATAGTAAAATGTCCCTGAAGAACGCAACTTAAATGGAGCGGCGTGGGGTCAGGGCCTTATTCGTTTGGCCCGCATCCTCCACATTAATATGATAACGAACTGAAGCAAGTAAAAGATCAAAGACGGACTTTAAACAAACCCCATACCTCAAGATCGTTGGAGAACGCCTGTGATTGAGAAATATTCAGTGTTCGTCGTCCCCGCAACATGCCTCCAACGTTGTCGCTCAAACTTCATCCTTTGGTTCATGATTCAGTGTCACTCGTCACCGCCCGCTCGAACCGGCTCCGTCCTCCAAGTGATTGGCGTCGCGGAACTTTATAAAAACTTAGTCTCTTGGTGAATTTGTGCCAATACCTCTCCCCAAACTCCATATAAATAGGAGAGGGGTGATTAAAGCCCGTGGAATTAATGGGGGTTCATTTAATATGAACATTCCTAATTCCAATGGTGTTATTGCAAAGGATTTGAGGAGTCGATCCATTTAATGTCTTGACCCGTTGTTGGTCCCGCCACCGCTTCTTTTCCATTGGAGGAAAAGAAAACAAAGTAATAAAATAAAAAAGTTATTTTATTATTCTTTTAAAAAGTCCAAAATCTAAGTTTTTCTCCAGAATTACTACGGTCGAAGTGAATCCTCCCTTAAGCAAATCCCGGTGTTGCGGATTCAAAGGTGCCCTCAGATTTTTAATCCAAGAATCGGTTCAAAAGATAGAAAACATTGCCCGCGCATTTACTGAACGTACCTTAAAAAAAGTTCAGAAATTCATTTTGGGCACTCCAGGCCTTGGAATCACGCGCCGTCAATTTTCACAGACTTGAAATAATTTCATATAATTAAAAAAATACATGTAAAATCCGGGTCTATACATTCTCCCCACCTTAGGGATTTTCGTCCCCGAAACCACAATATAGACTAAGGAAACAAATGGGGGTACTAAGAATGAATATGAGCCTCCCACTCCCATGTGCTCTCCTAGAGGTTCTTGTGCTTCCAGTGATTGTGCACTAGTGGTATCAATTGTCCATAAAGGACTCGCTCCTATCAATCCTTAATCTCCACTGGATCCTCCGTAAATGTCGCCCCATCATCAAAGTCCAGCTCTCCATGGTCGATGACGTGTGATAGATCATGCACTTATCTCCTAAACTGGGATATGTGGAAGAAGTTAGTCACCCTATCCAAATACAGTGATAGTGCCAAGCTTTATTCTACCTCACCAATCCTCAAAATTATTAGAAAAGGTTCGATAAACCTCGACGAGAGTTTTCTGCCATGGACAAATGTCCGCAATCCTCGTCGAGGTGTGACCCAAAGGAAGATGTGGTATCCCTCATTGAACTCCAAGGGACTCTCTCTCCTGTCATCATAAGACTTATGTCTTCTCTGTGCAGTCTTCATCTGCTCCTGGATGATCTAAACCTTCTCAGTGGTAGCCCATACTAACTCTGGACCCATAAGCACTGACTCCCCTGGTTCTGTCCAGCATAGAGGTGATCTGCATGGTCAACCGTATAAGCCCTTGAATGGTGCCATACCGATGGTGGAGTGATAGCTGTTGTTTTATGCGAACTCCACCAAGGGCAAGTGATCCTCCCAACTGCGGCCAAAATCTTGGACATAATCACGTAACATGTCCTCTAGTGTCTGAATGGACCACTCTGTCTGACCATCCATCTGTGGATGAAAGGTGGTGCTCAAACGTAGCTGAGTCCCAAACGCCTCCTATAATCCCTTCCACAACCAGGATGTAAAACGTGCGTCACAGTCGGACACGATCGTCGATGGAAACCCATTAAGTTGTACAATCTTCTGTATGTAGAGGCATCCCAATCCCTCTACTGATCCCTGCTCTCAAATGGGTAGTAAGTGGACCAACTTGGTGAGTCAGTCAATGATCACCCAAATCGAATCATGTCCCCTGGACATACGTGGAAGCCCTATCAGAAAGTACATGGAGATACCTTCCCACTTCCACTCTGTCACCTCTAGTGGTTTCACTAATCCTGCTGGAACTGGATGCTTAGCCATCACTGGCTGAAAAGTGAGGCATCATGAAAAAAACTCGTCCACTGCCTTCTTCATCCATGGACACCAGTGCTAATGCCAGAGGTCCTGGTATATCTTCTCCACACTAGGATTTACTGCCAGAGGGTACGTATGGAACTCCCTCAATACCTCCTCTCATAGTTCCACTGTTACCATGGTGTGTCCTCTAAAGAGGATGACGTGCTACCAACATTTAGAAAATCCATCAGGTGCCTATCCTGTGGATATCTGAGCACGTCATGCCTCGCAGTCAAAGTCCCCAAGTTGTGCCTCCTGAACTCGTTGAAGAAGTGGGGGAGTGATAGTCATAGACTGGAGGTAAGCTGCTCCATCTCTATCCACAAAGGATATCTGCAACGCGGCTAGCTGCTCTGTCACCTCACTCAGCAACTATAGACCAGACCTCCTGATGAGTGCATCTTCCACTACATTCCCCTTCCCAAAAGTATAGACTATCTCAAAGTCATAGTCCTAGAGGAACTCTAGCCATAGTCGTTGTCTCAGGTTCAGGTTATTCTGTGAGAAGATATACCTGATACTCTTATGATCAGAGTATACTGTAAAACATTCTCCAATCAAGTAATGTCACCACATCTTCAAGGTGAAGACCACTGCTGCTAACTCCAGGTCATGGGTGGCATATTTCTGCTCATGTTGTCTTAGTTTTCAAGAACCATACGCTATCACTTCTCACTCATGTATCAGGAAACATCCATGTCTGGTCCCTGATGCATCGTAGTAGACTACATACCCAACACCCTCTTCTGGTAGCCTCAAGATGGGGGCACTCGTCAGTCTCTACCTCAACTCTTGTAAACTATGTTGGCATATATCCATCCACATGAAGGGATATCCCTTCTTTTTCAATGCTGAAAATGGTGTAGCAACTCTGGAAAATTCAAGTACAAATCTTCGGTAGTACCCATCCAACCCCAGGAAACTCTGCACCTCGGTCACACTCCTGGGTGGCTCCCAAACTAGAACAACCTCTATCTTAGCTGGATCCACTACAACTCCAGCCTTCATGATAATGGGTCATAGAAAGTGGACTTCTCATATCTTGAACTGGTACTTTGAGAGATTACCATAGAGTTGGTTCTCTCAGAGTCTATTCAGAACTATCTGTAGATGATAGTCATGATCCTCCTCCATCGTTGAGTAAACCAAGATGTCATCGATGAATACCACCACAAAGCAATGGAGGTATGGATGTAAGATCCTGTTCATGAGTCCCATGAACTCTACAGGGGAATTGGTCACGCGGAAAGGCATAACAAATAACTCATAATGGCTATTTCGGCATCTAAAGGTCGTCATCTACACATCCTCATATCGTACCCTGAGCTGATGATAGACTCATCTGAGTTCTATCTTCGAAAACCATCAGGATCCCTTCAACTGATCAATTTGATCATCAATACTCAGGAGTGGATACTTGTTCTTCATGGTCACCTAGTTCAGGCACCAATAATCTACACAGATTCTCAAAATACCTTCTACCTTTTTGGAGAACAAAATCGGGGCTGCCCATGTAGAAACACTTGTCCTTATTAACCCCTTCCTCTTAAAGTCCTCTAGTTATACCTGTAACTCACGAAGCTCCATGGGAGCCGTCTGATATGCTGTTGTAGATATCAATGTCATCCTGGGGTACATGTTGATGTAAAATTCTACCGCTCTGTGTGGAGGTAGTCCCGGAACATCATGAGGAAAGACATCATCATACTGGTCCACCACTATAGGATAGCTCAGACTCTCAACATCAACTACTCTGAGGGTAAGGCCAGCCAATGGATGTGTGATCGGCTACACCCTCCTCCAGGTAAGTCCATAATGTGCTGCAAAGGTTCCCTTCTCATCGGTGAAGGAAAACGTGGTCCCATCCTCACGATCACACCACACTTTGTGCCTAAAACAGCCAATTTGAGCATGGACTTTGGATATCCAATCCATACACAAGATAATGTTGTAAGGCCTCGACGCCGCTACTAGAAGTTCCTAGCTGAAGCTCTCACCACCTAGAGTAATATCACACTTCTAGCACCTATGTTTAATCATTGAATCTTCTCCCATAGGAGTCCCTAGCTGTAAGGATCGAGACAATGGATACGTCGGAATCTCTGAGCTCTGAATGAGGATCATGTAAATAAAATAGTGACTGGCACCTGTTACTATAAGTACTTCAGCTCAGGTGGAATAGACATAGATCATACCTCTAAGCATCTATAGAGCGTCGTGGTCATAGGACTAAGATGCCTGGAGCTGAGCTCATCCCTGTCCTCATACTCCTTGTGGTTGGGGTGGACCACCTAGAGTTGGTGGCAGAAAAACCTCGAATTGCTGCCCACCGCCTACTGCACGGCCAACTCCTCTGTCACGTCGGCCGCCCTATGGACCTACTCGCTCAAACCACTGCCTCTTCCCCAGTAGTCCCTCGACCGTCATTTGGTCTCCTATACGACAGGTCGGGCAATAGAAATCCATGTGACCCTGCTCGCCGCATGAGTAGCACTGCATGATCCACAACTATCCCCCTCTATAATGTAAGTCCCTCACCAATGACCTTATATCCTGAGGTCGTCCACCAAAAGTTCTGGCCCACTTGGGCCCCTGCATCATCCATCTACTGCCTACTGCGGATGACTCCACTACCTGACATCTGGTGGTGGATCTCTCAATTGGTGTTTGCTCAGCTCGGAAGCTCTCCAGAAAAAGAGCTCTCTCTGGCACCTCAGCATGTGTCGGAATGCTGAGTGATATCATAGATGCTCTGATCTCCCGTCGAAGACCCTGCTCAAAGTTCTGGGCCTTGAATAATGGGTCTTGTACCATTTCGGAGGAGTAGTGGAAGATATTAGTAAATCTTGACAAGTATTGGTCCATGGTCATGCTACCCTACTATAAGGGTAGCAGCTCCTATATATGCACTGAGTGTAGAGTCGCTGGGACAAACTCTACCCTGAAAAGGTCCTTGAAGTCTTCCCAGGTGAGGGTCACTGTAATGACCCAAAGTTTCATTAATGGAAATCCCTCTTGATCTAATTAAATGTCTCTTTATGTAAAATGTTTATATAAAATTTAAACTTCTTTGGATTTATGTTAAGAATTGTGACCGTTGGTTTTATAGTCATTGAACAGTGATCACATGATTAGTATAAATATAGGGCTTTAACAAACCCAATTTACTCAGACAAAAGAAGCGATGGCCTCATCCAATAGAATTGCTCCATAAGAAGCCCATTTGTCGGAGCTCGAAAAAAAGGTGGCGTCTTTGGGCTTCACTCTTGACCAAGCCCAAACTGAGATTCATCATGTCAAGCCCGAACGGGACCGTCTACAGGAAAAGTGGAAGTTGATAGAGATTACCACTCGAGCGATGTTATCTGAGCCACCCCAAGAGTCTGTCACCATCGCACACCTTACCCTTAGGTCTTATGCGGCTGTTTTAAGGGGTTATGTAACAAATAGCTAGTACTATTTTCATGTACATTATTTTTGTATATAATAATGAATATACTTTCTTATCATTATTGATACATTGTAAATAGTTTTTAAAGTACAAATAGTGTTTTTAGTTATTATTTAATTCAGAATTCTATTTTATTAAATAAATGGATTTTTTAATTAAATAATATTTTAATAAAATATTTTTATTTTTATTAAATTAATTTTTATTAAATATAAATTATCTTATAATTTTATGAATGAAATTATAATTTTTATTATGGTTTGAAAGCCATTTTTGTCAAAACCCGTGAATTTTCGATAAATGTCATTTTTTATTTTAAAAGTGAAAATTAACATATATAGAAAATTATTTAGATAAAATAAATTTTATTTCTGTAATTATGACGTCGAAATTATCCAACGGTGAATTTTTAATAATTTTATGAGACAGTCAAGTTTTTTGGTAAAAATTAAATACCATTTAAATATATAATGTGTTTTATGACATCATAATGACCCAATAGTGATGTAATAAAATAATATAAGCTTTATGTTCGGCCAATATATGTTTTACCATTAAAATAATGTGATTTTGAGTTTGTTTGAATTAGTTTACAAAGCATTAATGGACCCCTCAAGATTTATTAAACATCTTGTCTTTTTAAATTATTTTCCATGGGAGTGTGACTCACCTCCACATAAGAAACCCCATTATTTTAAGAAGTTCGGACTTTTTCCTTATAAAATATTGTTTTCCTCTCCCCTTTTCCAAAAACCATGGGCCAAAACCATGAGCTGATTTGTGGTTTGGATTAGTTTAATGTAAGGGGTCCCAAACCTAAATAATAAAGAATTCACTCACCTTTCCTATATAAACCCACCCAATATCCCACTTACTCCTCACTAAAATCTTTTGGAGTTCATCCAAAATCTGACCTATTCTCTCTATAATCCTCCCAAGGTTCCCCAAGCTCCCAATAAGCCTCTCTCAAGCCTCTTTCAAGCCTTTGGAAGCACAATTCCAAGTAAGGGTTTTTCTTCCTTTCACTTTTTCGTCCAATTTTCTTAATATTGTTTTGCCACTTTAATTTCGATTATAAATGTTGGGGTATGGTTTATAACCTCCCCCATATTTCAATCTTATTGTTTGAATGATGGTAGACCCCTTTCTCTCTCATTAAATGCCTCCCATGTACACCCGTTACTATGCCGAAATTCCAAAAGGAACTTCTCTCTCCTCATTTACATTCAAGAAATACTTTTGTATCATGAATTTAAATTCCATTACAATTGTTGGGACATGTATATATATGACCCCCCTTACTGTACATTTAATTTAGATATGATGATACACCCCTTTCTCTCTCATCAACCATTTTTATGAATTCTTATATCACGCCGTTACGCTGCCGAAATTGCACCGATTTTATAAGCCAATGCCATTTTGTAGTGACTACCATGCCCATTTCTCCATCAAGGGTATTCACCTTCATGAAAATTTACTTATTGATTATAAATTTTCATTCCACATTCCTTTGTTGTGGAATAAATGATTATGTTTTATGAATCCATGTTTTATGATCCATGTGGCACACTTATGCATGAAATGAAATGTTTAAGAAGGGTGTGCCCTTATAGTGCTCCAATGCATTGGGTAAAGTATAGTATCATGATACGTCATGTGAAATTAGTGTTGACTCATGATAATTCAAGTGCAACGAGGTTTTACTCATGCTTCATGTGCAATGAGGATTTACTCATGCTCCATGTGCAATGAGCCTTGGCTCATGCTAATTCCATGTTAAGTGTTGTTGCCACATTTCCATGTTATGATTATGATAATTTATCATGATTTTATGTTCATGTTTCTCTTGTGCTCCATTGATATGCCAATTTTCTAACATGTATTGTACTCCTCGTGTATTCCATGTTTATTCCCTTACTGGGCTTTATAGCTCACCACTTTTCTTATGCATGTCCTCAGGTTATCCCATGCAATGCTAAGTACGAGGGAATGTAGTGGTCATGTAATGGAATTTTTCAATAAAGATGTTGTATTTCATGCTTTAAGTTGTTATGTAATGATCCTAAGCCCCAAATACATTATACCTCTTGATCATCCATGTTGAATCAAGTGAATAGTTTATGAAATAAATCATGTTTAAGTTTGTAATAAAAGTAGGGTCGTTATAGTTGGTATCAGAGGGAGGTTTAGTTATTTTTGGGATTAGGATTAGAAAACCCTAGTAAAGCCTTAGAGACAAGACGAAGTATAATAAAAACATCCCTATGATTTGGTAAGTACTGAGTAAGTGTTTTATCAAACAAATACATCCCTGTCTGGATACGAGCAGGTAGAGGCGGCTCTGGCACAGATGTATCCTAGGGGTAAAACCCGAAAACACCGCTTTGAGCTAGACTCAAATAGGAACTAGTGCACGACAATGGGCCTTGCTACACTCTTGGTTATGAAACTCCTTGGGGATATGTTTTGATAAATTCACAATCTTAGTATGAACCCTTATTAATGGAATTAACAAAAATGACCCTAAGAATATATGTTAGAAAGTAGATCATGAAAAGCCTAGATTGAAACCTATAGAATCATGAGTTAAGGAAATAAAAGTTTATTTATGAGTCATCAACTTTTTTATTTGGATTACCCTTTATGTGTTACCCCCCTAACATTCCTTTTATTCCAGCCAATGGCCGGTAATAAAAGGACTCTGGCTAACAACCGATGTGAAGATCGGTGTGATGACTGTACTAATGAGATGCACAATCCAATGGGAGCGGGAATTGAAAACTTTTTCATGATTCTCTCTCAGCTAACTCAAGATTTGAATAGAAACACAAGTCAAGAGGAATTTCCAAACCCCCCTAAGAAGGAAAAAGTTTCTATCGAGAGCTTCATGAGACAAAGGCCTCCTACTTTTGGTGGATCATCCAATCCCACGATCGTTGAACAATGGATCAACTCCATTTAAAAGATCTTCTTCATCCTTCAATGTTCTGAACAAGAGAAGGTTCTCCTAGTGGATTATCATATGGAGGGTGAAGATGATCAATGGTGTAAATTGATAAAAAATATGAAGCCTGAGGAGGAGATTGAGGCATTGTAATTGAAGGATTTCTAGAAGATATTTTTTGATAAATATTTTCCGTGCACCCTCCGGCATAAGATGGAAAGGTACTTCCTTCCCCTCAAGAAAAAAGAAGAAGAATCTATTGAAGCGTATGAGGAAAACTTCACAAGGCTTGCACGATATGCTTCTGGCTTTGTCGTTACCCCTGAATGCAAGGTTGACCGCTTATTTGGTGGGCTGAAGCCTAGCCTGCGGAAAGCATTAGCAATCCGTGACTTCGACATCTATGAGGAAATTATCCGATGTGCCCTCAATGTTGAAATGGAGATCGGGGAATCATAGGGGTATCATGGGGAAAAGAATCGTAAGGTGGAATTCAATGATGGTGGCCCGATGGATAAATCCAATGGTTCTACGAAGATCCAGCACCGTACTTGCCAAAAGTGCGGAAAGAAGCACCCTGGAAATTGCCTCAAGGGGACGAGGAAATGCTTTAGGTGTGGAAGAAAAGGGTACCTAGCTGTTAACTATCAGAAAGAAAGACTCGCGGCTGCGACATAGGAGAGGAATTCTCTGTTCGAACCTCAACACATTTTTCATTACTTCAATTGAAAAGAACCGGGGCATCTTGCAAATCAGTTCCCTAATCCAAAGGTTTTCAGAGGCAACCAACAACCTCCAAGGCAGCAAGGAAGAGCTTTTTCCATCAATTCTTCCGAAGTGAACCCCAACAACGAAGTGGTGATAGGTACACTAGTTATTCATTCAATAATAGAAAACTTACTTTTTGATTCAGGTTCTATGCATTCCATTATATCTAGAAAGTTTAGTAGAACAATCCCAGCACCACCACAAATCATGGAAGTGAAGATGTTGGTGAGTACGGAAAATGGGGAAATCATTTCATCCCATGAATATAACTCCTCCCCTATCATAATATGTGGATTGAATTTCCCGGATAACCTCGTCATACTTCCTCTAGTGGAATTTGATACAATTCTTGGCATGGATTGTCTTTCCTTATATAGAGCCAACATAAATTGTCGGGAGAGGGAAATCACACTCCATATGGAGAATCGACCCCCAATTATTTACAAGTTTAAGGAGGAAGATGGATCTACTTTAACTCCATCATCTCAAGCATGGATATTACTGCACTATGAGCACACGTATCTGGCTCAGATGATTGAGTCCAAGGAAGAAACCATCCTTGAAGAAATTCCTATTATGAGGGAATTCGCTGAAGTGCTTCCCGAGGAACTACCTGGTCTTCCTCTTAGAAGAGATGTTGAATTATCAATTGAACTTATACCAGGGGCACTACAAATATTCAAGAATCCATATAGAATAGTTGTCGTGGATCTTGAAGAGCTGAAGAAACAACTACAGGAGAATCTGGATAAAGGGTTTATACGCCCAAGTGCTTCACCATGGGGTGCACCAGTCCTCTTCGTCAAGAAGAAGGATGGGTCAATGCGGCTTTGCATCGATTATCGTGAACTTAAAAAAATCATGATAAAGAACAAGTATCCTCTTCCACGGATCGATGACTTGTTTGATCAGCTGTATGGAGCACAATACTTCTCCAAGGTAGATTTTCGGTCGAGATATTATCAAGTAAGGGTGAAGAAGGAAGATGTCCCCAAGACTACTTTTTATACAAGATACGGGCACTATGAATTTATAGTAATGCCTTTCAGACTCACCAATGCTCCAGAAATCTTCATGGACTTTATGAATAGAGTATTTATATATTACCTAGACAAATTTGTGGTAGTCTTTATAGATGATATTCTAATATACTCCAAAACCAAGGAGGATCATGAGGAGAATTTAAGAACTATACAGGAGACTTTGCGCAAGGAGAAGCTCAATAAAAAGTACAACAAGTGTGAGTTCTGGTTAAAGGATGTCTCATTCTTGGACCATATCATCACAAGCAATGGGATATCTGTGGATCCCTCCAAAACAGATGCAATTGAGGGATGGCTGAGGCCAACATCGGTAATAGATATCCGTAGCTTATTGGGGTTAGCTAGATATTATCGATGATTTGTGAGAAATTTCTCACGATTGTCCAACCCTCTTACCAAGATAACTCGAAAGGGAGTAAAATTTTCTTGGAGTGATGAATGTGAAGAAAGATTCAAGGAGTTGAAAATGAGTCTTATCACTGCGCCCATGCTCACTTTACCCACAAGTGGGGAACTTTTGTGGTATTTAGTGATGCTTCGAAGAAGGGCTTAGGCAGTGTGATGATGCAGAATGATAAATCGATATCCTATGCCTCAATCCAGTTTAAAATCCATGAGCGAAACTATCCAACACATGATCTGGAGTTGGCGGCTGTGATCTTTTCCTTGAAAATCTAGCGACATTATCTCTATGGGTAGAAATGTGAGATATATACTAACCACAAGAGTCTTAAATATTTATTCACACAGAAAGAGATTAATATGCGCCAGAGAATATGGACAGAGCTCATCAAGGATTATAACTTTTCAATACATTACCACCCTGGGAAAGCGAACAAGGTGGCAGATGCCCTAAGTAGAAAGAACCCAGTGATTCTATCAATGATGATAATTGAAAAGGATCCAATCATCTTAGACTTGATGAAGATGGACATGGGAATCATAAATAATGTAACATCATCAATCCTTTCACAAATGATTGCTCAACCGTCTATTTTAGAAAGGTTAAAGGATGCTCAAAAGGATGATGTGGGAATTCAGGAAAAATTTGAAGCTATAAAAAAAGGTAAATCCTTGGAGTTTAATGTTAATGAAGAATGAATTGTGAGATTTGGGAAAAGACTATGTGTTCCATCAAGTCTGGAGTTGAAGAAAGAACTTTAGGATGATGAACATAGTTCAAATTTCTCTATTCACCTAGGGAGCACAAAGATATATCGAGATCTCTGAGAAAACTTTTGGTGCGATAATATGAAGAAGGAGATCGCTGAATATACATCAAAGTGTCTGGTGTGCCAGCAAGTGAAGGCAGAGAGGTAGAAGTCTAAGGGGACGATGCAACCATTTCCCATACCAGAATGGAAATGGGAGAACATCACCATGGACTTCATCACTGGACTTCTGAGTACATCCAAAGGCAACAATGCAATCTGGGTTGTTGTGGATCATCTTACAAAGACTGCACACTTCATTGCTATTTGGGAGGATTTCTCATTGGATCAACTAGCACAGATATATATCAAGGAAGTGGTAAGGCTGCATGGAGTACTACTATCTATTGTGTCTGACCGAGATCCAAGATTCACCTCTAAGTTTTGGAAGAGTCTTCAACATGATATGGATACTAAACTGAACTTCAGTACGGCCTATCATCCTCAAACTGATGGCCAATCTGAGCGGACTATCCAAACACTTGAGGAAATGTTGAGAGCATGCTCAATTGACTTTAAAGGAGGATGGGATCAACATCTTCCTCTGGTTGAGTTCTCTTATAATAACAGTTTCCACTCGAGCATTCAATTGGCACCTTATGAAGCCCTGTATGGGAAAAGGTGCAAAACACCAACATGTTGGGATGAGTTCAGTGAATGTAAGATTCTTGGACCAGAAATAGTCGAAGAAATGGTGGAGAAGGTGAAACCCATTCAGCAGTATATCAAGGCAGCCCAGAGTTGACAGAAGAGTTATGCAAATAACCATCGACGAGACCTTGAGATTAAAGTTGGAGACATGGTTTTTCTACGCATATCTCCGTGGAAGAAGGTCATGAGGTTTGGAAATAAAGGGATGTTAAGTCCAAGGTACATAAGACCCTTCGAGATTATTGAACGTGTCAAGTTTGTGGCCTATCTACTTGCACTTCCACCTACCATGGACAAAGTACATGATGTCTTTCATGTATCCCTCTTAAGGAAGTACATATCGGACCCTTCACATGTACTCTCTTCTGAGGTGGTATAGTTGGAGGATGATCTTTCTTATAAGGAGCAACCAGTGAAGATCTTAGATCGTAGAGAAAGATTTCTATGAAATAAGACAATGCCCCTCGTCAAGGTGTTGTGGCGAAACCACAAGTTTGAAGAAGTGACTTGGGAATCGGAGGAAATGATGAAGTTGAGTTACCCACATCTGTTTTAGTGTGGGAAATGGAAATTTCGAGGGCGAAATTTATTAAGGGGGGAATATTATAAAGACCTAAAGTTTCATTAATGGAAATCCATCTTGATCTAATTAAATGTCTCTTTATGTAAAATTTTTATATAAAATGTCAACTTCTTTGGTTTTATGTTAATAATTGTGACTGTTGCTTTTATAGTCATTGAACAGTGATCACATGATTAGTATAAATATAGGGCTTCAACAAACCCAATTTACTCAGACAAAAGAAGTGATGGCCTCATCTAGTAGAATTGCTCCATACGAAGCCCATTTTTCGGAGCTCGGAAAATAGGTGGCGCCTTTGGGATTCACTCTTGACCAATCCCAAGCTGAGCTTCATCATGTCAAGCTCGAATGGGACCGTCTATGGGAAAAGTGGATGTTGATAGAGATTAGCACTCGAGCGATGTTATCTGAGCCACCCCAAGAGTCTGTCACCATCGCGTACCTTACCCTTAGGTCTTATGTGGCTGTTTTAAGGGGTTATGTAACAAATCGTTAATACTATGTTCATGTACATTATTTTTGTATATAATAATTAATATACTTTCTTGTCATTATTGATACATTGTAAATAATTTTTAAAGTACAAATAGTGTTTTTAGTTATTATTTAATTAAGAATTCTATTTTATTAAATTAAGGGATTTTTGAATTAAATAATATTTTAATAAAATATTATTATTATTAAATTAATTTTTATTAAATATAAATGATCTTATAATTTTATGAATGCAATTGTAATTTTTATTAACGTTTGAAAGCCATTTTCGTCAAAACCCGTGAATTTTCGATAAATGTCGGCTTTTATTTTAACAGTGAAAATTAACATATATAGAAAATTATTTAGATAAAAGAAATGTTATTTCTCAAATCAGGATGTAGAAATTATCAAATGGTGAATTTTTCATAATTTTCTGAGATAGTCAAATTTTTGGGTAAAAATTAAATACCGTTTCAATATATAATGTGTTTTATGACATAATAATGATCCAAAAGTGATGTAATAAAATACTATAAGCTTTATGTTCGGCCAATATATGTTTTAACAATAAAATAATGTAATTTTGGGTTTGTTTTACTTATTTTAAAAAGCATTAAGGGACCCCTCTAGACTTATTAAACATATTGTCTTTTTATATTATTTTCCATGGGAGTGTGACTCACCTCCACATAAGCAACCCCATTATTTTAAGAATTTCGGACTTTGTCCTTATAAAATATTGTTTTCCTCTCCCATTTTCCAGAAACCATGGTCAAAAACCATGAGCTGATTTGTGGTTCGGATTAGTTTAATGTAAGGGGTCCCAAACATTAATAATAAAGAATTCACTCACCTTTCCTATATAAACCCACCCAAGCTCCCACTTCCTCCTCACCAAAAGCCTTTGTATTTCATCCAAACTCTGCCCTAATATCTCTATAATCCTCCTAAGGAGCCTCAAGATCCCAATAATCCTCTCTCAGGCCTCACTCAAGCCTTTGGAAGCACACTTCCAAGTAAGGGTTTTTCTTCCTTTCACTTTTTTGTCTAATTTTCTTAATATTGTTTTGCCCTTTTAATTTCGATTATAAATGTTGGGGTATGTTTTATCACCTCCCCCATATTTACCTCTTATTGTTTGAAATATTGGATACCCCTTTCTCTCTCATTAAATTCCTCCCATGTACACCTGTTACGATGCCGAAATTCTGAAAGGAACTTCTCTCTCCTCATTTACATTCAAGTAATAATTTTGTATCATGAATCTAAATTACATTAAAATTGTTGGTACATGTATCTATATGACCCCCCTTACTGTAAATTTCATGTAGATATGATGAGACACCCCTTTCTCTCTCATCAACCATTTTTATGAATTCTTATATCACGCTGTTATGCTGCCGAAATTGCACTGATTTTCTAAGCCAATGCCATTGTGTAGTGAATACCATGACCATTTATCCATCAAGGGTATTAACCTTCATGCACATTTACTTATTTATTATAAAGTTTCATTCCACATTCCTTCTTCATGGAATAAATGATTATGTTTTATAAATCCATGTTTTATGATCCATGTGGAACACTTATGCATGAAATGAAATTTTTAAGAAGGGTGCGCCCTTATAGCACTCCAATGCATTGAGTAAAGTATAGTATCATGATACGTCATGTGAAATGAGTGTTTACTCATGATAATTCAATTGAAATGAGGGTTTACTCGTGCTTCATGTGCAATGAGGATTTACTCATGCTCCATGTGCAATGAGCCTTGGCTCATGCTAATTCCATGTTAAGTGTTGTTGTCACATTTCCATGTTATGATTATCATGCTTTATCATGCTTTTATGTTCATGTTTCTCTTATGCTCCATTAATATGCCTATTTTCTGACAGGTATTGTACTCCTCATGTATTCCATGTTTATTCCCTTACTGGGCTTTATAGCTCACCCCTTTTCTTATGCATGTCCTCAGGTTATCCCATGAAATGCTAAGTACGAGGGAATGTAGTGGTCATGTAAAGGAATTTTTCAATAAAGATGTTTTATTTCATGTTTTAAGTTGTTATGTAATGATCCTAAGCCCCAAAGACACTAGACCTCTCGATCATCCATGTTGTATCAGGTGAATAGTTTATTAAATAAATCATGTTTAAGTTTGTAATAAAAGTAGGGTTGTCATAGTCACCTCATCATGTAATTGGAGTGTCAGACTCCACCATCTCCTAGCTGCTCCCTGGAAGATACTGGCGGCTAGGATAACCATCAGATCATCTGGTGTCCCAACTAAGCGAAAAACTATGGCCACAGCCTCCAACCA
This sequence comes from Viscum album, assembly GCA_963277665.1. Taxonomy (NCBI): domain Eukaryota; kingdom Viridiplantae; phylum Streptophyta; class Magnoliopsida; order Santalales; family Viscaceae; genus Viscum; species Viscum album. The sequence continues at coordinate 182,757,697 of OY728122.1, forward strand.
ATCCTCAGCCGCCTGTGAATCTGTCTTGCCTTGGAACCTCGGAGCTCTCTACCATTGAAACTCGTGCAATGCGTGCAGTCGGTGTGTGCCATCTACTGGTGGGTATGGTGGCATCTGCTACCCAATGTGTGGTGGTGCTACTAGGGCACCACCTGATGGTATTATCACGGTAATAGGGCCCTACACCGAAGCCTCATCGCTCGGTGGTCCATCATCGTGTACTCTCTCAAGAATCCTGGATGACTATCTATGTGGCGACATCCTGAAATAAAACAGGTGTTCCATGGTCAATAAGTTATACCTAGTGAGATGACTCAAAGAAAAATATAAGAAAACTTATCAAAACACACACAATCTGTGTTTTCGTACACTGAGCCGGAAATCATAATTGAGGGTCCCAGTGTATGGATACGTTGTCCGCTGCACCCACACTGGATTCCCCAAACTGAAAACCACACTCATAACACTTAACAATATCGCCACATTGATAAGATCAGAGTCCTTGTTCTTCGGTAGAACCGACTCCTCTGATACCACTTTGTCATGACCTGTCCCCCGGGGCCCGTGTTGTGACTACCCCGAGCCTGCCTTCCATAGGCCAAGGGCTAGATACTAGCACCAAAAATTTATATCCTTAAAATGGGAATGAATTTCATTTAAACCTGTACAAACACACAAAACGATAACACAAAAAGGAGAAACCTCAAAGTAAACTTCTATAGTAGAAAGTGTACTGAAAGTAAAGGGGTCGGAATACAAGACCAACTGAAAAGTACAAGTAAAACTAAAAAAATAAAAACAGCTCATGGATTGTCCAATGAAGATCCTACCTGAAGGGTAGTTATAGATCATGATCAGTAGTCATTTTATCACATCACATCAAAGGTCTACCTCTGAGCATCATCCAGTCCTGACTCCCTCAGCCTCGATCAACTTTGTCCATCATCTGCACAAGACACAAAAAGCTGTCGACGTAGCCCATACAGGGGTGAGTATAATGATACTCAGTAAAGACCCTGAGACCCCCGAAGGTCTCCTAGAGTTCCACAAAGGAAAAACCACAAAGAAAGACCTCAACCACAAAGAACGGAGCAGTCAACAACTCTACTTATTAATATGTCCATACATATACCTAAGTTATCAAGATATATTTGTCTCATACATGAGGGAATAATACCACAAAGGTGACACCATGAAGGTAAAAGTACCACAAAGTTAACACCATGAAGGTAACACCATGAAGGTAACACCACGAAGGTAACACCACGAAGCTAACACCACGAAGGTAAAAGTGCGACACAAGTAACACCAAGAAGGTAACACCATGAAGGTAAAAGTACCACATAGGTAACCCCACGAAGGTAAAAGTACCACACATGCAACACCATGAAGATAAAAGACTATCTCACACCGGGTATATAAATGTAGCACATAAGTACAGATGATTAGTCAAGAATCTAGATCATATTATTTTATCAAGAGGCACAACTGCTGATTATATGTAGTCTGACCCACACAAGATCGGTATGTGCTGACCCACATAAGATCGTGGAGCGCTAACCCACACAGGATCTGACCCACATAGTATCTATCTGTACTGATCCACACAGGATCACTGAGCACTGACCCACACTGGATCTGGACCACATAGGATCGGTAAGTGATGAACCACATAGTATCGCTTGGTACTAACCTCCGTATGATCTATCTCCAACCTCTGCCTCACTGCCAGTCACTAGATTACCACTCATTTTATGCTTGATTCTAAGAGGATACACTCCTCAAGCCATTTTACATACATCAACCACCACGAAGCTCCATGAAAATTTTCCCAAAGGACTGTCATGTCATAAGGGTTTCAACGCGACAGACGGCGCGTCAATCAGATGCACGGTCTGTGACTTATAATCTTTTTAGTTCCAAGGGACCAGTTGGATTCGGGTTTGATCCAACCTAGCCTCACTCCAACTTTATCTATAAATCAAGTTGAGTATACCAGAAAAACCACCTCTTCCTAAAGGTTCTGGCACCATAGACGGTTCATCAAATGGATGCTCAGTCTGTTAGTTACAGCCCTTTCCATGAAACGGGGGCGATCGCACCTTGGTCCCGACCTGGCTCAATTGGGCCTACCGGGATATGAAAATGGACCGCTTCCCAAAAGGGATCCCAATGCCACTGCCGGAGTGTCGAACATACACTCGATTCATTAGTTATGAGCGTTTCTTTATTTAGGGGCTGGTTGGGTTTGGGCATGGTCCGACTCGGTCAAGCCAGCCCGACTTGTCGGGTGGGGCTCGGTCCACCTACATCTAGCCTGGTCTGCCAGAAGGCGGGCCAGTCTTCCCAGCTATCCCCATGGTTGCGGGGCCATTTTTTCCAGCCAGTGGGGCGCTATCCCACCGTGTAATGGTCGAACATATTGGATTATCAGGGGTCCTCCAACTCAGCACGGTGTGGGGTCATGTCATTCTCCACCTTCTGCGGCCTATTAGTCGCGGTTGTAGACGACGGTGGTGCCTGTGGGCGCCGCCCCTTGTTCCGCACAGCCGTCTTGGGCCAGCCTCATCTGGACTCCCTGGCTTGCTATCGTGCTCCTCCCTCCTCCACCCATGGTCAGTTGTTGTGGGTCTCCTCTGGCCCCCGCCGGCTGCTACCGACTTGGCGCGCCAGCAGTTCAGTGGTTTCTTCCACGATGCCGTCGTCTTCTTGTTGTTTTCACCCTGAGGAGAATGTCTCCGAATAATGAAACTTAAACGGAGTGGCTAGGGGTCTAGGCCTTGTTCATTTGGCCCACACCCTGCGTGCTAATATGATTACAAACATAGGCAATGAAATGATCAAAGATGAACTTTTAACAAACCCCCTACCTCAAGATCATTGGATAATTCCCGTGATTGAGGAAGAGTTGGTGTTCGTCGTCCCCGCAACAAGCCGCCAACATTGCCTCTCAAACATCGTCCTTTGATTCGTGATTCGGTGTCACTCATCACCACCCACTAGAACCGGCTCCGTCCTCCAAGTGATTGGTTTCGTGACACTTTATCAGAACTTCGTCTCTTGGTGAAGTCATGTCAATACCTCTCCCCAAACTCTATATAAACAGGATTGGGTGTGAGTAATGCCCGTGGAATTAATGGGAGTTCATTTAATAGGAACCTTCCTAATTCCAATGGTGCTGTTACAAAGGATTTGAGGAGTCGATCCATTTAATGGATTGACACATCGTTGGTCCTACCACCACAACTTGTGTAAGAACTCGGATCTTCTTTTGAGGTATATTTTCCTTTTCTAGTTGTTTTTAGAAAAAGAGGAATTTCTACAAATTTTTAAAGTACACGTCATGTACTCGGTTTCTACATGAATCCATGTGTTGGCTGTGTAATGGCCGCACACACGGCCGTGTGTGGGTGACCTAGAGGCCGCCTAATGCGGGGTATGGAAACGGCAAGTACACGTCGTGTACTTCCAAAGTACACGCTGTGTATTTTCTTTCTTTTTCATTAAACGTACAGGGGTCGCGTCTGATGGACAGAATGCCCAACTTCTTGACCTAGTTCATCCGAGAGAGAACTGTATGGCCGCAAATCTTCTCTGAGCCCCCGAGCCGCCGTCCATTCTCCGAATAGACTATCGTCGATTGCGTTGGGACCGCCTCGGTAAGCTCTTCCTTCTTCTAGAGCTTCCTTTCATGATTCCTCCTCTTTCTCAAGTTATCCTTGGTTGAAATTTTTGATCATTTTTGTATATCTATCATGTTATTGGGTGATTCAAGGCTTGAGGTTCACGTATAGTGATCTCCCAACACTGAGGTAGGTGTTTTGTGCCTTTCCATTGAAATTATTTGAGTTATATGTGAAATTTTCCCCAATACCCTTGAACGAGGTATGACGGGTTTACTATTTTAATTCTGTTAATTTCCTTCTATGCTGGTATGCATGAGTAGAGGTTAATTTGATGCGAATAGGGTTGATTGCTATGCTTTGGAAGTGTTTGCCTTTGCATGTTCTATTTACGACCGTTCGGTCTGGTTTATCCTGTTTTGATTCCTTGATGTTTTCTCATGCCTAGTTCTATAGGATGGAGTGATTATTTTATCTTATATGCTTGATATGTTGTAGACTGTTAGACAAGTAGTTCTTGAGTTTTACTTTGGTCGTATTTCATTACTATGCTCATTTGACTTACACAGGACCGTGAGAACCTAGTGTAGTAGACTATAAGGGGAATTGACCGTGTGAGCTTCCTCAGAGAGTCTTTATCACTTTTGACTATAAGGGGAATTGACCGTGTGATATTCCTCCGAGAGTCATTAACACTTTAGAATATAAGGGGAATTGACTAAGAGAGCTTCCTTAGAGAGTCTTTGTAATCCTTGTAATTGAACGATAGGGGTAGATTGTGTGTGCTTCCTAGAGGGTTGCTTGTGTTGCTAGGTAGGACCATAGAGGATAGGGCATGATTAATTCCCAGAGGGTTACCTATTTGTGTTTTCCTGCTTGATTAGTTGTTTACTTGATATATGAAACTGAATGCTTTGAAACTGTAGGATTGGTTACTGCTGAGTACTTCCTTGTTTACTGCCTTATTTTTCTTATTACCTTCCATATATTTACTGACTGTTAGGCACAGATCTTTTGATGGTTGCCTACTCGTATTTAGTATCACACTCTGTTTGGGTCATACTTCTAGGCCGAAACATATTATATTGTTTCAAGTATAGATAAGGAAAAGTTCCCTTCTACTTCAGGATTTTGACCTCTTTGGAGCTGGAGAGCCTGGGACCAAGCTTAGGCTTGTGATACTGTGGAGCTAATACTGCTTTTCCTTGTACTTGGGTTTTGTAATGTATTTTAGCATTGTGATTTTTTTGGATTATTTACTAGGCACATGTATCATGCATCATATATATATATATATGCTCCAGTTGTTTCTTTCATCAGTCTTTCGTTGTTACTGTTGTTTAGTATGTTTACTGCTTCCGTTATTGTATATCTATTTACTTTCACTGTGTCACTTTTCCAATGAGGGCATAGTTTCTCCACTCACACCCAAGGCCCTCTCTACTTGTCAGTAGCCTCTGGAATTCGGGGAAATGCACTTAAGGCCATGTGACCAACCGGGTACGGGGCGTCTCTTCGTGGCTTCCGAAACCGGGACATTACAAAGTGGTATCAGAGGACTATTTTTATCTTGACTTACTATTTAGAGCCTATAGTGAGGGATAGGATGGAATAGGTACTTGGTAATAATTTGTGCCCGAGAGTAGCTAACCCGTGTACAGGGAAAAGCCAGTCTACCTCATTTATTGCAATTTTCTATTTTTTCAATTTTACCGTTGATTTTATTTCACCATTGGGTGATTCAGATGTTTTGTGTTGTTAGTGTTGATGATATTGAGATACTATTTCTGTTGCAACTTGATGAGATGAGGTTATTCCATATCATGCATCATATAGGCACTTTCTAGAAATCACATGTCATGTATTCTTTCCATGCCATTTAGGGGGAATAAGCGATTGCATGTTGTTGTGATACATGTTGTGCTAGATATGCATGATGTTGTGATATATTCCTTGATAGAATACCTGCTTTTGATAGGGTATTTCTTTTTGTAAGGATTTCTTTTAATGAATGCCAAAATTTGGTTCCTGAGGTGTTATGGGTCCTCATGGATCAGAATTTGGTTGATCATTTCCTTGTATTTCTTATATATGACATTTATAATATGCCAAGCTTTGATTCGCGGGGAGTATGGGACCTCACGGATCATAATTTGGAACTTAAATGATTGTTTCAGTGTTTTTCTAGGCTCCAGCGTAGTTTCTAAGGCTTACTGTCTGGAAACACACAGAATACATGCCGTGTAGTTTTTAATACACACCATGTGTTGTTATGTTCGGGAAGAAACTGTTTTTCTTAAGTACGCATCGTGTACTGTATGTACACGCCATGTAGTCTCTAACTGTGTCACTGGCTATGTGGACAAAGACACGGGGTTGGGAAAATCCTTTGGGGAACACGTCGTTTACTGGTTGTACACACCGTGTTGTGTAGACCATGTGTCCACCCATGTGACTAATGACACGGATGGATGAAAGATTAAGAAATAAACGTCGTGTCAGTCTTGAACATGTCGTGTAGTGTAATCCTTGGAATCCGGTCGTGTAACTAACAACACGGGACAGTGGAAATCCTTCGGTACACACCATGTCCATCTGGAACATGCCGTTTAGTGTGAGCCATGTATCTGGTTGTGTCACTAACAACATGGTTCGGTGAAGCTCTTTTAATGCACAACATGTCTGGAGAGAACACGATGTGTAGTCTTATTCTAGGATAATCGTGTGGGTTGGTCATGTAGAAGGATTCGGGTAGGGGAAGAGAATCCAAGTACATGTTGTGTGTTAGGACAACACGCCGTGTGTATGGGGTGTTACATGGCATGGGTTGGCAGAAGTACATTCCCATGTGAAAGGCTTAAGGGAACACACCGTGTAGACTTTATGCACACCGTGTAGTCATGTTTTAGAAACTTAAATGCATTTATTCTCTTATTACCTTCTTACTATTCTAGTTTTTAGTACTTGACAATATTGATCTAAGGTGTGTGCTTGACCTTGTAGAGTCATGCCACTGAGATGTCCTTCATTTGTATGCTAGTTACAGGGCGGTGATCAAACACCAGACATGGCTGATCAGGGACCGCTGGCAGATCCTCCAGTTGTTCCAGTCTTGGCACCAGCAGTTATACCTAACACAGGTGTCGATGCGCAGTTCAGGGAGGGATTTCTGAGGATGATGCAGACCTTTCAGGGAGTTTCGCCTCCTACCTCGTCGATGGAAAAATTGACGTGAGTCTTTCAGCAGCAACATCCTCCCACCTTCTCAGGGGATGGAGGACCCCAGGCTGTAGAGTCATGGCTGGAATCCACGTTTACAATCTTCAAGCATCTAAGGATGCCTCTAGATAGAAGGGTGAAACTCGCTACATACATTCTTCAAGACTCCTCCAAGAGGTGGTGGGAAGTGATCTCATAGGCGGGAAGCAAGAAGAATATGGGTTGGGATGAGTTTTAGTGCACCTTCTACAATTACTTCTATATAGAGACCTTGAGGGATAATCGATCCTGAGAGTTCATGAGTCTGGAGCAGGGCACACTTTCTATTATCGAGTACTCTTCTCACTTCACAGAGTTGCAATGCTTTACACCCTTTCTAGGGGGAGATGAGTTGTTCCTTACATGAAAGTTTGAGGATGGTCTCAGGTAGGATATCTGATCTCATGTGAACATCTTCAGGTTGACTTTTATATCTTCTATAGTTAACCAGGCACTGATCACCGAGTGCAATCTGAAGGATTCTGGAGCTGTGGGCCAGGGCGGTCCAGCATCCAGGGTTTGTGATTCTCCGGCCGATAGCATAAAGCACTGCAGGGAGACTGCACAAGGAGATCAGAGTAGGTGACATGCGTCTTCTGATAGCTAGGTGGTGTGCTACCAGTGCGGGAAGAGTGGGCATACGAGGCCACATTGCCCAAGGGACCCAATGGAGAGTCAATACTGTGGCAAGATGGGGCATCTTCAGCTCTTCTGTCAGTTCTTTTCACCAGTAGCTGGTGACAGGGGCTCTTTGATGGCTCTATGTTCATAAGAAGCACCTCCAGTTACTCCTTAGTTTGGGAACTGGAGTTCTTTCGGCCGTTCAGGATGAGGTGGATGTTGTGGTTGTGGTTGTCAGTTTCCAAGATTTTAGTGATAGCAGGGTGGATCAGCTCAGAGTGGTCTGCCAGGGTCACATGGCTGCGGTGTAGGTCAGACTTTTGCAGTTGAGTAGACCCAATAGGAGCAGGATCCCGAACCCTCTACAGTTCTAGGTACAATTTTAGTTGTCTTAGTTTTAGATTTTTCTCTTTTTGATACAGGGGCTTCACATAGATTTATATTTGTTTCTCTTGTGGAGATAATTGGGCTCTGCATCTTTTCTTCTAATAATATATTGATGCTACACACTCCGTTGGGGACTAGAATGGCTAGTGTACGTCACTGCAAGGAGTGCCCTCTTGAGGTTGGTGGGTATCACTTCTTATGGGACCTCTATGTTCTAGAGATGATGGGCTTTGATTTCATTATCATAATGGACTTTTTAGTTCCATTCTAGGAATTCATCGAATGTTATCACCCTAGCGTGAGTTTAACATCACTAGAGGGTGGATCGTTTCTTCATAAGGGTGAATGGGAAGTCAAGGCTAGAAGAGAGAGACCTAAGCATCATGGTTTGGGAGGAGTTACAGCCTAGATTTCTAGTCTATATCTGGATAACCAGGGGACTTCACAGTTAGACTTTCCTCCAGTAGTTTATCATTTCAGGAATGACTTTCCAGAGGAATTTTCAGGTTTGCCTCTGGAGCGTGAGGTAGACTTTTCTATTCAGATTGTGCCAGGAGCGGCACTGATGTCCATTCCTCCTTATAGGATGGCTACACCAGAGTTGCAGGAGCTCAAGAAGTAGTTGGAGGAGTTATAAGAAAAGGGTTTTATCTGACCCAGTAATTCTCTATGGGGTTCACTTATCCTATTTGGGAAGAAGGTAGATGGTACCCTCAAGCTTTGTGTGGATTATCAGAAGTTGAACCAGTTTACGGTCAAGAACCGATATCCCTTACCGAGGATTGATGATCTCTTTGATCAGCTTCGAGGAGCTCAGGTGTTCTCAAAGATTAACTTGAGATCTGATTATCATCAGTTGCACATTAGACCATCAAATATACCTCTTAAAGATTTTCAGAGTAGGTATGTTCTATATGAGTATGTGGTTATTTTGTTCGGTCTCACGAATGCGCCTGTAGTCTTAATGGAACAGATGAACCGAGTGTTCCATCCATACATGGATTATTTCATGGTGGTCTTCATGGACGGTATATTGGTGTACTCTCACACTCGACACGACCATGATACCCATCTTGAGATCATTCTGAGTACACTGATAGAGCATCATTTATATGCTAAGCTCTCAAAATGCCACTTTTGGATGGACGAGATTCACTTCTTGGGTCATTTTATCTCAGAGTCAGGAGTATCGGTCGACCCATAGAAAGTGAGAGCAGTAGTTTCGTGGGATTAGATGAATAATGTCTTTGAGGTATGAAGTTTTCTAGGGCTGTATGGTTACTAAAAACATTTCATATATTACTTTTCATGCTTAGAGACACCACTGATGGGTTTGACTAAGAAGGGTGAAAGGTTCACATGGTTAGATTCTTGTGAGTCATCTTTTCATGAGATGAAAGGGAGACTAAATTTAGCACCAATACTAGTCTTTACAGAGCTGAGAAAGAGCTATACTATTTATTTTGATGCTTCAGGTATTGGTCTGGGAGCTGTGCTTATGCAGGGGGAAGGAGTCATCGCGTACAGGTCTCGGCAGTTGAGGCCACACGAGAGAAATTACCTGACACATGATCTCGAGTTGGTTGTTGTTGTTCATGCTCTACGCTGTTTGATACATTATCTTCTAGGAGATCATTTTGTGTTTTTCACCGACCAAGAAATCATCAATTACATCTTCACTCAACGTGACCTGAATTTGAGACAGCGAAGGTGGGTTGAGTACCTTCAGTATTTTGACTTTGAGCGTGCCTATATGCCTGGGAAAGGAAATGTTGTGGCCGATGCACTGAGCAGGAGGACTCATATATAGGCAGTTCAGGAGGCCAGTAGTGAGTGTAAGCTTATGGATCTGTTCTCTGAGATGCATTTGGAGGTGTAAGATAGACAGGGGTAGATGTTTCTTTCTTCTATAGTTGTTACCTATACTCTACTTGATCAATTGCGAATGGGGTAACTATCAGATTCTGAAGGCCTAGTCCTATGGGAAATCATGTTAGGAGAGGACCCTACTTCTATATGGACCATAGGCGAGGATGAGATATTGCATTTCATGGGGCACGTATGGGTACCAGCAGACATACACGAGGAGATGATGCGGGACTTTCATTCCTCAGTTTGGGCAGTTCATCCTGGTGTCACCAAGATGTATCGTGATCTTCACCATAAGTATTGGTGTCCTGGTATGAAAAGAGATGTTGCTTTTTTCATCATGAAGTGTTCCACCTTTCAGCAGGTGAAGGCGGAGCATCAACGACCAGCAGATATTTTGCAGCAGTTACCCATTCCCGAGTGGAAGTGGAATTATGTTGCGATGGATTTCGTACAGGTTTACCGAGGTCACCTTGAGGGAATGATGTAGTATGGGTTTTCCTAGACAGACTCACGAAGGTTTCTCACTTCTTGTCGATCAAGGAGACCTTCAGTGTTGATGAGATGGGACGATTGTACATCCATGAGATTTTACATTTACATGGAGTTCCACACTCCATTGTTTCAGACAGAGATGCACATTTTACTCCTTGGGTCTGGCAGGGGATTCAGAAGGCTTTGGGTACATAGGAACTTTTGAGTACAACTTACCATCCCCAGACAGATGGTCAGTCTGAGTGTACGATTCAGGTTCTTGAGGACATGCTACGAGAAAGCATTTTGGATTTTGGAGGTTCTTGGGAAAAGCACATACCTCTTGTGGTGTTTTCCAACAATAATAGTTTTCAAGAAACTATTCATATGGCACCTTATGAGGATTTGTATGGTAGGCCATGCTGATCACCCTTATGTTGGTTGGAGGCAGGAGAGGCAGCTATGATGGGACCTCGTCTTGTTCAGGAGACCACAGAGCATATAGAGTTGATTCGGAAGAGGATGGCTACTGCACAGTCGTGATAGAAATCTTATGTTGATCAGCGGAGATGACCTCTGGAGTTCGAGGTTGGGGATTAGGTTTTCCTGTGTTTCACACCAAGGTTGGGGCATAGAATGATTAGGAGACAGGGTAAGCTTTCGCTGAGGTACATCAGGCCGTTTGAGGTGTTGGAGAGAGTTGGGCCAGTTGCCTATCGGTTGCAGTTACCTCAAAGGTATTAGGCCATGCACGACGTCTTCCACGTTTCTCAGCAACGACGTTACTTCTCATACCTGTCTCATGTCTTCCAACCCGAGGAGGTTGAGTTGGAAGTGGATGCATCTTTTGAGGAGAATCCTATCTGGATTGTCGATTGAAGTACAAAGTTTCTCCATGGCCGGTCTGTTCCTCTGGTAGGAGTGCTATAGCAGCACTGTCGAGTATAGTATGAGACTTGGGAGAGGGAGGAGGATGTACGATCGTAGTGGCCGGAGCTATTTGGGGTTTCTTCTTCTACGCTGCCTTGCTTGGAAAATTCGGGGATGAATTTCTTTAAGGGGGGAAGTTTATAAGAACTCGGATCTTTTTTTAGGTATGTTTTCCTTTTCTGGTCATTTTTGAGAAAAAGAGGAATTTCAGGAAATTTTTTAAGTACACACCGTGTACTTTATGAGTACACGTCGTGTACTCTGTTGCCGCATGAATCTGTGTGCTGGCCATGTAATGGCCGCACACACAACCGTGTGGGGGTGACCTAGAGGCCACCTAATGAGGGGTATAGAAACGACAAGTACACATCATGTACTTCCAAAGTACACGTTGTGTATTTTATTTTTTTCATTAAATGTACCGGGGTCGCGTCTGACTGACATAATGTTATACTTATCGACCTAGTTTGTATGAGAGAGAACTATATGGCCATGAATCATTTCTAAGCCCCCGAGCCGCCGTCCATTCTCTGAATTGACCGTCGTCGATTGCGTTGGGACCGCCTCGATAATTTCTTCCTTCTTATACAGCTTCGTTTCATGATTCCTCCTTTTTCTCATGTTATCCTCAGTTGAAATTTTTGAGAATTTTTGTAGATCTATCATGTTATTGGGCAATTCGGGACTTGAGGTTCACGTATAGTGATCTCCCAACACCGAGGTAGGTGGTTTGTGACTTTTCATTGAAAGTCTTTGAGTTATATGTGAAATTTTTTCCAATACCCTTCAAAGGGGTATTGCAGGTTTACCATTTTACCCTGTTAATTTCCTTCTAGGTTGGTATGCATGAGTAGAGGTTAATTGTATGCGAATAGGGTTGATTGCTATGCTTTGGAAGTGTTTTCCCTTTCATGTTCTGTTTACGATCGTTTGGTCCATTTTAGAATGTTAGGATTACTTAATGTTTTCCTATGCCTAGTACTATAGGATGGAGTGATTATTTTATCTGAAATGATTGATATGTTTTAGACTATTAGCCAAGTAGTTCTTGAGGTTCACTTTGTCTGTATTGCATTTCTATGCTCATTTGACTTACACAGGGCCGTGAGAACCTGGTGTAGTAGACTATAAGAGGAATTGACCGTGTGAGCTTCCTCAAAGAGTCTTTATCACTTTTTACTATAAGGGGAATTGACTGTGTGATCTTCCTCAAAGAGTCTTTAACACTTTAGACTATAAGGGGAGTTGACTGAGAGAGCTTCCTTAGATAGGCTTTGTTATCCTTGTAATTGAACCAGAGGGGTAAACTATGTGTGCTTCCTAGAGGGTTACTTGTGTTTCTAGGTAGGACCATAGGGGATAGGTCATGAGTACTTTACAGAGGATTACCTATTTGTGTTTTCCTTCTTGATTAGTTGTTTACTTGATATATGAAACTGAATGCTTTGAAATTGTAGGATTGGTTACTGCTGAGTAATTCCTTGTTTACTGCCTTCTTTTTCTTATTACCTGTCATATATTAACTGACTATTAGGCACAGATCTTGTGGTATTTTATTATTGGGATTTATTGTCACCTATTTGGGCCATGCTTTTGGGCCCAAACTGATTATATTGTAGCAGGTATATATAAGGGAATGCTCCCTTCTACTTCAGGATTTTAACCTCTTTGGAGCTAGAGAGAATGGGGCCAAGATTAGACTTGTGATGTTGTGGATCTGATACTGATTTTCCTTATACTTGGGTTTTTTATTATATTTCATCATTGTGAATTGTTTGGATTATTTCCTAGATACATGCATCATGCATCATATATATATATATATATGTCTGCTCTAGTTGTTTCTTTCATCAGTCTTCCACTGTTACTATTGTTTAGTATGTTTACTGCTTCTGCTATTGTATATCTGTTTACTTCCATTGTGTTACTCTGCCAATGAGGGCATAGTTTTCCCACTATCACACCCAAGTCCCTCACTTCTAGTTGGTAGCCTCTGGAGTTTGGGGAAATGTGCTTGAAGCCATATGACCAATTGGGTACGGGGCATCTTTTGGCGGCTTCTAGAACTGAGACGTTACATCTTGTCCATTGGAGGAAAAGAAAAGAAAGATATAAAATAACAAATTTATTTTATTATTCTTTTAAAAAGTCAAAAATCTAACTTTTTCTCCAGACTTACTACAGTTTAAGTGAATCCTCCCTTAATCGAATCTCGGTACTGTGGATTCAACGGTGCCCTCAAATTTTTAATCCAAGCACCAGTTAAAAAGATAGAAAATTTTTCCCACGCATTTACTGAATGTACATTAAAAAAAGTTCAAAAATTAATTCTGGGCCTCGAAATCATGTGTCGTCAATTTTTACAGACTCGAAATAATTCCATATAATTAAAAAAAATTACCTAGAAAATCTGGGTCTTTACATTTGTATTCTTTCTCCTTCCTGGTTTGAGCAAGGGGAAAGGATCTCTTGGAGGTGGATCCAGCTATTGAGCATTGGGCTTGGTGAAATGTGTTCCTCGGGACCTTGGGCTGTTTTACTTATTTTGGTACTCTGGTTGTAGTGCTTTGGGCTGGTTTATGCCCTGTTGACTTCTGGTACATTACTTCTAGTTAAGTTTCTTTTGTTATTCATATTGTCTTGTTTCTTTTATTCTGTATTTTTGGTGGAAAAATCCTTCCCACTTCCATGTTGTGTGATTCCAGGTTCTAGTCGCTGACCCAGGGTGATCGGGAATTCCCTTTGGGCTATGTTAGGGTCAGCTCAGTTATCGGGTTACCAAGGTACCCAGGCTGGTTTGTGACAAAATGGTATCAAAGGGAGGTTAAGCCTTTGACTTGAAGAATGTATGCTTTTTTGAAATATTTTCGGGACTTAGGAGGTAGTTATGATTGAGTTCCTGGCCAGCTCTCACCACAATAAACGTTAAGTTTCTAAGGGTGGTTAGGGAAAGATGTCTTATTGATTAGCTCTAGTATTTCCCTTATTTTGATTTGAATAAAGTGAAATCAAAATATTGTTTGTTCTTTCTATTGGGATCAATATATCTCATTTCTCTATTTTAGAAATACCTAATGTATTCAATGTTGTATGCTTGTTTTGTGTAACATCATTCCTCTGAGAATATGTGTGAATCAAATCCAGGAGGAGGCTACTATTGAACCTTAGTGAGAAAATCCTACTATGGATCTGAATCTTATTTTAGGTGATCATGTGTACAGTCCAAGATTTTGGGTAGGCACCACCACCTCCAATCCCTGTTTAGGATCTAGCTATGGATCCTTAGGGGGGTGTTCTTCGAAATTATTCTCAAAGATCTCTTTTTCCAGTAACCTCCAGTTTTCAAAGTCTACATTAATCCTCAACATGCTGAGGAATGGTGGGGCATGATAGAATGTCTATTTGAGTTCTTGGGGACAACAGAAGAGATCATGGTGAAGTGTTTCACCTTTGTTTTTGAGGGACCAAGCAGGATATTGTGGGACATGATAGTGACAGTAAAGAAAAAAGGGGGCTTAGAGTGAAAGTAATTCAAAGTTATTTTCACCAACCACTTCTATCCAAAGTCAATGGTGTTGGACAAGGCTATGGAGTTTTTCAATCTTGAGTAGGCCGATAGAACTATGGCCCCTACAGATGTTTAAGACACTTACAGAAGTTATACCACAACTTTTCCACTCTGCACAGTGGCACGAGATCATCAGAACCTTCAAAAACTATGGGGCAATCAAATTCCTCATGTACAAAAGGGTTCCAGCCACAGGCATCTGGAGCGAAGCTTCTTCACACAGTGGAAGAGTCTCCAAAGGAAGCTAATACGGTCCAGCGACCGTGGGAGGTATCATTATTATAGCTTCATCTTTAGTGACTTCTCTTTTTGATATTGATGCATCTCACCCATTTTTTTCAACTCGTATTGTTAATATGCTTAATCTTTCTATGGAGATTCTATATTTTACAATGGATATTACTAAAACCCTTGGTATAAAGAGAAAGAGGGGTCTTTATAGTCTCACTTATGTCTTCTATCTATCATATGTCGAGCTTTCTTGGAGTTTTCTTGTACTCACCATGAAATCCCTTTATGTTATGTTTGGGGTGGATTGGCGCATTGCCAATAAAGCCTAGATTTATTGTTATCTTCAACGGGTTTACATTACAATACCCCAGTGGTGTGCCTCTTGTCTTTAAAGGAGAATAAGACCCAAGGTCGAGTAGAGATGAGCCTTCTTATCTAAAGTTGGGGAAAGTTATATCAGTGTTTCCTTTTTATCTGAAGCGAGATTCAATGTGTGGTGATCTCCCTCTAGTTTTTGTTGAGTTTCCCATCATATTTCCTTCTGACTTTTCTAATTTACTGCCAGTAATAGAGGTTTAGTTTTCCATTGACTTAACAACTGGTACTCAACCAGTTTCAATTCTCTCATACCACATGACTCTAGCTGAAATGAAATAGTTGAAGTCATAGTTGGATTTTTTTAGGGGGATATGATTCGCATTTATGTTCTTAACTTTGGTGGGATTTAGATGATCATTAGGGGATGGTTGAGTTTTCTTAGAACAACAATTACCTATCTGTGATCATAATGACTCCTTTTGAGACCTTGAATGGTCATCCTTATAAATCTCTGTTGTGTTGGTCAGAGATTGGTCAAAGTTCCTTGGTTGGACCAAGTTTGGTGCAGGAGATGACAATAAAGATTCAATTGATTAATCATATAATGTTAATGGACCAAAGATGATATAAGTCCTATGTTGACCGTGACCTTAGACCTTGGGAGTTCTAAGTTGGTGGCTAGTTGTTCTTTACGTTTTCATCCTAGTTAGGTCATTAACGGCTTGGAAGGAAAGGGAAGCTCGCTCCTTGTTTTGTGGGACCATTCAAGGTTGTTTATTAGGTGGGGAAATTTATTACCATTAAGCACTAACACCACAGATGACATCGATACATAATGCGTTTCCATGCATCACAGCTGTGAAAGTATCTCTCTGATTAATCTTAGGTTTTGAGCTGAAGAGATCTTGAGATTGAACATGTTTTATCTGTGACTAAACGACCAGTTAGGGTTGTTGATTCTGAGACCATGGTACTTCATGGTAGGATGATACCTCTACTCCATGTGTTATGTAATTATGGTTCAAATTCTCATGAGACATGGGAGAGGGAGGCACTGATGTTAGAGTAGTGGCATTATCTTTTTGACGTGGAGGCTTCTTCTTAGGCTTTCTGGGGACAGAAAGTTCCTATGGTGGGGAGGTTGTAACATCCCATTACTATTTTAGGTATTGATGAACCCTCTTATGTTAAATTATAAATATCTTACATGGAATATAATTATTTATCGGTGAATTTTTTATAAATGTGTTAAAGGCCTTTACTACCAATTAACATCTTGGAATATTCAATTGTATATTTTTTGGGTTTGACACTGATTTAGTGTGATATTCTGAGGCCCACGAAGTCTCGGTGAAGAATAAATAAAAATATTAAATATAATATATTAAGTTCACACTTTTTATTTAAAATAATTGAATAACTCCAAAACGGTGTGTCGTTTGAGAAATTTGAGACCTCTGTTATATCCGAAATATGGTATTTACCCGAGGAGGGGTATAACATTCGAAGGTGATGAACATTTGGATGTCTCGCTCATGAGATAAAGTTATTAAATAATATTTAATATATTATTTATTAAAAATAATTAAATAACTCTCAAATGGTTCGTCTTATAGAAAATATAAGACCACCGATGGGTCCAAAATGAGTGGTTTACCCTAGATGGGGTGTAAAATTTATAAGCGTCGGGCGTTTGGAAGCCTTGCTGAAAAAAATAACCCTTTTTATTTTAATTAATTATTTATTCCGATTTTTAATTAATAAATCATTAATATCTCTAAAACTGTTTGTTTTTTTCGAAATATGAGACCATCTCTTTGTCCAGAATGGAGTGTTTAACCTAGATAGGGTATAAAATATATATGCAAAGAGCGTTTGGTCGGGTCGCTAATTATTTAATGTTTTAATAATTATATTAAATGATTAATTATATTAATTTAATTTAATTATTAAATATAAATGGATTTCACAATTTATCTTCCCAAAACCACACTGGAACTCCATTTTTAACACCACAAGTTTTCAAAACCTTCAATTTCCACTTGTTTTAAATCGTTGCAATCACCAACACACTAATGGGTTGAATTAAAACCTTCTGTCATCAAGATTTAGTTGAAATGGTGGATTAAATTAGGGTATTAATTTTTGGTTGAATGAATCGTAACCCAATTGGGGTTATACATAACCAAAACCTTTCTATTGCGGTTCATGGTTGATTAGGTCGAATCAGAGGACCTGTTTTCTTCATGCTTGTGATCGGTGATGTTCTATCTCTATTCCACGGACTTCTCCTCCCACAGTTGTGACTCGCTGTTCCTATGATTGGTTCCCCTAGTTTGTGCATTTCTTTCCTTTATTTTAATTTTTGTTTTATTCCACTTCTTTATCCTCCATTCTTAACAATAAAAAAAGGTTGAATGATAATTTTATGAAACCCAAATTATAAATAAATATTTCATCAAATTATTGGAATGGATAATTGTTTAAAATTATCAAATGATGATTATTTGAATTATCAAAAGATAATGAATTATTAAAAGATATATATATATATATATATATATATATATATGATAAACACACATGGGATAATTTATTAAAATTTTCTAATGTTATTTATTTTGATTATAAAATATATATATATATATATATATATATACACTCACAAGTATATATATATATAGTTAGGTATGCATTTTTAATAATTAATTTGGAAATTAAGGATAATTTTATTAAATATAAAATTATCAACGTGTAATTGCTTTGAATTATTAAAGGAAAATTACACATCTTATTGAAAATAATTATCAAAAATTATTAATGGATAACTACAAGGTAATTATCACATTACAATATTATCAAAATTATCATGGGATAATGGTGTGTATTGTCAAAGGATAATTATTATAATTGTAAAACAATAATTTAAAAAATTATCAAAGTGATACAAAATATTATCGCATGTAATATTTTAGTCGATAATTTAAAATTATCCATGAGAGAAAAAATATTATCACATGTAATATTTTAATCAATAATTTGAAATTATCCTGAAAATATAATTTATCATCGCATGTGATATTTTATTTCCTTTTGAAATAAAATAACTGGTTTTGGTTCTAGGAACCCTTGACGAACATCGACCATTGGTGTGTCGATGCTTATGATAATAGGGTCGTGTGGAGGGGTATTGAACCTCACAGGGTGGTTTATCATTTTCGCTGACATCAACGACCTTGAGGTAGGTGGTTCCATTCTGATTAGCCAAATTGATTATCCTTATATTTTTTGATTTATTTCAATTGTTGATTTAAATTCAATTGCCCAAATTTTCTTTCAATTAAATATATAAAAACCCGATTATAGTGAATCAATATATTTGAAATGGTTTTGAAATAGAAATTTGGAAAACCCCCAATTCCATTGAACTGGGTGTGCTTATGAAAATTGGAGAATTTAAATTGTTTAATATAAATTTTGGATTTGATGGAAATGATTTAAATTAAAATTTTGAAATAAATTATGGAGATAAATTTTGTAATGATGGAATTGGTTTTAAATGGATTTCAAACTAAATAAAATGGATTAAAATTATTTTATAGAAACCCAGGGGTTTTGTCTTGTGAAAAAGGCAGGTTTTTGAATAAAACCTATTTTGGTTTTAAATGGAAAGAAATCAGCACTTTTGAAATGGAATAATGGGATTGATTTTATTTTTAAGTAGTATTAAAATAGTTCACCCATCATGTAAGAGCACATGAAATCCTTAGGTAGTTAGTGAGTTATTTGGATACACTCTACGCTATGACAACATTCTAAAACATACTTGCAACGGGTCACATCCCCAATGGGTTGGTGACGAGTCTCCTTTGGTTAGTGTCATGGAGATGTGTGTATAAAATTTTTTCTGAGTTCACATAGAGAGTATGGAATCCAATATCTGGTTAATACTATCGTACCTTTTGGAAGATGACCATGATGCTTGCTTATTTATTTATATTTGAGATATAAATGTATGTTAATGCTTTTGAACTGCCTTACGTGCCTACTAATTTTACTGAAATTGTTTTATGTAATTTTTTTATTTAATACATTGTTTCAGAAATATTACATCATTTTTAAAGTCTTTCCTAAAATTATTTTTTCATCATTTGAACTTTATAGCATGATTTGTTTAATTATTCTTTGAAATTTCAAACCTATTTATCTTTAAAAATTGAAAGCATTCCTTTGGTTAATCAATTGTTGGAATCTGTTAAGGAATATGTGGTGAGCCCCTACTGGGATTTTTAGCTCACATCCTACTTTTTCCTTTGTGTGTTTGTAGACTTTCTCCTTCTAGGTCTGAGCAAGTGGAAAGGATCTATCGAAGGTTGATCTAGCTGTTGAGAATTGGGCTTGGTGAGTTGTGTTCCTCGGGACCTTGGTCCATTTTCCCTATTTTGGTACTTTGGTTGTAGTTCTTTGGGCTGGTTTATACCTTGTTGACTTCTGGTGCATTACTCATAGTGAAGTTTCTTTTATTATGCATACTTTCTTGTTTATTTTCTTCTTCATTTTTTGTGGAAAAATTATTCCCACTTGCATGTTGTGTTATAATAGGTGCTAGTCGCCAACCTATGGGGATTGGGAACTCCCTTCAGGCTATGTCTAGGCTGGCTCGGTAATTGGGTTACCAGGGTACCTGGGATGGTTCATGACAATCTTAATTTCATTTTACTAACAAGGCTTGTTTGGATTTTATCAAAAATTTGAAAGGAATCTTTGTTTTAACATGTATGAAATGAACAGAATTTCAATCCATCATGGATATAATTTTCATTAAAGATTAAATTATACATTTTAAAGGTAATTTTCAAATAAAAGGATTTCCAAAATATTTTATGAATTCCTAACTTTAAAAATGTAATTTTCAATGAAACGTTATTTCCTCAAGAAATGTTCCAAGTGATTTTTCTTCCAAAATCATTTTATATATAAGATGACATCGTTTGATTTTTATTTTTCTTTGCTGAGGATATAATCCAATGATAGCATATTTATTATTTTTATATATGGTTTTTGTTTATTATGACAACATTTTTATGAAACTCATTTTTTCCCATGGGTTATGCTATGCTGAAATGTTTTATGAAACCCATTTTTTTCATGGATTCTGATATCATGAACGTTTTGTGAAGCTGATTTATTTTCATGGGTTTTGATATGGTGAATGTTATTTGATCATGCGGAACACATATATATGATTTCCATTATGTGACATGTGTGACCTATATCTATATCGAATGAATTGGAAAAAGCTTTATATCTCATGATATAACAAAGGGAAACAAGTCAACATGCCTAATCGGCAATGGGAAATAGGCAAATGGTCTTGATCCACAATGGGAAATAGGCCAATGGGATTGATCCATCATGGGAAAAAAGTGATGAGGCATGATACATTATGTTTTGTGGTTTTGGTAGTTAACCGTGAAAAATTAAATGGTTTCTATTCCTATGTTGGTGCCATACTTTTATGGAAAGAGCTTATGGATCATGAATTATGATGATTTCACACTCTTATGAATCATTCCTTTTTGAATGATAATTCTTTATTCTATGACTCGTTTTTATTATCTATGAAAGGTTGGGTATGAACTTTGTAATGTATGTTCATGATATCATACCATTATGCTTAGATTATGATTTCTTAGGATCTTAGAATGATATCTCCTATTATCAACCTTACTAAGCATATGAGTTCACCCTATCTTATGTTTCTTATCCCTAGGTCATGAAGAATGGTTTTAATTAGGGTATGTTTTTGAATAGTACAAAAGGGGAGATCTTTATGGGACAAATTGAAGATATTTCACTAAATAAGAATATTGTGTACCTAGTGTACAAATATGATAAAACATTACGGTCCTTGAGAATGTGTTTGTGAAGTTTATTGAAAATTAATCTAAAAAGATGTGATATTAATATATAGAAAGCTCGGGTCATTATAATATCGCACTACCAGTCATATTTGATGTGGGTCATGAAACGTCCCTACCTAACCCTCCCTCATATGGTCTATCATTAGATGTTATCATCAGGAATTGCCACATCACATCTCACCTGAGGAAACCTGGTGTAACGACCCGAAATTTTGAATAAATCTTGTTTCCTAATTTTGTGTGTTATTTTATTTTTATACTAAAAAAACTGTTTCATTTGATATCATGAGTATAATTAAAATGAGACTGTTGGGTTTTGACTATTATATGATCGTTAGTCAGTATGACCGTTGGAAACTGAATGTTGCGACTATTGTCTCTAAATACAAGTGATCTTGGTTAATTAATATAGAAAGAAGATTTGATGGCCTCATCCAGTAGTCTTGGACCGATCGAAGCCCATCTAACAGAACTTGGGAAGAAGGTAGCACCACTGGGATTTTCTCTGGACCAAACCCAAGCCAAACTTCATCGTGTGAAGCTAGAAGGGAATCGCCTTCACGAGAATTTCAAACTGATAGAAATTACTACTCGTGCGATGTTGGTCGAGCCTCCCTCAGATTCTCTCACCTTAGCAAACCTTACACTTAGGTCCTATGCTGGGGTTATAAGGGGCTATGTAAGGAGACCATAATCCTTTGCTATAAATAAAATTG
This sequence comes from Viscum album, assembly GCA_963277665.1. Classification (NCBI taxonomy): domain Eukaryota; kingdom Viridiplantae; phylum Streptophyta; class Magnoliopsida; order Santalales; family Viscaceae; genus Viscum; species Viscum album. The sequence continues at coordinate 182,779,616 of OY728122.1, forward strand.
GGTTTTCTTCTTATGGTGAGGTTTGGGAGTTTTCAAATGTTCGAATGAATATAGGATGTATTTTATTGATGTATTTTGAAAAAAGGATATTTTAAAATATTTATGTAAACCTTAAATAATTAAAGATGTGTAATGATTTTCAAAAAATGGTCTTCTTCAAATGTGTTCAGTAAGAAATTTAGAGTCTAATAAGATCAACTTAATTTTTGTTGAATAGTAAATTATGAATAGTGATTTCATGCTTAGGATTAGTAATGTGACCAAATGGATTAGTAATGTGACCAAATGGATTATTAATCTCACTTAAAGAAAGTATTGATATAATTTAGGCACCTTGATTAAGTAGTGTGATTCAATAAAATAGGTAAACAACTATTTCATTAATTATTAGTCAAGTATTAGTTTTTTCAGGTGAACAGTGTTTTTTAATTAAAAATTAAATTAAAAATATTTAGAAAATTATTTTTATAAAATGGACTTTATTTTTGAACTTATATCATCGATATTATGTTAAGGTAATTTGTGGGGTTTTTTCTGAAAAAAATGAATTTTCGGTGAATAGTGTTTTTATTTAAAAATTAAATTAAAAATATTTAGAAAATTGTTTTTATAAAATTATGTTTATTTTTTAATTCAGGGCATTGATATTATGTTAAGATAAATTTTTGGGACTTTTTAGAAAAAGTTGAATTTTCAGTGAATAGTAAAAATACAGTTTTAGGGTTTCGATATGTTTAATGACATCATGACTGCATCATGATGATGTCATGAGATATTTTAAGGGATGGTCGACTAAAGGGGATGAATTATTGTATGAGGGGTCCCCTGTGGCCAAAACCATGGGAAAATACCATGGGCAAGCCCATGGTTTTACCAAAACCACTGGTGTGGTGTCCCTTGAAATTATTAAAGTATCACCTCCATTTTCCTATAAATATCCACCCTTTCCTCCTTTAGTTTTCACTCCCAACTCTCCCCCAATGATGTTCTGGTCTTATTACCTCCCAAATAGTCCTCCCAAGGTTCCCCCAAGCCCTCAAGGTCCCAACCTTCGAGTTTTAAGAGTTATGTTTTAAGGTAAGCGATCCAACCTCTCTCTTTCTTTTCAAATACTATCTTTTAAGTCATTTATTTTATGCTCCATGTTCTTATGTTGGAGGATATTATTTTATATTCCTCTTAATTTCCTTTTCATGTTCATATGATGATAGATCCCCTCTTACTCTCATCATTTCATTTTATGAATGTTTAAGTGGCGCCCTTAGGCTGCCGAATTTTTAAGGGATTCTTTCACCCTTCTCATTTTCATGTTCTATTTTATTGTCAAGTATTTCAAGTCCCTTTTTATTATTTTGGGGTATGATATCTATATATATCGTACTGATATTTTATATTCATATTATGAGAGACCCTATTTTATCTCGTCAATTCATTTTTTTTTAAGTTTAAGTGACGTCGTTAGGCTGCCGAATTTTTATAAGAGAAATCTTATTTTTGTCTTCCTTTCATGTTCTTCATTTCATATGGTATATCTTTTAAATTTCATTACCATGTTCTTAAATACTTTATATTATGTCCCCTACTTTTTTATGGATAATTTATGAGTGGGTGACCCATGTCCCCTTTCTTTTCAATGTTTTCTAAAACCCTAAAACATAGCTGTCATGCTGCCGATTTTCCGTCTCAAAATGTCTCTCTCTTTTTCTCAAATTCTTTTATTTTATTAAGTGAATACTCAACGATCATTCTTATAAAGGGGTATTCACATATATACCAAAATGTTTTATTTTATATTCTGGGATTTACATACATGAGACCTGCATTCCTTTTCTGTGGGTTTAAAGTGACATAAAGATCATGTCTTTAAAGTAGTTTTTAAAACGTTATGATTATGAAATGAAACCCATTTCTTTTATGATATATAGGTTATTTATGAAATTTTTTATGATGATATATGTGGATCACATGATAACAAAGACAAATTTAAGGGTGTGCCCTGATAGCACTCCAATGCATTGGGTAAAGACTTAATCTCTAGAGATGACCATTTTTAACGATATCTTGGTGAATAACCTTGGTAATTTTTAATGAAACCTTGGGGATAGACCTTGGTGAAATAGAAATGATTGTCTAAGTTAAATGTTGTATCCACATCTTCAAGTTATGAAATACGTTATTTTAATTATGATATGCCTCATGATTTCTTTCTCATGCCTTAAAGTTCATTTTCATGACTTTATTGTTGTATCTCAAGTTCACATGTTAAATGTTTCCCTTGTTTCCCTTACTGGACCTTCTGCTCAACTTTTCTTTTTATGTATGTCCTCAGGTTATGAGATGTAGTAATGAACCTAGTATGAACATAAGGAGAATCCTTTCAAGTGTTTAAGAAGAATTTTTTATGTTTTCATGTTTTGAGTTCCTGGTTTCCAAGACACTAAACCTTAAAGATCCTCGATTTTGTATAATGTAATGAAAGTTTATGTGATAAAAAGGTGGGATGTTATAGTTGGTATCAAAGGATGGTTTAGTTATTTTTGGAAATTAGGATATGAAAACTTTAGGAAGAACCCTATATAAAAGTTTAAATATAGGAAATCTTCCTAGTATTTTGGTGAGTATTGAGTAAGTGGTTCATCAAGAAAATACATCCCTATCTGGATAAGAGTAGGTAGAGGTGGATTTGGCACAGATGTACATAGGGGTAAAACCCGAAAGCATTTCTTTTATCTATACTCGAACGGGAACTGGTACATGACAACGGGCCTTGCTGCACTCTTGGTTACGACACTCCCGGGGGATATGCTTTGGTAAATTCATAATATTAGTATGATCCATTATTAAAGGAATAAAGATAAAATAAAATAAAGATTCACATAAAAATATATATCATGGATAACCTAGATTGGAACCTAGGGGATCACAAGTTAGGATATACTTTTCTTCTACAATTTTATCCTTCTATGCTTAAAGTTTCCTTTTCATGATTATTGGATAAGTATTTAAGCCCCCTAATTATACTTTATTTTCTTAGTTGATGGAGGGAAATGGAAGAACATGTCCCAAAAACCAATGTGATAGGAAATGTGAAGATTACCATATTTATATGATAGAGATTATGAGAGATCAAGTTGAACATATTGTGGTTATGCCAAACCAGCTATCAAAAATCACAATTAATAATTGGTACCTAGTTGAATGCCCAAATTCATCAAGGAAGAAGAAGACGAAGTCTCAAGGATGTTCATCTGATAAAGTTGATAAGGGAAAGAAGACCCAATTTCCTTTGTGCAAAAAGTGTGGAAAGGGGCACCAAGGATAATGTCACAAAGGAACTGATAGATGTTTTAATTGTGGGGTGATAGGGCATAAAGTATCCAGTTGCTTTAAAAAATGGATAATGTGATGAAGAGAGATAAGGTTCGATCTAATGTACCTTATACTTTTCAATGTTGTAAATGTTGAGAAGTTAGACATTATCCAAGGCAATGATCTCTTGGAAGGAATGAGAAGCATGATGAGCATCAACAAGCTTCAAGGACAAGGGAACAATGCAAGTCCTATGCTGAGATGGATCTTGATGACTAAAGTTCATGTGACTTCTTCGCAATATTTGTCTATGTCATGTTGTATTTTAGTTCGTGCTCTATGAGCATATCCTTAATGTTTTCTAAGAACATCGAGTCACTACCTAAGATGGTTTTATATCATTAAAGAAAAAAATCTATTGTTATGTACCACATGTTGATTTTGTGAAGCTTTTCTTCTTGAAAAAAAAAAGATGATTAGGGGATTAAAAGATTATTATTATTTTGGAAGATGTTCACTACTTTGGGAACCCTATATGATCGAGGTAAATAGATTACTATTCTATTTTCTTTGAGGAATAAAGGTTGACTTATATTTTGAAGAATCGATGAATTTAAGGTGGACTTATGGTAATATAGGTTACTTATGGAAATGATTAACCTATCTTGGGGAAAATATTTTTAGGTTAGCTACTTTTGTTATAAGATGTTAGGAGTGGTTTATGTTGTTTGGAGATGAATGATGAAGTTTATTTTGGAAGACTATGTTATCAAATCCTTCTTGTATTTGGGTTTCAATCTTAGTTTAGTTTATTTTGAGGAATTTTAAGGAAAATTATTTATGGAATGGTCTATGATGAACTTTGGGTAGTACCGTGGAAGTTTTAAGATTTAAAAGTAGTTTCCCTTCCTATGGGGTTCTTTATTTTGGAAGAGCTGTTTTATCTTACCCTTTCTGTTTTTGGGATAATGTTTAAAGATAGAAGAAATAGATAGTTAATCTTTGGTGGATTATGTAATTCTCTAGAAGATGATTCTTGTGATTTTGATGAGACCAAGTGTTTTTTTTAATGCTCATCGTTTGGAGAAAAGATTAGTTTTGGTAGAAAATTATTAAGGGATAAAACTCTACTTGAAGGTAAATATATTTCCTTGTGTTTTTATTCTATGTAGTAAATGAATTCCTCAAAACTATGAAAAGGAACGTAAAACAAAAACGTTTTCTATTAACGTTTCCTACTGGGAAATCAAATACCATTTAACCCATCGTAAGTTTTTGATTTTATTGTTGTTAAATTTCTCCTAATCATGTTTTTTATCACTCTCCCTCAGAACGTGGCCCTTTGTTTTCTCTTCCATGCCCATGTTTTCCTACATGGAATCCTAGTATGGGTTAACTCGGGTGGCCTTTGTACTTCCTTTTCTTTCTTTTAAATTAATAGTGTTACTGACTCTTTTTCTGATGTGGGACTTTCAATGAAATTTCCAAACCCAATTTTAAAAATTGCGAGGACGAAATTTCTTAAGGGGGGAAGAATGTAACGACCCAAAATTTTGAATAAATATTGTTCCCTAATTTTTTGTGTTATTTTACTTTTATACTCAATAAAACTATTTCATTTGATATCATGAGTATAATTAAAATGAGACTGTTGGGTTTTGACTATTATATGACCGTTGGAAACTGAATGTTGCGACTATTGTCTCTAAATACAAATGATCTTGGTTAATTAATATAGAAAGAAGATTTGATGGCCTCATCCAGTAGTCTTGGACCGATCGAAGCCCATCTAACAGAACTTGGGAAGGAGGTAGCACCACTGGGCTTTGCTCTGGACCAAACCCAAGCCAAACTTCATCGTGTGAAGCTATAATGGAATCACCTTCGCGAGAAGTTCAAACTGATATAAATTACTACTCGTGCGATGTTGGCCGAGCTGCCCTCGGATTCTCTCACCTTAGCAAACCTTACACTTAGGTCCTATGTTGGGGTTATAAGGGGCTATGTAAGGAGACCATAATCCTTTGTTATAAATAAAATTGTGTTTTCTTCTTATGGTGAAGTTTTGGAGTTTTCAAATGTTCGAATGAATATAGGATGTATTTTATTGATGTATTTTGAAAAAAAGGATATTTTAAAATATTTATGTAAACCTTAAATAATTAATGATGTGTAATGATTTTCAAAAAATGGTCTTCTGTAAATGTGTTCAGTAAGAAATTTAGAGTCTAATAAGATCAACTTAATTTTTGATGAATAGTAAATTATGAATAGTGATTTTATGCTTAGGATTAATAATGTGACCAAATGGATTAGTAATCTCACTTAAAGAAAGTATTAATATAATTTAGGCACCTTGATTAAGTAGTGTGATTCAATAAAATTGGTAAATAACTGTTTCATTAATTATTTGTCAAGTATTAGTTTTTTCGGGTGAATAGTGTTTTTTAATTAAAAATTAAATTAAAAATATTTAGAAAATTATTTTTATAAAATGGACTTTAATTTTGAACTTATAGCATCGATATTATGTTAAGGTAATTTTTGGGGTTTTTTCTGAAAAAAATGAATTTTCAGTGAATAGTTTTTTTATTTAAAAATTAAATTAAAAATATTTAGAAAATTATTTTTATAAAATGGAGTTTATTTTTGAATTTAGAGCATTGATATTATGTTAATATAAATTTTTGGGAGTTTTCGGAAAAAGTTGAATTTTCAGTGAATAGTAAAAATATAGTTTTAGGGTTTCGGTATGTTTAATGACATCATGACTGTATCATGATGATGTAATGAGATATTCTAAGGGATGGTCGACTAAAGGGGATGAATTATTGTATGAGGGGTCCCATGTGGCCAAAACCACGGGCAAATAACATGGGAAAGCCCATGGTTTTTCCAAAACCACTAGTGAGGTGTCCCTTGAAATTATTAAAGTATCACCTCCCTTTCCCTATAAATACCCACCCTTTCCTCCTTTAGTTTTCACTCTCAACTCTCCCCCAACGAAGCTCTGGTATCACTACCTCCCAAAGAGTCCTCCCAAGGTTCCCCCAAGTCCTCAAGGTCCCAACCTTCGAGTTTTAAGAGTTACGTTTTAAGGTAAGGGATCCAACCTCTCTCTTTCTTTTCAAATACTCTCTTTTAAGTCATTTCTTTTATGCTCCATGTTCTTATGTTGGAGGATGTTCTTTTATATTCCTATTAATTCCCTTTTCATTTTAATATGATGATATATCCCTTCTTACTAACATCATTTCATTTTATGAATGTTTAAGTGGCGCTGTTAGGCTGCCAAATTTTTAAGGGATTCTTTCACCCTTCTCATTTTCAAGTTCTATTTTCTTGTCAAGTCTTTCAAGTTCCTTTTTATTATTTTGTGGTATGATATATATATATATATCATACTGATATTTTATTTTCATATTATTAGGGACCCTATTTGATCTCGTCAATTCATTTTTTTGAATTTTAAGTGACGATGTTAGGCTGCCGAATTTTTATAAGAGAAATCTTATTTTTGTCTTCCTTTCATGTTCTTCATTTCATATGGTATATCTTTCAAATTTCATTAAAATGTTCTTAAATACTTTATATTCTGCCCCCTACTGTTTTATGGATCATTTATGAGTGGGTGACCCATGTCCCCTCTCTTTTCAATGTTTTCTAAAACCCTACAACATAGCTATTATGCTGCCGATTTTCCGTCTCAAAATGTCTCTCTCTTTTTCTCAAATTCTTTTATTTTATTAAGTGAATACACAAAGGTATTTATTATAAAGGGGTATTCACATATATACCAAAATGTTCTATTTTAAATTCTGGTATTTACATACATGCGACCCGGTTTCCTTTTCTGTGGGTTTAAAGTGACATAAAGATCATGTCTTTAAAGCAGTTTTTAAAACGTTATGATTATGAAATGAAACCCATTTCTTTTATGCTATATGGGTTATTTATGAAATGTTTGATGATGATATATGTGGATCACATGATAGAAAAAACAAATTTAAGGGTACGCCCTGATATCACTCCAATGCATAGGGTAAAGACTTAATCTCTAGAGATGACCATTTTTAACGATATCTTGGTGAATAACCTTGGTAATTTTTAAAGACACCTTGGGGATGGACCTTAGTGAAACGAAAATGATTGTCTAAGTTAAATGTTGTAGCCACATATTCAAGTTATAAAATACATTATTTTTATTATGATATGCCTCATGTTTTCTTTCTCATGACTCAAAGTTCTTTTTCATGACTTTATTGATGTATCTCAAGTTCACATGTTAAATGTTTCCCTTGTTTCCCTTACTGGGCCTTCTACTCACCCTTTCTTTTGATGTATGTCCCCAGGTTATGAGATGTAGTAATGAACCTAGGATGAACATAAGTATAAGCCTTTCAAGTGTTTAAGAATAATGTTTTATGTTTTCATGTTTTGAGTTCCTAGTTTCCAAGACACTAAACCATAAAGATCCTCGGTTTTGTATAATGTAATGAAATTTTATGTGATAAAAAGGCGGGATGTTATACCTGGGCCATCAAATCACAATTCTCATAATGACTCATGCGCCATCACATAACATCTCACCATAAAATCAGGGAAGTAGGTTATCATGAATGTGGAGGATATCAACCTCATGCAATCCTCCGACCGGTCTTGACCCCCACTATATATCACATCAAATCACAACCTCATTACATCACAACACATCACAACACTATTGGGTAATATCCAACACCAACCTATATCACCACTATTGTTGATGGAAGAGTGGGGAATGGGGTTGGCCAGTCGTCTGTATCACCACTATCCTGGATGTTGGGGAAAACACTAGGAACCCAAAGCCTTTTGTTTTTAGTAAGTTTAACCGACTCTAGTGGGGAGCATATATAAATAATATAAAATAAATGATATATATATTGAACATAGTACCCATCCTATGGGTTTAAAAAAACAACACTAGCGTACACCATCACTCCACCACTTCACTACACATCAATCATCATAGCCACTTATACCACTAAATGCAACACCACACAACCACAACAAAAATCCACACATGACCACTTTTAATTACTGATTTCACCATTTTCCATACTAATAAGTTTCCACTGACTCACATTTACTAAGGAACTTCATTTCATATTTACATCACCCATTCATTTATCATTCAGATTAATTAATCCATTTATCATATATCTGTTTCAGACCATTCTATTCATTTACTTACCCATTAAATTTCATTTCAACATTATAGATTTATTCCATGGATGACCAGAAAAATAACAAAAACACACCACATAATAGATTTTCCATCATACATTAAACATCACCACATCATCACAATAGAAAATCCATCCCATCTTAATATCCACCAATCTCAACCATCACACAACACAATCACCACACAACACAACCACTGCACTGCACAACCTCTACACAACACAACCACTACACATCACTACTATAGCACCATTTCCCATAACATCCCATACCAATCAACCATCGCATCATGGCCCCATACATTACATAACTCAGTTTATCACCACTTACACAAATCAACATCCCATATCACACAATGAAACACATCAAACATAAACACACAAATCATCACATGCCAACTTTCAAAATTTTAGATTCAAGGGATTACATTACCCCACTTTATTATTTAGCATGTTTTTTTGTTGTATTGGTGTATACCAATCTTATTGGATGATGTTGGGCCAAATTCTTGTGGCCCATACTGTGCAGCAAGATACAACTCTGCAGGTCGAGCTCCACAGTGAGCTTGTAGGGTGTTGTAGTGGAAATGTTCCCTTATTTTAGGGGTCTAGAGGATGAAGGTCCTAGGACCAAATTTGGGGGTATTGTATAAAATCTAACTGAATATAGAAAAGATGATCACACCAATAAGGAACTATAGTAGTGTAGAATTTTGAAATAGTTATTGTATTAGGTCCTAATTTGAAGATAATAGTATCATAGCTCCACAAACATCTATCCACTAGACGCTGAAGCATCTTAGACTTGGGTGGTCATGGAACTATAGAGATGAAGTCATCCACCCACCATTCATGGTAGAAGTGTGTACTTTCTGTGTAGTTGGGGGAACAACACTTCATCTTCTTTATTATCCCATTTTATTATAGGATTTCTTGTTCTTGAAATTTGAAGATACTCACTATAATTTCTGATCATGATTTAGTGATATTTCTAACTCGACATGGACATAGGGATAATTTCTTGAACCACCTAAATCTCTATGTGCAAAGATATTCTCCTTGTTCTTTTGTTTTTTCCCTTTTACTCTTTTTTGAATCATCTATCACTTCATTGAAACCACTATTTTACACAACAACTGGTATCAAAGGTTGAGTTTTTATTTCTTAAATTGAATTATAGATATGGAAGAAGTCAAGGTGAAGATTGAATAATTTTATGGAATTGACTTTAGCTACTAGATGATGCACATAAAATATTATCTTTACTAGAAGAAAATATGTTTTCCACTTTTGGGTTTAAATCCAATGTACAAAGATCAGTCAGAGTGTAATCTATTGGATCGACAAGTTCTAGGATTTATGTGCCTTACATTGTCCAAAAACATAGTGTTCAACATAATAGAGGAGAATATGATTATTGGGTTGATGAAAGATCTTTCAAATATGTGTGAGAATCCTTATATGTCAAAAAAAGTCTATTTGATGCAATGATTGTTCAATCTGAAAATGGTTGAAGGAAGAATTCTTAGATATCACATCAATGAATTCAACACCATAATAAGTCAATTTAAATCATGGGAATTATGATGGGTGATGATGTATGTGCACTAGTTTTACTATCTTCATTACCTGAGAGTTTTGGAAGTGATTGTAATATATTTGAGTAGTTCTTTGGGTAATACCAAGATGGATCTATATGATTTGTGGGACCTAATCCTAATTGAGGATATTAAAAGAATATAATAGGTTAGATTCTCTAGTTATTCTCTGAACATTTATGGAATATGAATATGTGTGCAGTGAGACAATCACCATGGATGATCAAAGTCAAGAGGAAAGAGACAAAATAAGTCAAATGGGGTTGGTTCTACCTAAGGATTTGCAGGACGAAAGGATATGTTAAAAATGTGTGAAGAGATAAATGGAAGGAACCTAAAACCAACATATAAAACAAAATGGTTGAAGGAACTAAATATGTGCTATTTCTGAGCATGGATATCCCTATGGATTATTGGTTTTTAGACTCAAGTATTTCTTTCTATTCCATGTCAAAGAAGGGTTTCCTAAACAATTGTTTTTCAAGAAATTTTGGGAAGGTATATATTGTTGATGATGAACCCTTGTAGATTGTGGGGAAAGAAGATACATAGACCAAGAACAATGGAGTGATTTTTCTGAATCTGGAAAATGTGAGGTATATATCTGGATTAATAAGAAATATTATTTCTATTCGGAAACTTGAGAATTTAGGCTTTAGTACCCTGATTACTGGTGGTGCCTAGAATATTATCAATAGATTTATGGTCAAATCTTAGGGAGAAAATAATTGTACCCTACACAACATGAAATTAACTTTCTTGGATATGGTTATATATTTGAAATCTATATGAGATTCACAACTGTGGAAGTACATATTAGGCCATATAAGTGAGAAGGGTATGAAGGTACTAGTGATAAAAGGAATGATACTAGATCTAAAGTCAGTGGAAGTTGGTTTATGTGATAAATTCATCCTTGGAAATCAAAAGAAGGTGTCATTTTCAAAAGGAGGTAGAACACTAAAGGCTGAGCAGCTAGACCAGGTGCACATAGGTATTTGGGGGCCTTCACCAGTACATTCCCATTAAGGGTCACAATATTATGTGAATTTATCAATGACTCAACAAGGATGGTATGGTTTTACATTATGAAAAAGAAAATTTGTTGTGTTTAACATGCTTTAGAAGTGGAAAACCATGGTGGATAATGATTCCAAACTAAGGATAAAATGGTTCAGTTCAGAAAATAGAGGAGAGTATGGAAGTCAGGAGTTTAAGGGATTTTATTATAGAAGTGGAATTCAATGGGAGAAGACTATTTCTGGTACACCATAGTAGAATGGTGTGGATGAGAGGATGAATATAACATTGAATGAATGTGCAAGAATTATGAGACTCCACTCGGGGTTACCCAAAACCTTATGGGCAGAGGTAGTGAACATGGAAGCATATATCATCAACAGGAGTCCATCTGTACCAATGGGAGAATGTCTACCTGAGGAGGAATCTTCTGTAAAAGATGTAATACTCTCACATTTATGAGTCTTTTTTTGTTCTTCAAATGTACATGTAGATTCTGTTGAAAGTTACATTCTTTATTCTATGTCCCAGTCATGTTTATTTATTGTTTATTGTGCTAAGGAGTTTGGTTACCACTTTTGGTATGACTGCAAAATGATTATCATCAGAAGCTAGAATGTGGTATTTAATGAAGGTGTCATGTATAAGGATCACTATGTATCGAAATATGAAAATGGGAATAAATAATAAAAGTGAAAATAAAAAGTGGAGCTTGAAGGTGTACCTAAGCATGAGACATTAGAACCAGTATAACATGCTCCTCAAGTGGAGAAGAGGAGATCAAAAAGGGTGAGAAGGCCTATGTAGATGTATTCACCATTATTACACTTTTTTATTGACTTGTAATGGGGAACTATAATTTTTCAAAGAGGAAATTAAGTTGAAGGAGTTGATCAAGTTGGAGTTGGCCATGAAGAAGGATATTTATTCACTACACAACAATAATACTTGGGATTTGACACCTCTTCTATAAGGAAAGAGATAATTTTAGAACATATTGGTATACCAATTCAAGGAAGAACATGATGAAATGATTAGGCACAAGGAAATGATGGTGGTTGAAGGATTTTAACAGAATTATGGTGTGTACTTCACTAAAATCTTCTCGCCTATAGTGAAGCTTACCACCATCTAGTTGGTTCTCAGTATTGTTGCATCAGAAGACTTATACCTTCAGAAGCTTAATGTCAAGACTACTTTAATTCATGGAGATATAGAGTAGGATATCTATATGAAATAGCCAAAATGATACATTGATTCAGTTAAGGAAGTCCTAGTGTGCAATCTCTAGAAGAGCTTATATGGATTAAAGAAGGAACCTAGGTAGTGGAACAAAAATTTTGATGCATTCATGAATAAAAAATTATACAAATAGTGTGGCATGGATCAATGTTTCTACATAAAATTATTTTGTAATGAATATATTATATTGTTTCTATATATGGATAACATGCTCATTATAGGATCATGTATATAGAGGATTGATGATTTGAAAGGGCAGTTGGATGAGGAGTTTGAAATGAAGGATCTTAGAGAAGCTACCAAGATTTTGGGGATGAAGATCAAGAGGGACCATGTAGCTAGAACCTTAATGTTATCATAGGACAACTACATTTGAAAGGTTCTAAGAAGATTCAATATAATGGAAGAAAATACAGTATGTATTCCCCTATAATTCCATTTCAAACTATCAAAGGATAAATCACCGAAGATGGAAGAAGAGGTTGAGTACATGGGAAAGTTTCCATACACATCATCTATAGGAAGCCTGATGTATGCCATGGTCTACAATAAACCTTACATTGATCATGTAGTGGGATTTAGGAGCAGGTACATGGATAACCCTATAAAATAAAATTGGGAAGTTGTGAAGTGGATACTGAGGTATTTAAAGTGTATAAAAGAATTATATCTATGCTTTGGGAAAGGAAATTCATTACAGGGGTATGTGGATGTGTACCATGGAAGTGATGTCGATAACAGGAGGAGTACTACTGGTTATATATTTACTTGAAGATAAACTATGATAATATAGATATCACAATTGCAGAAGGTGGTGGATTTATCCACGAAAGAGGAAGAATACATTGTTATAATAGAACTTGGAAATGAGATGGATTGGGTGAAGAACTTCTTATATAATCTAGGTACAAATTGAGAGGTAAATGTATTACAATATGAAGTTGTTAGTGTTATACATATTTTAAAGAACCCAGTATTTCATTCCCTGTTGAATCATATTTAGATAAAGTACCATTTTATCATAGTCTTGATACAGGATGGGTTACTAACATCACAGAAGATTTGTGGAACAAAAAATCCAATAGATATATTGATGAAGCCGATGGTAATACATATGTTGAGGAACTGTTGTGACTCTATTTCTCTCCACTGATGAATAGAGGATGAGAGGAAAAATATGTGAAAACACCATGGGATCGTAAAATGAAAACAAATGGTATTTCATGAATCCTCAGCTTGAAAGTGAATCTATGAATGGAAAGAATTTTACTGGTGAGTGAATAAGAGGAGGATCTTAGATTAAGTAAGTCATCTAAGTTAGTGGTATCAAAGTAGGTCAGCACAAAAAATCATGATCCAAGTGAGATATTGTTGTATTGGTGTAGCCTAATCCAATTCGATGATATTGGGGAGAATTATTAAGGTCCATATTGCGCACTAGTTCATAAATCCATGCGTTGATCTCCATGGAGATCTCGTTGGCGGTTGCAGGGGCAATGTGTCCCTACTTTGGGGGTCTAAGGGTCGAAGTCCCCCAGGCCAAATTTTGGAGGAATTTAGAAACTCTATCCGACTATAGAAAAGATGACTAAAGGACATCGATAGGGAACTATAGAAGTGCAGACTTTTGATATTGCTACTGTAGTAGGTCAAAATTTGGAGATAATAGTATTATAGCTTCGTAGACTTTATGTTTTTAGCCACCATACTTGGGTGTCCACAACAATTTAGAAATGAAGACTTCCGGTCATCGTTCACTGTACTAGTGTGGACTTTCTATGTGGTTGGTGCAATAATACTTTATCTTCTTTATTATCCCATTTTGTGCTAGGGTTTCTTATGCTCGAAACTTAGAGATACTCCTTATAATTTTTTCTCCCAATTTAGTGATATTTTTAATCTCTGTGGATGTATGGATCAATTACCAAACCATGTAAATATATGTGTCCCAAGATATTCTCCTCCTTCTTCTGTTTTTTCTCTTTTACTCTTTTATGAATCATCTGTAGCTTCATCACAACAATAATTTTCCACAAAATTATTATCACACAAACCAGGTTTCCATGGGAAACCAATTAATTATCCATATATATGTTCTTATTCATTTCTTTAGGGTGATATTAACCATCCACATAGAAAGGGTTAAACATACATTTTATCTAAATCACAACCAAGTCTCCCAACAACCATGATTTTTAGTATTTGAAACAAGAAAATTTCATCACAAAAAATATCATCAAGTAGCAAATCATGCGATTACTCCCCATACCCATAAATTTCAGATCATCCAATTCATTATCTTAATTAATATGACCCTTACTATCCACCCAATGGAAGGAAAAGGTATGAAATCCCATACATGAATATAAATAGGGATAAAATAAGGATCCTCTACCTTAAAGAATATTTTCAATTAACTACACACAATATGGAAAAGGAGAAACAACATAGAAACCACAACTGTTCGAGGAAACCTAAAATCAACATGAACCAAACCAAGGGGGTCATTAATATATAGCCCAAACACACCCCGAACCAAAACAAAATCTCCAAGACAGGCCCCTAGAAGAATAATTAAAGAAAACATGGAGATAAAAGGGATATATCACCTTGGATTATCAATAAACAACCTTCAAAACCCATGGATAAACATATAATGGAAGGGGATGAAAAAACCTCTAAAGGCTAGGGTTTTCCCAAAATCGAGAGGAAATGACTGCCAAAGGGTAGGATTCAGCTTATCCTCACACTTATAAAAAGGTTGTAACTCACCCGATTCACATCGTGAATTATATATTCATGATGTGAATTCTTGTATTTCCATGAAATACAATCCATGAATTGGATTTAAGGCATGAATACACAAATTTTTTAACTTCCACTAAAATTCATGACGCCTTATCCTAATTCAATTCGTTTCATGAATTACCCTTTCACTTCATGAATACATTCTACCTAGAAATCCTCACCTAAACTAAAGTCATGAATCATCGGTTTCACATGCCACAAAAAATAATCTCATGATATGAATCCCCATTTCAAATTATTAATTTCCTACTACAGCTCTAACCTACACCTAACTTCCTTAAGACTACTTCAAACACCCCCAACACCCAAACTAGAAAAGTAACTTGTTGATAAGCCATAGTCCATTAAATTATATGACTCTTAAATGATTATCATCCTTCAGAATCAAAACCAAACCTGAAAGAAAGGATAGGGTCTGACAAACCACCCCAAGATATACCTTTTACGGATCTTATTACAACTCAAACACTACCACCAGCCAAACACACCAAACTAAAATGTCCCCAAAACACTCCACACAACCACACTATTTTTCCCCACTGAGAATAACACCACCAAACCTCACACCAACCATAAATTACCTTCTTTCCACATAACCATCTACACAATCTTCTCAACCTCCATGCGGCCTAAGCTAACAACTACCACAACCAACACATAACACCACCTCGAGCACACAAATCAAGGAAACTCACCTTCTATGTTAAGATATTATCCTCTTTGGGTGGAATTAAATTTCCTAGATGGTTTTAAAATGTTTCATAATAGAACATATCTTGATTAGGAAATAGGTTTTACATTTTTCATATGATTGAAGTTCTAACACACATCACCATAAAGGAAAGAAGCACATCTCATAAAACAACATGGTCTAAACATTACATCATCAAAGAAGAATAGAGTAAAGAAAAAATTTAAAAAACTCTATATAATGGACACGTGTATATGTCTCATATCTCAAGTACTCTACTCTAGGACACCATGCCTCCACAACATGAAAACCAAGGGGATAGTTTATCCTTGCAACACTATCTCTCAATAATTTTGGATCTCTATTGGCCGCTCCATGAATGGCATGTCACCCTCGATATCCAACTCTGTAGCACCCGAGATTTTTATGAGAAATATTTTGTTTTTATGATATCATCAAAAAAATATTTCACTACACACAACACTATCTTTCCTTGCTTTACATGCAATCGTGACCTTCCTCGATATCTTGCATTGTACGCAATACCGAGTTTCACTAAACAACGATATGCTATTAAAATATTATTAAAACTAGTCGTTATGAATAGTAATACCCACTTTTTGAAATTTTATAAATTTTATCTTTCAAAATGGAATTCATTTTTGGATTCGGAATATCGAAATTATCCTAGGGTGAAATTTTGGTATTTTTCTGAAAACTTTCAATTTTTGATGAATAGTGAAAACAATGGGTTACTATTTAAAAACTGAATTTTTATTTAAATAATTATTTAATTTATTAAAATTTATTTTAGGTTAAAATTGATACATAATACCTATATAAGTTCAATTTAATTCATTGGAGTCATTTTATAATAATTTTAGATATATAAAAATTTTATTGAACTTTTCACCGTCTTTTACCTACCTCCAAGGAGAGTTTGGAAAATTTACATAAAACTTAATTTTACCATTTATGTGAGTGGAATTTTGAAAATCTGAGAGACACGGTTAATATCAAGGAGTAAAATGTGGTTCAATAAGATAAAAATAATTTTTGGTGAATAATAACTTTTTACTTTTATTTACCACGGTTAAAAGTAAATAGGGTAATTAAGGGTAAAAATGGTATTATTATTACCCTAACACATGTCCTAATTCTATTGGATAAGTTTAATTCGACCAAAAACAACCTTAGGAATAAAATATGACCATTTAGTTCCACTTGGATTAGATTAGAACATTTAATATTATTTTATTTAAAGAAGAGTTAAAATAATTAAAATCAAAGTTTAATGACTAAAACATTTTTAATACAGGGTTATAAATAAGATAAATTCAACTATAAATATTAATTAGAAATATAAAAATATTTCCTACATTATTTTATTTTATTTATAATTTTTAGACTTTAAATAATTTAATTTATTTATGACACAATGATGATGCAGTAATTACCTTATTAAGGAAATATTAACATAATTGATATTATAAATACCCAAATAAATGTAATTTGTGATTTTTTATGAACTACTCTAATTTTATAGCTTAATATGAAATATTATTATTGATGTAATTAACTTTTTTCGAACTAATCACGCTGTTATGATTTTCACAAAAATAAATTACCAAATAGTGTCAAAATTGACATAAAATAGTTTTTTTAAAATATTATATTATTAATTGTTATTTTATTCATAAAAATCTAATGTTAGGACAAATGACTTAGATAAGGTTATATATATTAATAATGAACCACTTGGGGTTCTTTTTTGCTTGTTATAGTAAGTTTATTAACCTTATAATGTAAGAAAACAAGAAGACACGGTAAAAGTTTAATTATTTAACTTAGAGTTAAATCTAAATGATAAGGTTAAAATAGTAACCTAAACTTGTATAAAATATATTTATTGAGAGGCTTTCGACCAATCCCCACCTTATCTTAGAAATAAATCAATTTAGAGCTATTAAAAACCGAATATGACTTTATTATAAAATAATATTTTAAGTTTTTTCTAAAGTGCCCCTCTCCTCCCTTATAAAAAGGCATCTCCTCCCTCTCCTCTTTACACAACTTTGAGCCTTAAAGCTCGGAAAAACCCTTCCAATTTCCCTTCTCAACTTCCCTAGAAACATCCTAGAGGTCCTGGTTTTCTTAAAAGACCATCTTTAGTGCCCTAATAGGAGGTTAAGAAGAGGCGCTTCAAAGAAGAGGTAATGTCCGTTACCGATTCTTTCAACTTTATTTCTTCTTCTACTTCCTCTTCTTTAGTCGTTTCATTATTAAGTAATAACATCAGTATCACTCATATACTTATATGTTATTATAAATATTAAATAACCCAATTTCATCTTCTATCCATCCTATGGAAAAAGAAATCACCGCGTGTGCGTACGTACGGAATACCGTCTCCACGCCGTGGTGTAATCTGTTTTCCACAACCACCTTACTTGGATGGGTATAATGGTGTAAATAATAACTATATATTATTATTGTAAATTTATATTGATTATGAAATATTATACACACACTTCAATTCAATTCAACGATCATGGGAATGATATCATCGCTCGTGTGTACGTACGGCCTACCGTCTCCACGATGTGATGTGACTCATTCTATATGATCTTCAATGCATAATGATTATATAAATGAATTGAATGAATAAATATGACATATATTACACTAATACCATTCTGTAAATGAGATATCTATAACCTAAAAAGAAGAATAAGAATTTATTCGACAAAACACGCATAAGAACAAAAAAGCAATAAACACCCGAATAACAAGTAGAAATGAAATATTACTAATAAGAAGCTTAGAATATGACCTTATATGATATAATAACAATGAATAAGATTATGGAATAAGTCAATAACATTATTTAAATCATTATATAGGAGGTTCAGACACATACAAAGAAAATCAGACCTAAGGTAAGTAAAAATCTCGCAATCTCATTTTTATCTGAGATTGTTTATACTTCGGTAATTACTAGGGCATATTTATCATCCACATACATGTTTCGTCAATATGTAATATTATTTATATCCTCATATAATTTTTTAAATCCAATTTTACCCATTGGTGAGTTATTATTAAAGGATATGAAAGGAATCTTTTGTTGTTTTTAGAACGAGGTACTTTTTGACTTTTTCGGCCAAAGTATGAGAAAAATGTTTTTTAACTTATAAAACATGAATGGATTCATAGAACATTATTTCCATGAAGCTTCCTTTACTAGTTTTCAATTTTATTTTTAATCAAATTCTTTTAGTTTAAAATTGTATGACATGTTAAAAAAGCAAAAATGATTTTGAATTAGAAAGGATATTTTCCTCAAGAATGAAGTTCAAGTGTTTTTTCAAAATTATTTTCCATCTAAGACAATATAGGGTTCTGTTTATTTCCCTATTATTACATTGATTTGATTATGTTATGATGGAATTATTTTTATGAAGTCCTTTTATGAATTATGTTATGATGGCATGATGGTTATGAATCCCATTTTTATTACATGGGTTATGCTATGATGTATGATTTATAATTTTGTGGCACACATAAGAATGGTTTCATTATGAGATGGGTGGGACCTATATCTCCCTCAAATTCATTGGGTAAAGATTTATATCTCATGAGATAGACATGGCTGGAACGACAAGTTAATTTGGTTCAGTGATATAGGACTGAAACGAGGAGTGAACTCGGTTCAGAAATGGACTTTGTCCGCTAGGATAGTCTTGGCAATGAGTCTTGACTACTAAGAAATGATTCCCTATTATTATGTGTGTATTCCACAAAGTTTTATGTTTTAAGTTATGATTATTGGGACTACATTTCAATACTATGATTTATCCCATGTTATGAAATTATGATCTCTTTTGCAGGTTAAGATTTCCAAAATGATATGTTCTTATGATGTGATTGATATTTCTTTTGTTTACCCTTACTGAGCATTTGAGCTTACCCTTTTTGTATGTTTTCTTTTCCCTAGGTTAGGAAGAAGGGAATTAAGTAGGATATGCCAAAAATGGATTCTAGATATGATGAAATAAATGGGAGACAATGTAGATGCTTTATGAATCAGTTGTTTATGTTTCCCAATTTCTAAAGACATTATACCTATACGGTCCTTTCATGGTTTTTTTATATGTTGTAATAAGTGTGCTTAAATTTTGAAGCAATGACAATGTATGTAAAGTATGGGTCATTATAGTTGGTATCAGAGGAAAGGTATAGTCAACCTTTGGAAACTAGGATTTGAAAGCCTTAGTAAGAACCCTAAGGATATATCTAATCATAGAACACAATCTTAGTGTTTTAGAAATGGCCATGATAAGACCTTAGGAGTGAAATTTTATTCTTGATTATGTGGTTTTCCTATTATAATTAGTGTTTCTCACACTATTATTCTTGGTTTTAGTCAATGGTTGGAACCTGAAGGAACCGTGTTAATGCTGAATGTGACGGGCAATGCAATGATTTTCCCCATGAGCAACCAAACTTTATGGGAGCTGGAATGAAAAATCTTGTAGCCATGCTCACACAACTTTCTCAAGCTATGAATCATGAAGGACTTCCAAACGAGCAAAGGAAGGAGAAACATTCTGTTGAATCCTTCATGAGGCAGCTTCCACCATCATTTAGTGGGTCTATTGATCCATTAGTTTCTGAACAATGGATCAGTAATATTGAAAAGATATTTTCAGTTCTTCAATGTTCTGAACATGATAAAGTCATCTTAGCAGTATATCATTTGGAAGGTTAAGTTGATCAATGATGGAATCTTATCAAGAATATGAGGCAAAGGGATGAAATTGAATCTATAGAATGGGACGAGTTCAAGAACTTATTTTTCAATAAGTACTTCCCTCATATTCTTCGAACAAAGATGGAGAAGGAGTTTCTTGAACTGAAGCAAAAGGATGATGAATCTGTTGGTACCTACAAAGTAAATTTTACAAGACTTGCAAGGTACACTTCTGGGATTATTATCCAACCTGAGATTAAGATCAATCGATTATTTAGTGGCTTAAAACCAAGTCGTCGAAGGGCATTATCCATAAGGGACTTCAATAGCTATGAGGAAATCGTTCGATGTGCTCTCAAGGTTGAGATGGTATTGGAGTAACCCATCAGTCGTATGGGTTTGATAAGAAGTGGAAAATGGAATTCAAAGGGAAATCTAAAGACCATACTGAAAAGAATATGAGTTTTCCCTTATGCTCAAAGTGTGGAAAGAAAAAAGGAGGTAGTTGTCTTAAAGGGACAAGTAAATGTTTCAAATGTGGAAAAGAAGGTCATCAGGCATTTGAATGCTCCAATGATGGGAAGAAGATGTCTAATGATGCGAACAAAGAAAAGGCTACACAGAGTAAACCTCCTACACTTCAATGTTACAAGTGCAAGGAAATGAGGCATTATGTCAATCAATTCCCTAATACAAGGGTTGTTGATGATGATCAATGTCAAAAAACTATTAAGGAAAAAGGCAAATTAAAGTCACATGCAATTTCTATCGGTGATGTGGAGTACGATAACGAAGTGGTGAAAGGTACACTTACCATCCACTCTAAAGTAGAAAATGTTTTATTTGATTCTGGATCCACCCAATCTTTTATTTCTGAAGAATTTTATAAGGGTATCTCTGTATTACCTCAGCAGTTAGATATTGAGTTAGCTTTGACAACCCCTAATGGAACAATAGTCACATCAAAAGTTTACAATTCTTCTCTGATTGAACTTTGTGGGAAAGTGCTTCCAGAAAATCTTGTGATCCTTCCTATAGTGAAATTTTATGTGATTCTTGGCATTGATTGGATTTCTTTATATGGATCTCATATCATTTTCCAAAGAAGGGAAGTCACATTTCATATTCCAGATCAATCTATGATCGTCTATCGATGCAAGGATGAACATAACCTTCCAGTGGAAATTTCATCCATCTTATGGGTCTTGATTCCACTAAATGAAGGTTATTTATCTCAAATGGTTGGTGAGAAACTCATGATTAAGAATATTCTCATTGTACAGGAGTTTGATGATGTCTTTCCGAAGGAATTTTTGGGTCTTCCACCAAATCGTGAAGTTGATTTTTCAATAGAACTCATACTGGGTGCTCTTCCTATTTCAAAGACTCCTTATAGAATGGCCCCAATTGAGTTGTAGGAATTGAAGAAGAAACTCCAAGAGAATCTTGATAAGGGATTCATATTCCCTAGTGAGTCACCTTGGGGAGCACCTGTTCTCTTTGTTAAGAATAAAGATGTATCAATGAGACTCTGCATTGATTATCGAGAACTTAACAAGATCACTATCAAGAACAAATATCCTCTCCCACACATTGATGACTTATTTGACCAACTATGCGGAGATCAATACTTTTACAAGACTGATCTTCGTTCAGGGTATCATCAATTAAGGGTCAAAAGGGAGGATATACCAAAGACGGCTTTCCGTACAAGGTATGGACACTATGAATTTATATTGATGCCATTTGCTCTTACTAATTCCCCTACTATCTTCATAGATATAATGAATAGAGTCTTTAGATACTATCTTGATCAGTTTGTGGTAGTCTTTATAGGCAATATTCTTGTATATTCAATGAGAAAGGAAGAACATGAAGATCACTTGATAATTGTATTGAAGACCCTGAGAAAGGAGAATCTTTATGACAAATTTACCGAGTGTGAATTTTGGCTTCAAAAAGTTGCATTTTTTGGTCACAAAATCTCAAGAGAGGGGATATCTGTGGATCCAGCAAAAACAGAGGTTATCGAAAGATGGTCGAGACCAACAACAGTAACTGAGATCCAAAGTTTTCTTGGTTTGGATGGATATTATCGATGTTTTGTGAAAGATTTTTCACGATTATCTAATCCACTCACCAGGTTGACTCAAAAAGGAGTTAAGTTCGATTGGAAAGAGGAGTGTGAAGAGAATTTCAAGGATTTAAAAAGAAGGTTATCCAGTGCACATGTGCTCACACTGCCTTGTAGTGGAGAAAGGTTTGTGATCTACAGTGATGCATCCAAGTAGGGATTGGGGTGTGTTCTCATCAAAAACGATATGGTGATAGATTATGCCTCAAGAAAGTTGAAAATCCATGAGGAAAATTACCCAACTCATGATTTGGAGTTAGTTATGGTAATCTTTGCATTAAAGATTTGGAGGAATTATCTTTATGGTGAAAGGTGTGATATTTATACTAATCATAAAAGTTTAAAGTATATTTTCACACAAAAGGAGCTAAATATGTGCCAAAGAAGATGGTTGGAATTGATTAAGGACTATGACTGCTCAATTCATTATCACCCTGGGAAAGCAAATAAGGTGGCAGACGCATTAAGTCGACAAGACCATGTCAGCCTATCCATGATGAGGATCACAAGAGATCCAATATTTATGGATTTAAAGGATAAATCTTGGAATTATAATGGAAGGAGAAAAATCTTATCTTTCTAAAATGAATGTTCAACCATCTATGCATGTGAAGATTAAAGAGGCACAAAAAGAAGATGGAGAGTTACAAAAGAAGGTGAGAAATGTTTCTGAATTCAACCTTGATTGTGATGGGATAATATGGTTAATGAATCGGTTTTGTGTTCCTCTCATCCCTGAATTAAAGAAGGATCTGCTGGATGAGGCTCATAGTTCTTCATTATCTATTCATCCTGGATGCACGAAGATGTATAGGGACCTGAAAAAGTACTTCTGGTGGGATGGTATGAAAAGAGATGTTGCTGAATATGTCTCTCGATGCTTGGTTTGTCAGCAAGTTAAAGCTGAGAGACAGAAGTCTAAGGGGATGTTACAACCATTACCCATACCCGAATAGAAATAGGAAAACATCACTATAGACTTTGTCACCAGAATTCCTAAATCATCCAAAGGAAATAATGCTATCTGGGTCATAGTTGATCATCTTATAAAGTCTGCACATTTCATTGCTATTAGAGAGGATTTCTCTCTTGATAAGCTTGCCAGGATATATGTAAATGAAGTGGTAAGATTTCATGGAGTACCACTTTCCATTATATCTGGTCGGGATCCGAGGTTTACCTCAAAGTTTTGGCGAAGTCTTCAGCATACTCTGGATACATATTTGAGTTTTAGCACTGCTTATCATCCTCAGACAGATGGTCAGTCTGAGAGAACAATTCAAACTCTAGAAGATATGTTAAGAGCTTGATCTATGGATTTCAAAGGTGGTTGCGATCAACACCTACCTTTGGTGGAATTTTATTATAATAATATCTTTCACTCCAGTATTCAGATGGCTCCTTATAAAGCTCTCTATGGAAAGAAATTCCTAACTCCAACTTGTTGGGATGAAGTTGGGGAAAGAAAGCTATTAGGACCTGATCTTGTTGATGAGATGGCAGAAAAGGTTTGATCTATTCAAAAACACATAAGAGCAACTCAGAGTCGACAAAAAATTTATGTCGATAATCGAAGAAAAGAACTAGAGTTTTAAGTGGGTGATAAAGTGTTCTTACGAATATCTCCTTGGAAGAGAGTAATGAGATTTGGAAATAAGGGAAAGTTGAGCCCTAGGTATATCAGTACTTTCGAAATACTGGATCGTGTTGGGAAGGTAGATTACCGATTGGTGCTTCCACTGAATCTCTCTCAAGTTCACGATGTGTTCCATGTATCTCCCCTGAGAAAGTACATACTCGATCCTTCACATGTACTCAGCTCAGAAGTTGTACCGCTGGAGCAAGATCTTTCTTATGAAGAACAACCGATAGAGATTCTCGATCGTAAAAAAAAGTCCTACGGAACAAGACCACTCGCTTGGTGAAAGTTTTATGGAGGAACCACCAATTAGAATAAGCTACATGTGAGCTTGAGGATATTATTAGGGAGAGGTATCCTCATCTATTTGTTACAAAGAGAGGAATTTCGAGGGTGAAATTCATTTTAAGGGGGGTAGAATGTAACATCCGAGATTTTTATGAGAAATATTTTTTTTATGATATCATCAAAGTAATCTTTCACTACACAAAACACTATCTTTCCTTGCTTTACACGCAATCATGAGCTTCCTCTATAGCTTGCGTTGTACGCAATACCGAGTTTCACTAAACAACGATATGCTATTAAAATATTATTAAAACTAACCGTTATGAAAAGTAATACCCACTTTTTGAAATTTTATAAATTTTATCTTTCAAAATGGACTTCATTTTTGGATTCAGAATATCGAAATTATCCTAGGGTCAAATTTTGGTATTTTTATGAAAACTTTCAATTTTTGATGAATAGTGAAAACAATGGGTTACTATTTAAAAACCAAATTTTTATTTAAATAATTATTTATTTTATTCAAATTTATTTTAGGTAAAAATTGATACATAATACCTATATAAGTTCAATGTAATTCATTGGAGTCATTTTATAATAATTTTAGATATATAAAAATTTTATTGAACTTTTCACCGTCTTTTACCCACCTCCTAGGAGAGTTTGAAAATTTACATAAAACTTAATTTTACCGCTTCTATAAGTGGAATTTCGAAAATCTGAGAGACATGGTTAATATCAAGGAGTAAAATGTGGTTCAATAAGATAAAAATATTTTTTCGTGAATAGTACCTTTTTACTTTTATTTACCACGATTAAAAGTAAATAGGGTAATTAAGGGAAAAAATGGTTATATTATTACCCTAAAACATGTCCTAATTCTATTGGATAAGTTTAATTCGAACAAAAAAACCTTAGAATATAATATGACCATTTAGATCCACTTGGATTAGATTAGGACATTTAATATTATTTTATTTAAAGAAGAGTTAAAATAGTTAAAATCAAAGTTTAATAACTACAACATTTTTAATACAGGGTTATAAATAAGATAAATTAGACTATAAATATTCATTAGAAATATAAACAGATTTCCTACATAATAGTATTTTATTTATAATTTTTATACTTTAAATAATTTAATTTATTTATGACACAATGATGATGTAGTAATTACCTTATTAAGGAAATATTAACAAAATTGATATTATAAATACCCAAATAAATTTAATTTGAGTTTTTTTATGAATTAAAATAATTTTATAGGTTAATATGACATATTATTATTGATTTAATTAACCTTTTTTGAACTAATCATGCTGTTATGATTTTCACAAAAATCAATTACCAAATAGTTTCAAAATTGACATAAAATAGTTTTTAAAAAAAAATATTATATTATTAATTGTTATTTTATTCTTAAAAATCTAATGTTCGGCCAAATGACTTAGATAAGGTTATATATATTAATAATTAACCACTTGGGGTTCTTTTGTCTTGTTATAGTAAGTTTATTAACCTTATAGTGTAAGAAAACAAGAAGACACGGTAAAAGTTAAATTATTTAACTTAGAGTGAAATCTAAATGATAAGGTTGAAATAGTAACCTAAACTTGTCGAAAATATATTGGTTGAGAGGATTTCAACCCATACCCACCTTATCTTTGAAATAAATCAATTTGGAGCTATTAAAAACCTAATATGAATTTATTATAAAATAATATTTTAATTTTTTCCTAAAGTGCCCCTCTCCTCCCTAATAAAAGGGCACCTCCTCCCTCTCCTCTTTACACAACTTTGAGCCTTCAATCTCGGCCAAACCCTGCCCATTTCCCTTCTAAACTTCCCTATAAACATACTATAGGTCCTTGTCTTCTTCAAATACCACCTTTAGTGCCCTAAGAGGAGGTTGAGAAGAGGCGCTTCAAAGAAGAGGTAATGTCAGTTACCGATTCTTTCAACTTTATTTCTTCTTCTACTTCCTCTTATTTAGTTGTTTAATTATGAAGTAATGAAATAAGTATCACTCATATACTGATATGTTATTATAAATATGAAACAACCCAATTTCACCTTCTATCCATCCTACAGAAAATGAAATCACCGCGCGTGCGTACGTACGGAATACCGTCTCTACGTCGTGGGGTAATCTGTTTTCCACCACCACCTCACTTGGATGGGTATAATGGTGTAAATAATAATTATATATGATTATTTTAAAGTGATATTTATTCTGAAATAGTATACATACACTTAAATACAATTCAACGATCATGGGAACGATATCATCGCTCGTGCGTACGTACGGCATACCGTCTCCACGATGTGATGTGAATCGTTCTACATGATCTTAAATGAATAATGATTATATAAATGAATTGAATGAATAAATATGATATATAATACACTAATACCATTATGGAAATGAGGTATCTATAACCTAAAAATAAGAATAAGAATTTATTCGACAAAACACGCATAAGAACAAAAAAGAAATAAACACCCGAATAACAAGTAGCAATGAAATATTACTAATAATAAGCTAAGAATATGAGCATATATGATATCATAAAAATGAGTAAGATTCTGGAATAATTCAATAACATTATTTAAATAATTAAACAGGAGGTTTGGACACATACGAAGCAAATCGGATCTAAGGTAACGGAAAATCTCGCAATCTCATTTTTATCTGAGATTGTTTATACTTCGGTAATTACTGGGGAATATTTATCATCCACATCCATGTTTTTTCAATATGTAATATTATTTATACCCTCCTACAATTGTTTAAATCCAATTTTACCCATTGGTAAGTTTTTAGTAAAAGATATGAAAGGAATCTTTTGTCATTTTTAGAACGAGGTACTTTTTGACTTTTCTGGCCAAAGTACGATAAGAATGTTTTTTTAATTTATACAACATGAATGGATTCATTGAACATTATTTCCATGAAGATTATTTACAAGTTTTCAAGTTTATTTTTAATCAACTTCTTTTAGTTTAAAATTGTATGACATGTTAAAAGAGTAAATATTATTTTGAAGTAGAAAGGATATTTTCCTCAAGAATGAAGTTTAAGTGTTTTATAAAAATTATTTTCCATCTAAGACAATATAAGGTTCTGTTTCTTTCCCTAATATTACATTGATTTGATTATGTTATGATGGAATTATTTTTATGAAGTCCTTTTATGAATTATGTTATGATGGAATGAGGTTTATGAATCCCATTTTTATTACATGGGTTATGCTATGATGTATGATTTATGATTTTGTGGCACACATAAGAATGGTTTCATTATGAGATGGGTGGGACCTATATCTCCCTCCAATGCATTGGGTAAAGATTTATATCTCATGAGATATACATGGCTGGAATGGCAGGTTAATCCGGTTTAGTGAAACAGGACTGAAACGAGGAGTGAACTCGGTTTAGAAATGGACTTTGTCTGCTAGGATAGTCTTGGCAATGAGTCTTGACTACTAAGAAATGATTCTCTATGATTATGTGTGTATGACACAAAGTTTAATGTTTTAAGTTATGATTATTGGGACTACATTTCACTACTATGATTTATCTCATGTTATTAAATTATGATCTCTTTTGCAGGTTAAGATTTCCAAAATGATATGTTCTTATGATGTGATTGATATTTCTTTTGTTTACCCTTACTGAGCATTTGAGCTCACCCTTTTGTATGTTTTCTTTTCCCCAGGTCAGGAGGAAGGGTATTAAGTAGGATATTCCAAAAAGGGATTCTAGATATGATGAAATAAATGGGAGACAATGTAGATGCTTTATGAATCAGTTGTTTATGTTTCCTAGTTTCTAAAGACACTATACCTATACGGTCCTTTCATGGTTTTGTTATATGTTGTAATAAGTGTGATTAAATTTTGAAGCAATAACAATGTATGTAAAGTATGGGTTGTTATAAACTCTCCCTAATTAATGATATCAGATTCATCAAAAAGATACTAAAGAATCTAAGACATGTGGAAGATTTAATGGACCATTTTTAGCCACGATGGGAGCACCAACTGACACGCCACTGCACCAACACGCCCCACCTCCTCAAAATGCCTAACAAAACAAGAAGAGATCTTATTCCCCATTCCAAACCTCTACTGCCCATGTTAAGGAGAAACCATCAGGATTATATGGTCTCTAACATAAAACTCAATGGTGCACCACCTATGATAATTATAGGCCCTATGATGATACTTTACCAACCTCATCCTCTCTCAGGCCAACTAGATCTTCTCATTCATGCTCTGCATCACATCGGGACTAAGAACTACTAACGAACCAACCTCCATCCATCATAATGGAGAACTAAACATCCACCCATAAAGTGCCTTAAACATATCCATTCCCATATATGAGTGATATATGTTGTTTATGAAAAATAATATAGAGGTTTATGCCTTAACCATGATCTAAAAAAGTTCAGGAAGCATGTTCACAACATATCCATTGTGTCTGGATGGTCTGCTCTGTTTTCCCATTAGGATGAGGGTAGAAAACAATGTTAAGGTGCAACTGGGAGCCAAAATCATGTTGTAATCCCCTCCAAACATTTGAGGTAAAATGTGGATATTAATCAGATATTATGGTCCTTATTACCCCATAAATCCTAACCACATCATCCATATACTTACTTTCCAAGATATCCATGGAACTCAAATCACGGATCACCAGAAAATAAGCTGAATTCCTCAGTTGATCCACTATCACCCAAAATGTATCACACCCTCCATAATCCTGGGTAACTTAATGATGGAATCCATTTATATTTCCCTCTTTTTCCACTTGGGAATGTCCAAGGGCTACAAAAAACCTCCAGGAACATGGGGTTCCACTTTCACCTTTTGGAAAACAAAACACTTAGCCATAAACTCTTCCACCAACCATTTCATTCTAGGACACCAAAATTTTCTTATCCAGACACAATAAATTATGGTTACACTAGGATTAATCACTAAAGGTGATATATGAAACTCATAGAAAACCCTCTCACATACTTAAAACAAAACAAACAACCTCCCTTGAAATAACACCCAGTTATAACCATCCTCTGACCATCCCTCTGGAGCATCACCATGGCCAAAATGATCATGAATCACTTATACCTCTGAGTCTCCTCATTGATACTAATCCACCCACTAAAAAAGGATGAATCAATGGTCATATGATAAATACAACCTCTTCCACTACTCTCTCCCACATCAAGTTTCATTGTTGCAAGATCCTCCTTCCCTTTACAAACATTAACAAACTCATGAACCACATATCCTCATGACTTTTGACTCAGTGCATTGGAAACAATATTCCCCTTTCCTAGGTTGTAAGATATATCAAATTCATAATACTAAAGAAACTCCATCCACCTTCATTGGAATAGATTCAAATACCATAATAAAAGACATATTTTAGGATCTTGTGTTTCTTGAAGACCTCAAACTACTCATCGATGAGGTAATGCTACAACAGACTTAGTGAAAACACAACCACCAGTAGCTCCCGATCATTGGTGCCATAGTTATGCTCATGGGAACACATCCTAAACCCATAAGATATCACCACACTATACTGCATTAATACACATACCAATACAAGATAATATGTTCCATATAAAACATCAAACATCATACCCTCCTTAGGATATTGAAGCACTAGAGAACTAACCAACTTCTCTTTCAAGTAACCAAATGATTCTTGGCACTGATCAGTCTATAAAAAGTACTAGTGTTTTCAAGTAAAATCCATTTGTAGGGCTGAAAGATGAGATAAATCAGACATAAAACTCTGATAATAGCTGAAAAGATCAAGAAAAATAGGAACCTCCACTATGTTCATGGGTTCTTCCCAAGAAAAATTTTCATTTATATTTGATGGGTCTATGGACACACCTAGTTGAGACACAACATATCCAAGGAAATGCACCTATCATGTCCATAACTTACAGTTGGATAGCTTTCTATAGATTTAGTGGTGTCAAAGGACCTGAAAATATATCTATGATGCTTAAAATTCCCCTACTCTTACTTCAAGTATATTAAGGTATCGTTGATGAACATGATGAAAAACTAGTCTAGGAACTCTTAAAATATGGATTTCATGATCACCATGAACACGGCTAGTGTGTTTTTGACATTGAATGGCATGGCCAAAAACTCAAAGTACCCATACCTACCCTGAATGAAGTTGTTGAGATATCATTATCTTTCACTCTCATCTTATGATATCCAAAACACAATTCGACCTTTTAAAACAATTTGGCTCCCCTCAGCTGGTCGACCAAATCATTGATCCTTGAAAGAGGGTAATGGTTCTTAATTATTGCTTGGTTTAACCTCCAGTAGTCTATGTAAAACCTAATACTATCATCTTCCTTCTTGAAAAGTAACATTAGAGCACCCCAAGGGGGCACACTCGATCATATGAAACCCCACTGCATCAGATCATCCACCTTCAACCTCAATTAATGAAACTCCATAGGTGATATTCGATACGCTACCACAAAATAGGGTAAGGGAAGTGTTGCCTTTTATCAACACTAAGTATAAAGCATTGATAAAGGGGCGGGCCTTTATCAATGATATTATTAGCACTGATAAAAGTTTTTATTATTAATTTATATAAAATTATTATATTTATATTCAAAAATAATGTTTATTTGTATACATTAAATAAAAAACAAATGTTTATAATTAATATATTTTTTTAATAATTCAAAGATATATATATAATGTTTTAATTGAAAAAAGTATTTCTAAGATTATAATTAAATATATATATATATATTTAAATAATTATAATATTATAATAAATTACATTAAATAATAAATAGATTTATTATATTTATTATAGATTTATTAGATTTATTGAATTAATTCATTGTATTTATTATATTTATTATATTTAATATATTTATTTTATTTATTTTATTTATAAATATATAATAATTTTAATTTATATATTTATAATTAAAATTATTGAATATATATGTGTTTTCCAATGAATTTGGTTAACGAATATATTGATCATGCGTATATGTTATGTATCATATGAATGAATTCATTTATACATTACATCTCGTTTTCCATTGATGTGGTATATTGATTAAAAAGTTACCCATATGAACTATATATGTTCTAAAAATGTACTTATAATATTACAATAAATTTATTTAAATAATAAATATATTTTATTATATTTTTAATGATATATATAAATACTTTTCAAATATATTTGTAATTATAATTTTATTAATATATATATATATTAACAATTATGTACCAATATTTATAAATATATATTATTTGTGGTTATAATTATTAATAAATAAAAATATATTTATCCTATATATCATTTTAAATAAATATATAATAATATAAATAAACTATTAAAATTATGCCTGTATCAGTGCTTTTTTAGCATTGATAAAATCCTATATTTATCAGTGCTAAAAAAGCACTGATAAAATAAGTCTTTATGAGTGCTTTTTTAGCACTAATAAAGTCCTATCTTTATCAAAGCTTTTTAGCACTGATAAAGGACTATCTTTATCAGAGCTGATAAAGGTATGTTTTTTCTGCACTTTTTATTTTAGTGCTGATAAAACATACATTTATCATCTCTTTTAAGTAGATCTAAAAAAGGTTCCGGTGGTTTTTATAAAAGAACCCTACTAGGCTCCTCCTCCCTCGCACCCGTTCAAGCTTTCGTGGAAGCTGTACCCTGCGTCGTCGACCCCTCCTCCACCGTGACCCCTCCTCCTCCTCCCACCCCCTCTTCCTCTTCCTCATCCTCCTCCTCCTCCTCCTCCATCGCTACCTTTTCCTCCTCCTCCGTCGTGACCCTCCTCCTCCTCCTTCTTTGTCGATGCCTTCTCCTCCTCCTCTATCGTGACCCTTCTCCTCCTCCTCCTCCTCTTCCGCCACTGTCGCTGCCTCCTCCGGCCTCTGACTCATCCTCCTCCACTGTCACCTCCTCCTCCTCCTCCTCCTCCTCCTCGTCCTCCTCCTTCTCCTACTCTTCATTGTGAAATCCCTATTATCCACATTACCTACTCCAGCATGCCCTCCTCATCCGACAACCGTCCCGGTAGCCTCCTCTACAGTGCACGGATTCCCCCTGGTGAGTCTCTTATGTAATGAATTTTTACTCTTCTACATTAAAAAGGCATTTGGTGTGAAAATATAGCCTTTAGGTCACTATGAAAGCACTGGATACTGGTTCACATGTGTTTTTTATGAAATATAGATGCCTTTTGGAATCCAAAAGTTTGTTTTTGTTTGGTGATGATTAGAGTCTGAGAGGATATTTTGAGCTGGAGATAGATGATGTGGTCTAGGAAGGATTCTATTAGTTGCACACTAGTTCTTAGGTGATATCATAATGACTAGTTTAATTGGGTTAGTGTTTGACTATGGAATCACATCAGGGGTCAGATTAGACTATGATATATTAACATGATCATGAGATTCCCTTGACGAGTAAGGAATCATGCTCTAGTACTGAATGACATATTGGTGCTGGAAGTCGAGAATTATTTAGTTTAGTTATCTGGGGTTTTAATTATAAAATGACTTAAGATGTTTGTTTTAGACTATAATGTGTATTCTTGGTAGGTTTTTGGATTCCTTCAGAGTTAGTAATTTAGATTAGAAAGTGTTATAACATGTTAGTGGCTTCCAACCCTTTTGAGGTAGTTCATGTGGAGGATGTTCGACTTATGCTATCATGTGATGTTATATGTAATGATTTTACACTTTCATTGATTATTTAATATTGTTTGTGATGGGAAGTTTTTAGAGCTATCTAAGTCTTTACAAGGAAAATATTTTTGTTTAGGTTTTACTTGGATGGTGGAGGTGTATCTGTGGAGTTCAGAAATTTGGGAATTAAGGAGAAGACTGACATTGTACTATAATTCTCATGTTTAGTTGGGTAAGTTTCATTGTAAGTGGCACTAGGTGTGTCATTAAAAACAAGAAAATGGATTTTGGTAATAAATTTTGTAGGTGGGAGGCACCATTGATCAAAATTGGCTTTCATGAGTTAAGTACTATGGTGGGGAATGTCTTAGACCGGTTTATTGACTAAACATTGACATGATATTTTCTCAATATGGTCAAGCATAAGTAAGTGCCATCTCATAATATTAGTGATGATTATGAGATTTTTCTTATGATCATGTCGCATTGTGTCCTCTGTTGGGTGCTACGATTTGAAAGAATGTTTGGAGTTCAGAAATAGAATGCATTTGTTTGACTCCAAATAGATAACCGACAGTGGTGATTCAATAGTATTACCACTAAGACATATCAAGTATGATAATAACAATATTGGAGAGTTTATAATTCCTCATCCATATTGGCATTTGAATTTTCAGGAGGATATGGAATTTTTTTCAATTAGTGGACCAACCATTTTTAAAAATGAGGGTTGGATATAGAACCTAGAATTTGGGACATCTTAAAGAATTATTTTATATAGTTTGAGGCTCGAGATGTGTCTTAGGCTCTTAAACAAGTCACAGATGCTTTAGGAGTTGTTATTCTGGTTTTGCCGGTAGCAGCCTAAGGAGCATGGTTTGCA
The DNA here is from genome assembly GCA_963277665.1 of Viscum album. NCBI lineage: Eukaryota > Viridiplantae > Streptophyta > Magnoliopsida > Santalales > Viscaceae > Viscum > Viscum album. The sequence goes on from OY728122.1 coordinate 182,813,932, forward strand.
CATGATTAGTGATAACCATGCACCACAATAGGAAAGATTGGTTTTCATAGGCACACAATTTGTTTAAATCATTTTAAGAGCCTTAGAAAACCATAAAAAATTAATAAATAAATTTTAAGGCATTTCTCATGGTTTGAACACTGTTTGTTAAACCATGCGCATTAACCATGTGAAATGGTGTGTCTTGGACATTGAATACTGTATAGTTTGCACATGGTTTTGAAAACCATATGAAAAAACCTTTAACCCCTTTAAAAAGTGAAGTTTTAAAAAAATTCCCCTATGAAACTTTAATGTTTTACTAGATTTTTTCCCTTTTCTCAACCAGAAACCCTTCACGCTACACAAATCCCCCCTCCTCTCCTCTTGGGTGGTTCTCCCTCACCTGGCGTATGTTTCATCTTTCATCACTTTTATTGGAGATTCTGGGATAATTTTAACTCTCTTATTCCTTATATTTTAGTTTTATTTCGTTGTCATATAGTGTTCCACTTTGTTAAGCTAATATACCCTATTTTTTTACATTTTTATGGTTTCTCATTTTCCCTCATTTTAGGCAGAATCGAAGGATGATATTTGTTGTGTTAGGGCATAGAGGTTATGGTGTAGTGATGACCAATGCATCATATTCCCTTTCCCCTATATTATATGATCTCATTGTTGATAGTGCACGTGGATTCTAGATGTTTTTTTACCAAGAACCATTGTGGTGTGGCCATATACTTTGTGTCGTAGTTATTTCTCATTTGGGACCCATTATGGCATGGCCCTATGTGTTGTGTTGTGTGGTGATGCATGTTTTCATAGATTTCCTATGTGTTGTGTTGTGATGCATGTCTTGTTCTCCCTTATATTTAGGTCCTTTTCGATTAAGTCCATCAACATCTCTACATCATGCAGCCCCCCAATCTTATCATTTACACATTCCACATCACTTGTAACTATATGATGAATGAAACCAAACCTATTAAGATTCAATGAGGATTGTAAATATTTCCTATATATTTTTCCATAGGTTATGAAGTCATCACATAAGTTTTAATCACTTATTAGTTTCTGATTCCTACTTCACACACTAGGTTCAACAAAAATTACTACCATACAAATGAGGAAATCCTTAGTAGTGACTACTCAAATGTACAATCTATAAAAGATTTATCAGATATGATACTATCAGGACCCACCCCCATAGGAAATCTAGTGTATTTGGAAATATATTATTGTCTACCCCCCCCCCCCCCAATCCTATATTTATATGGACATGGGTCAGTTACAATTGTAAATGTAATGATACGGCCCAGGCTGGTATCATCATCATCATTTCAATTTTTATTCATGACACATTTACCAAAAAAACAGCATTAAGGAGGCCGAAAATAGTGCAGGACTAGGGCATCACCCCGGAACAAATTCACCCCCTCAAGTTTCAGTTGATAAACATTAGAAAAATAATTGACCAAGACGTCATCGCTCTCAAGAGATGCCAGATGATCCGCCACTTTGTTTCCCTCTCTCCAAGTATGTGTAACGCTAGTGTTCCTAGTCATTAGGGATTTTCATTCCCTAATCGTATAGATTATTGGACAGGGGAAATTACCTTTACTTTGAAGCACATCATGGGTAGCCCGGGAGTCCGTCTCCACCTGCGATAGGCTGATGCCTCTCTGTCTGCACAAGGTGAGGCCTGTAAGTACCGCTCTCACCTACGCCTGAAGGGATCTACCAGTACCAAAGATCGTAGAGAATTCCAGGATCACGCTCCCCGACGTGTCCCGGACAGCCCCTCCCCCCCCCCCACATCACCCCCTGTCGGCATGATTCATCAACATTCAACTTCAAGCCCACCTCTGACGGATTCCACCACACCCACTTCCCATAGCCCCTGATACCCGACGCCTGGGTCATCCCGCGAGCTCTGAACTGCACCCGCATCTCCGGTACATCCTTCCATCTACCTGCAAGGGAAATCCAGTCCACCATAGTGAATCATATCCTGGCGATGATCTCCCTCCTCGTTGATGGCATCTCCTCGAGCCTCACCTGATTTATGGCTTGCCACCGCCCCTAGCAGTCGACGATCAAAGTGACAGCATGTGCGCCCTTCTTCTTACCAGTTGCTTCCACTCCCTGGAACCAGCCAGACAGTAAGGCCTTCACACTCTCCGCCTGGAAGGATTGCCCGAAAAAACCACCAAGATAATCCCACACCAATCAGGCCCATGCCCCTGCTATGAAGATGTGAGATAACGTCTCCTCACAGAAATCTACACAACAACAGCAACGAGAGGCCAAACTAATTACTAGGCACTTGATGTTATCATCATAAGGTAGTGCACAATTCTGTATCCTCCATGTGAGAAAGTTGAACTTAGTTGGAAGGGAATTACACCAAATCTAACCACTCCACCCTTCCTGCTGTCCCTAGGGAGAAATGATCCTACATAAATCTTTCGAATAAAACTTCCCCATGGGGGCCGAAGTGAAGACAAAACAATCATGTTCTGTACTGATGAGGATAGAATCAAAAACCTCATGCTGGTCGACATCCATGATGGCTCTGAAAAAGGATGGATACTGCACAACCTCTTTGAATTTGATCATGGGTGCTAGACATCCCGGATACCCGAGGAGGCTACTCAAAGAACGTGCTGCACATGCCGCACACACCTGGAGATTTTCGAATTTTGCTACCTGTTGTGCCTTCGTCGTCTCGTTCTCCGATGTTGTTGCTGGCTCCTTCTCCGTTCGATCTCATCTCAGAAGTGCTGTGTGGGAGGGTCTTGTCTGGTTGGGGATGCCCGGCTCCTTATCCTAGGTCTGGTCGGCCGGTGGCGTCTTTTGAGGAAGTCCTCTGTGGGAGCTCGTTTGGCATCTCGGACCAGTGTTTCCCAGCGATTGCACTGTTCTCGAACTTGGTGGTAAAATATGGTGGCCTCCTTACCCTTTCCTTTCCTGCATCAGTGTTCAATGAGGCGGTGGCGGGCCTGAGTTGGACCCTCATGGCACGGTTCGGGTCTACAAAACCTTCGCTGCCAGTGTTCAAGAGGTTTGTGGCTTCATGGGGGTTAAAAGGGGAGGTTCAGGTCTCAAATATGCACAGGATCTCGTTCTGTCTGGTCTTCTCCTTAGAAGCTGATTTCATCCAGGCGTGGTGCCATGCCTCCAGGTCTATGGGGCATTGGAATTTCAGCCTTTCTAGATGGTCATTGCAGGCTCATCGAGGGAAGTAAAATCCTTCGGCCGCAGTATGGGTTAGTCTTCCAGGTTTTCCGCTTCTGTTCCAGAATGGTTCTTTCCTCAAAGATAGAGGAGATGCTATGGGTAGTTTTCTGTGAGCGGATCCTCAGTCTCGACGTGGTGAGGAGAATATGGCCCCCCGGATCTGCGTAGAATTGTACCTTTTCTTACCGATCCTGGAGAAGATTTCCTTGAAGGTGCAAGATTCCTCTATATAGACCTAGGTCTTTGTCTTCCCTGTTTTTCCTCGATATTGTGCCTTTTTCCTTCTATAGGTACACTCGGTTCAGAGTTGTAGGAGAAGTGGTCATGTGCTCCGGCCTCAAGATGATAGAGGCGCAAGTCCTGGGGAGGTGTTGTCTTCTTCGTGTGCAGGGGCGGGGTCTGATCAGTTTTCTTCGGGGTCTGTTGATCCCCCTCGACCTTCAGGTGGGATGGTGGATCCTTAGTCACATGCACTTTGCAAGTGGTCTGTGGCCTCCAAAAAACTTTCTCTCCATCAATGCTAGGCTCTGGTCCCAATCTAGCCGGGAGTCGATCAGATGAAGATGGCCCCTTTTTAGCTGGAATGTGACTCCTCTCAGATGGTATCAGTTGGGGAGTTGATGGAAAACGTTATGTAGTCCCCTTTGAGAGGTTTGGTGTCGAGGGTTTGGGCCCAACATTTTGAATCCTGTAATGACAAGGTTGGGGTGAAGCAAGTTGTCATGATTTTTGGAGGGTTTGAGGATTGGCTCCCTATTTTGGGTACCTCTGATAACCTCAGGAGGCTGTCCAGGTGTTCTAATCGTGAGGTTCTTGCTTCACCAGAGCAGCGGTCTTCTACAGAGCAAGGTGGGCTGAGCAGCGAGGGGTCAGTGGCTATTCCGGGTCCCCCTGGTGACCTGGTTGTTGCAAAGCCTGATGCTAAGGCTCGGTTGTGCCCGTTGGTGGAGGATGGATCAGCTATTAAGTGGACAACGAAACCTCCTGCATGTTCATCAGGACTTTCAGTGGGTGGTTGGGGTGTGAGTACAAGGTCGACAGTGAAAAAGAGGTAGGATAAGGAGCAACTTACTTCTAATGTGTCTGTGACTGAGGTGCCTGGGGTCAAAACCAGGCGTGGGTTGTTCCAATGATACCAACGTTAATCTGGAATTCCTAAGGTCTTGGGGAAAGGGTGAAAACTGATTTTATTACGTCGGAGGTGAAAATCAAAAGATCAAGGTGGCAGTGGTCCTTGAACACAAGCAGAATCCTGCTAAAATCAAGGAGTTCTCGCGAAAGGTGAAGTTTCATGAATCCTTGCACACAGACCCCATTAACAAGTTTATATGGCTTTTCTGGCATAAAGATGCCTCAGTGGATCTAATCCAGGCAGGTGATCATCACTTAACAATGAGAGTGACATGTGATGGGGATACCATAATCATGTCCTTCATTTATGGTAGTTGTGATGCGGAGAGGAGGGAGATGCTATGGAGCGAGCTGAGTTCTTTTGACCAAGGGGACCAACCTTGGGTGTTAGGGGGTGATTTCAATATCATTATGGACCCCGAAGAGAGTAAAGGGAGAGGTGAATTTCAGCTTCGGGCTAGTAGATCTTTTGTTTAGTTCTTAGTAGGCAAGGGGCTATTGGATTTGGGCTACTCAGGTGACCCTTTCACTTGGTGTAACAACAGGAGGGGTGGTAGTCATTACTAGAGCAGGCTTGACCAGTTTGTAGCCAATGAGAAAGCTATCTCGATGTTCCCAAATTAGAAGGTTGTTCATTTGACCCGTGACATCTCTGACCACTCTCTGTTGATGCTAACAATGAAAAGGAGGGTATCAGCGCAAGGGAGTTTCAGGTTCATGAGTCATTGTCCGAGTATTCCAGGATATCATCAAACGGTGAAGTAAAGTTGGGAGGGTCTAATTCAGGGTCACTCTTGGATAGCCTTACATTTGAAACTGAGATGCCTTAAGACAGCCCTTCTTACATGGGCTGAGAGTATTCCCCCCTTGGACTAGGAGCTGGAGTCACTTAACCGAGACATTGATCGCCTTGAGGCTAGCATTGAGGATGCATGGGACGAGAAGGCCTTTGGGGAGCCTTCTGAGAAGAAAAGTGCTTTAGCTATCATGATCCTTTCCTAGGAGCGTAAGGCGAGAGATAGCTCAAGAATTAAATGGCTTAAGAAGGGTGACAAAAATACTACTTTTCCAGGCTTGAATAAGGGATAGGAGGTGCTTTTCAACACTGAACCTAGAGCTTCATGATGTAACCTTCACGAATGACTGTGATGTGGTTGGTGGGCTAGCGGTTGCTTTCTTTAAGGATATTCTTGCTGGTCCGAATCCTAACATGAGATAGGGGTATCCTCAGGGGGATGAGGAGTTCTGGGAGGGGATTATGTCCTGGGTTTCTAACCGGGACAATGAAATGCTGGTGGGAATCCCAGAGGAGGACGAGATACATGCGGCTATGGTGAACCTCAATCATGAAAGTGTGGTAGGTCCCGATGGTTTCCCCAGAGCCTTCTATAGAAGCTTGTGGGAGGCGATCAAGGGGGATGTATCCATTTCCATTAAGGATTTTTTTCAAAGGTGGTAGCTTGCCTCGGATTGTACCTGCCACAACTCTGGTGCTCTTACCAAAGGTCAAGGACCCTTCTTCCATGCTTCATTATCGGTCAGTGAGTTTGTGTAACTTCCCTTACAAAATTCTGGTGAGCATCATCAACGGGCGTCTGTCAGGCCTTCTTCCCAGGTGGATATCTCTAGAGCAGCATGGGTTTGTGAAGGGTCACTCGATTCAGGGCGTTATTGCTTTGGCTCAGGAGATGTTGAAAGACATTAACATGAAAGTTCGCGGGAACAATATAGTGATTAAGTTGGATATGAATAAGGCGTACGACAGAGTTGAATGGGGTTTTATTAACAGGGTTCTGAAAAAGTTGTGTTTTTTCGATTGGGATTCTGATATCATTTTCAGATGTTTCAGCTCTGCTTGGCTAGCTATTTCTTTTATGGGGTGTAATTATGGTTTCTTCAAGTTGGTGTGCGGCCTCCATCAAGGAGACCCCCTCTCCCCGAGCATTTTCATTCTTATACAGGATATGCTAAGCAGGATGATCAGAAGAGGGATTTCTAATAGGGATATTCATCCCTTCATGAGGAATTCAGGCCTACCATTCATATCGCACCTGATGTTTGTGGATGACACCATTATTTTCATCAACGAGGGGAAGAAATCGGTGCATGGAATTATCAAGATTATTGAGAAATATTGTCACTGGAGTGGGAAAATCATCAACAGGGAGAAGAGTGAGTTCTATGTGTCCAAGGCTTACACCGGAAGTAGGACGACGACTTTGGGTACATGGTTGGGTATGAGGCAAGGTTCATTTAATTTTGAGTATATTGGGACTCCAGTTTCTCCAGGTAGGATGCGGATAAGGGGTTTTGACTGGGTGGTAAGTCGGATCTCGGGGCGTATCTTGAACTCGAAAAACCATTTTTTATCATTTGGAGGTCGCATATCGCTTTTGAATAGTGTCCTTTCAGCCATTCTAGTCCATGAGTTATCAGAGAACAATGTACCGAAGGGGGTGGTAAGATCCATTGATAAGATTTTAGCTCGGTTTATCTGGGATGGTGCTTTGGAGGGGAAGATTCATTGGGTCTCCAAGAGGAAGATGGTCCAGGCTGGTATCATAACCAACAACTGACCTGACTTTCCACTAACCTAAGAGACATTCATGATCCCTACGGGATAGCAAAGATCCCCTGGTAAAAAGATACAATTAATCTGGAATATTTTACCCCTAAATTATAGTAAATTAAAAATGATATTTCTTCTGAAAACCATACATGTTTCATTCATAAGTTGAATATCTAGGAAAATAGTAGATATGAGAAAAATAAATAAATAGGAACCATATCTCAGAGATAGAAAATAAAATCCCACTATTGACCAATAAAATTATTTAACCAGACATTTCCCATTCCAAAATCTCATTGTACCTATTTTGGATTGGTATAACATATGAGTTCTCATTTTATGTTTTCTTTTCGGTTGGAAATATCCTCTGTCGCATGCCTCTCCTCTGCCATGAACGAACCTCTATCGCACGTTGAACGACGCCGTCGTAGTGATATTTCTCCTCTTACTCATTGGTTTCCTCTTTTTCTCATGTTATTACTATTTGATATTGATGGTTATGTTGTGAAATGTATGGGCTAAACTCCCTGCTGAAAATTGTGGTTGTTGGTGGTCCTTGTTTGAGAACTAAATGAATTGCATGTTGGTTGGTTCCTATTGAAAATTTGAATATAAATATTGGTAATTTACATATACTTGGAGAATTAATGAATTCCCCATGATGATAAAACTTTTGTGATAACCCCTGAATTAACAAACATAATTGAATAAGGGATGCTTTATAAAATCTAAATTTGTGTTTTTTTGGTTTGTATGATGTTGTGATTGTGAGAATGATTGTGTGTTTGTATGGTTTTGCGGTTGTTGGCATGATAGGTATGCCATTTGTTTTCCATGTTGTAGTTCCTCCACCATTGAATATCAATCCTAACCTTACCCATTTCAATGGAACCACCACTTTGTTACTAGTGAAATTTCAATAAATCATAGAAAACCACTTCACTATAGGACTCTATGGGATACTTTATAGACACCCTAGTCAAATAACCATAACAACACATGTAATTAATCCTTCCACCCACTAGAAATCTATTGGAAATCATAACATCTATTATTTTAGTGCCATAGTTCTTGACTCGAGACATTATGTTTCTAGCAAAACACTAAAAATATGGTTTAAAACAATGCATATAGATCACATATGGGATACTAAAACATTCTAGTGTAAGGGATTCTCATAGAAAGTTCTATTGATCTGGTGGTTGGGATGATGGGTGTGATCTAGTTTGGTCCTGAGTAATGCATGGAGAGGTAGGGGTACTGTTTACCATATCTAGTTCCATTGATTATAGTTGGATGATGACCCTATTTGAACATCTTTTGAGTAATTATTATATTAAATATTAATATTACTGAATCAAATAGGATGAATATGAATAAATAATGGATGAATTCCAATCGGTTGACAAAAGAGTATGAAGATGGTGCGAAAATTTTATCAATTTTGAAAAAGATCATGCATATAACCCTTCTCAAATCCTTTGTCTGTGTTTAAACTATTGTTATTCAAGACAAATTAATCCAGATGAGTTGGAAGAACACCTGATCTATCACAGAATAGATCGAAGTTATACATGTTGGAATAAACATGGGAAAAATTAATGTATGTAGTGGTTGGTATAACACTGTATTTTATAGATCATCTAATATTATTACAAGCATGAACAATAAATATGATCATATGAAGGATGTGATTACATATGTAAATTATGATGAAGATCATATTGAGAAAATGAAAAGGATAGTTGAATATGAACTTCATGATTTCCAAAAACTGTTTGAGAAGTTAAATAGTTGTGCAAATACGCCATTGTATACTGGTTGCACTAAATATATAGCATTTTCAGCCGTACTGAAGCTGTATAATTTGAAATAAGGCAATGGGTGGAGTGATGCCAGTTTTACAGAACTACTTTCTCTCCAAAATTACATACTACCAAAAAATAATGAGATCTTGAGCTGAACATATGGCTCCAAAATAATGCTACGCTCGATGGGTATGATCTATGAAAGAATACACACCTACCCAAATGATTGTATACTGTTTTTCAAGGACCAAAAATCACTTAGAGAATTCCCAAAGTGTGGTGCTTCTTGATAAAATAAAGATGAATCCAGACCTACGAAATTTTATGGTACTTTCCATTAATTCCAAGGTTTAGGCACATATATAGAAGTGAGGAGACTGCAGAACAATTGACATGGCATGTAGATACAAGAATTAAAGATGGGAGACTATGTCACCCGATAGACTCTCCTCAGTGGAAGATAATTCATCATGAGTATCCTTAATTTTGAAATGATCCAAGAAACCATCGTCTTGAATTATCTATAGATGGAGTGAATTCTTTTTGGTTTTCAAAGAATCAGTCATAGTACATGGCCGGTTATGTTGGTAAATTATAACTTACCATCATGGTTATGCATGAAATGAAAATACATCATGTTATCTATGATTATATCAGGACCGAAACAACTGAGTAATGATATTGATGTTTATTTGGTTCCATTTATCAAATATTTGAAATTATTATGGGATTCAGGTGTTACATTGTATGATGCTTACAAAAATGAAGATTTCACTTCGAGATCCATGTTGTATGGGATGATAAATGACTTTCCTTCTTATGGAAATTTATCAAGATATAGAATTAATGGAACTCAAGGGTGTCCCCTTTGCAAACAAGGTACATAGTCAATTAGGTTGAAACATTCATTGAAAACTATGTTTCTGGGACATCGAAGATTTCTACCCTGACGACATAGGTACTGATCATGGACGACATTAATCGATGGGAGTTCAGAAGAACGTACAGCACCATATCCACTAATTGGTGATCAATTTTTTGAGAAAGTAAAATATGTGGACACTACTTTTGGTAAACCATTTTTGAAGAACCTTATGAAAACCAGTTGGAAAAAGAGATCAGTTTTTTTAAATTACCATAATGGAATTGTTTATATGTGAGACATTTTCATGATGTTATGCATGTTGAAAAAAAAAGGTATGTGATAGTGTCATTAGCACATTTATAAATTCACTCGAAAAAAAAGATGTAATTAAGGCTAGGTTGGGTATGGTTGAGATGGGAATACGAGAATATTTAGCACCAGTGAAGGGTGAAAATGAACATTTATTCCTCCTTCTACTTACACTCTTTCTAAGCAGGAGAGATATCAGTTTTGAAACTTCTTGAATGATGTAAAGGTTCCAAAAGGGTATTCATCAAATATCAAGAACATCGTTTCAATGAGAGATTTAAAGTTAAAGGGTCTGAAATCACATGGATGCCATGTTTTGATGTAAGATATAATTCATATAGCTTTAAAATGAATTTTTCCAAAGAATTTCAGCCATACATTAATGAAGTTATGTTTCTTATTCAAATCTATATGAATAAAAGTTATAGAGCCGGAAAAATTTCCAACTATAGAAAGAGAAATTTTCGTCATATTATGTGAATTGGAAATGTTTTTCCCACCGACATTATTTGATATGATGGTTAATTTGATGGTTAATTTGGTGAGAAAGATTCGACTATTTGGTCCTGTACATTATATATGGATGTACCATATTTATCGATATATGAATATTTTGAAAGGGTATGTCAAAAATCAAAGTCGTCCAGAGGGTTGTATTATGGAGCGATATATTGTTGAGGAAGTCATTGAATTTTGTATAAAATACCTGTCTGGTGTGGAAAACATTGGCCTACTAAAATCTCATCACATGGGGCAGCTTGAGGGTGAAGGAATTTCTAGAAGTGAGGTAGTCACAATCAATATTATAGATCGAGAGCAGGACCACCTTTACATTTTGCATAAGAGTTTCGACGTTGGCCCATATTTTCAAACCCACAAAGAAATTATTAGGAATTTAATCCATCTAGGGATGAAAAATGGATATCTGATACACATAATCAATAGTTTATAGGATGGTTTCGAGACCATATTTTTAAGAAGCTAGATGAAAATCTGGACTCAATTTGAGAATTCCTTTGATGGCTAACCGGAGGACCAAGCGTGTATGTATTATCTTACAATGATTATATAGTTAATGGTTATACATTATATACTAATGAACATGATGAAGATAGTACCATGTAGAATAGTGGAGTTACACTTGTGGATAAAGCAATGCATATTTCGAGTGCTAAGGAAAGAAATCCAATTTATGCGAATATGTCATACTTTGGAACCATCAAACAAATATGGGAGTTGGATTATAAGAAATTACAAGTGTTGATTTTTCAATGAAAGTGGGTTGATAACAGGAGTTCTATTAAAATAGATGAATTGGGATTTTTGAAAGTTGATTTCAGTAAGGAAGGAGAGAAAGATGAACCATTTATAATGGAATCACAGGTAGTACAAGTATTTTATGTTCCAGATCCTGCAAACTTAAACTGGTCAATTGTTCTGTTATCGACCAAAAAAACTGAAGGGTCAGATGAAATTTCAACAAAGGATGGCCCTTTCATTGGGACTTCACAATCATTTCACAGCGGTCCCAATGTAGATGATGTTTTTTATGTTAGAGGAGACCACAATGAAGGGATTTACATAGTCGATAGAGAGGAAAAATATCTTTAACCTTTAAAAAAAGAGAGTTTAATAATCAGGTTATTTTTTATTGTAATATACATTCTGTTATGTTATGTTATGTTATGTTATTATCTATCTGTTGCTGCTTTTATGTAATCTAAATTAAATTTTAAACCACTTCTGCAGATAATGATTTCTTCACCTATTGATGTGCCCAATCCCAAGGCACAATAGGTCTCCCAACCTACTGCTGCTGGTCCCAATGCAGAGCAACAATAGGTTTCTCAACCTATTGATGATGGTCCTAGTGCTGAGGTACAATAGGTTTCTCAACCTGTTGATGCTGGTCCCAGTGTCAATGATAGCACTCTAGAGGAACAAGATGATGATTCTGAAACCAAGGAAATGGTAGGCAATGAAACCCTGACGACGCAAAGAAAACAAGAGAACCATAGTTTGATAGTGTTAGACAAAATCCATATGGCAAAAGAAAAAGGCATCAAATTTGAGGTGGGATGGAATAAGCGAGGCCAGCATGTTAACCCCAACAAATCTATGCTTAGTAGCTACATTGGAATCATCCCTCAGCAATGTGTGCCGATTGATATACAGTTGTGGAACCATGTTGTCACCAGGATAAAGACACTAATGTGGAAATATATTATGATAACATTATGGTATCATTTCTTTAATTTATTAAAATAAAATAAAATACTAAAACATTGACTTACTCTTCATCATCCTTTGTAGAGTGCATTTATAGCAGATGCCTCGTACAAGGAATATGTATTAAGAGTTGCATTAAGGATTCATAGATACTTTTGCACAATTTTAATGAAATATCATCTTAAAGATGCTGAAGGGAAAATCAAGCCACACCCACCTCCTCTTTATACACACTTGATATCCTAGGGAGCGTGGGATGAATTTATCAGCCATCGTGCGGAGCAGACTTTTCTGGTACAGTATGTGGTAATACGTTTTCTGATATTTCTTGTATTCATCACTTTGATTGATATTTTTTTATTTATGAAATAGAAAATGAGTGATGAAAATACAGAACGGGAAGCAAAACCAATGTACCCTTATCGTAAAGCAAGGATGGGGTATGCTTCACTTGAAAAAAAAATTGTACATATTTTAAATCTACTGTAATAATTTTGTTTGAAATAAAACAACGCCATAAACATGTTCCTAAATTTACATGAATATTGATGAATCAAAATCGAAATCCACTTCCATTCCATGCCATGTTCTATGGAAGGAGGGTCATGTAAATAAAGAGGGGAAACTGATAGATAAAAACACAAAAAAGTGTGGGAAACATGTGTATGTATGCCAAAATATAAATTTGTGTTTATTTAAATCGCTATTACATAAGAATGACTAATTATTTTCCTATATTTTCTATCTGACATAGTCGTAGGAATCAACAACACCCGCACTAGATGCAGACATAATTTCAATGGCCTTAAAGCATCCAGAATAGTATGGTCGCGTCAGAGGTGCGGGTTTTGGGGTGACACCCCAAACATATTTTCAGAAAGAAAAACAAGAAGAGGATAAAAATGAGGAAATGAAAAATATGAGATAAATAATAGCTATTTTTTAAAAAGAATTACAATACTATAGAGAGATGATAGAAAGTTTAATGGGGGGCAAAGAGAAGAAACAACTCAACAACAACCCATGCATGAAGATATCACCCCACCCAAACTAACTTTGAGGTGAGCCATTCCCATCAAAAACTTGACTTAGCCGAGGTAATCAATTTTCTAATAATTGTTTCTATGAAATGTGAATCACATAGACATTGATACCTTTCCAGTACTGATATTCTACATGGTGAAAGTGGTTGTGATTTATATTTATCAACTCCCACCTATCACCTTGTAGTGAGGTCTACGATGTTCAATATGCAAAACAACATGCTACACAATTGACCACTTCCAACATGTCATGTCAGAGTGTCGATTAACATAGATAATAATCCGAGCACCAAGATACATGTTCCAAATGATGATGATGACATTCATACAGTCAAAAAATCTGTTGGAACATTCATCACATGGACGTCAATTCTTGTAAAAAACATGTCAACAAGGAGGTATTCATTTCAATTTTATTTTTCAAGATTAACCTTTCACATTTAATGAAAAAAGTTTTGAACTAATGAATATTATTACAGAACAACAAAGGTAAGGGGTGAAATGAAATATTGACTCAAAACTATCTCAAGGATAAACCAACTAATTGAAGCGATCTACTAAGAGTACCTTCACCCCACCCATTCTATATCCATATTTAATATCATTGTAGGATCATGTGGATACAAAGTTGATAAATGGAAATACTAACATATTTGATTTTGAAAAAAATATATACAGAGAGGAGGAATCAGATTTCATTAGTGTTGACAATGTAGATGAAATTCTCAAGTATGAATGGCTAGGTGCCTTAGTTGTAAATGTATACATGAGGTATGTTTTCATGATTTGATTTTACAAAAGTTGATATACTATGATAATTATGAATAAATACATTTATTATTATTTTCAGGCGTATATATGAAAAACAATTGAATTTATTTCCCCATAAACAAAAATTCAGACTCGTTAGTGCTCACATCACCTATTCAAAAGAATAAATAAATGATGATAAAGAGGGTGAAATAATGTCATCCCTCATCAAATCGTTGGAAAATAAAATTATGGATGAAAGATTCTTTTTAATACCAACGATGCAGGGGTAAAACTTTAATATTTAATTATATCAACTATATTTTCATTTCTTTCATTACTTATTCCTTTTTGAGTTTTTAGGTAGCATTGGATGCTCATTGTGGTCAATTTGGATACTCCAAATATTTATTTTCTGAATTTAATGCATGGATATCCAACAAACCAACCATGCATGATGGAGTTTTTCAATTTTTAATACACTAGATCCAACATTTTAGAACTAAACATCTCCTTATATAATTTGTATTATCTTTTAATGAGGATTCTTTTATGATAGGGCAGTGCATCAATATTGTCTACTTCATGGAATGAATCTAGTGCCTAAGGACAAGAATACCTACACGATCTACAACTGGACAATTATCCTAGTATATATAATAATATTGGACTATCCAAACACATATCAAAACAAATTACTTATTTTTCTTGATGTTTTCGCAGTTTCCACAACAACAAAAACGGAAATGATTGTGGTTATTATGTTTATAAATTTATGAAATAGACCATATTTCATCAAAAAACTAGCATCCCTAAAGAGGTATTTTTGAAAATAGTTACTAGTTCATTTAAAATATTTATTAATCCTTTGTGTATTTATATTTTCTCAATACTGCCATGACTGTCGCAAAAACTCATATTCACAAGATGATATAGATGCGTTTAGAAATGAATGGGAAGAATACCTGATTGAAGATTGTACAAAATAGGATGAAGGTGAATTGCTAATACTTATGTTATCCTTATATGATCATTGATATCTCCCTTTTTTACACTTATTGAGCATCTATGATCACCCTTTCTTATGTTTCATATCATTAGGTTATGAAGAATGATTTTAGAAATGATTTTTCTTTCTAGTAAAGAATAACTTAATGAGAGACTCTTATGAAATAGTTCTTTATGTTTCCATGTTTCCAAAAGCACTAGACTTAAAATATTATGTCATGGATCATTTATATTCTTTATTTTGGTCATTTATGCTATTTTTTCTACTGATTTAGTGTGTTGTAAGAAAATTGGTTGTGCATCACTCACAAATTTTATAACAAAACTAAGGATAATTTGTGAACTTTACTAATGTTGGTTAACTACTTCTTAGCATAGCATCTGATCTGAACTTACAATCTAGCATCCCCATGATACTCTCATCCCACACCATATCTATGATATCATAATTCAACATTCACTTTTCCTTCTCTTCCTATAATAAATGATTACATGAAGAGAATGGAAAGTGAATGTTGAATGATGATATCATAGATATGGTGTGGGATGAGAGCATCATGGGGATGCCAGATCGTAAGTTTGGATCATATTCTATGCTAAGTGGTAGTTAACCAATAGTATTAAAGTGCACAAAGAATCGTTAGTTTATTTATTATCTTATATCTAGACCAAATAAACCTTCTGGAAATATGTAAAGGTAATGTTATGATATAATATCTCTATTTTAACGAAAAATTATATAATGAAACGTTGATTTGATTTTCATTATTCCTTATTGGGTTCATTTATTTTAGAATATTTTTGTCTATGTGAAATGCCTTTGTAGGAAGAGAAACAACATTGTGTCTGCTCAATCACAGAGGTAATCTTGATATTTTCACAATAAAAGAATTGTCTATAGAATTAATGCATTGTTTCATATTTAGTTTTAATTTATTTATTTTATGTAAGGAATATTAATCTACTCATATGTGATATCATTTTATGAAATGTTCAGGTCATTATAGTTGGTATCAGAGTAACTGGCCTATTCAAAAATGAGAAAACACATTCAGTTGTTTTGATACTTTAGGGATATGATCCATAAGTCATGTCTATGTGAACACAACTCCAACAGCACATCGAACAACAAATGATGAGATAAAATCACCAAAAATCTTAATCCATGTCACCTGACACCTCATTCCCCTATGATCATGTCCCAAAAATCATGATGGTTAACACTATCTCAAGTCTTGAGACCTATGACCTTGTCCTGACGAATTCATCACCTCAAATCACGATGACTAAGTTGCCTCAACCTGGTGATCATTGTCACTCCATGTATCTGAGCCAAGCCCCACCTAATGAACCATATCGCCCAAATCCAGACAATCAGCACCCACCTAAATCGAAAGGCCAAGCCCATTACATTCCCATGGAATCAAGTAACTAATATAACAATTCAATTTAATTCAAATTTACACTCGGCCTAAACTTTCAAAGTTAGTCCAAACCTCTTACCCAGTTTAACCAATCATAGTGAAGCAAGAGTATGCTCATAGGCATCTCATATAATCATTAGAACAATTTAATAACCATGTATTTAATTAATTGGTTTCTCGCTCTAACAACCCACACAGTGTATATGAATGCACCCCCAAAACACTCAAAAAATCAAGGAGAAAATTAGGAACCACCTACCTTATACTAGTATGTGCTAACTCATTTGATATCATCCTCAAAATCGATCCGAATCAGAAGAAAATAGAATTTTAGATGAATTCCCTGAAAATAAGAAAAAAGGGATCTCATGGACTTACTGCTCCATATGGTAAGATAAATAGAAAAGAGAATCTAGAAAATTGAAGGTATTATTGAGATGAATCTATATCCATTAATGGATCAAAGATCAAAGTCTGGATGATGGAGTTCCCTCAAAGCCTAGGGAGAAGGAAGATGTAGGAGATCCCTCTATTGTGCATTGTAAATGGGAATAAAGGGAGGAGAAAGAAGGAAATAGTGAATGAGGGAAAAAAATTAATTTCCCACTTTTTAATGGGCCACATGGTTTGGCCGCACAGTTTGGATAACCATGTGCCAATCGTACAATGCCCACTATCTAAGAACCACACTATGCACAGTTAGATGCATGATTTTCCAAACATTGGGAAAACGATGTGAATCACCTCTATTAAAAATTGAAGAGGTTTCACACAGCCATTCACCCCCACTTACATAGTTTTCAAAGACCTCCATGTGTAGCTAAATCCCAACTACCCACTCCTGGTACTGCTTTCAATCCGACCTCAGATCCCTGAGTCTGCCCTATTATCTAGCTCTCACATGTCTGATAAGGCTTCCTATAGAACCTCTCCAAATGGATCATCTAGTTGCAAGAATGACACTACTTCAGAACCTTATCACATTGCGTCTGAACGTGCCCTGGATTCCTACACTAAAAGAATAGTATTGTAAACCCACTCCTCTGAATTTTGTCTACCCTCAGCG
The DNA here is from genome assembly GCA_963277665.1 of Viscum album. NCBI lineage: Eukaryota > Viridiplantae > Streptophyta > Magnoliopsida > Santalales > Viscaceae > Viscum > Viscum album. The sequence goes on from OY728122.1 coordinate 182,831,356, forward strand.
TCTTTAAACGAAGTGTTCAAAGAATCTAGCCTCAAAATCCTTCTAAGATAATCCCTTGTGTCTGCATGCCTATACATATACATCCCACAAGCATTATGTCTTTCCTCTGAGAATGTATGTCACTAGCCTCACCCTACGACCTAGGGTGCCTCGAGCTGGTCAAAGATACTTTGTACAAACCCTATCATGTTCTCTATTGTTTATAGTCCACCTTCACTCTGAAATAGTGATGGGTGCTAAGACTGGAACTCTCAAGTCAAGTATTCCATAGATGGATCATCTCCCTATGATCCCCTATCGATGCCCTATATAAAACAAACCAGGCTCACCATGAGCTTCTCATCAATACATGGCCCAAATTTTTCCATCTATAGCTTTTCCATCTGTAGCTTTCTCGCCTGTACTGAATCTTGTACCTAGATATCATGATCATCCCGACCCTTCGGGGCCTCATCCCATGAACACTTAAGCAGCACCGTATTACCACCCTCCTGACACTCCACTGAATCCCATCTAGGTGGCATCCCACTGAATACCAATCATGATGGTCAAACAACCATATCATTGTATATATACAAATATCGCCAATAGAAAATGTTGTAATAGGTAACACATCCCATGACCCTTACACACCCTTACCATGCAATGTCACACAACATCTATTCTCAAGGCCGCTTACCTACCCATATCAAGGTTAGGTGTCAAGTATCATCTAGTCTTATGGCCCCCTACCAACCCACATTAGAGTTAAGTGTCACATATAATCTGGCCTCATGGACCCTTGCCTACCCATGATAAGGACAGAAATCAAATCTCATGTATCAATTTGGGTAAGCTAAGTATAATTACACTGAAGAGGCTATACAGAAAAAACACCATTTAGTTTCTTTGTTGACACTTTAAAAAACTCACCCTCAATCATCATCTATGCCTTCCCTTTCCAGGGTCAAGACCATATATCAGATTCATATAAATTCACATACAGATCTCATTGGAACCACATGTTTGGGTTGGCTGAGTAGAATTCCACCAAAAGGGGATAAGTAAGAAAATACTATTTAGATTCTAAACTAACACTTTAAACAGTCCAACCTCTCTTAGCTCAATCTAGGTTCCCAATGAGAATTGTAACACCCCAACCCTAGTTTCCCAGAGTCAGGGCATTATTACATAACATTGGTATGATCACAAGGGATCAAATCCCGAATGACCAATCAGTTTAGTATCCTTGGAAGTACTAGATACATACATAATTTTTACATTACATTATGAAATGAAAAACAACTACATTTTGTCTCCTCTGAACACAATAATATACCTTAGACTATCCCTGCAGGTCAGTAATAATACACTTCGTCACATCCTGGAAAAAATAAAACATATAAAGGGGTGAGCTCAGGTGCTTAGTAAGGATAACAATATAGCGGAAACTTTCATAAATAATAATGAAAATTTAAGGTAATGTATAAGACTAAAACATAAGCCTTTTAAACTTAAACTTCAGCATAATATGGGAAATATAATTCAAATAATGTTATTTACTTATTCACATGGATATTCTACTAGTAGAATAATCACATGAAATATTAATAGCCAATTTCATATTGATGGAATCCATAATTCCATACATCATAACCACATAGTCAAGGCCTTGTGCCAAGACAACAAATAATATTTTTTTCAAGGCCTTATTCCAAGACACTATTTTGTCTCATGAGACCTACCGATTCATCGAGGAGCTGTAGCAGGCTCCACCCATCACTTACTAAGTCCAATTCATTCCTCATATGAAAAGGTTGAAACATAACATAAACATTTGTATTAAAACTAGAATAAGAAATTTTAATACTTTAACCATAAACCATGAATGGTATAAAAATAACACATCCACAGTCAAACATATCACAAAACCATCAATACAATATGGAAAATTGTATAATAATGAATCAACTTCAAACAAGTGTAAAATCCATCAAAGGATGTTGACATAGATGAAATCAAAACTATTTGCAAAAATATCTCTTTCTATTTTGAAATCATTTAAAAGTAACATGATTATTAAAGAAAACATTTATTTTAAAAACATTATTATAATCTTGTAATGGAATATTTGAAGATGTTATAATGGTGGAAAATATCTTCACTCACCGTATAAGTTAAAAAAACATTATTTCCTTAATTTTGTCGAAAGGGTTGTAAAGGACCTTGTTTGGAAAACGACAGAAAGATTACTTTATAAAAATTCTATAAAAATTAAAACAAGGGAATAAATGACTTTAACCCATATTCTAAGAAATAGTAAAAATGTTTTGGGATACATTTTTAAGAAACAGTATGTGGATGATAAAGAGGTCACAATAGATACTCACGTATAAATAAACTCAGATAACGAAGAGATAATAGAATTAACCCTTAACTTGTACTTTTCCTTGATAGAGGGTATGTTAACATCCTGTATAATAGTTAAATCATTGTTATTAAATTATACAAGTACCACATACATAAATATAATATCATATATTATCTTCTAATATTTCTTTGTTAATAATATTTCAGTAGTATCATTGTTTCGGGTGTTAACTAGTTTGTTTTCCTTTATATGGTTGGTTATGTAAGACATGTTTTTTTATGTATAGGATGAATTATATTCATATACAGAATGATATTAAGTTCATAAACATTATTTTTAACCATAAAATGAAAATTATTCTTGAATGGTTATGACGGGGAATGAATTTAATCTCGTTCGTGGAGACGGTAATCTGTACGTACGCACCAGCGACAATATCATTCTATTGATTGTGAAATTGTATGTAATTGGATGGTATATCATATATACAGAATCATTAACATGTTAAATTTATTATTTATATCATTTATACTCATTATTATACCCATCCAAATAATGAAGTGTTTGAATAACAAACTACACCACAACGTGGAGACAGTAAGGCGTACGTACTCACGTATGGTGACTTTTTATTCATAGGATGGATAGAATAATGAATATGGTTGTACCATATTTATAATAAAATCACAGTATGTATAAGGTACTAGAGTTATTATTTTTATATGGAAACAAAACAGAAATAGGAAGTTGAAGAAGAAAAGAACTTTGAAAGAGGTGATGAAATTATTACCTCTTCTTCAGGTTCTTCCTTTTGATTTGATCAAAAGGGATCGTTAGGTTGGATTTATGATCAAAGTAAGGACTATCGGTTGAAGTGATGGTAGTTTGAAGGATATTTGATCAGGGTTTGGCTGACCCAAATGGATTTGGAGGTGTGATTTTGAGGGAAGGGGAAGTACCCTTTTATAAGAGAGGTGAGGGTCACTTTAGGAAAAGCTAGAAATATTATTTTATTATACAATCATATTCAGTTTATAATGGCTAAAAATGGATTTTTTTTGTGGATAAGGTGGTTATGGGTCTAAAAAACTCTCAACCAATAGGTTTTATATAGGTTTAGGTCACCATATTAACCTTATCTTTTATATTTAACTCTTAGTTAAATAGTTTATCTTTTACCATGTATTCTTGTATTATTAAAAAATGGTTAGTAAACTTACTATAAAAATACAAGAGAACCCCAAGTAGTTCATTATTGATATATCTAACCTTATATAAGTTTTTTGGCCGAATCTTATATATTTAGGAATATTATGTCAATTAATAATATAGTATTTGTTTTAAAAATTCATTTATGTCAATTTTAACACTATTTGGTATTCTGTTTTTATGAATGTCATTAAAACTTTATCACTTTGAAAAAAAATTATTTAATCAACCCTAACATGTCATATTAAAATATAAAATTCTTTGAATACATCAAAATACTCCACTTACAATTATATTATTATATATAATATCAATTATTTTAATCTTTTATTAATAATGTAATTACTTCATCATCATTGTGTCATAAATAAATTTAATTATTTAATGTCTAAAAATTATAAATAAAATACCAGTATGTAGGAAATATTTTTATCTTTATAATTAATATTTATAGTCGAATTTATCATATGTATAACCCTATATTAAAAATATTTTAGTTATTAAACTTTGAATTTAACACTTTTAACTCTTCTTTAAATAAAATAATAATAAATGTCATAATCTAATTCAAGTGGACAAAAAGGATCATATTTTATTCCTAAGGTTGATTTTGGTTGAAATACACTTATTCAATAGAATTAGGACTTGGTAGATACTCACGTATAAACAACCTCGGATAATGAAGAGATAATAGAATTAACCCTTAACTAGTAATTTTCCTTGATCGAGGGTACGTTAAAATAATGTATAATAGTTAAATCATTGTTATTAAATTATACAAGTACCACATACATAAATATGATATCATATATTATCTTCTAATATTTCTTTGTTAATAATATTTCAGTAGTATCATTGTTTCGGGTGTTAACTAATTTTTTTTCTTTTATATGGTTGGTTGTGTAAGCCATGTTTGTTATGTATAGGATGGATTATATTCGTATAATGAATTATATTAAGTTCTTAAACATTATTTTTAATCATAAAATTAAAATTATTCTTGAATGGTTATGACGGGGAATGAATTTCATCTCGTTCGTGGAGACGGTAATCTGTACGTACGCACGACCGACAATATCATTCTATTGATGGTGAAATTGTATGTAATTAGATGGTATATCATATATAAATAATCATTAACATGTTAAATTTATTATTTATATCAGTTATACTCATTATTATACCCATCCAAATAATGAAGTGTTTGAATAACAAACTACACCACGACGTGGAGACGGTAAGGCGTATGTACTCACGTATGGTGACTTTTCATTCATAGGATGGACAGAATAATGAATATGGTTGTACCATATTTATAATAAAATTACAGTATGTATAAGTTACTAGTGTTATTATTTTGGTATGGAAACAACAAAGAAAGAGGAATTTGAAGAAGAAAAGAACTTTGAAAGAGGGGATGAAATTATTACCTCTTCTTCGGGTTCTTCCTTTTGATTTGATCAAAAGGGATTGTTAGGTTGGATTTTTGATCAAAGTAAGGACTATCAATTGAAGGGAGGTTGGTTGGAAGGATATTTGATTAGGGTTTGTCTGAGCCAAATGGATTTGTAGTTGTGATTTTGAGGGAAGGGGAAGTACCCTTTTATAAGAGAGGTGAGGGTCACTTTAGGAAAAGCTAGAAATATTATTTTATTATACAATAATATTCAGTTTATAATGGCTAAAAAGGATTTATTTTTGTGGATAAGGTGGTTATGGGTCTCAAAAACTCTCAACCAATAGGTTTTATATAAGTTTAGGTCACCATATTAACCTTATCTTTAATATTTAACTCTTAGTTAAATAGTTTATCTTTTACCATGTATTCTTGTATTATTAAAATAAATGGTAAGTAAACTTACTATAAAAAACCAAGAGAACCCCAAGTGGTTCATTATTGATATATCTAACCTTATATAAGTTTTTTGGCCGAAACTTATATTTTTAGGAATATTATGTTAATTAATAATATAGTATTTGTTTTAAAAATTCATTTATGTCAATTTTGACACTATTTGGTATTTTGTTTTTATGAAAGTAATTAAAACTTTATCACTTAGAAAAAAATTATTTAATCAACCCTAACATGTCATATTAACCTATAAAATTATTGGAATACATCAAAAGTATCAATTTTCAATTATATTATTATTTATAATATCAATTATTTTAATCTTTCATTAATAATGTAATTACTTCATCATCATTGCGTCATAAATAAATTTAATTATTTAATGTCTAAAAATTATAAATAAAATACCATTATATAGGAAATATTTTTATATTTCTAATTAATATTTATAGTCTAATTTATCTTATGTATAACCATATATTAAAAATAGTTTAGTTATTAAAATTTGAATTTTACACTTTTAACTCTTCTTTAAATAAAATAATAATAAATGTCCTAATCTAATTCAAGTGGACAAAAAGGATCATATTTTATTCCTAAGGTTGATTTTGGTCGAAATAAACTTATCCAATAGAATTAGGACATGTTTTAGGGTAATTATAATATCATTTTTACCTTTAAATACCCTATTTACTTTTAAACATGGTCAAAAAAATTCAAAAGTTACTATTCACCAAAAAGTATTTTCATCTTATTGAACCAAATTTTACTTAATGATCTCAACCGTGTCTCTTGGATTTTTGAAATTCAATTCACAGAAGTGGTAAAATTATGTTTTATGGAAATTTACAAATGTGCCTAGAAGGTGGATAAAAGATAGTAAAAATTTCAATAAAAGTTTATATATCTAATCTTATTATAAAATGAATCCAATGAATTACATTGAACTTATATAGGTATTATGTATCTATTTTGACCTAAAATAAATTGAATTAAAATATATAATTATTTAAATAAAAAGTAGGTTTTAAACAATAACGCGGTGTTTTTCACTATTCATCAAAAATTGAATGTTTTTAGAAAAATACCAAAAACTCACCCTAAGCTAATTTTGATATTCCAAATCCAAAAATGAAGTCCATTTAGAAAAATAAAATTTATAAAATTTCAAAAATTGGATATTACTATTCATAATGGCTAGTTTGATTGGTCTGGTGTGCTAGAACTCGAAGTTGTGTACAACACAAGCTATTGCATTATTCAAAGAGAAGTGTACCATGAAAGCTTGGGGTTTTACAAAAATCATAAGAAATCATACATCATATGAGCCAACATGCCTATCATGATGCGTAATCAAACCTCCCTTGACATACTGGGCCAAGAGACAAAATCCACATAATAGCTAAATATCACACCCAAGTGTGCCACCTGAGGTGGAAATAAAATAAACTATAAAAGAGAAAATTAAAACATCAATTTAATGTTGTTGGAAAGTTAGTTTTTCCCCTATGTATGGGGTTGAAATCACCCAAACATAAGATCTGTACCTAGTCCTGACATACTCAAAAGAAAAATTGACATACTCAAAACTGAGCAAACCCATTTGGATTGTTTTAATATTTTAAAACAATGATCTATGACTCATTTGTGATGTGTAGTAATAAACCCCACCTCAATACGATACACAGTGTGACCGGTATAACTCCAAATGTGTCTTTTTTATTAAAAATTGACATTTTATTAATGTATTCTTTCATATTAATGTTTAATTTATTTCATTATTGTATTACTACAAAAATATTTGTTTTCTTATATAGGTGGATTTTTTTTCTTGAGTTCAGATGCTTTTTTCAGCAACTAATACCATAGAAGAAAATTTTTGAGAGGGGATCACGGATGAAAAAAGGATGGAACATTAAAGTTTTAAATTGTGTGTTGGATAGTTTTAATTGTAACCATATAAAACAATGTTTGAAATGTATATAGATGTGTGTGTTTTTGTATTCATGATGTTAGTTAAATGTATATAGTATTGTTTGTGAAACTCTTATGTGCGTTGTTTCATTCTTCTGCTCTTTGTTTGTGTGTAGGTGCGATTTTGTGTAGCTATTTTGTGTGCAGGTGTTGTTTTGTGTTGTTTTTGTGCAGGTGATGGGTGTGATGGTAAATAAATAGCACATCATAGGTAAGTCGGCCTTTATAAGTGCTATTTTGAGCGCTGATAAAGGTGGCCCTTTTTCAGTGCTTTTTAGCATGGATAAAGGGCCCCCTTTATCAATGCTTTTTTAGCACTGTTAAAGGGGACCCCTATCTTCACCATGATTAACATCGCTTTTCTAGCACTATTAAAGGTGGTTTCGAGCACTGATAATAGCCTTATTTGTAGTTGTGATAGAGGGACATCAAAATTTGAGATGTACCTAGTTGCAACTCTATCCCAAACTTGACATCGCGTTAGGGGGTTGTGTCTCAACCACATCTGGGAAAGCATACAAGAGCTACCTCAAAACCTTGGTAATAATTTCTTTTTGATCTTCCACTAGATGTACTTCCAATAGATAAAAAGAGGCTCCATTTTCCTACCACCCATCTGATAAAATCACTCGCCAATGAATACTACTTGCTCTCCATCCACATATAAAAATGAAACACTCCTGTGAAAATAGTTGATGAATGCATGTACATAATACATATAGTCTATTATAAGGAAAAATTGTATGGATATATCTGTATCAATAAGAAATCTCCCATTAACCAGTGTTTCCCTTTCGCCATCCTACATCACCAGCACAAATAAAACAAACTAGCCTAAACTCCAACTAGTTTATATAACACCAGTGGATTTAAAAGCCTCTCCACATCCAGTCCCAATTCATGGAACAAAGTAAGAGAAATAAAGTATTTTGAATCACCTAAATCAAACTAGGCACAAACTAGGTTAAATGATAATCTTATCATATATCTAACAACCTATGGTCGTGGTGGCACCACTGACTCCAATGCATGAACCTGGCCACACCTAGATCCCATACCCCTCTACTACTGGCCTCCAAAACCATACTATATCCTTTGTCCTAAAATAGGGGGACCATCATGAGGCTTCCCCATTTCAACTCTATCTTCCTTCGGCTTCTAAACAAGCATCGATGGTCCCTATAGTTGAAACTTCATCGGAGGAAACTAATACTACTGCAGAAAAGTGGCATAAATTTCCCTATGAAACTAACCTCCTTGAGAGTTTAGACACTGATAAAGGAAGTGTACATGTCCCTTGAAAACATAGAACAAAACTGGAAGCTCTGAAAGGTGCTTGGTAGCCACCTACCTAAGAAGGATGAGAAAAGATCTGTCATGGTCAATTCCCCATTGTGGAAACCCCGACTGCCTAAACATCCATAACCCACTGCCTAATGCTCTTCTCCTCAATACTCACTACTGTCCACTCTTTTAATGATCAACTCAATAACCTATGACTTTTTTTGTACCTCTAGGTATATATAAAGCATAAACATGGTGACAACATACGTAGTAATAGGGTGAAACACCTCCTCAAGACACTACACTCTAGACTCCTCATCTAGAAAGGAATCTAGGGAAAAACACAAGAGGTCCATAAAATTTATCCTGAGATCTCACCACTTAGGATCCCCTCCCAAAGAGATATAAACTCTTATCGTTTCTCTAACTTTTCCATTGAAGAAGGCAACAAAAAATGGAAATCCTTTTAAAATTCTTCTAACAACACATCCACCTCCTTTTGATCAATAAGATATAGTGTCCACCACTGATTAAAAAATCATCACTACTGACTAAATTCCACTGGTACCCAAAACTTAGGCTGATATCAAATCAGGATGAAAGTGATCTCTACCTCCTCCAACTATTTCTCTATCTACATATCCAAAACACTCCCCTTATACTTTCCTAAACTATTCCTCTAAAAGGCATGAAAATCCCAATTTCATGCATTATCCTCCTATGTTGGGTCAATCCTTTGAAAATCAATCAGATCAACCTATTGGACCTCAAATTCCCGATCCACTTGTGGATGATGACCAAGATTCATTCTTAAAAAACAATGAGTAATCCTAAGCTCAGTAGCAAGGAATATTATCAGATGTTTATTTAATTAATTACTTTATTCAGTTAAATTCTAGAAATAAACCAATTCATACACAAACACAATAAATCATGATTCATGTACCTCTCCTCGGTCTCTACCCTACAAATAGGTCAACCTCACTTGTTCATTCAATAAGCTCTGATTATATGCACTGAATCATGGAGGGGCTTAAAATCTTGTATCCTAGCCAGCCTTCCTGGACTATGTGATTGTCCACTAAATTAGGATAATATTCATTATTAATATATATAATATTCATGAGCTTTATTAATCATAGACACCATTTTAGTTCATTTTACACTTCGAACATCATTTCACATTATGATTGTAAGTCCTTCTTAAAATTCACTATTACATGGTACATTTTTTAACATAATTTAAAGTACCCAAAGATCTTTATTTTATTTTCATATTTAATTTTTATGTTTCTAATTACATTGGGAAAAATTCATACTTTTTGATTACTTGAAGATTCATATTGGAAGACCACCAAAGTTGTCCTTAAACAAACACCATTCTAGGTGAAGTGAACTGGACAATAACCCAATAAAACTATTATATCGTCCAAGATCCAAGACCAATAATTAGTAAAATTGAACTTAATATAGAGAAAATCATGGGGAACATTTATTCCAATAGTTACAAGATCTAATTATGAGTTCTAAAGGGAGTTCCAAGCGGCCCAAGTTGGAGATAATATTTTGGGCCAGATTCTGCGGCCTAGAAAAACAGCCCACCGATTTAATCATATCTCGACAACAAAAAAATTTTATGGGATGAAATTTTACATAGATATGAGAAACATATAGATATTAATTTATTATTATATTAAACACTCCAATTATGCCATCTATAAGGTCATATATGCACCTCTTTTCAGTTGATGCAAGTTGGATGCAACTTCAGGTCAAGTGGTGGAAAAGTCTCCTCTCCCTTACTTTCCACCACCCTAGGCCTACCATACTCAAGTGGGATGATTTGTATTGTTGGGATATAGGACCAAGGCTTCAAAAATACATATTTAAGGTGGTTTTGTTAAATGATTTTTTGATCTTGGGTTCTTTCTTTTATTGTAATGTTATGCTGCATTTTTGTCGTCTCAAGTTTGTCTTTCACATTTAAGTTATTCTAATTCATATTAGTTTCTTAATAAAAGTTCTTATTCTCCTCTTATTATGTTATTATTCATATCACGTTGATACTGTTGACTCAAGGTGTTAATTTATTCACACCAAACCTTTTGAAATTGTCACATAATGGTAGAGTGATCATTATTTCATAGTTTTTTTTACTTCTTCAATTCCTCTCTCATGAGTCTACTTCCCACTTCCATTGAAACCATAGAATAAATGGAGGGATAAAATGATTATGGGTTGATCCAAGAGAGTATAAAGGTTCTGGATTATATGTTATTTCTCACTCCATTAATTTCTAATGACTTCTTTTAATTGAGAATTTTTTTGCAGATATTTAAACTCCTTCATCCTTGTTGAATTTAAGGCCACACTCTTCAAGTTCTAATACGAACATTTACATTGAAGTGATAAAAACTTTGATCCTTAAAGTGTATAGGTGATTAGTATTAAGGTGTGTAGGTATTAAACCAGTAAGTGATGATGTTGTTTGATCTTCTTAAATGAACCCATCTCAAATATAAGAAATTGAAATAGTTGAAAAATGAATGCATCCAATCCACCCCAAGTGATAACCTAGGATAAAATAATTCTTTTAAATTGAATTCACTTAAGTATATTAGTGTTAAATTAAACCCATATAAAAATAAACCCAAGTTGGCCACTTCATATCCAAAAAATATCCATAGAATGTACATGTTTTTTGGATACTTATTAGGTCTCCAAAGATTCGACAACCCAAGCTAAACTATAAGCGACCGCTTAACCCTAAAATCTTAGGTAAATTTGGTCGAGACCAAATTTTGGTGTTGTTTCTAGGGACCCAATTAATTCATCTCAACACCCATTATATTCTCCCACATTTCTTCTATTCTCACCCAAATTATCTTATCTTTTCCCATTCTCATTTTTTTTCTTTAGCGCATGTCCGCCTATACACGTGACCAATCAAACCGTCTAGTTAGGGTGGATAGTCCTGGGGTTGCGGAGTCAAGTACACCAAGGAAACTCTTTCCATTAGATTATAATATTCCTAATACTCTAGAGTCAAAAATTGAGCCCATTTCAATGAAATTTCTTCAAAGAAACCAACTAATAAACCCAGGTGGGAACCAAAATGGAAATCCAAATGAGGCATCCACAAACATAGGGAATGTAGTCGATCAAACAATGAATGACTACCTCACACCTTCCTGGACCAATGCCCACTCATTAATTATGAATAATTCCCTAGGATATTATAACTACATATTTAAACCCCATGTCCTAAACCACCTTCTCACATTCCATGGAATGGAGTCCGAGATGCCCTACCTTCACGTAAAGGAGTTCAATGACATTGTAGAAACCTTGTGTCCCCACATAAACTAGAATCATCTAAGATGAATCTATTTCCTTTTTCTTTAAATTATTTATCTAAAAATTGGCTAAAAAATATGTGACCATCATCCATAAACTCTTCAGACCAATTAAAAAGATAATTCTACAAAACATACTTTCCCCACCACAAAACAATTTCACTTAAAAAGAGAATACAAATTTTTTTTGAAAAAGAGGTAGATTCATTATATGAAACATGAGAGAGGTTAAAAGACACCCTAAAAATGGTTCCAAACCATGTTTTTTCTATTCCCGAACAAGTGATAATTTTCTTTGGAGGGTTGGGGCTGGGGAACAAACAATTCATTGACATGATGTGTAGTGGGACCTTTAAAAACAAAGCCTCAAATGATGCTTATGAGTATCTAGAAATCATTTATGAAAAAATAAAACATGGGGAACATAACCTTAATATGAGAATCCACCCAAATCTTGTATAATTCACACACTTATGTAGGATTAAAGCCTTAGGGTTAAACTTTCTGCCCTCACTGGGAAGGTTGAGGTGATAGATCTTAGGAAGGTCCATGAAATTCAAACTTTTGACCCTATTTGCACAATTTGTGACAAACATGATCACAAGAATGACAACTTTCTAACCATCCCTTCCATTAAATATATTATTCTAGGAGGAACAAGAGTGGAGGTCAATGCTCTGAACTTTAAGAATCCACAGTACCCAAACACATTCAATCCAAGGTACAATGACCATCCAGGATTCCATTGGAAAGATAACCAACAACCCAACCAATAACCTAGTCACCCAAAAGGACCAAACCCCTACCCTCCAAAAAATTTTCAAAACCATAAACAGTTACAAAAAAAACTAGTCTAATACCAACACCCTCCTATCTAATACCAATAACCCATCCAGCAACCAATTCAACAACCAATCTAACAACCAAATTATCCTCCTGGGATAAACCAACCATCACAAGCCCCTACTCAATCTGTCCATCTTCCAATCCTTGAGAAGTTGTGTAAACAAATGGAGAAAATGAACTCAAAAGTATCATCCCTTAAACATGAACTAAAAACCATAAAAATTGGGAAGTCATCCAAGCCTACTAAGGTGGTACCATCCTCAACTTTAAGGGGAGAATCTAGTTACACACAAACCTCTAATGAACAACTCAAAGCAGTGAATGTTTTAAGAAGTGGGAAATCCATTGTGAAACCTAAAAAAACTATTCCAGAACCATTAAAATATTCAACAACATATGAAAATTATGAAGAACCAAACACGGATTCTGAAAAAAAAAATGAGAATGTGAAGGAACTACAACCACACCAAACAATCAAACAACCTGCTCCCTTCCCCCAATTCATAAGAGGAAAATATAAACTTGAATTGAATGAAACTTTGAAGGAAATATTCTCTCAGGTTAAGTTGAACATCCCCCTTCTATATGAAATCCAAACCATTCTTTCCTACTCAAAGTACCTTAAGGACTTTTGTACTTTTAAAAGGAATTTTTCATATAAAAACCAAGTCCTTTTGGATGCTAATGTGAGTACCGCCATTCAAGGGACCATTCCTCCAAAGTTGAAGGACCCAGGATGTCCATAAATCAATGTTGAGTTAGGAGAGAACAAAATTTTCAAGGCCCTTTTTGATCTGGGAGCCAGTGTGAACCTCATTCCTTATGCCATGTGTTTTTAGTTAGGGCTAGAAGAACTCCAACCCACATTTTTTCACTCTTCAACTTGTTGAACATAGTGTTTGAGTTCCTAAGGGGATATTAAAGAATATTTTGGTGAAAGTTGAAATTTTCATTTACCTAGATAACTTCATTATCCTTGACAATCACCCAATCTTAGGTCCTAGGGAGCAAACCCCAATCATCTTTGGTCATCCCTTCCTTGAAATAATCAACTCAGTTATCCGAGTCTGAAATGGGAACATGACCATCACCTTTGGAAACATGAGTCTATAATTGAACATCTAAAATGAAAACTCTCAAATTTGGGATGGTGTAGAGTTCCATGAGGTTAATTGAATTTATAGTTTTGATAGTGAACTCAAAGAAAATCAAGGAATTACTAAAGTATATTTAAGTCAAGAATAGATTGATTTTCTTTGTTCACATGAGATAAATGTGTATCCTTGGCTTGAATCTCATTTAGATAGCTCTATTTATGATTTTATAGAATCACAAATTTATGATACCATTGATGAAATCAATAACATTGAGTCCATACCCATTCATGACACTGATCTGTCCAATTTAGTGGATGAAAATTCTGTTCACCAGGAACCAATTCTATCAAGAAATCTGAACAAAGAAACTGAGTTCAATACAAAGTCCCATCCTTTCTTGGAAAGTGATAACCAATATGATATCTAATTTAAGTTCCTACCTTTATCACTCGAGTATGAATTCTTAGGGGACAATTGAGGCATTCTTGTTTTCATTTCTTCCTCTCTTGAATCCAATCAAGAGATGATGTTACTAGATGTCCTAAGAAATCATAAGAAAGCAATTCGATGGACCCTTTATAATATCTCTGGGATTATCCCACTCATTGGAACTCATAGAATTGTTCTTGAATCTAAATCCATACCATGTCTTCAACCTCAGCAGAGACTCAGTCCAAATATTATGAAAGTGGTAAGGAAAGAACTTCTTAAGTTGTCGAAAGTGGGTATCATCTACCCTATTTCTAAGAGTGAGTGGGTAATCCCAAATAAATTTGTACCAAAGAAAGATGGAATTAATATGATCACCAATGAGGATAGTTACCTTCTCCCCACAAGGGTCAGTAGTGGATGGAGAGTCTATATTGACTATAGGAAGCTCAACTCTTCTACCAAGAAAGACCATTTCCACTTGCCCTTTATTGATCAAGTCTTTGAGTGAGTAGAAGGTCATAAATTATATTACTTCCTAAATGGATTATTAGGGTATAATCAAATCTATTTATCCTTAGAGGCTCACAGAAAAACAACCTTCACTTGTCTATTCGGCACTTTCGCCTTAAAGTGCATTCCCTTTGGGTCATGTAATGCCCCTAGTACCTTCCAGCGGTGCATGATGGGAATATTCTCGGACATGGAGGGGGATTGTTTAGAGGCTTTAATGGATAACTTTTCCATATTTGAGGATACTTTTGAGGGATAAATTCTGAATGTTGAAAGGGTTTTGTCAATATGTGAGGATAATAATCTCATCCTAAATTGGGAAAAATTCCATTTTATGGTAAATGAAGGACTTGTTCTAGGATATATGGTCTCTGGTAGAGGGATTAAAGTTGATAAAGCTAAGGTCGACATCATTCATCACCTTCCCTCTCCCAAAACTGTTAATAAAGTTAGGTCCTTCTTAGGACATTCTGGTTTCTATAGAATGTTCATTTGGAATTTTAGCTATATTTCTTGACCACTTTGTGCTCTATTGGTGAAATATGCTCCATTTTTTAGGGACATAAAGTTGTGAGGAATCATTATCTACACTCAAGTAATCTCTAATCTCTCCACCTATCATTCAATCTCCAAATTGGAAACTTCCTTTTGAGCTCATGTGTGATGTGAGTGACTTTGATATAGAAGCAGTCTTAGGACAACAGTATGAGAAAACTCCACGTGTCATTGCTTATGCAAGAAAATATTTAAATTATGAACAAATCAACTAAACCACCACTGAAAAAGAGTTTCTGGTTGTTGTCTTTTCCATATAGAAATTTAGGTCCTATCTCTTAGGATCACCCATCATTGTCTTCACCGACCATTCAGTCCTAAAATACCTTTTCCAAAAACAAGATGTCAGGTCTAGATAGATTAGGTAGGTCCTTATTATTTAAGAGTTAGATTTAATCATTAGGGATAAAAAGGGTGTTGAAAATTTTGTAGCTGATCATTTCTCTAGGATGGAATCCAAAGACAACTCACATCACCTTTCTATTTCTGATTCATTTCCCGACGAGCATCTAAATTTTGTGAGTGATTGCCCATGGTATGCTGACATAGAAAACCATTTGGGGATGGGTGACATCCCAAAATTCTTAGATATCCAAGATGATATGAAATTACTTTATAATGTCAAACACTATGTTTTTTATGATCCTTACCTCTTCAAGTTCTGTCCTGGTCAAATCATTAGGAGATGTGTTCCCGAGTCTGAGCAAGAGTCCATTCTAAAATTTTGTCATGGAGAGGCATGTTGAGGCCACTTTTCCATAAATAAAACCATGGAAAAGTTCCTCCAAAGTATTTTATACTAGCCTAACCTCATTAAAGATTCCTTCCAATTCTACAAAAGTTGTCCTCAGTGTCAACAACTAGGATCCATTACCAAAAGGAATCAAATTCCCCTCACTCCCATTCCAGTCATCGAAATATTTGATTGTTGGGGAATTTATTTCATGGGACCCTTCATAAACTCTAGGGGATACCTCTACATCCTCTTAGCTGTTGATTATATCTCGAAATGGGTTGAGGCCATTAACACCAAGTCCAACGACCATCATGTTGTGATCTGATTTCTAAAATAGCACATATTTTCTCGATTTGGAATTCCTAGGGCTATACTTAGTGATCGAGGAACCCCTTTCTGCACCTCCCACTCTCTTCACTCATGTCTAAGTGTGGGATTTCTCATAAAGTTTAAACTACATACCATCCTCAAACCAATGGTCAAGTTGAGTTAGCGAATATGAAGATTAAGAAAATTCTTGAAAAATCTATTAATCCCTATAGGAAATATTGGTCTGAGAAACTCTTGGATACGCTTTGGTCATATCATACAGCATTCAAAATCATCCAATTCATGTCACCATATAGGTTGGTTTATGGAAAATAATGCCATTTACCTATTGAAATTGAGCATAAGGTGTTTTGGGAAATCAAAAAAATGAATTTTGACATTTCTTTGGCTGAAGCAAAGAGGAAATTAGATCTTAATGAACTTGAGGAACTTTGTATGGAGGCTTATGAAAATTCAAGAATAAATAAATCTAGAGTTAAACGCTGCCAATAGAGAAATCTCAATGGTAAACACTTTGAACTGAGAAAATTCATGCTCTTTTATAGTTCAAAACTTCATTTACACTAGGGAAAGCTGAGGTCCAGATGGTAAGGTACATATATAGTGCATAAGGTATACCCCCAAGGGGAAATATAGATTCAGGATCCCACAAGTGGTTGCATTTTCAAGTTCAAGGGTCATAGGTTAAAACCATTAATTGAATAATTCAATAATTAGGAAATAGTGGTTGAGTTAACTGATCCAACCTATGAACTAGTAAAAAATTGATAGATTTAGGATCCATATCAAGCAAATGATGTTAAACAAAAGCACTGCCAGGTTGGAAACCCATGGTTTTCAGGTTTCTAATCATTGTGGATCATATTTATTTTTCAAATAGGATTAATGAATTATTTTGATATTTAAAAAAATAATCAATAAACTTGAAATATGATAGTTCCTTAGACTATTGACATGTTCTTCTATTATGAGTAAGGATGGGTATGAAAGAGGAGTTCCATATCCATCCTTGTCACATGGTGTTATCCTTGAGTAATACCTTACCTATAAATTTTAAAAGAAGACAATGTATTATCAGTTTATTTTATTTTTATGTGTTTTTAGGTTAAAATAAAAATACAAAAAAAATTAAAATTAAAAAAAATTAAAATTCCACATAGTAGGTCGTGGGGAAAACCCTATCACAATTGACGAAGCCGCAAGGACGTAAACCCGGGACCAAATGGAGACAGGGGAGTGCGCCTACCACTAACCTATGGCTTATAGTGTTGCATTCTTCTATTTTATTTATACAGATACTTATATTTTAAAATGTATATATCCACACACACACACACACACACACACACATATATATATATTATAGTTTTAACTTGTTCTTAGTATCGGTCTTTGGTATACTTAAATAAACAGGTGTTTTTCCCTTTCTTTTTGTTTTTGTTTATTTAAAGGAACCTCAAGGGGTTCCCATTGTGTTCTAATTGTGTTGGTGTGTAATATTCAGGGGCTACTAAGATTGGTGTATTTTTAGTCAATTAATATTTCCTCCCGGTGTACAAACACAAACTTCCATCATTTACGAGGCTTCTTCGAGTGACATGGAGATAGAAGGAGTAATTAGCAGTGTCATGAACTTTAACTTCAAAAAACTAGGTGACTTTGTTCCATATTTCATATTTCAAATTCCTTTTATAAATTCTCTCATCTACCTCTACCCCCTTCTAAAATTTATTTTCTTTAAACATTGGGGATAGTGTTATTCTATGTTGGGAGGTGAAAAGGATGAAAAAAAATTATTAATTTTTTGTGTATAAAAAAATGTGTGGAAGGAAAAATTTCTTTAACCTTGAACATGATAATACAAATTTCACACTTTGAAACTTAATATCAAATAATTTAACATGCCCTAGTTCTGATTTTTATCCATGTATAATTTTATGAGCATAGATTTTGGAAAGTGTGTCTATCTAATGTGATTTTTTTCCATTTATATTTTCATCCATTTAATAACCAAAGACACAATGCATGTACTCTGGATTGTGGGGTATTAGTTTGAGTTCATGGGGTCCCCAAAATAAATAGCATTTTTTAGTGATAATTTTAGTTTTAATATGATTCTTCAATAAAAAAATCAAAAAATAAAAATAAAAAAACAATAAATATTTCAGTAGAGAAATAAAATGACAAAATGGGTGGCTTTTGGCACTTGGGGATCGTGACTCCATAGTTTTCTGGCCCAGAGTTAGTAATTTTATCTCTATATGTGGTAATTTGAATTTTTTTTTATTGATTTAACTTGAGATGATGCTCGAGTATGTGGGCTTCACTTGGTGCCCTAAGGTCTTTGAGAATGGGAGTCATCGGCAAAGTCTCGCTACATGGGTTGACTCTATTGAGTGAAATTTCAATTACCATGGATAAATTGAAAAAAAAAATTGAATACACATCTTAATTATAAAATGTAATTCCACCCAGCACTTTCATCATTTCCCTTTTGAATAAATAGGAACCCCCATGTCTATTGTTATACACAACACATCATCATACATAATTGATATTGGATGAAATATGGAGACGAATTTGAAAAAAATGAATGGTCTTGGGATTGGGATATGATTAAGAAAATATCTTGTATTAAAATATTTTTATGGGTTTCATGATTTTTTGGTACAAGGGTTCTTGGTGATCATTGTGTATTAAAATGTTTTTGAAAAGGGAATTCAAATTTCACATTTTTTTAGATATATTTTTCTCGGGACTAGAAAAAATCAAGTTGGAGGGTTTGATTATCCAATGAATGAGGCTAAAATTAATTGTTAATATATATAATATTTATGAGATTTATTATTCATAAATACTATTTTAGTGTATTTTACACTTCGAACATCATTTCACATTATGATTGTAAGTCCTTCTCAAAATGCACTATTACATGGTACATTTTTTAACATAATTTAAAGTACCCAATGATCTTGATTTATTTTCATATTTAATTTTCAGTTTTCTCATTACATTGTGAGTAATTCATAATTTTGTATTACTTGAAGATTCATATTGGAAGACCACCAAATTTGTCCTTGAACAAACGACATTCTGGGTGAAGTGAACTAGACAACAGACCAATAAAACTATTTAAGAGGATATGATACAAGCCCAATAATTCTGAACATTGAACTTAAGATAGAGGAAATGATGGGTTACATTTATTCCAATAGTGAAAATATATAATTCTGAGTGTTAAAGGGAGTTCCATGTGGCCCAAGTTCGAGATAAAATGTCGGGCCAGATTCTGCAGCCCAAAAAAATAGCCAACTGATTTAATCATATCTAGACAAGGGATGAAATATTACAGAGTGATAGGAGACATCCAGACCTTAATTTGTTTATGCTATGGCCCACTCCAATTCTTCCATATAGGAGGGCATACAGGCGCCTCTGTTCAGTAGATACAAGATGGCTGCAACTTCGGGTCGAGTGGTGGAAAAGTCTCATCTCCCTTACTTTCCACCACCCTAGGCCTACCATACTCAAGTGGGATGATTTATAATATTGGGATCTCGACTCAAAGCTTAAAAACTACCTATTTAAGGTATTTTTGTTTAAGGAGTTGGGGATCTTGGGTGATTTCTTTTATTGTGATGTTATGTTGCATTTTTTTTGTCTTAAGTTTTTCTTTCACATGTAAGTTGTTCTAATTCATCTTAGTTTCTTAATAAAAGTTTGTATTCCCTATTATTCTATAATTATTAATATCACATTGATACCATTCGCCAAGTTGTGAATTTATTCACACCAAACCTTGTGAAATTATCACATAATGGTGGAGTGATCATTATTTCATTATTTTTTACTTCTTCAATTCCTCCCTAATGAGTCTACTTCCTGCTTCTATTGAAACCATGGCATAAATGGAGGGTTATCCCACTTATGGGTAGATCTAAGGGAGTATAAATGGGATGTATTGGATGTTATTTCTCACTCCATTAATGTCTAATAACTTCTTTTAATTGATAATTTTGTTTGAAGATAATTAAACTCCTTGGTCCTTGTTCAATTTAAGGTCACACACTTCAAGTGATAATACAAACCTTTACCTTGAAGTGCTCAAACCTCTAATACTTAAAGTGTATAGGTGATTAGTATTAAAGTTTTTAGGTATTAAACTAGTAAGTTATGATGTTGTTTGATCTTCTTAAATGAACTTATCTCAAATATAAGAAATTGAAATAGTTGAAAAAGGAATGCATCCAATCCACCCCAAGTGATAACCTAGGATAAAATCTTTATTTTATACTGAATTAACTTAATTATCTTTGTTAACTTAAAAACATCTAAAAATCAACCCATGTTGGAGACTTAATAGCCAATAAAATCCATAGAATGTACGGGTTTTTAGGTTACTTCTTAGGTCTCTGAGGATTCGACAACCCAAGTTAAACTACAAGAGACCTCTTAACCCTAAACTCTTGGGTAAATTTGGGAGAGAAAATATTTTTTTGCCATTTCCAGGGACCCAATTAAGTCATATAAACACCCATCCTATTCTTCCACATTTCTTCTTTTCTCACCCAAATTCTCTTATCTTTTCCCTTTCTCATTTTTTTTTCTTTTGGCGCATGTCTGCATATACCCGTGACCAATCAAACTGTCTAGTTAGGGTGGATAGTCCTCGGGTGTGGGAGTCAAGTACATCAAGGGAACTATTTACATTAGATCCTAATCTTCCTAATACTCCAAATTCAAAAATTGATCCCATTTCAAATGGAAGGTCTTCAAAGAAACCAACTCATAAACCCGGGTGGGAACCAAAATGGAAATCCAAATGAGGCCGCCCCAAAATTGGGGAATGTATTTGTTCAAACCATGAATGACTACCTCACACCTGCCTGGAACAATGCCCCCTAATAAATTAGATACATTTACCTAGGATATTCCAACTACATATTTAAACCACATGTCCTAAACCACCATCCCCCATTCCATGGAATGGAGTCTTAGATTCCCTACCTTCACGTTAAGAAGTTTAATGAAATTGTAGAAACCATGTGTCCCCCACATCAATTAGAATCAGAAAAGATGAATCTATTTTATTTTTATTTTAAGGATCAAGCTAAAAATTGGCTAAAAATTTTATACCATCATCCATCAACTCTTGGGACCAATTAAAAAGATAATTCTACAAAAAAATACTTTCCCCACCATAAAACAATTTCACTTTAAAAGAGAATCCAAAACTTTTTAGAAAAAGAGGTAGAGTCATTCTATGAACCATGGGAGAGGTTCAAAGACACCCTAAACATGGTTCCACACCATGGTTTTTATATTATTCAACAAATTAGAATTTTCTATGAAGATTTGGGCCTAGGGAACAAACAATTCATTGACATGATGTGCAATGGGAACTTTAAAAACAAAGCCCCAAATGATACTTAAGAGTATCTAGAAATCCTTGTTGAACAAAATCAAACCTAGGGAAAATCACCTTACTATGAGAAGCCACCCAAATATGGTGGAATTCACACACTTAGGGAGGAGGAAAGCCTTAGAGTGAAACTTTCTGCCCTCACTAGGAAGGTTGAGGAGATCGATCTTAGGAAGGTCCATAAAATTCATACTATTGACCCTATTTGCACAATTTGTGATAAACATGACCAAAACACTAACAATTATCCAACCATACCTTCCATTAAAGATGTTATTCTAGGAGGACCACCAGTAGAGGTCAATTTTCTTTACTTTTAGAAGACATAGTACCAAAACACTTTCAATCCAAGGT
Source organism: Viscum album (assembly GCA_963277665.1). NCBI lineage: Eukaryota > Viridiplantae > Streptophyta > Magnoliopsida > Santalales > Viscaceae > Viscum > Viscum album. Next base: position 182,853,663 of record OY728122.1, read on the forward strand.
ATAATGACCATCCAGGATTTCATTGGAAAGATAACCAACAACCCAACCAACAACCTAGTCATCCATAAGGACCGAACCCCTACCCTCCACAAAATTTTCAAAACCATAACCAGTTACAACCATAACCATTCCAATAACAACACCCTCCTATCTAATACCAAAAACCCATCCAACAACCAATGTATCCTCCTGGGATAAACCAACCAGTACAATCCCTTACTGAATATGTCCATCTTCCAATCCTTGAGCAGTTGTGTAAAAAAATGGAGAAAATTAACTCAAAAGTATCGTCCCTTATACATGAACTATAAACCATAAAAACTGGGAAGGCACCAATTCCTAATCAAGCTGTACCATCCTCTACTTTAATGGGGGAATCTAGTTACACACAAACCTCTCATGAACAACTCAAAGTAGTGTTTGTTTTAAGAAGTGGTAATTCTATTGAGAAACTTGAACAAACTATTCTAGAACCATTAAAAGCTTCAAAAACACAATAAAATGATGAAGAACCTCCCAAAAATTCTTAAAAACACAATGAGAATGTGAAGTAACACAACCACACCAAACAATCAAACAACCAACTCCATTCCCTTAACGCATGAGAGGAAAATCTAAACGTGAACTAAATGAAAATTTGAGGGAAATATTCTCTCAGTTTAAGTTGAACATCCCCCTTATAGATGTAATCCAAACCATTCCTACCTACTCAAAGTATCTAAAGGAATTGTGAACTTTTAAAAATAAATTTTCACACAAAAACCAAGTCCTTTTGGCTGCTAATGTGAGTACCACCATTCAAGGGAACATTCCTCCAAAGTTGAAAGACCCAGGATGTCCATACATCAATGTTGAGTTTGGATAGAAAAAAGTTTTCAAGGCCCTTTGTGATCTGGGAGCCAGTGTGAACCACATTACTTATGCCATGTATTTTTAGTTAGGGCTCAAATAACTCCAACCCACACATGTCACTCTTTAACTTTCTGATAGTAGTGTTCGAGTTCCTAAGGGGATCTTAAAGGATGTTTTGGTGAAATTTAAAAATTTCATTTACCTAGATGACTTCATTTTCAATGAAAATCACCCAAGATTAGGTCCTAGGGAGAAAACCCCAATCATACTTGGTCGTCCCCTCCTTGCAACAATCATCTCTATTATCTGAGTCTGAAATGGGAACATGACCATCACCTTTGGAAACATGAGTCTACACTTGAACATCTACAATGAAAAATCTCAAATTGGGGATGATGAAGAGATCTATGAGGTTAATTGGATTCTTATTGTTGATAGTGAAATCAAGGAACATCAAGGAATTACTGAAGGATGTTTAAGTAAATAAGAGATTGATTTTATTTGTTCACATGAGGGAAATTTATCTCCTTGGATTGAATCTCATTTAGATAGCTCTTTTTATGATTTTATTGAATCACCAATCAATGATACCATTGATGAAAGTAATAACATTGATCCCATGCCCATTCATGACATTGATCTATCCAATTTAGTGGATGAAAATTCTGTTCACAAGGAACCAATTCTGTCAAGAAATCTGAAAAAATAAATCGAGTTCAATACAAAGTCTCATCCTTTCTTGGAAAGTGATAACCAATCTGATCTAGAATTTAATGTTCTACCTTCATCACTCAATTATGTGTTCTTAGGAGACAATTGAGCCTTTCCTTTTTTCATTTATTCCTCTCTTCAAGAAAATCAAGAGATGATGCTACTAGATGTCATAAGAAATCCTCAGAAAGAAATTGGATGGACCCTTTCTGATATCCCTGGTATTAGACCACTCATTGGAACTCATAGTATTGTTCTTGAATGTGAATCCAAACTATTTCATCAACCTCAGTGGAGACTCAATACAAATCTTATGAATGTGGTAAGGAAATAACTTCTTAAGTTGTTGAAAGTGGGTATCATCTACACCATTGTTAAGAGTGGGTGGTTAATCCCAATCTAATTTGTCCCAAAGAAAACTGGAATTGCAATGATCATGAATTAGGATGGTGACCTTCTCCCCACAAGGGTCAGTAGTGGATGGAGCATCTGTATTGACTATAGGAATATCAACTCTTGTACTGAGAAATACCATTTCCACTTTCCCTTTATTGATCAAGTCCTCGAGAGAGTGGAAAGTCATCAATTCTATTTCTTCCTAGATGAATTCTTAGGGTATAATCAAATTGAGGTCTCCTTAGAGGATCAAGGGAAAACAACCTTCAGTTGTCCATTCGACACTTTTTCTTTCAAGCGCATTCCCTTTGGGTTATATAATGCCCCTGGTACCTTCTAGTGGTACATGATGGGAATCTTCTCGGATATGGTGGGGGATTTTTTAGAGGACTTCATGGATGACTTTTCCATATTTGGGGATAATTTTGAGGGATACCTTCTGAATTTTGAAAGGGTTTTTTCAATATGAGAGGATAAGAATCTCATCCTAAATTGGGTAAAATTCCATTTCATTGTAAAGGAAGGACTTGTTCTAGGACATATGGTCTCTGGTAGAGGGATTGAAGTTGATAAATCTAAGTTCGACATCATTCTTCACCTTCCCTCTCCTAAAACTATTAAGGAAGTGAGGTCCTTCTTAGTACATTCTAGTTTCTATAGAAGGTTCATTAGGAATTTAAGATCTATTTATCCACCAATTTGTGATATACTGGTGAAAGATGATCCATTTTTATGCACAAAAATATATGAGGAATCATTATCTACACTCAATTCAACTCTTATCTCTCCACTTATCATGCAATATCCAAATTGGAAACTTCCTTTTGTGCTCAAGTGTGATGCGAGTGAATTCGCTGTAGGAGCAGTCTTAGGAAAATGGTGTAAGAAAACTCCATGTGTCATTGATTATGTAGTAAAATTTTTAAATGATTCAAAAATAAACTACACCACCCTCAAAAAAGAGTTTCTTACTGTTGTCTTTGCCTTATATAAATCCAGGTCCTATCTCTAAGGATCACCCATCATTGTTTCCATTGACCATTCAGCCCTAAAATACATTTTCCAAAAACAAGATACCAAGGAAAGATTGATTATGTGGGTCCTTCTTCTTCCATATTTCGATATAACCATTAGGGATAAAAAGGGTGTTGAAAATTTTGTAGTTGATACCCTCTCTAGGATGGAATTCAAAGACAACTCACATCACCTTTCTGTGTTTGATTCATTTCCCAATGAGCACCTCAATTTTGTGAGTGATTTACCATGGTATGCTGACATAGAAAACCATTCACTGACGGGTGACATCCCATAATTCATGGGGACCCAAGCTAAGAGGAAATTATTTTCTAATTTCAAACACTATGTGTTTGTTAATCCTTACCTCTTCAATTTCTATCCAAATCAAATCATTAGAAGATGTCTTCCCGAGTCTGAGAAATAGTCCATTCTAAAATTTTGTCATGGAGAAGCATGTTGAGGCCACTTTTCCACGAATAAAACCAATAAAAAGGTCCTACAAAGTGGTTTCTACTAGCCTAACCTCACTAGGTATTCCTTCCAATTCGGTAAAATCTATCCTCAATGTCAATAGTTAGAATCCATTACCAAAAGGAATCAAATTCCCCTCACTCCCATTTTGGTCGTCGAAATCTTTGATTGTTGGGGAATTGATTTCATAGGACCCTTCCCAAACTCTAGGGGATAACTGTACATCCTCTTAGCTATTGATTATGTCTTGAAATGGATTGAGTCTATTCCCAACAAGTCCAAAAACCATCATGTTGTGATCCAATTTCTAAAATAGCACATATTTTCTCGATTAGGAATTCTTAGGGCTATAATCAGTGATCAAGGAACCCATTTCTGCAACCTCCCATTCTCTTCACTCATGTCTAAGTGTGGGATTTCTCATAAAGTTTCCATTGCACACCATCTTCAAATCATTGGTCAAGTTGAGTTAGAAAATAGGGATATTAAAAAAATTATTGAAACAAATGTCAATCCTTCTATGAAAGATTGTTATGAGAAAATCTTGGATGCTCTTTGGGCATATCGTACAACATTCAAAACCATCCTAGGAATGTCACCATATAGGTTGGTTTATGGAAAATCATGTCATTTACCTGTTGAAATTGAGCATAAGGCGTTTTGGGCAATCAAAAAAATGAATTTCGACATTTCTTTGGCTAAGGAAAAGAGGAAATTATATTTTAATGAAATTGAGGAACATTTTATAAAGGCTTATGAAAATTAAAGGATAAATAAAGCTATAGTTCAATCCTACCAATCAAGTAATCTCAAATTCAAACACTTCAAACCAGGAAAATTCATGCTCTTATATAGTTCAAGACATCATTTACACCCAGAAAAGTTGAGGTCCAGATGGTTAGGTCCATACATAGTGCATAAGGTGTACCCCCATGGGGCAGTAGAGATTCACGATCCCATGAGTGGTCACATTTTCAAGTTCAATGGTCATAGGTTAAAACCATTCATTGAATAATTCAATAAACAGAAAACAGAGGTTGACTTAACTGGTCCAACCTATGAACTAGGAAAAAATTGATAGATTTAGGATCCATGTTAGGCTAACGATGTTAAACAAAAGCATTGCACGAGTAGAAACCCATAGTTTTCATGTTTCCAATCATTGTGAATCATCTTTATTTTTCAAAAAGGATTAATGAATTATTTTGATATTTATAAAAAACTTCATCAACCAACTCTGAATATGATATTACCTTAGACTATTGACATGTTCTTCTATTATAAGTATGTATGGGTATAAAAGGGGAGCACCATATTCATCTGTGTCACGTGGTGCGATCCTTGAGTAATACCTTACATTGAAATTTAAAAAGAATACAATGTATCGTCAATTTATTTTATTTTTATGTGTTTTTAGGTTGAAATAAAAATAATAAAAAAAATAATAATAATTAAAAAAAATTAAAATTCTACATCCTCGATCCTAGGGAAAACCCCGTCACAACCGGTGAAGTCGTGGGGACTCGAACCCGGGACTGAAGGGAGACAGGGGAGTGCACCTACCACTATCCTACAACATATAGTGTTTCCTTATTCTATTTTATTTATATATATACTTATATTTTAAAATTTATATATCCATATATATATATATATATATTATAATTTTTACATGTTCCTAGTATCAGTCTTTAGTATGCTTAAATAAACAGGTGTGTTTTCCCTTTCCTTTTGTTTTTGTTTATTTAAAGGAACCTCAAGGGGTTCCCATTATGTTCTGATTGTGTTGGTGTGTAAGATTTAGGGGCTACTAAGATTGATGGATTTTGAGGTAATTCATATTTCCTCGATGTGTACAAACATAGACTGAAATCATTTACAAGGATTCTCTGAGTGACATGGATATCAAAGGATTAATTATGAGTGTCGTGAACTTCAACTTCAAAAAACCGGGTAACTTTGTTCCATATTTCATATTTTAAATTCCTTTTATAACTCCTCTCATCTAACTCTACCCCCTTCTAAATTTTATTTTCTTTAAACACTTGGGATAGTTTTATTCTATTATGGGGGTAAAAAGGATGAAAAAAATTATTAATTTTTTGTGTATAAAAAAATGTGTAGAAGGAAAAAAAATAACCTTGAACATGATAATACACATTGCACACTTTGAAACTGAATATCAAATAATTTAGCATTCCCTAATTCTGATTTTAATCCATGTATAATTTCATGAGCATATATTTTGGAAAGTGTGGTTGTCTAATGTGATTTTTACCCGTTTATATTTTCATCCATTTAATAACAAAAATCACAATGCACGTCCTCTGGATTGTGGGGTATTATTGTGAGTTCTTGGGGTCCCCCAAATAAATATAATAGTTTTGGTGATCATTTTAGTTTTAATATGAGTATTCAATAAAAAAATAAAAAAAAAGTAATTAAAAAAACAATAAATTTGCACGTAGAGCAATAAAATGACCTAATGCATGGATTTTGGCACTTGGGGATCGTGACTCCATAGTTGTCTAGCCTGGAGTTAGTAATTTTATCTTTATTTGTGGTAATTTTTCTTTTTTATATTGAGTTAACTCAATATGATTTCCGAGTATGTGGTCTTCATTTGGTGCCTTAAGGTCTTTGAGCATGGGATTCATTGGCAAAGTCTTGCTACATGGGTTGACTCTATTGAGTGCAATTTCAGTTACCATGGAAAAATTGAAAAAAAACAAAAAAAATGAATACTCATCTTAAAATTAAAATGTAATTCCACCTAGAACTTCCATCATTTCCCCTTTTAATAAAGATAAACCCCCATGTCTATTGTGATACACAACACTTCGTAATGCTTAATTGATATTGGATGAAATATGGAGATGAATTTGAAAAAATGAATGGGATTGTAATTTGGATATTATTATGAAAATATATTGTATTAAAATATTTTTATGGGTTTCATGATTGTTTTGTATAAGGGTTCTTGGTGATCATTGTGTGTTAAAATGTTTTGGAAAAGGGAATTCGAATTTCATATTTTTTTAGATATATTTTGCTTAGGACTAGAAAAATCAAGTTGGGGGATTTGATTATCCACTGAATGAGGCTAATATTCATTTTTAATATATATAATATTCATGATATTTATTATTCATAAACACCAATTTAGTGCATTTTACACTTTGAACATCATTTCACATTTTTATTGTAAGTCCTCAAAATACACAACTACATGGTACATATTTTAACATAATTTAAAGTACCCAATGATCTTGATTTTATTTTCATATTTAATTTTCAGTTTTATCATTAAATTGGTAACAATTCATAATCTTGTTGTACTTGAAGATTCATATTGGAAGACCACCAAAGTTGGCCTTGAACAAACAACATTTTGGGTGAAGTGAAGTGGACAATAGCCCAATAAAACTATTGTATAGGCCATGATACAAGACCAATAATCCAGAAAAGTGAAATTAATATATAGGAAATCATGGGGAACATTTATTCAAATAGTGAAAAGAGATAATTCTGAGTGTTAAAGGGAGTTCCATGTGGCCCAAGTTGTAGATAAAATTATGTGCCAGATTCTATGGCCCAGAAAAATAGCACACAGATTTAATCATATCTAGAGAAAAACAAATTACATTGGGATGATATTTTACATAGATCTAGGATAAATCCAGATATTAATTTTTTTATTCTATGTACCACTCTAATTTTTCCATCTAGAAGGTCATATAGGCACCTCTATTCAGTGGAAGCAAGTTGGCTGCAACTTCGGGTCAAGTGGTGGAAAAGTCTCCTCTCCCTTACTTTCCACCCCCTAGGCCTACCATACTCAAGTGAGATGATTTTTAATATTGGGAACTCTACCAAAGTCTTAAAAAATACCTATTTAAGGTATTGGTCTTGAAGGAGTTCGTGATCTTGGGTGCTTTATTTTATTGTAATGTTATGCTGTATTTTTGTCATCTCAAGTTTTCCTTTCACATGCAAGTTGTTCTAATTCATATTAGTTTCTTAATAAAAGTTATTATTATCTTCTTATTATATTATTATTCATATCACTTTGATACCTTTGGATCAATGTGTGAATTTATTCACACCAAAACTTGTGAAATTATCACACAATAGTGGAGTGATCATTTTTTCATTGTTTTTTTACTTCTTCAATCCCTCCCTCATGAGTCTACTTCCCGCTTCCATTGAAACCATAGAATTAATAGAGGGACATAACCCTTATGTGTTGATCCAAGGGATTATAAAGAGGATGTATTGGATTTTATTTCTCACTCCATTAATGTCTAATCACTTCTTTTAATTGAGAATTTTTTGGAAGATCTTTAAACTCCTTCGTCCTTGTTGAATTTAGGGCCACACACTTCAAGTGATAATACGAACCTTTACCTAGAAGTGATCAAAATTTTGATCCTTAAGGTGTATAGGTGATTAGTATTAAGTTGTTTAGGTATTAAAACAACAAGTGATGATGTTGTTTGATCTTCTTAAATGAACCCATCTAAAATATAAGAAATTGAAATAGTTGAAAAAGGAATGCATCCAATCCACCCCAAGTGATAACCTAGGATCAACTCATTCTTTTAAATTGAATTCACTTAAGTATCTTAGTGTTAACTTAAACCCATCTAAAAATAAACCCAATTTGGACACTTCATAGCGAAGAACAATCCATATAATGTATGTTTCTTTAGGTTACTTCTTAGGTCTCAGAGGACACGACAACCCAAGCTAAACTACAAGTGACTTCTTAACTCTAAAATCTTCGGTAAATTTGGACGAGACCAAATTTTGGGGCCATTTTTGGGGACCCAAGTAATTCATCTTAACACCCATTCTATTCTACCAAATTTCTTCTATTCTCACCCAAATTCTCTTATCTTTTCCCTTTCTCGTTTTTTTTCTTTTGGCGCATATCCGCCTATACCCGTGACCAATCAAACCATCTAGTTAGGGTGGATAGTCCTGGGGTTGGGGAGTCAAGTACACCAATAGAACTCTTTCCATTAGATCCTAATCTTCCTAATACTCTAGAGTCAAAAATTAGGCCCATTTCAATGGAATGTCTTCAAAGAAACCAACTCATAAACCTGGGTGGGAACCAAAATGGAAATCCAAATGAGGCGGCCCCGAACTTGGGGAATGTAGTCAATAAAACCATGAATGACTACCTCACACCTGCCTGGACCAATTCCCCCTCATTAATTATACACAATTATCTAGGATACTTCAACTACATATTTAAACCCCATGTCCTAACCCACCTTCCCACATTCCATGTAATGGAGTCTGAGATGCCCTACCTTCATGTTAAAGAATTCAATGACATTGTAGAAACCATGTGTCCCCCACATCAACTAGAATCAGCTAAGATGAAGATATTTCCTTTTTCTTTAAAATATTGAGCTAAAAATTGGCTAAAATATTTGAGACAATAATCCATCAACTCTTGGGACCAATTTCAAAGATAATTCTATAAAAAATACTTTCCCCACTACAAAACAAGTTCACTTAAAAATAGAATCAAAAACCTTTTTGAAAAAGAGGTAGATTCATTCTATGAAACATAGGATAGGTTCAAAGGCACCCTAAACATGGTTCCACACCATGGTTTTTCTATTCCTAAACAATTGAGAATTTTCTAGAAAGGGTTGGGCCTGGAGAACAAAAAATTCATTGACATGATGTGCAATGGGACCTTTAAAAACAAAGCCCCAAATGATGCTTACGAGTATCTAGAAATCTTTGCTAAACAAAATCAAACATGGGGAACATCACCTTACTATGAGAAGCCACCAAAATCTGGTGTAATACACACACTTAGGGAGGTGGAAAGCCTTAGGTCTAAACTTTCAGTCCTCATAAGGAAGTTTGAGGAGATAGATCTTAAGAAGGTCCAAGAAATTCAAACTATTGACCCTATTGCATAATTTGTGACAAATATGACCACAAGACTGACAATTGTCCAACCATCCATTCTATTAAATATGTTATTCTAGGAGGACCACCAGCGTAGGTCAATGATCTGAACTTTTAGAAGCCACAATTCCAAAACACTTTCAATCCATGGTGCAATGACCATCTAGGATTCCGTTGGAAAGATAACCCACAACCCAACCAACAACCTAGTCATCCACAAGGACCAAACCCCTACCCTCCACAAAATTTTCAAAACCATAACCAGTTACAACCACAACCATTCCAATAACAACACCCTCTTATCCAATACCAACAACCCATCTAGAAACCCATGCAACAACCAATCCAACAACCAAAGTATCCTCTTGGGATAAACCAACCAGCACATGCCCCTACTCAATCTGTCCCACTTCCAATCCTTAGCAGTTGTGTAAAAAAATGGATAAAATGAACTCAAAAGTATCATCCCTTAAACATGAACTAAAAACCATAAAAACTGGGAAGGCACCCAAGCCTAATCAGGTGGTACCATCCTCAACTTCAAGAGGAGAATCCAGTTACACACAAACCTCTCATGAACAACTCAAATGAGTGACTATTTTAAGAAGTGGGGAATCCATTGAGAAACCTGAACAAACTATTATATAACGATTAAAAGATTCAACAATGAATGAAAATGATGAAAAACCACCCACATATTTTGAAAAATCCAATGAGAATGTGAAGGAACTACAACAACACCAAACAATCAAACAAATTTCTCCATTCCCTCAACGCATGAGAGGAAAATATAAACCTGAATTGAATGAAACTTTTAGGAAAATATTCTCTCAGGTCAAGTTGAACATCCCCCTTCTTGATGTAATCCAACCCATTCCTGACAACTCAAAGTACCTTAAGGACTTGTACATTTTTAAAAGGAAATTTTCACATAAAAACCAAGTCCTTTTGGTTGGTAATGTGAGTACCTCCATTGAAGGTACCATTCCTCCAATGTTGAAAGACCCATGATATCCATACATCAATGTTGAGTTAGGATAGAACAAAGTTTCCATGGCCCTTTGTAATCTAGGAGAAATTGTGAACCTAATTCTTTGTGCCATGTATTTTCAGTTAGGGCTCAAAGAACTCCATCCCACATCTGTCCCTCTTCAACTTTCTGATCGTAGTGTTCGAGTTCCTAAGGGGATATTAAAGGATGTTTTGGTAAAAGTTGAATATTTAATTTACCCATATGACTTAATTGTCCTTGACAATCACCCAATATTAGGTCCTAGAGATAAAACCCCAATCATCCTTGGTCTTCCCTTCCTTGCAACAATCAACTATGTTATCCGAGTCTAAAATGGGAACATTACCATCACATTTGGAAAAATGAGTCTAGACTTGAACATCTATAATGAAAACTCTCAAATTGGGGTTGATAAAGAGATCCATGAGGTTAATTGGATTGGTAGTGTTGATAGTGAACTCGAGGAACATCAAGGAATTACTAAATGATGATTAAGTCAATAAGAGATTTATTTTCATTGTTCACATGTGGGAAATTTGTCTCCTTAGATTGAATCTCATCCAGATAGCTCTATTGATGATTTTCTCAAATCACCAATCAGTGATACCATTGATGAAAGCAATAAAATTGAGTCTATACCCATTCATGACATTGATCTAGCCAATTTAGTGGATGAAAATTCTGTTAACAAGGAACCAATTCTGTCAAGAAAACTGAACAAAGAAACTGAGTTCAATACAAAGTCCTATCCTTTCTTGGAAAGTGATAATCAATCTGATCTCAAATTTAAGTTCCTATCTTCATCACTCAAGTATGTGTTTTTAGGGGACAATCTAACCTTTCCTATTTTCATTTCTTCCTCTCTTGAATCCAATCAAGATATGATGCAACTGAATGTCCTAAGAAATCACAAGAAAGCAATTGGATGGACCCTTTCTAATATCCCTAGGATTATCCCACTCATTATAACTCATAGGATTGTTCTTGAATCTGAATCCAAACCATCACATCAACCTCAGTGGAGACTCAATTCAAATATTATGAATATGGTAAGGAAAGAACTTCTTATGTTATTGAAATTGGGTATTGTCTATCCTATTGCTAGAGTGAGTTGGTAATCCCAATTCAATTTGTACCAAAGAAAGCTAGAATTGTTGTGATCTCCAATTAGGATGGTGACCTTCTCCCCACCAGGGTAAGCAGTAGATGGAGAGTCTTTATTGACTATAGGAAGATCAACTCTTGTACCAAGAAAGACTATTTCCCCTTGTCCTTTATTGATCAAGTCCTCAAGCGAGTGGCAGGTCATCAATTATATTTCTTCCTAGATGGATTCTCAAGGTATAATAAAATCAAGGTATCCTTAGATTATCAAGGAAAAACAACCTTCACTTGTCCGTTCAACACTTTTTCTTTCAAGAAAATTCCCTTTGCATTATGTAATGCACCTGGTACCTTCCAGCGGTACATGATGGGAATATTCTCGTACATGGTGGGGGATTGGTTAGTGGTATTAATGGATGACTTTTTCATATTTGGGTATACTTTTGAGGGATGCCTTCTAAATGTTGAAAGGGTTTTGTCAATATGTGAATATAATAATCTCACCCTAAATTGGGAAAATTTTCATTTCATGGTAAAGGAAGGACTTGTTCTAGGACATCTAGTCTCTGGTAGAGGGATTGAAGTTGATAAAGCTAAGGATGACATCATTCCCCACCTTCCCTATCCTAAAACTATTAAGTAAGTGAGTTCCTTCTTAGGAAATGATAGTTTCTATAGAAGGTTCATTAATAATTTTTTATCTATTTCTCAACCACTTTGTGCTCTATTGGTGAAAGATGCTCCATTTTTATGGACATAAAGCTGTGAGAAATCATTCTCTACACTCAAGTCAGATCTTATCTCTCCACCTATCATGAAATATCCAAATTGGAAACTTCCTTTTGAGATCATGTGTGATGCGAGTGACTTTGTTGTAGGATCATTATTAGGACAACAATGTGAGAATACCTCATGTGTAATTTCTAAAGCAAGAAAATCATTGAATGATGCACAAATCAACTACACCACCATTGAAAAAAAGTTTCTTGTTGTTGTCTTTTCCTTAGATAAATTCAAGTCCTATCACTTAGGATCACCCATCATTGTCTTCATCGACCATTCATCCCTGAAATGCCTTTTCTAAAAACAAGATTCCAAGGATAGATTGATTAGGTGGGTCCTTCTTCTTCAAGAGTTCGATTTAACCATTAGGGATAAAAAGGGTGTTAAAAATTTTGTAGATAATCACCTCTTTAGGATGGAATTCAAAGACAACTCACATCACCTTTCTGTGTTTGATTCATTTCCCGGAGAGCACCACTATTCTGTGAGTGATTTCCCATGGTATACTGACATAGTAAACCATTTGGTGATGAGTGACATACCAAAATTCCTAGGGACCCAAGCTAAGAGGAAATTACTTTCTGATGTCAAACACTATGTGTTTGATGATCCTTACCTCTTAAAGTTTTATCCTGATCAAATCATTAGGAGATGTGTTCCCGAGTCTGAGCAAGAGTCCATTATAAAATTTTATCATGGAGAGGAAAATTGAGGCCACTTTTACACAAAGAAAACCACTGCAAAGGTCCTCCAAAGTGGTTTATACTGATCTAACCTCACTAAGGATTCCTTCCAATTCTATAAAATTTGTCCTCAATGTCAAAAATTAGGATCCATTACCAAAAGGAATCAAATTCTCCTCACTCCCATTTTGGTCGTCAAAATCATTGATTGTTGGGGAATTGATTTCATGGGTTCCTTCCCAAAATCTTGGGGATACCTTTACATCCTCTTATCTATTGATTATGTCTCGAAATGGGTTGAGGCCATTGCCACCAAGTCCAACGACCATCATGTTGTGATCCAATTTCTGAAATAGCACATATTTTCTCGATTTGGAATTCCTAGGGCTATAATCAGTGATCAAGGAACCCATTTCAACATCCTCCCATTCTCTTCACTCAAGTATAAGTATGGGATTTCTCATAAAGTTTCTACTTTATACCATCCTCAAACCAATTTTCAATCTAAGTAAGCGAATAGGGAGATTAAGAATATTCTTGAAAAAAATGTTAATCCCTCTAAGATAGATTGGTCTGAGAAACTCTTGGATGCTCTTTGGGCATATTGTACAACATTAAAAACCATCCTACTCATGTCACCATATAGGTTGGTTTATGGAAAAACATTCCATTTACCTATTGAAATTGATCATAAGGCGTTTTGGGGAATCAAAAAAAATGAATTTCGACATTTCTTTGGTAGAAGTTAAGAGGAAATTAGATATTAATGAACTAGAGGAAATTTGGATGGAGGATTATGAAAATTCAAGGATAAATAAAGTTAGAGTTCAAGCCTACCAATATACGAATCTAAAAGGTAAACACTTTGAACTGGGAAAATTCATGCTCTTGTATAGTTCAAAGCATCATTAACACCCAGGAAAGTTGAGGTCTAGATGGTCAGTCCATACATAGTGCATAAGGTGTACCCCCATGGGGTAGTTGAGATTCAGGATCCCACAAGTGGTCACATTTTAAAGGTCAATAGTCATTGGTTAAAACCATTCATTTAATCATTCAATAAACAAGAAGCAAAGGTTGAGTTAACTGATCCAACCTATGAACCAAGAAAAAATTGATAGATTTAGGATCCATGTTAGGCTAACGACGTTAAACAAAAGCATTGCATGAGAGGAAAACCATGGTTTTCATGTTTCCAATCATTGTGAATCATCTCTATTTTTCAAATAGGATTAATGAATTATATTGATATTTAAAAAACTTAATCAATCAAATCTTAATATGATAGTACCTTAGACGGTTGACCTATTCTTCTATTTTAATTATAGATGGGTATGAAAGGGGAGATCCATATTCATCCCTATCATGTGGTGTGATCCTTTAGTAATACCTTACATATAAATTTAAAAATAAGACAATGTATCATCAGTTTATTTTATTTTTATGTGTTTGTAGGTAAAAATAAAAATAATAATAATAATAATAATTTAAAAAATAAGAAAAGGCCACATCGTAGGTTATGGGGAAAACCCCGTCATAACCAGCGAAGCCGTGTGGACTCGAACCCAGGACCGAAGGGAGACAGAAGAGTGTTCCTACCACTAACCTAAGGCTTATAGTGTCTCCTTATTCTATTTTATTTATATATATACTTATATTTTAAAATTTATATATCTGTATATATATATATATATTATTCTATTTTTTACTTGTTCCTAGTATCTGTCTTTGGTATGCTTAAATAAATAGGTGCAGTTTTTTCTTTTCTTTTCTTTATGTTTATTTAAAGAAACCTCAAGGGGTTCCCATTGAGTTCTAATTGTGTTGGTGGGTAAGATTCAGGGGCTACTGAGATTGATGGATTTTTAGGCAATTCATATATCCTCTAAGTGTAGAAACACAAACTTCCATAATTTATGAGGCTTCTCCGAGTGACATAGAGATCAAATAAGTAATCAGGAGTGTCCTAAACTTCAACATCAAAAAACCAAGTGACTTTGTTCCATATTTCATATTTCAAATTCCTTTTAGAACTTCTCTCATAAACCTCTACCCCCTTCTAAATTTTATTTTCTTTAAACACTGGGGACAATGTTGTTCTAAGTTTGGGGGTGAAAAGGATGAAAAAAAATTATTAATTTTTTGTGTATAAAAAAATGTGTGGAAGGAAAATTTTCTTTATCCTTGAACATGATAATACACATTGCACACATTGAAACTGAATATCAAATAATTTATCATGCCTTAATTCTGATTTTAATCCATATAAAATTTCATGAGCATAGATTTTGGAAAGTGTGGCGGTCTAATATGATTTTTCACAGTTTATATTTTCATCCATTTAATAACAAAAAACACAATGCTCATCCTTTGGACTGTGGGGTACCAGTTTGAGTTCATGGGGTACACCAAATAAATATAATAGGTTTGGTGATAATTTTAGTTTTAATATGATTATTCAATAAAAAATCAAAAAAAATAACTAAAAAACAATAAATTTGTGCATAGATCAATAAAATGACCTAATGCGTGGCTTTCGGCACTTGGGGATCGTAAATCCATAGTTTTATGGCCCAGATTTAGTAATTTTATCTCTATTTTTGGTAATTTTACTTTGTATTTGATTGAGTTAACTCAAGATGATGCCCTAGTATGTGGGATTCACTTGGTGCCCTAAGGTCTTTGAGCTTAGGAGTCATCGGCAAAGTCTCGCTACATGGGTTGAGTCTATTCAGTGAAATTTCAATTACCCTAGAAAAATTAAAAAATATATATATATTTGAATACTCATCTTAATATTAAAATGTAATTCCACTAACCACTTCCATAATTTCCACCTTGAATAAAGATGAACCCCCATGTCTATTGTGATACACAACACATCATCATGCTTAATTGATATTGGATGAAATATGACGATGAATTTGAACAAAGTAATGGGATTGGGATTGGGATATGCTTAAGAAAATATCTTGTATTAAAATATTTTGATGGGTTTCATGATTGTTTGGTATAAGGGTTCTTGGTGATCATTGTGTATTAAAATTTTTTGGAAAAGGGAATTCGAATTTCATATTTTTTAGATATATTTTGCTCAGGACTAGAAAAACTCAAGTTGGGGAGTGTGATTAACCAATGGATGAGGATAATATTAATTTTTAATATATATATATATAATATTCATGAGATTTATTATTCATAAACACCATTTTAGTGAATTTTACACTTCGAACATCATTTCACATTATGATTGTAAGTCCTTCCTAAAAAACACTATTATATGGTACATTTTTTAACATAATTTAAAGTACCCAATGATCTTGATTTTATTTTCATATTTAATTTTCAGGTTTCTCATTACATTGGTAACAATTCATAATTTTGGAGTACTTGAAGATTCATATTGGAAGACCACCAAAGTTGGCCTTGAACAAACAATATTCTGGGTGAAGTGAACTAGACAACTGCCCAATAAAACTACTGTAGTGGACAAGATACAAGCCCAATAATTATAAACATTGAACTAAATATAGAGGGAATCATGGGGAAAATTTATTTCAATAGTTATAAGAGCTAATTATGAGTGTTAAAGGGAGTTTCATGCGTCCCAAGTTGGAGATAAAATTCTGGGCCAGATTCTGCGGCCCAGAAAAATAGCCCACTGATTTAATCATATCTAGAAAAAAACAAATTCAATTGGGCTGAAATTTTACAGAGATCTAGTAGAAATACAGAGATTTATTTTTTTATTGTATTTTCCACTCCAATTTGGCCATATAGAAGGTCATATAGGCACCTATGTTCAGTGGATGCAAGCTGGCTGTGACTTCGGGTCAAGTGGTGGAAAAGTCTCCTCTCCCTTATATTCCACCACCCTAGGACTACCATACTCAAGTGGGATTCTTTGTACTGTTGGTAGATTGACCTGAGGCTTTAAAAATACCTATTTAAGGTAGTGGTGTTGAAGTAGTTGGGGATCTTTGGTGATTTCTTTTATTGTAATTTTATGCTGCATTTTTGTCATCTCAAGTTTTTATTTCACATGTAAGTTGTTATAATTCATCTTAGCTTCTTAATAAAAGTTCTTCTTATCCTCTTATTATAGTCTTATTAAAATCATGTTGACACTGTTGGATCAAGTGTGAATTTATTCACACCAAACCTTGTGAAATTATCACACAATGGTGGAATGGTCGTTATTTCATTGTTTTTTTACTTCTTCAATTCCTCCCTCATGAGTTTACTACCCACTTCCATTGAAACCATATCATCAATGGAGGGCTAGACTGCTTATGGTTTGATACAAGAGAGTATAAATTTTATGGATTGGATGTCATTTCTCACTCCATTAATGTCTAATAACTTCTTTTAATTGAGAATTTTGTTTGAAGATCTTTAAACTCCTTCATCCTTGTTGAATTTAAGGCCACACACTTCAAGTGTTAATACGAACCTTTACCTTGAAGTGATCAAAACTTTGATCCTTCAAGTGTATATGTGATTATCATTAAGGTGTGTAGGTATTAAACCAGTAAGTGATGATGTTTTTTGATCTTCTTAAATGAACTCATCTCAAATATAAGAAACTGAAATAGTTGAAAAAGTAATGCATCCAATCGACCCCAAGTGATAACCTAGGATCAATT
Source organism: Viscum album (assembly GCA_963277665.1). NCBI lineage: Eukaryota > Viridiplantae > Streptophyta > Magnoliopsida > Santalales > Viscaceae > Viscum > Viscum album. The sequence goes on from OY728122.1 coordinate 182,871,275, forward strand.
ATTTATTTTAAATTGAATTCACTTAAGTCTCTTAGTGTTAAATTAAACAAATCTAAAAATCAAACCAATTTGGCCACTTCATATCCGAAAACAATCGATAGAATGTTCGTGTCTGTAGGTTACTTCTTAGGTCTCTGAGGATTCGACAACCCAAGCTAAACTACAAGCAACCACTTAACCCTAAAATATTGGGTAAATTTGGACAAGACCACTAGGTAATGCACCCAGGTCAACTTGAATCATTTTCATACCAACCCATGCAGTCCTCATAGTTCTTAAATCCAAAATCCACCCTATCTCTTAAACAAAATCCTTTTTACACCATTTTTTCATAACCCCCTCCCCCCATAGGTACCCCTATTGGACCGAAAATTAATTAAGAGAGATAATGAACCCTAACTCCTACCTCCAGTAGGCCCTAGGTCAGAAATAAGCATTGAGGGTATACAAATATCACATATGGAAGGAATTTACCTTATATAAATAGGATCAGGGGATAGGATAACAAACACCAAGAAACTACAGAAAATAATATAAAAGAAAACCCAAAACCTCCCCACAATGCATGAATAATGTCAATAGATGTGAACAAAATTCTATAATAAATACCAAAAATAAAATTTCATATAGTATTGAATCAACACCATATTTGATCCCCATGATATAAATTTCTAGAACAATACCCAAATTCCTCTTGGAAACCTGAAAAATAGTTTATATGTATAGGGTGATCATACAAGTATACTCATATGGATCATACCCAAGGAATCTAGTACACATGTGAAAATGGCATACTAATGATTTAGTGAATAAATAGAAAAGCCAACAAGCACCAAAAAAGGTCAACAATCTAGGACTCATCATGGATCACTCACTAAATCATTTATAAAATATAATAATATAGAATCAAGAACATAACAAACGTTCCCCGCTACTTCTTCCCCACTAATTTTCTAATCTAATGCCCCCATTTTTTAACATCATATGCTCCCATACCTTCCATACATAACATATCACACAACCACACATCTATGATGTGGGTTGGGATGCATCCCTACCTACCCCACCCTTGTATGGTCTAGAATCCAGTATTAGAAGTTGGCATCATCACATCACATCTCACCTGAAGACACCTTGGCCATCAAATCACATATCTTTATATAACTAGTACAATGGGGTATCATGAACATGCATAAAATTATCCTCATACCCTCGTCCTACCATGCATGATCCCCACCACTTATTACATCACATCACAACCTCATCACATCACATCACTTCACCACTGGGTAATCTCTAACACCAAACTGTATCATCACTGCTGTTGAAGGAATAGAAATGAAGTGAGGGTAGCCATTAATCCCTATCACCTCCTTCCTAGATGTTACAGAAAACACCTAGAACCCAAAAACATTGGAAATTGGTAAGTTTATCCAACTCTGGTAGGGTACAAATAGAAATAACATAAAATACATGATATATATATATATATTGCACACAATACCCAAACTATGGGTTTACAAAAACTACACTAGTGAACACCACCACTCCACCACTGTACCACACATAAATATTCACAACTGTTGCAACTACTAAATGAAACACCATGAAACATTCACATAAATCCACACATGTACAATTTCAATTACCAATTTCACCATTTTTTATATTAATGATTTTCCACAAACTCTCATTTACTAAGACACTTAATTTAACATTTAAACTACCCATTCATTTAACATTAATATTAATTAATCCATTTACCATACATCGGTTTCATCCCATTCTATGAATTTACCAACCCATGACATTTCATTTCGACATTACAGATTTATTCCACGGATAACTAAGAAACTAACACAACCACACCACACAATATCTCGCTCATCCCACATCAATTGTCTCCACTACAACACAATATCCAATCCATCCCATCACAAAAACCACCCGTATCAACCACCACACTATACAACTATCACACAACAAAACCACCGCACAACACAACCACCACACCGCACAACCTTCACACAACACAACCACTGCACATCACTACACAACACCACTTCCCATCACATCTCATGCTAACAAACCATTGAATCACTACCCCACACATTTCACATACCATATTGTCACCACCACCACTACTCAACATCCCACATCACATAAGGAAACACATCAAACACAACCACACAAAGCATCACATCCGGGATTTCACAGTTTTAGATACAAGGACTTATATTACTAAAATTATTATTTAGCATGGGTATTATCAAATAGACCAAGTTTCTATGGGAAACCAATTAATTATCCATATATACATTCTTATCATTTTCATTTAGGTTGATATCAATCATTAACACAGTAATTATTTCACATACATATCATCTAAATCATAATAAAGGCACCCAACAACCCTTATTTTTATAATTGGAAGCAATAAAACATAATATCAACAAAAATATCATCAATTAGTAAAAGAATGAGATTACTTCCCATACCCATCAATTTTAGATCCTCTAATTCATTGTCTTTATTAAGAAAACCCTTATTATTGACCCAATGCAAGTAAAAATGATGTAATCCCCACACATATACATAAATAGGTATAGAACAAGGATCCCCTACCTCAAAGAGAATTTCTAATTCACTGCACACAATAAGGAAAATGAGAAATAACATGGAAACTACAACTATTCTAGGAAACCTCATATCAACCTGAACCACACCAAGTGGATCATCTAAACATAGGCCAAACACACCCTGAACCAAAACAATGTCACTACTATGAATCACTGAAAGAAGAATAAAATAAAACACGGAGATAAATGGTATAACTCACCTTGAATTTTTAAATAATTACCTTTGGAACCCATGGATCAATTCTAGAGATAATGGGATGGAAGACCCTCCAAAGGTGTGTAGGGTTTTCCCGAAACTGAAAGGAAAAAACTATAATATGGGAGTAATTGGCTGAGCCTTGTGCTTATAAATAGGATATAAATTTACTAATTCACATCATGTATTACATATTCATTGAATAAATTACCATAGTACTATACAATATAATAATTAAATTGGATTTAAGGTGTGAATTCTCAAATTTCCCAACTTATGCTGAAATTCATATTGCCTCTGCCCGATTAAATTCACATCATGAATTCCCCTTTCATTTCATGAATTAATTATGCCTAGAAATACTTTACCAAAATAATGTTGTGAATCACCAACTTCACATTATATGAAACACCATCTCACAATGTGGATACCAATTTCAAATCATGAATTTCCTACTATATCTCCAGCCTCCACTAAACCTCCTTAAGCCTACTTTCAATACCTCCAACACCTAAAATAAAAAATTAATGAGCTGAGAAGGCACAAAACATTATATTAGATACCTCTAAAACAATTATCATCCTTTAGAATAAAAACCAATCCTAAAAGAAAGGATAGGGTCCAAACAACCACTCCATGAGATACCTCTCAGGGTTCACATTATGCCTCAAACGCTAAAACAGCCAGAGAAACAAAACTAAAACATCCCCATAACACTCTACACAACCACACAATTATCCCCCACCAGTAATAATACCAAATAACTAATAACTATCTACAAATCCCATACTTTTTACATAAATATTTTCACAACCATCTCAACCTACACACAGGCCAAGCCAACAACTGCCACAACCAACACACAACACTACCTCAAGCACACAAATCAAGGAATCCCATATTTCATATCTAGATACTCTCCACATTGTGTGAAACTGAATCACCTACACAATATTAAAAAAAATTCATAGTATAACACATCTTGATTAGTAAATAGGTTTTCACTTTCTCATATTCTTGAAGATCTAACACACATCACCAACAAGGGAAAAAGAACATCTCATAAAACAAAAAGGTAAAAATATTATATCATCAAAGAAAAAATGATCAAGGAAAAACTAAAAAATAATCCATGTACAAGGCATGAATATGCATCTCATTTTCCCATGTACTCTTCTCTAGGACACTATGCCTTCACAACACATGAACCAAGGTGGTGGTTCATTCTTGTAACACTTTCTCTTGATGATATTAGAACTCTACTAGCCACTCCATGAACATTGCATCACCCTTGATATCTAACTCTCCCCAATAAATGAAGTCAGAGTCATCATAAATATATAGATGATGTTGGGATAGGTGGAAGATATCTTGGATCATGTCTAACCATGGTGGGAGTGTCGACAGATACACCACCATGCCAACATTACCTAACACCTCAAAAGGACCAAAAAACTAGGGTGTAAGCTTACTCCCCCTACCAAACCTCTGATACACATGTCAAGGATAAAGACTCAAGAACACTTGGTCTCAAAGCTCACTCTCTAGGGGTCTTCACCTATGATCAATATTGTCCCTCTTATGGTCTTGTTACACCCTAATCTCCTCTAGGACCAACTAGATCTTCTCATATGTGCTCTGCACCACATCAAGTCCAAGAACTTGTGACTCCCCAACCTCCATCCATCATAATATAGAATGACATGGCCATGCATACAATGCCTAAAATGGATCCATACTAGTAGAAAAGTGATATATATTTTTTTATGAAAACTCGTACATATGTAGGTTACTTACCCATGATCCACCAAAGTTCAGTATATAATCTCACAATATATCCTCTATAATTTGGATGGTCTACTCCATCTGATCATCTATCTGAGGGTGGAAATTAGTGTTAAGGTGTAACTATGAGTCAAAATAATTCTTCAATACCCTACAGACCCATGAGTTAAAACAAGTATCTTGATGAGATATGATATTCTTCGATACCCCATGAATCCTAACTACATCATCCACATACCACCTTATCAAGACATCCACAGAACTCAACTCATGGATCACCCAAAAATGATCCAACTTCATCTGTTAGTCCCCTATCACAAAAACTACATCACAAACCCCCTTATCCCAAGGTAACCCATTGATACATTCGATCAATATTATCTCTAATTTTCACTTGGTAATTTCTAAGGGATACAAAAAACCTCCATAAACATAGTGTTTCACTTTCACCTACTAGAAACCAGACACTTATCCATTAACTCTACCACCGACCATTTCATTCCAGGCCGCCAAATATGTAACACCCCGACCCCAGTTACCCAGATTCAATGCGTTATTACATAACATTGGAATGGTACAAGGAATCATGTCCCAAAAGACAGATCAGTTTAGTAGCCTTGGAAGTACTAGATACATTCATAAGTTTTACATTACATCATGAAATAAAAACATCGACAACATTTTGTCCCCTTTTGTACACACTTATATCCTTAGCCTATCCTTTTAGTTCAACCATAAAATACTTCTTCACATATTGGGAAAAAATAAAACATAGAAATGGGTGAGCTCAGATGCTCGGTAAGGATAATAATGTAGCAGAAACTTTTATAAATAAGCATAAATATTTAAGGCAATGTAAAAGAATAAAAAAAGCCTTTTAAACTTAAAATTCAGCATAATATGGAAAATATAAAATCAAATAATTCCATTTACTTATTCACATGGATATTCTAATAGTTGAATAATCACATTCAATATCAATAGCCACTTTCATAATGATGGAATGCATAATGCCATACTTCGTAACCACATAGTCAAGGTCTTGTGCCAAGACTACCAATAAGATTTTATTCAAGGCCTTATGCCAAGACACTAGTTTGTCTCATGAGACCTACCAATGCATCGAGGATCTATAGCAGTCTCCACCCATCACTTACTAAGTCCAATGCATTCCTCATATGAAAAGGTTTAAACATAACATAAACATTTATATTAAAAATAGCATAAAAATGTCAATACTTTATCCATAAACCATGAATGGTGTAAAAATAAAACAATACACAGTCAAACATATCACAAAACCATCAATACAATATGGAAGATTTTCATCATAATAAATCAACTTTAAACAAGTTTAAAATCCATCAAAGGATGTTGACATAGATGAAATGAAAACTATTTTAAATAAATACCTCTTTCTATTTTGAAATCATTTAAAAGTCACATAATTATAAAAGAAAACATTTATTTTGAAAATATTATTATAAGATTTTATGGGAAGCTTCAACATTGATATAACAGCAGAAAATAGCCTCACCCGCTGTATAAGTTAAAAAAGACATTCTTACCTTAATTTTGTCGAAAAGGTCATAAAGTACCTTGTTTGGAAAACGACGAAAAGATTCCTTTCAAACCATTTTATAAAAATTCAAACAAGGGTATAAATGAATTCAACCCATAGACTAGTAAATAGTAAAAATGTTTTGAAATACCTTTTTAAGAAACATGGATGTGGATGATAAAGAGGTCCCAGTAGATACTTACGTAAAAACAACCTCGGATAATAAAGAGATTGTGAAATTAACCCTTACCTTGTATTTTTCCTTATTCGATGGTATGTTAACATCCTGTATAATAGTTAAAACATTGTTATTAAATTATACAAGAACTATATACATAAATATTATATCATATATGATCTTCTAATATTGCTTTGTTAATAATATTTCAGTAGTATCGTCATTTCAGGTGTTAACTGATTCTTTTTCCTTTATATGCTTGGTTACATAAGCCATATTTGTTATGGATAGGATGTATTTGATTAAAATAAAGAATGATATTATGTTCATAAAAAATATTTGTAATCATAAAATGAAAATTATTCTTGAATGATTACGATGGGGAATGAATCTCATCGCATTCATGGAGACGGTAATCCGTATGTACGCACGAGCGACAATATCATTATATTGATGGTGAAATCTTATATAATTGGATGGTATATCATATATACAGAATCATTAACATGTTATATTTATTATTTACATTAGTTATACTAATTATTATACCCACCCAAATAATGAAGTTTTTGAGTAAAAAATTACACCACGACGTGGAGACGGTAAGTTGTACGTACGCACGTATGGTGACTTTGTCATTCATATGATGGATAGAATAATGAATATGGTTTTACCATTTTTATAATAACATCACAGTATATAGAATATACTGGAGTTATTATTTTAGAATGGAAACAATAAAGAAAGAGGAAGTGGGAGAAGAAAATAACTTGAAATAGGCGATGAAATATTTACCTCTTCTTTGGGTTCTTCCTTTTGATTTGATCAAAATGGATATTTAGGTTCGCTTTATGACCAAAATAAGGCCTCTATGATGAAGGGAGGAAATTTGGGAGGAAATTTGGGCAGGGTTTGGCCAAGAAAAATGGCTATGGAGGTGTGAAATTAAGAGAAGGGGAAGTACCCTTTTATAAAAGAGGTGGAGGTCACTTTAGGAAAATCTTGAAATATTATTTTATAATAAAATAATTTTCGGTTTCTAATGGCTCCAAAATGATTTATTTTGGGGATAAGGTGGGAATGGGTAGAAAAAATATCAACCAATAGGTTTTAGATAGGTTTAGGTCACCATATTAACCTGATATTTTAGATTTAACTCTTAGTTAAATAGTTTGACATTTACCATGTCTCTTTGTATTTTTATATTATATGGTTAATAAACTTACTATAAACTGCCAAAAGAACCCCTAGTGGTTCATTATTAATATATATGATCTTATCTAAGTCCTTTGGTTAAACCCTATATTTTTAGGAATATTATATCAATTAATAATATAGTATTTTTTTTAAACTCAATTATGTCAATTTTGACAGTATTTAGTATTTGGTTTTTGTGAAAATCATAACAACATGATTAATTCAAAAAAAATTAATAAACCCTAACATTTCATATTAACCTAGAAAATTAGTGTAATTAATCAAAAGTATCAAATTAAATTTATTTGGATATTTATAATATCAATTATTTTAATCTTTCATTAATAAGGTAATTACTGCATCATCATTGTGTCATAAATAAATTAAATTATTTAATGTATAAAATTTATAAATAAAATACCATTATGTAAGAAGTATTTTGTTCCTTATAATGAATATTTATAGTTGAATTTATCTTTTTTATAACCCTATATTAAAAATGGTTCAGTTATTAAACATTGAATTTAAGTCTTTTAACTCTTCTTTAAATATAATAATAATAAATGTCCTAATCTAATCCAAGTGGACCAAAGGGGGTCATATTTTATTCCTAAGGTTGTTTTTGGTCTAATTACACTTATCCAATATAATTAGGACATGTGTTAGGGTAATTATAATGTCATTTTTACCCTTAATTACCCTATTTACTTTTAACTGTGGTAAATAAAAGTCTAAAGTTACTATTCACCAAAAATTATTTTCATCTTGTTGAACCATATTTTACTTACTAATATCTACTTTGTCTCTCGGATTTTTGAAATTCAACTCATATAAGCGTTAAAATTAAGTTTTATGCAAATTTGTAAATGCTCCTAGAAGGTGGGTAAAAGACGGTAAAAAGTTCAATAAAATTTTATATATCTAAAATTATTATAAAATGACTCCAATGAATTAAATTGAACATATATAGGTATTATGTATCTATTTTGACCTAAAATAAATTAAAATAAAATAACTAATTATTTAAATAAAAAGTCGGTTTTAAACAATAACACAGTATTTTTTACTATTCATCAAAAATTACAAGTTCTCAGAAAAATACCAAAAATTCACCCTAAGCTAATTTTGATATTCCGAATATAAAAATGAATCCCATTTTGAAAATTAAAATTTATAAAATTTCAAAAAGTGGGTATTACTATTCATAATGGCTAGTTTCATTGGTCGTGGTGTGTTAAAACTCCAAGTTGTGTACAACGCGAGCTACTGCATTATTCAAAGGGAAACGTACTGTGGAAGCTTGGGGTGTTACATTCTCCCCTCCTTAAAATAATTTTATCCTCGAAATTTCTAGAATATTATTGCATAAAAATATTTGGGTGGTTCTTCATCATTTGTTCCTCGGGTTCCCACGTTGCATCTTCCATCTTATGGTTTCTCCATAGAACTTTTACCAGACGAGTCGTCCGGTTTCTTAGCACTTTTTCTCTGGTACCAAAAATTTTGACAGGCTCTTCACAATAAGACAGATCAGGTTCCAGTTCAATTTCCTCATAGGTGAGTACATGCGTTGGGTCAGACCTGTATTTTCTTAATAGTGATACATTGAACAAATCATGAACTTTAGAGAGACTTGGAGGAATTTCCAAATGATAAGATACAACTCCAATTAATTCTATAATTTTGAAAGGTCCGATGTACCTGGGACTCAATTTACCCTTCTTACCGAAACGTATAACACCCTTTCATGGAGATAACTTCAAGAAAACATGGCCCCCTACTTGAAATTCCAAATCCTTCCTTTGGTTATTGGCATAGCTCTTTTGCCTATTTTGGGATACTTTGATGTGGGTTTGGATAATCTTCACTTTTTCCATTGTTTCCTCAACAAGTACTGGGCCTACGAGTTTTCTTTCACCAACATCATCCCAAAAAGTTGGCATGCGACATCTCTTTTCATATAACGGTTCATATGGTGCCATCTGAATAATTGAATGGAAACTATTGTTATAGTAAAATTCTACCAGAGGTAAATATTGATCCCACATACCTTGAAAGTTAAGTGAGCAAGATCTCAATGTGTCTTCTAAGGTTTGAATAGTCCATTCTGATTGTCCATTGGTTTGAGGGTGGTAGGCAGTGCTCAAATGAAGTTCAGTATCCAAGTCCTTCTAAATACTTTTCCAGAATTTTGATGTAAAATGAGGATCAAGATCAGAAAAAATCGATAGGGGTACACCATGGAGTCTTAAAACTTCATTAATATATAGTCTTACTAGACGTTCAAGTGGTAAATCTTCTCTTATATCAAGAAAATGTGATGAATTGGTAAGATGATCAACAATGACCCATATTACATCATTCTTTCTAAGATTCTTTGGTAGCCCCATGACAAATTCCATCGTAATATTATCCCATTTCCACTCAGGTATGGGAAGAGGTTTCATGACTCTTCCAAGCTGTTGCCTTCCATCTTTCACTTAGTGAAAAACCATACATCTTGACACAAAATCAGCAATCTCCCTCTTCATGTTGTCCCACCAAAAATGTTCCTTCAAATCTCTATACATCTTGGTGCTCCCAGGGTGTATAGAGAAATTGGAGCTATGAGCATCATCCAACAATTCCCTTTTTAGATTAGGTATGTTAGGAACAAAAAGTCTCTTCCCAAATTTCAAAATTCTATCTTCATATATGAAGTCACTAAATCTCCCATCATTCACAGCTTTAATCTTCTTTTGAAATTTCTCATCATCAGTCTGAGAAATTTTTATCCTTTCTAGTAAAGATGGTTTGGAAACCATTTGAAAAAGCATTGATTTTTCACCTTCCATGGTTATTCCCATATCCATATTTATTAGATCCGTGTATATAGGATCCTTTTCAACTCTCATCTTGTTCGAAACTCCATGATCCTTTCAGCTCAAAGCATCTGTCACCTTATCTGCCTTCCCCGGGTGGTAGTGTATAGTGAAATCATAATCCTTGAGTAGTTCAAGCCATCGCCTTTGGCTCATGTTGAGTTATTTTTGTGAGAAAATATACTTCAAACTCTTGTGATCAGTATAAATCTCAAATTTTTACCATAGAGATAGTGTTTCTATATTTTCATAGCAAATATTACAGCTACTAACTCAAGATCATGAGTGGGATAGTTTTTTCATGAATTTTTAGTTTCCATAATGCATAGGAAATAACTCTATCATTCTACATAAGGACACAACCAAGTCCTTTCTTTGAAGCATCACTATAAATAACAAACCCATCATTACCTGATGTTAGAGTCAAGATAGGATCATCAAATAATATTCTCTTAAGTTTTTCAAAACATTATTCATTCTCTTTTATCCAAACAAATATAACCCCCTTATGACTGATCTTGGTTAATGGGTTAGCCAATCGGGAACAATTATGGACAAAACGCCGATAATAACCTGTTAAACCAATAAAACTGCGTACCTTAGTTATACTCATTGATGTTGGACATTCTTGGATTGCCTTAGTCTTTGAAGGATCAATAGATATTCCATCCTTAGAGAAAATATTTCCAAAAAAAGAAATCTCCTAAAGCCATAATTCACACTTGCTAAATTTCCCATATAATTTATTTATTCTAAGAGTCCTTAGGATAATGCGCAACTTATTTTCATGATCTTCATAGCTTTTTGAGTATACCAAAATATCATAAATAAATACCACTAAAAAGTAATCAAGATATTCCTTAAAAACTATATTCATTAGATCTATGAAGACATAGGGTGCATTAGTCAATCCAAAAGGCATTACTGTAAACTTATAATACCTGCACCAGGTTCGAAATGTTGTTTTCTGGATGTATTCCTTCTTCACACACAACTGATGATATTCGGATCAAAGGTCAATATTTGAAAAATATTGAGCTCCATGAAGTTGGTAGAATAAATCATCAATGTGAGGTAGGGGATACTTGTTATTTATTGTTATACCATTGATCTCCCTATAGTAAATGCAAAACCTCATAGATTCATCTTTCGTTTTAACAAAAATGATAGGGGCTCCCCATGGAGAAACACTAGGGAAAATGAATCCATTGTTACTCAATTCATCTAGTTGTTTCTTTAGTTCCACTAATTCCACAATGTCCATTATATAAGGGGTCTTTGATATGGGACTTAAACCAGTAATTAAATCAATGGAAAACTCAATTTCTTTTTCTGGAGGATGTCCAGGTAAATCCTATGGAAACACATCAACATATAATTGCATAATAGGCACATCCTCTATTTGAACATTCTTTTCCTCACCCATAGTTGTTTCATTATCTTCTTCCCCAATAATTGAATTTAGTAGAGCTACTGGGGGTGGATCTAGATAAGAATTAGGTGGTGATGCTTTTTCTCTAAAGATAAGGTACTCTTTATCATCATCGAAAATTTTAACCTCCTTATTCTTACAATAAATTTTCGCATCATGGTCTGAAAGCCAATCCATTCTGAGGATTATATCAAATTCAATCATGGGTAAGATGATGAGATCAGAAGATAAAGAACATTTATATGCCCTAATGGGAACTGATTCACAAAACTTTGTTGCGATGATACTTCCCTTAGGTGTTTTGACTGAAAAATCCCTTTTTAAGTCAAATTAAAAATATCTAATTTTCTTAGAAAATTGGGAAGATATGAAACATTGCGATGATCTGGAATCAAATAAATAATTGGCTAAACTTTAAAACCCATTAAATTACCTACCACCATGTCTTTCGAAGCTTCAACCTCAGCAGCAATGATCACATAATCTTGTCCTTTCTCCCTTGTCCTTTTCTGAGGTAATTTCCCTTGGTGCTTAGGACATTCATTTGAATAATTCCCCTTTTCTTTACAATTGTAGCATTCAATATTGACAGCCTCTTTATTTCCCTTGCAATCATGATCTTGGTGGCCTTTTTTACCACACTTGTAACAGACTCACATTCCCTTCAGGCAAGTACCGGGGTGTTTCTTCCCACATTTACTGTAGGATGGATATTCAACTTTTCACTTCTTCCCTCCATTTCCATTTCCAGAGTTTTCAGCCTATCTCTTTTTCTCTCGCTTTCCTTTAAAGTTGTAAGACTTAGATAATTCCTTTTTTGTCTTGATAGCACATGAGACTATATATTCATATGATGAGAAGGATTGTGAGAATAATTCTTGACATAGAAATGGTTTTAACCCATAAAATAGTGTATAAATATTACTCCTTGGGTTATGTATATAATATGATGCATGCCTTTCTAACCTTGTAAAGTTAGCCTCATACTTTTCGACATTCTCATCCTCCTTTTTCCTCAGACTCAGAAATTGTCTTTCCATATCCGCTCAATGGTCATGAGGAAAGTATTTTTCTAATAAAATATCTTTAAACTCCCTCCATTCCATTTTTGATACTTCTTCATCTTCATTTGTGTTTTTCATTAGTGACCACCATTGATCTGCATCTCTTGTGAGGCGATAAACTGCCATGATAACTTTTTCCCTTTCGCTACTCCCCAAAGCATGAAATATTTTCTCTAAGGAATTTATCCATTGCTCAGCTACTGATGTATTTGTACTCCCATTTAATTTTGGTGGTTGTTTCCTCATGAATTTGTCTAACATTGATCCTCAGCGTTTTGGATCAGGGTGATCCATACGGGTAAGGTTATTATTCATAACCTGAGTGAGTTTTCTTAGTATGGTGATAAACTAATCAGCACCAGTTGCATCACCATCTCCACTATAATTATCTTGCGTAGGAGGTAAATCCTTACATGGATTACGTGGGTTGATACAGTTTCCATTCCTTCCACTAGGTTCCATTTCTAAACAATGGCATACACTAGATTAGTTTATGAATCACAATACATAATTCCAAACCTGTAAAACAGTAAACATAAATTGAAAAGTTTATGGATATAATCCATAACCATAAAAATGGTTTCCTTAAGGAAGTATATACTCATAAACCCTTCATAATGGTTTGTAAAGAAAATGAGAGTTATCCTAAGCATATCCCTCGGGACTGTCATAACCAAGAGTGAAGCAAGGCCTGTTGTCGTGCACCAGTTCTCGTTCGAGTCTAGCTCACAGCTGTGTTTTCGGGTTTTACCCCTAGGTACATCTATGATAGAGCTGCCTCTACCAGCTCGTATCCAAACAGGGATGTATTTCTTGGAAAAATCACAAAATCTCTATAGTACCAAAATTCTAGGAAGTTCTTCTATTCTAATCTTCAAAGTCTATCTTAGGGTAGTGTTCTCTAATCAGAGTTTTTCTAAATCTAGTTTCAAAGGTTTGTACTAAACTTCCTTTGATACCAACTATAACGCCCCAACCCCAGTTACCCAGAGTTGGTGCATTATTACATAACATCATCATGATACAAGGAATCATGTCCTGAAAGACCGATCTGTTTAGTAGCCTTGAAAGTACTAGATATATTCATAAGTTTTACATTACATCATAAAATAAAAACATCAACAACATGTTGTCCCTTTTTGAACAAACTTATATCCTTTTCCTATCCCTGCATGTCAACCATAAAATACTTCTTCACATTCTAGGAAAAAATAAAACATAGAAAGGGGTGAGCTCAAATTCTCAGTACGGATAACAATATAGCGGAAACTTTCATAAATAAGCATAAACATTTAAGTCAATGTATAAGACTAAAACAAAATCCTTTTAAACTTAAACATCATCATAATATGGAAAAAATAAAATCAAATAATTTCATTTACTTATTCACATGGATATTCTACTAGTCAAATAATCACATGTAATATCAATAGCCACTTTCATAATGATGGAATGAAAAATGTCATACTTCATAACCACATAGTCAAGGCCTTGTACCAATAATACAAATAATATTTTTTCATGTCCTTATTCCAAGACACTAGTTTGTCTCATGAGACCTACCAATTCATCAAGAAGCTATATCAAGCTCCCCCCGTCACTTACTAAGTCCAATGAATTCCTCATATGAAAAGGTTTAAACATAACATAAACAATTGTATTAAAACTAGCATACGAAATGTCAATAATTTATCCATAAACCATGAATGGTGTAAAAATAACACATACACAATCAAATATATCAAAAAAACTTCAATACAATATGGAATATTTTTATCATAATAAATCAACTACAAACAATTTTAAAATCCATCAAAGGATGTTGACATAGATGAAATGAAAACTATTTGAAATAAATACCTCTTTCTATTTTGAAATCATTTAAAAGTAACATAATTATAAAATAAAAAATTTATTTTAAAAATATTCTTATAAGCTTTTATGGGAAGATTTGATGATGATATAACAGTGGAAAATAGACACACCCTCTATATAAGTTAAAAAAATACATTCTTACCTTAATTTTGTCGAAAAGGTCATAAAGTACCATATTCAGAAGATGACGAAAAGATTCCTTTCAAACCATTTTATAAAAAGTCAAACATGGGTATAAATGAATTTAACCCATAGTCTAGTAAATAGTAAAAATGTTTTGAAATACTTTTTTAAGAAACACGGATGTGGATGATAAAGAGGTCCTAGTAGATACTTACATAAAAACGACCTCGGATAATAAAGAGATTGTGAAATTAACCCTTACCTTGTAATTTTCCTTAGTCGATGGTATGTTAACCTCCTTTATAATATTTAAAACATTCTATTTAAATTATAAAATAACTATATACATAAATATGATATCATATATGATCCTCTAATATGTTTTTGTTAATAATATTTCAGTAGTATCGTCATTTCAGGTGTTAACTGATTTGTTTTCCTTTTTATGCTTGGTTACGTAAGTCATGTTTGTTATGGATAGGATGTATTTGAATCATATAAATAATTATATTATGTTCATAAACATTATTTTTAATCATAAAATGAAAATTATTCTTGAATGATTACGATGGGGAATGAATCTCATCGCGTTCATGGAGGCGGTAATTCATACGTACGCGCAAGCGACAATATCATTATATTGATGGTGAAATTGTATGTAATTGGATGGTATATCATATATACAGAATAATTAACATGTTATATTTATTATTTACATCATTTATACTCATTATTATACCCATCCAAATAATGAAGTTTTTGAATAACAAACTACACCACGGCGTGGAGACTGTAAGCCGTACATATGCATGTATGGTGACTTTGTCATTCATATGATGGATAGAATAATGAATATAGAAATACCATTTTTATAATAAAATCATAGTATAGATAATAAACTGTAGTTATTATTTTATAATGGAAACAACAAAGAAAGATGAAGTGGAAGAAGAAAAGAACTTGAAAGAGGTGATGAAATATTTACCTCTTCTTCGAGTTCTTCCTTTTGATTTGATCAAAGGGATACTTAGGTTGGATTTATGAACAAAGGAAGACCTCTAGGATTAAGGGAGGAAAGTTTGGAGGATTTTTGTACAGGTTTTGGCCGAGAAAAATGGATTTGGAGGTGTGAAATTAAGATAAGAGGAAGTGCCCTTTTATAAGAGAGGTGAGGGTCACTTTAGAAAAGGCATGAAATATTATTTTATAATAAACTCATTTTCAGTATCTAATGGCTCAAAAATGATTTATTTAGATTCAAATGTGGTTATGGGTCGAAAACATCTCATCCAATAGGTTTTAGACAGGTTTAGGTCACTATATTACCCTTATCTTTTAGATTTAACTCTTAGTAAAATAGTTTGACATTTACCATGTCTCTTTGTATTTTTGCATTATATGGTTAAAAAAATTACTATAAACGACCAATCGAACCCCAAGTGGTTAATTATTAATATATATAACCTTATCTAAGTCCTTTTTCCAAACCTTATATTTTTAGGAATATTATATCAATTAATACTATAGTATTTGTTTTAAAAACTCAATTATGTCAATTTTGGCACTATTTAATATTTGGTTTTTGTGAAAATCATAAAATCATGATTACTTAGAAAAAAAATTATTTAATCAACCCTAACATGTAATATTAACCTAAAAAATTAATTGAATTTATCAAAAGTCTCAAATTATATTTATTTGGATATTTATAATATCAATTATTTTAATCTTTCATTAATAAGTTAATTACTACATCATCATTGTGTCACAAATAAATTAAATTATTTAATGTATAAAAATTATAAATAAAATATAATTATGTAGGAAATATTTTTATCTTTCTAATTAATATTTATAGTCGAATTTATCTTATGTATAACCCTCTATTAAAAATAGTTTAGTTATTAAACATTGAATTTAACTCTTTTAACTTTTCCTTAAATAAAATAATAATAAGTGTCTTAATCTAATCCAAGTGGACCAAAAAAGATAATATTTTATTCCTAAGGTTGGTTTTGGTCGAATTAAACTTATTCAATAGAATTAGGACATGTTTTAGGGTAATTATAATATCATTTTTACCCTTAATTACCCTATTTACTTTTAACTGTGGTAAATAAAAGTCAAAAGTTATTGTTCACCAAAAATTATTTTCATCTTATTGAACCACATTTTACTCATTGATATCAACCATGTCTCTTGGATTTTTTAAATTCAACTCACATAAGTGGTAAAATTAAGTTTTATTAAAATCTGTAAATGCTCCTAGAAGGTGGGTAAAAGACGATAAAAAGTTCAATAAAATTTTATATATCTAAACTTATTATAAAATGACTCCAATGAATTACATTGAACATATATAGGTTTTATGTATCTATTTTTATCTAAAATAAATTAAAATAAAATAATTAATTATTTAAATAAAATGTCGATTTTAAACAATAACGTAGTGTTTTTAACTATTCATCAAAAATTGAAAGTTCTCAGAAAAATGCCAAAAAATCACCCTAAGCTAATTTTGATATTCTAAATCCAAAAATGAAGTAAATTATGAAAATTAAAATTTATAAAATTTCAAAAATTGGGTATTACTATTCATAATAGTTAGTTTTATTGGTCATGGTATGTTAAAACTCCAAGTTGCGTACAACACAAGCTACTACTATATTAAAAGGGAAACGTACCGTGGAAGCTTAGGGTGTTACAAAATATGTCTCCTAAATCCAAGACACATCTTTTTTACATCAGTATGAACAGTTAAAGGTGATATTTGAAACTCATGGAGAACCCTATCAAGTACTTCCAATGGAATAAATAACATCCCCTAAAACCACACCTGATTTTGACTATCCTTTGGCCATCCCTTTAGAGAATCACCATGACCAACATGATCACACATCACCTATATCTCTAAGTCACCCCATTGAGACTCCTCTACCTATTGTATCAATGATGTACCAATGGTCATCTGATGACGAAAACCTATTCCACTACTCTCCCATATATCAAGATGTATCACAAAAAGCTCCTTAATCCCTTTTCAAACATTGGTAGACTCTCGA
Organism: Viscum album; assembly: GCA_963277665.1. Taxonomy (NCBI): domain Eukaryota; kingdom Viridiplantae; phylum Streptophyta; class Magnoliopsida; order Santalales; family Viscaceae; genus Viscum; species Viscum album. The sequence continues at coordinate 182,889,248 of OY728122.1, forward strand.
TACACATCTCCTAGTGATTTTCCAATCAACTCATTGGAAACTAAATTACCCTTTCCAAGGGTGTAAGAGATCTAAAAATCATAATCCTAAAGAATTTCTATCCACCTTTTCCATCATCGATTAAAATCTCACTGATAATAGATACATTTCATGATCTTGTGGACCATGAAAACCAAAAATAACTCAATGATAAGGTAATTCCACCACTGCCTCATCTCAAACACAACCAATTCTAGATCTAGATCATGGGTGGAATAGTTATGATCATGGGGGCGTAAATTCCTAGACCCATAAGAGATCATCACCCTCTAATACAGAAAGACACATCTAAATCCTAGATAGGAATCACCACATAAAACCTAAAACATCACACCCTCCTTAAGAATCCAAAGTACTAGAGAACTGACCAACATCTCATTCTAATAACTTAATATTTTCTAGAATTGATTTGTGCATAATAATGCTTGATCCTTCCTATTTAAAGTCATCATTGGGGATAAAATCTAACAAAAATCAAACAAAAAATCCTAATAATAGCTAGAAAGACCAAGAAAATAGTGAACCTCTTCCATGTTCATGGGTACTTCCTAATAAAAAATTGCCATGATATTCGATGGGTCTATGGAAACAGCATACTAAGACACCAAATCCCAAGTAAATGAACCTCTTGTATCCAGAACTTATATTTGGAAAGACTTCCATATATATGGTGGTGTTGAAGGGCCTACAAAACATTTATATGATACTTTGTATGATCATCCTTTTACTTCAAGTAGATTAAGATATCATTGAAGAATGTGATGATGAACCAGTCTAGGGACTCATGGAAGATGTATTTCATGAGCCTCGTGATCACAACTGGCATGTTTGTCATCCTGGATAACAATATCATGGACTTGAAGTTATCATACCATCCCTTAAAGGAATTCTTCAAGATATCCTCATCTTTTACCCAAATATGTTGATATCTAGACCACAAGTTTACCTTCAAAAACCAATTGGATCCCTTAATCTTGTTTAAAAAATCTTTGATCCTCAGAATAGTATAATAGTTCTTGACCATTATCAGGTTCAACCTTTGGTAGTCTATGTACAACCTCATAATACCATCTTCCATATTGGATAACAACACTGGAGCACCCCAAAGGGTCAAAATCAGATGTATGAAACCCATATACATCGTATCATCCACTTGAAACCTCAACTCATGAAACTATATAGGAACCATTTGATCGGGGCATCAAAATTGAAGGCACACTTGGTTGAAACTCTATACCAAACTCGAAATCGTGTTAGGGGTAGTTTCACAGCCACATTTGAAAAAATATACAAGAACTCCCCAAAACCCTGAGAACATCATCTACCTAGGCATCCACTATAATATCCACTAACTAAGGAAAAAGAGACTCAACTTTCCTTCCACCCATCAGATAACCTCACTCGATAAGAAACACCACCCGCTAGCCCTTCACATCAATAAATAAAACTCTACTCTAAAAATAGTCAATGATTTGACATATATAATATAGCTAGTTCATGTTAAGGATAACATTGTGTGGATGTATCTATAACAAGAAGAAATCTTCCATGGACTGGTATCACCCAATCACCAGCCTGCATCCCCAACACTGATCAAACAAAACATCATGACCTCCAACTAGTGTAAATAACACCATGGGCTCTAGAATCCTCTCCACATCCAGTCCCAATGTATTGAAAAATAAGTAGTAGAAAAGGTTTTTGAGGATCCTGAATTACACAAAGTATAAATAAGGATATATGACAAACTGATCATACCTCTGACAACCACTATCCATGTTGGAGTTGCTACCTCTAGATTGGATCTGACCATGCCTAGATCTTTTTTCCCTTTAATTATGGCCTCCATAACCATGATTTCTCCTAGGTATATAAAAATGGGGACCATCATGAGGATTCCACTAGCCAACACCATGTTCCCTTGACTAATAAACAAGAATTAGTGATCCCCACCATTGAAACTGTTTCAGAGGAAACTACTACCGCTTCTGAAAAGGGTCTTGAATTTCCATTTGAAAATGGCATCTTTAATCATCCATACACTGATCCTAGTGGTTTCCAATTCCCCCATAAATATAGTAAAAAAAAGAATACCCCAATAAGTTCTTATTATCCACCTTATCTAGAAGAATGAGAAAATATATGCCATAATAGGTTCCCCATTGGTCAAAACCCTAATAGCTTGAAGATCCAAAACTCACTTCCTGAATCTAAATTCATCAAGATGCCCTCCTAGCCATTCTCTTGAGGCTAAAATTCCAAATAAAGAATCTTTTTGATAACCTTTAACTTTTTTGGCACCTCTAGGTAAGTGGAAATCATAAACAGGATGACCACATACCCGACCACTGGGCACAATGCCTCCTATAGATTCTACACTCTAGTATATTCAAAAAATATATCTAGGGAAAATTCAAGAGGTCCTTGAACCTGATACCGATCTCTCATACACTTAGACTCCCCTTCTGAAGGGAGAGAAACTCATACTGCTTCACTTCCTTTATCACTGGTGATTTGAACTCTGAATGGAACACCTTCTGAAATTCTATCCATAACACATCCACCTCCTTTCTATCACCAAGATACATCATCCACCACTGACGCCCATCTCCTCACAACTGACTAACAACAAACGGTACCCAATGTAATGACCTGAGTTTCTTTTAAATGATATTTTTTTCCTGAGAAAATGTGTGTTATATTATATTATACACAATAAAATCATATTTTTTAATAATTATCAATTCATTAGTCATCTAAGAACCCAATTAAAATTCAAAACATTACAACTAGGAAAATTAATATAAAATAGAAAATACAAAATTTGAAAATATGGATCACTCCAATCCATTAGAATCATCACCCCATGGACAACACTATAGAAATAAAATAAAATATTAGTAAACTAATCAATATCTTAGAAAATTATTATAGTGAATATTGAATGAAGTAATAAAGTGGTATTTATGGAGTATAAAGGGAAATGTGACCATTGAGATTTGCTTGTTATAGGACCATTGGTAAAATATAACTATTAGTCAATATAATCATTGGAATATTTGACCTTTGGTAACTATACCCATTGGTAATAATTTTAACGTTATAATTAGTTTCTATAAGTACTAATGACAAAGGATAATTAATTCAGAAAGGATAAGTGATGGCCTTAACTAGTATATTCATGTAGTATAATGCCCATTTGTCAAAATCTGGGAGAGTGGTAGTTTCAATGGGGTTTTCCCTTGACCAAGCCCAATATGAGCCTCAACAAGTGAATCTAGAATGAAATATCATATAGGATAAGTTCAATTTAGTTGAAATTACCACTTGGTCGATGTTAGCCAAGTCACCCCATGAATCTATCAATATTGCACACCTTACGCTTAGGTCGTATGTGGGTGTTATAAGGGGTTATGTGTCTAGGCCTTAGTTACTAAAAGAGTAATTACTTTGTATAAATAAAATTTTTATTCCATAGATTCCATTTTAAGAATGGTTTCTTTTAATAAAATATACGTTTAATTGTGATGAATTTGATAAATTTATTTTTCAGGAACAAATTGTACTTTTTAGAAAAGATATAATTTTTTATAATAATATAATTTATTATGAATTAAATTTATTTTAATGAAATAGTAGGTTAAAAACATTATTATTTAAATAGAAATGATAAAATAATTTTATTATGTCCTAGAAAAGTTTTTAAGTGTCACAAATTTGATTATGACTTACAACCCACTATTTTTTTAATAAATAAGGGTTTTTATATTTAAAGGTTAAAATTATCATAATTATAGAATTATTATGATAAAATAAATATATTTTTTGAAATCATCACATAAAAATTAGGTTAGTGTGAATTTATGATAATTTCCTAAAATACTTTATTTTTCTGTGAATAATAAGAATATAGTTTGGTTCTTTCGGTATGTTTAATGACTTCATAATTATGTAATAATGATTTAATAATTAATTAACCACAATCTAAGACATAAAATATGTTATTTTATAAATATAAAGTATTTTAATATATTTTAATCAATTTCCAAACCTATAAATTACCTTCCAAAGTCTAAAATGGAAACTTTGACTTTAAAAACATTACTTCGTGGAAAATTTACTTTTACATGCCAAAATAAGTAATAAAAATTGATGTTAGGTTCTAGTGGATTTAAATAATATAAAATATGTTCCAAATTTTAAAACCCATGGGAAAAAAACCATGGTTAAGACAAAGGTTTTTTATTTTCCATAGCCTAGATTTCCAAGGCCTATATTAGGAAATTATTAAACAAATCCTCCACTTTTGATATAAATACTCATCCATTTATCCATTTCCTTTCACTCCCAAAACATCCTACACAAATTTATGGTATTTTATTTCCTCCCAAGGATTCCTCATAATGTTTCCTCAAACCCTCAAGGTTCCATTACTTAAGATTTAGGATTAACTCTTCAAGGTAAGGGAATTATCCTTCTTTTCTCTTCAATTCAAGAACTTATTTTTGTAGGTGTCTTATAATTGTTATGATTAATATCTTTTATCACCCTTATTATCATACCCTTACTTACAAATTATTTTTTATCAATGGGATACCATTTTCCCCTCTCATTTTACCTTTTTATAAAACCACATTTTATACCTGTCACACTACAAAATTTAATTCTCAAAATTTTTCTATTCTCCTTGAGAAATACTCTTTTATTTTCTTTGTGTTGATACCCAAACATTTTTATTTTCCATGCGTATTAACCTTGATGTAAAAATGATTTATTTTATTTGTGGATTTAAATATAATAATCTTTCATTCTCTTTTCATGGACTAAAAATGACATAGTGATCATGTTTTTAAGAACTTTTGAAATGTCGTGATTCTGATGTAAAACCCATTCTTTATTATCCAAAGGTTATTAATGAAATTATTGGTTATGATATATATGGATCAAATTAGTTAATACAAATTAATTTGGTTCCCTGATAGTTCTCTAATTCATTGGGTAAATAATTTAATCTCTAGAGATGACATGTTTTACGATACCTTAGGGAATAACCTTGGTAATTTTCAATTAAGACACATTGGTGACATACCTTGGTGATATTCTTATGAATTTATCATTTAAATTTTGTATCCACATTTACATGTTATGATTCATGTTATTTTTATTATTATATGTTTTTTATCTTTCTCAATCCATAGTTATATTCCTCATATTATTATTGATATTCCTCATAATCACATTTAACTATTTCCCATACTGGGCCTCATGCTCAACCCTTTCCATTGATGTATGTCATCAGGTTATGATATATAGTAAATATAAATTAGTATGAACCCATGAAGAAGAATTTAAAGTGTATTAGAATAATGTTTTATGTTTTCATGTATTAATCACCTTATTTCCAAGAAAATAAATGCTAAAATATCCTTTTTTTGTACCATGTAATGAAAATTTGTGTAATAAAAAGGCAGGATGCCATACCCAAAACTTATCCTAAGATCAAATTAGAAAAAATAAATATATAGTTCATCTTACTAACATGTCTTCTCCATATCCTAGATTCTCCCATCATTATTTTCGAAACACTATCATTTAAAGGCACGCAAATCCCTCTTTCATGCCTCATACTCTTATGTCAGGTCGGTCCTCCGACAATCAATTAGATCAGCCTGTTGGATCTCGACAAACTAATCCACTCATGGAAATTGACCATGAGCCATTCTAAAAAATAAATGTAAAATTCTAAGCCCTATAGTATGAAATTTTATAACATGTTTATTTAATTAATTTATTTAACTTCCCACAATCACTCAATTCAGACAAAAACATAATCAATCAGGATGCATATACCTCACCTAGGTCTCTACCCTACAAATACGAACATATCACTTGCTCATTTGATAACCTTAAAGTCTATGCATCGAATCATGGGGTGGATAAAATCTTGTGTCCCAACCAGTCTCTCTAGCCTAGGTCATGTACTAAGGTCAACAGGCACCATTTCCCTATAACTCATTCATTCATTATAGTCCTCAACTCCAAAATTAACCATATCTCTCAAAAAAAATCCCTTTTATTACACTCTTTCATGACCCCTCCCCCCAAAGGTACCCTTATTGGGCTAAAAATAAATAAAGAGAGATAATAACCCCTAATTCCTACCTCTTGTAGGCCCTAGGTTGGTGAAAAGCACGAAAGGTATAAAAATATCACATATGGAAGTCATTACCCATATAATAAATGGGATCAGTAGATAGGATAAAAAAACCAAGAAAACTCCAGCATATAAGATAAAATTAAACCCAAAACCACCCCATAAGGAATGAAAAATGTCAATTTATAAAAATAAAAGTCTCCAAGTAAATACCAAAAGGGAAATTCCTATAGCAGTAACTCAACAGAAGCTCTGAACCCTAACCTAGAAATATATAGATCATCCCCAAAAGTCCTCCTGGAAACCTAAAAAAATAGTTTATATATGTAGGGTGAGAATACAATTATACTCTCTAGGATCATACCCAAGGTCTCTAGTGAACATATGAAATCAACATACTAATGTGACATTGAATTAACATAAAAAACAACCAGTACCTAAACATTTCAACTAACCAATATCATCCACACTATGGATCTCTCAGAAAATCATACATCTAATATAATAATATATAATAAAGAACATAAAAAGGTTCCCCACTGCTTATTCCCCACATATTTTTTTCTCTAACACCCTAACCATGAATGTCAAGTGCACTCATCCCTTCCATATTTATCATATCACACAACCAACCAACTTTGATGTGGGTTTGGTTGCTTCCCAAACTACCCCACCCTAAAAAGGTCTATAATCTAGTGCTAAAATCAGGCATTGTCACATCACATCTCACCCGAAGACACCTAGACCATTAGGTCACATCTCAACCAAAGACACATGGGTCATCACATCATATCTCACCATATAACTGGGGTAGTAGGGTATCATGAATGCGAAGGACACCAACCTCATGACCACCTCCAACCAAGCATTAATCCGACAAAATATCACATGAAATTATAGCCTCATCACATCACATCACATCACTACTTGGTAATCTCCAACACCAACCTGTATCATTACAACTACTAAAGGAAGAGTGGGGAAGAGGGGGAAGTCGACCATCTGTATCACCACCATCTTGGATGTTGGGGGAAACACCCAAAACCAAAAACCATTGGTAATTTGTACGGTTATCCAACTAGTATGGGGTTTATATAGAAATCAAATAAGATATATGATATACAGATAGCACACAATACCCAACCTAGGGGTTTATAAAAACTACACTAGAACACACCACCATGCCACCACTACACCACATATCAACCATCACAATCAATTCCATGCCTAAATGAAACACCACAAAATCACCAAAAAAATCCATACATACCCAATTTTAATTAATTATTTCTCTATTTTACAGATTAAAATTTTCTAAAAAAACCCATTTACTAAGCCACTTAATTTAACATTTACATCACTCATTCATTTATCATAAAATTAATTAATCCATTTATCACACATGAGTTTCAGAACATCCTATTAATTTACAAATCCATGACATTTCATTTTAATATTACATATTTATTTCATAGATAACCAGGCAACTAATGTAACCACACAAAACAATATCTCACCCATCACACATCAACCATTACCAAAACATCACAACATCCAAGCCATCCCATCACAACAACCACCCATCTCAACCACCTCACTGTATAATCACCACACAACACAACCACTTCACAACACACCCACTAAAATGAACAACCACCACACAAAACAACCATCACAAATCACTACCATAACACAACTTCCCATCACATAGCATGCCAACTAACCATCGTATCACTTCCCTATGAATTTCACAACCCATATGGTCACCATTTCCACCACTCAATAGAACACATCACATAAGGCAACACATCAAATAGAACCATAAAAAGCATCACATCCTAGCTTTCATAATTTTAGATTCAAGGGATTACATTACTCCACTTAATTATTTATCAGGGGTATTATGATACAAACCATGTTTCCATGGGAAACCAATTCATTATCCATATATTCATTCTTATAAATTTCATTCTAGGTGATATCAACCATCAGAAAAATAAGGTTAACACATACATATCATCTATAACATATAAAAGGCTCCCATTAGTGGTTATTTTTAGTATTGGAAATGAGAAAACATAATATCAACAATAATATCATTAAACAATAAAGGCATGTGATTAATCCCTATCCCAATCAATTTTAGATCTTCCAATTCATTGTCTTTATTAATAAAACCATTATTATCCACCCAATAGAAGGTAAAATCATGAAATCCCAACACATGAATATAAATAGTGAGATAATGAGAATATCCTACCTCAAAGAATATTTCTGATTTTATGCACACAATGGGGTAAAGGGAAAACAACCCAAAAACCAAAATCGCACTAGAGAACCTCAGAACAACCAAAACCCCAACAAGGGGATCATCAAAACATAGCTTAAACATGCCCCAAAAAAATTACTTATATGAATACACAAATGAAAAATGAAATAAAACATGGAGACAAAAGGGATAACTCACCTTTTATTTTCAATGAACAAACTTCGGAAACCGTAGATTAATATAGGAGGGAAGGGGATAGAAGAACCTCCAAAGGTGCCTAGAGTTTTCCCAAACTTGAGAGGAAATGACTACCAGATATGAGGATTTGACTAATCCTATATATTATAAATAGTTTATAAATTTCCCGATTCTCATTGTGAATTACATGTTCACAATATGAATTCTCATGGGCCCATGCAATACAATCCATGAATTATATTTAATCCATGAATTCTCAAATTTTCCAACATCCAATGAAATTCATGGTGCCTCAACCCAATTAAATTCACATCATGAATTCCCCTTTAATTTTATGAATATTTTATTCCTGAATATCTTTTCCAAAACTCAAGCTATGAATCACTATATTCACATGACGTGAAACACCATCCCACAAAAAGAATCCCCATTTCACATTGTGAATTTCCTACTATAGCTCCAACCACCATCAAACCTATTCAATCCTCCTTTGAACACCTCCAACACCCAAAATAGAAAAGTAATGGGATGAGAAGGCACAAAATATTGTAATGATTCTTTCAATTCAATAAATTAGCCACCCTGTTTGATTTCCTAGGGTGGTAGTGTTTTGAGTAGTTATAATCTTTAATCAACACCAATCATCCTCTCTTGATCTTTTTATGTGAATATATAATTTATAATTTTATGATCAATATATATTTCATACACTTATCTATAAAGTTAATGCCTCCATATTTCTAATGAAAATATTACCACTTCTAACTTCAAATCATGAGTTGGGTAATTTTTCTCATGAATCCTCAATTGGTGTGAGGCATAATCTATCGCCATATCATTTTGTATGAGAACGTGTACCATCAATTTCTTTTATTCATCACTAGAAATAGAAAACCCTTCTCTTTTATAGGGTAGTATTATCATAGGTTCACTATCCAACCTTCTCTTTTATTCCTTTAAATTTTCTTCATATTCATCTGTCCAATGGAACTTAACTCCCTTATGAGGTAACTTGATGAGTGGATTATATATCTGTGAGAAATCCTTCACAAAGAATCAATAATATCCATCCAATACAAGAAAATTATAGATCACGGTAAAAGTGGTTTGTTTGGTCCAATGTTCAATAACTTCCATCTTTGATGGATCCACTAATACACCCTCTCTTGAGATAATATGTCCCAAAAATGAAACTTTTTGTATCCAAAACTCACACCTTGTAAAAGTTTTATGTAAATTATCCTTCCTTAGGGTCTTCAATAAAATTTTTAATTGATATTCATGATTTTAATTTATCCTGTAATATATAATTATATCTTCTATAAAGACTACCATAAACTATTCAAGGTAATATTTAAAGTCACAATTCATTAAATCTATGAATATAGCGAGGCATTAGTAAGAAAAAATGGAATTGCTATAAATTCATAGTGTATATTACTTGATCGGAAGGTTGTCTTGGGTATGTCCTCACTTTTTACCCTCAATTTATAGTATCTAGATGGAAGATCAAACTTGGAAAAATATTGATATCCTCATAATTAATCAAACAAATCATCAATATGAGTCAAAGGATACTTATTCTTGAGTTTGATATTCTTAAATTTACAATAATCAATGTAGAGTCACATTGATCCATATTTATTCTTAATAAAAATTATAGGTGCACCACATAGTGAAGTATTTATCCGAATGAATTCACTATCAAGATTCTCTTGGAGTTTCTTATTCAATTCCTACAACTCAAATGGGGCCATTCTATATGGAGTATTTGAAATAGATGTAGCACTAGGTATGAATTCTATTGAAAACTCAACTTTATGATTTGGAGGAAGACTGGAAAACTCTTCCAAAAAGACATCAACAAAACCTCATACAATAGACATATCTTTGATTTTGAGTTTCTCCCCAACTATCTAAGCAAAATACCCCCTTTGAATAAGAATCAAGACCCATGTAATACTTGAAATTTTAATTGGAATTTAATATTTATCCTCGCACAATAATCATATGTGGGTTCAGAATATCAAATATGAATTACCTTACTTGATAATTGATATGGTATTCAAATAAATAATGTCAATAAATTCCCAAAATCATGTCAAATTCAACTAGAGGAAGAATAACAAGATTTATAGAGATCACATTCCCATAAATTTAAATTAGGGAAGATTTACAGAATTGAAATGCAATCATCATTTCATTTGGTGTTTTTACTACTAATTCAGCATATAATAATCAAGGATATAAATTAACATTCCTTGAGACAATTTATGATAAATATTAATTCATATAGAAAATCTAAAATAGGTTACTTCAATGTTTTAGCATACCTATAACCACCTAAAATTTATTATTATATTTTTAATCCCTTACTAAAACCATAATGGTTAGAATGACCATTAAGCATATTTAATCATGGTGATCAATCATGAAAAATCATAAATAGTATGTTTAAATCAGGATAACTTATTTTTAATTGATGAAACCATAGATTTAATACAGGTCATCCTTGGTTATAATATATTCAAATCCTTTATAATGATTCATAAATAAAATATAAATTAACCTAATCATATCCCCAAGGAGTGTCAAACCAAGTGTCCAGTAATGATCTATTCATGGTGCACTAAAATGATGGTCAATTTATACTCGACTAACTTATTTCAGAGTTATTATCCTTAAATGCGTCTATGACAAAACCACATCAACTTGTAGTATCCAAACAGGGATGTATTTGTTTAGTAAAACTACACTCCTTCCCTTACCATAACTTAGGATGTTCTCCTATACATAGTCTTATCCTAAGGTTTCTCACTAAATTTTCCTCAACCTAGTTCCAAAAGTAACTAAAATTTTCTTTGATACCAACTATAGTGACCCATACTTTTCATATGTAAATTTTACATCATTTTAGATGAATATTAAACACATTTCATAATAATACATGCCTAAGGACTGTATAGGTTTAGTGTCTTTGGAAACTTGGATATGTAAGCAACTAGTATATAAAATATCTACATCATTTCTCATTTAGTTCTTCAGAACTATCACCCTTCTTAGACATAAAATATTTAAAACCTTTCTCCATAACATGGGGAAGGGAAACATGAGAATAGTTGAGCTTAGATACTAAATAAGGGTAAACATAAGAGATATCAATAAATGATTATAAGTGAGTATAAGATAATCCTAAGGGTATGATAACATGAGATAAACATTAAAAATCATACCCATAAATTCATATATCATAATCATGTGATCTGGTATAAAGTTTTATCAATCAAAAGAAATAATTCATAAGAGTTCAAAATCATAAATAATCAATCATGATCCCTGAAAACTTTTCATATTCATAAGTCATAAGTTTATAGAATGAACAAAAGATTGTAAAATAATTTTCTTAGTCAAGGATCACTACCAAGACTATCATAGTGGATCGGGTTCACTCTATATTCTGTTATTTTCTTAGTCAAAGTTCACAACCAAGAATATCTTATTGGATAAATTCATTTACTAAACTAGGTTTACTCCCCATTATAGTCTTTATTATCTCATGAGATATAATTCTATACCCAATGAATTAGAGGGATATAATTAATCCAACCAACCTTGGTTTATAATGTAACCACCCATCCTTAGTTTTTAAATAAACCATCTTTCACATAAATAAAACCATACATATGTGTTCCACAACATCATAAATCATTCATCATGTCATCATGTTATAACCTATGGAAAATATACGGGTTTTGTAATAATTTCATAATCATAATCATAAACCATATTGAGAAATAATAAATATGGTAACAATTAATCATATCCATTTTAAATCATAATAAACATAAAATGATGTTGTTATAGATGAAAATTCCTTTAAAATATCACTATAACATTTTTTTAGGAATATAACATTTTAATTTTGAAATCAATTACATAAAATATAAAAAATTACAAAATATTAAGGAAAAAATTTTATTTTAAAATAAATAAGGAAAATTATAATGTAATCTTCAAATAAAAGAGTATTCATTATGGAAAGGAAAGCTACTCATGTGGTGTATGTTAAAACAAAAATTATTTTCGCATTGTCGGTAAAAAGTCAAAAGTGACACATTTGGAAAATGATAAGAAAAATACTTTTAAAACTTGGTAAAGAAATTAAAATTTAGTCAAAATTAAATTAAATAATATTTTTTATAATATTAAAAATATTCTTGAAGACATTTTAAATAAAATATGGACATGGAATAAAATATTCTCTTCCAAAGAGAGAAATAAAGTCAGTTTTCCTTAAAAACATCCTTTTGGTCTTTTGAGTAACTAAAGAGGATAAATTTAAAGGAAAAAATGTAATATAAAAAAATAAGTATAAGATAAAAAACAAATACTATTTTGGTGATATAGATCATATAATTTTATCATCATAAATTTAAACTTAAACAATCCTAATAAAAGTGTGATTGTAACATAAAACCCTTACCATTGTGGTGACTTTTGAATAATAATCCCAATGAAAGAAATAAAATAAAATGAAAATTTAAATTCCATGAAAATAATTTTATTAATGATATAAAATATCAATGGGTTAGTAGATACACCTCATGAAAGAGTATAAGTGTATAACATCAAACATGTCTCAATGAAACAAAATTGAGATGAAAATCCATAAGGATTTAGTAGTTTTTGAATCAAAATTTATTGGAATATTGAAGATCATATGGTCATATAAATACCTTTTATTAAATCATGTATTATTCCAATATGTAATCTTGGGATTTATATACACCATAGAAATAATAAATCGGTGCATAACATTAAAACATGTCCCAATGAAGAGAAATTGAGATGAAACTCTTACCTCAAACCTGCCTTGCATCATAAGTTCTTTAAAAACATATACAATAAATTTTAATTTATTATAATTATATAAATACCAATAATAATACCTATAATTCCATATATATTTTATTTATAACATCTTATCACCCATTCATTAATAATATTTCATTATCATCATTATTTTATGTGTTAATTGTTTCATTTTTCATGTCTTTTTTTGTTTGGTAGCAATGTTCCTTCCACTTTGATCAGGGTTCCTTAATATCCATAATGTTAATAATGATATAAATATAAAATATATTCATTATAATAATATTTATAACCATTAATATAAATTTTTGAAGAAAAATTAATTGCATCACTATGTAGAGATGGTAGTATGTACGTACGTGCGAGTGACGTTTCCATTTTTTAATGAACGGAACAAAATAATTATAAATATTAATTAATGTTTTAAAAAATAATTATTATAAAATAAATATAATATATAAACATTAAATATATCATAATAATCAACCATGACTGATGGTGATGAAAAATGAGTTGTATAACTACATGGAGATGGTGGTCCACACGTACACACGAGCGATACTTTTATCTCCCATTGGATTGAGAAAAGGTGGTAAATGTTTTTTTATTAATAAAAATAAAATATTAATATATTTATAATACTATATTAGTTTTTTTTTCATGGATATAATAATTTTATATGAATTATAGGAAGAAATAAAACTGAAAGATCTTGGTTAAGATCTTTACCACTTCTTTGAGATGCCTCTTTTGGTTTTCTCCTTAAGCCCTGAAGGATTGGTCTTAGGAGATAACCAAAATCTCTTGTATGAATGGAAAGAGTCTAGGAATATATTTTAGTATTTATTTTATAATTTATATGGATTAAATGGTGTGAATATGGGAGGATAATAGGTTCCATTTTATAATTGAGGGGAGAAACAAATATGGAATTTCATAAATGATTTCAATGATTTAAGGTCAATTTCAAGGAAAAGTGGCTCCAAATGGATAGGTATTAGAAGGTATGATAATAAAAGGTTAAAATATCATCAAAAAGTAATAATTTTACATATTTTAGTGGAAATAATACCCTAATCACATGGTTTACACCCCCCCCCACCGATAAACTTGTTTTAACCTTAACCATGGTAACAAACTTTTATTGTTTTTACTATTCGATGTGACCAAAAATTAAGTTGTTTATATTGAATTATTTTAATTATTATAATTAAAAATATTGAATCCATTTTAATAGATCAAATTTCTATAAGTGGTATAATTTAATTTTAATTAATATTGAAAACTATAATGAAAACCTATTTTCAAAAAATTAATTTTTAAGCATAAAACATAATTTATACCCATTCCATACCTTTTAAAAACCATAAAATGATTTTTAAAAATTATATTTAATATATAATATATAAATATCAATAAAAACATTGATATATATATATATTAATTTATTAATATAAAACATATTGTGCGCATAAAATAGTTTTAAAAAAAATGTGTTTTTAGGATCAAAAATTAACTTTCACCAAAATCAAGTATATTGATGATTCCTATAAAATTAATTATATTATTTATAATTAAAGTATACTAAGGTTAATTTAAGATAAAATTAGAAAAAATAATGATACATTTACTTGAAAATAAATGATATTTTTTACAATATTTGGTATTTTTCACTATTCACTCAAAAATAAATCTTTTTAGAAAAATACAAAAAAAATCACCCTAATATAATATTGAAAATATGATTTTAAAAATTATATTCATTTACTAAAATAAAATTTCTAAAAATTTTATAAATTAATTATAAATTTCACATGATAGAATGTGATAAAAAATTATTTTTGAAGAAATCATATTTTTGAAGCGTATAATGACTTTACTGAAAATTTAATACTTATTTATTATGAATTAATATATATTTTTTCATTATTAACAACATTTATACATATTTTTCATAAATTTATTATTACTTTTCATACCTTTCATTTTAATTTCTAGCATATAATTGTTTATTATATCACGGTCCATATAAACTTAGTGGTTCGCGTGAGGCAAGCTACTAAATACTTATACTTTTATTTCAAAGTAAATAAATTTAAAATCATGGGGTGTTACATTATATGAAGTGGTTAATTACTATTCCATGGTTATATTAATTTAATATATCCTATTTAGTGGATCACATAGGTTGGTTGAGTAGGGGAAGTCATCTCAGAGAAATAATAGGCATATTTTGTGTTTCCGGTGTGGGAACCTGGACATTCAAAGAGATCCTTTGTGAAATATCTAAGAGTTTTTTATCATTATGTCTGTTTGGGTCACCTTAATAGTTTTTGTGAGTTGGGTTACTAAGAGGGAAATTTTCAGTCTAGGATCATCATCTCCTAATTGTGGCATAACATAGGCTTCAAGAAAATGGGGCTTTATCCATAACCTATAAGTGAATATTTTTCACACAATAGAGGATTTGATGGTGTAATTTGGTTTGGGTTTGTTTTCTTGATCTTGATTCTAGATAAATTAATATTTTAGTTTTCCCTATTACGGTTTATAGTTTTTAGTGTCCTTGTTTTTTAAACTTTGTGGTTTTGCTCTTGTAGATCACAGACCTTTCCCTTGATATATCTTTAGTTTCTCTTTGTGGATATTCCCTCTTGAATGGTTTTCCTTCATTTTAAATTGTTTATACTCCTTTAGGTTTGTGGTGATCCTATATAATAGAATATTGTTTTGGGGACTTCTTTTATTTCAGGTTTTTTTCTTTCAAATTCCCTTTTATTTCCTTTCATGGGTGGCTTCCTATGGTGGGTGTTGGATACTATTCAGTTTGGTTTTTATTCCTTTGTATCTTCTCATTCACAATTTTTTGTTAAGAGATCAATCTTGATGTTTTAGATGATCTCCCTTTTTGTGTTGTTTCTCCATGTTTGTGCATTGAACATGTTGTTTTAGCTCATTCTGGTTAGACTTGGATAGGTTTTGGGGATTTACTCAGGTAACTGGGACTATGTGGTTTCTTGATAGACTAGGAACCTAGTGGTTTCAGTGTGTGTTTTGATAAAATCATTGAGGGGGAGGCAATATTTTGGAAATCCTAGGTTAATGTCAATTACTTTCCATAGGTAGAAATGCTTTTCATTATTGTGCCTTTCTTGTGGATTGTGGTATCATTGATGGATATTGAGGGAATTTTTTCTTTTGGAATCAATGGGATACTTTAGGTGTGAATTTCCTTGAAGGTTTCAGTTTCTTTCCTTGGTGGTTCTATATGGCGAGTGATCGAGGTCTCTTCTTTGGGTTGAAGGGACATGTTCTTGGTGTATGTTTTTCTTATTTTTTACAATTTTTGTGAATCTATAAATGTCACAACCCCCTCCCTCCAAATATACCATAATGAAGAAATAGTGATAATGTCCCCCGAGTCCCGCCTCAAGTAGGCCCTAGGTTGGTGACTAGCACCAAGGGTATAAAAAACTTATATATGAGAGGCATTACCCTCTATAAATAAAATTAGATCAGGAGATAAGATAAAACTCCACAAAAAACTCCATAAAATAATAAAAAGGTATACCAAAAACCATACCAAAATGCATGAACAAGGATAATCCAATACAAATAAAGTCTCCTACCTAAAAACAAGTCCCACGGAAACAACTCAACAACAAATCCAACCTAAACTAGCAATGTTCTACTCGATCCTCAAAGACCTACTAGAAACCTAGAAAATAGTTTATATACATTGGGCGAGAATAAAAGTATACTAAATAGGTACATAATGAAGGTATCAAGTGCACATGTGAAAATAGCATGCTAATGAACCTTTAAACAAATAGGAAAAACATCAAGTAGCTATACAGGTTGGAGGAATCTCTTCAGAACTATTGGGATGAGAATTTGTTCGTCGCTCTATGTGAAAAACAGAATAACCTGTCCGAGAGGCTTCTTTCTCTGGAGAGATATTTCCAACAGAGATCACGGGTTAGATGGCTTAAGGAAGGGGATAGAAACAGTGCTTTTTTTCCATGCTTTCATTAAAGTGAGGAAACACTCAAGGATGAACCTGAGAATGGAGAACGGGGGCTACACTTCGGACGTGAACACTGCGGGGAAGATCACTCTGGACTATTTCGAAAACACCCTTGCAGGGGAGTCTACTTCTTCCATCGTGAGGGGGAATCAAGACACTGAGGACTTATTCAACCATATCCCCTCAACGGTTAATCAGGTGGACAAATGCACTCTTTCCTCCATCCCCTCGGCCGAGGAGATCCGGGTGGCTGTCAGAAGCATTCCCCAGGACAGCGCACCTGGTCCTGATGGCTTCCTGGCCAGCTTCTTCAGCTTCACTTGGGAGATTGTCGGCCAGCTTGTTGTGGAGTCGATCCAGGACTTCTTCCTCGGTGGCCCTCTCATCAGGGGAATTTCAGCCTCCAGACTGGTCCTCATTCCGAAGATCAGAAATCCCACCCTTGTGAGCCAGTACAGGCCAATTTGTCTTTGCAACGTTGCCTATAAAATTCTATCCTCTGTCCTCATCAGAAGGCTCGACAAAGTTATTCCTCGCCTAGTCTCAATGGAGCAGCACAGTTTCATCAAGGGAAGGAGCATTCAAGGGGCGGTGGGAATCTCTAATGAATTGGTGCAGGACATTAATAGAAAATCGGTTGGATACAATGTCATCTTCCAAGTCAACATGAACAAGGCTTATGATATGTTGGAATGGAGTTTCATCATCCGGGTCATGAGGAATTTTGGGTTCAGTGAGGTTTTTTGCGATATATGCTTCAGATGCTATTCATCACCGTGGCTCTCCATTGCCTTGATGGGAAAAACTTTTGGATTCTTTAAGACTGTCCGTAGTGTTCGCCAAGGGGACCCCTTGTCTCCTTTTCTCTTTGTTCTTGCCCAGGATGCGCTCTCAAGAAATTTGAAATATGGGATGGATTCAGACCTCATGCTTCCTTTCCGTGGAAGGAATAGTGCTACCATTTCCCATCTTATGTTTGCAGATGATATTCTAATCTTTATCAATGGCAAGAAAAGGTCATTGAAGGCTCTCATGGACACCTTAACCACCTACGGCAGATGGAGAGGGCAGAGTGTCAATCCTACTAAAAGCCATTTATTCACTTCAGAAAAATGCCCGGCCCTAAGGAACAAGGAGATCCAAAAGATCCTTGGTTGTTGTAGGATGACGTTTCCCATTTATTATCTCGGGGTGCCGATCTCCTGTGGTCGCATCAAGAAGGTGAACTTCTCTGCAAACCTTGATCGCATTCTGGGCAGAATCTACAACTGGAAGAATAAGCTTCTCTCCTTCGGTGGACGGATTATGCTGATCAACAGTGTCCTCGCGTCCATTCCCATGCACGTCTTCTCGTTGATCCACCCTCCTAAGGGTAATGTGGAGAGAATTTAAATTATCCTCAATTCTTTTCTGTGGGATGCCAAGGAGGAGGGAAGGTCCCACTGGGCCTCCTGGAAGCGTCTCGCCAGACCAGTGGAGGCAGGAGGAGTGGGTCTCCGTGATATCCAGGGTACTCTTCAAAGCCTTCAGGCTCGACTCGCTTGGGAAGTTATCATCGGGGATTCGTTGTGGGAGAAATTTTTCAAAGCACGGTACCCAGGGCTAGAAACACGGGGCCTCTACAGGTCCACGCGGTTGGCAAGGTGCATGTTCTCCCTTATGTACACGTTATTAGGTCATGCGAGATGGATCATCGGTGCTGGGAAGATTAGTTTTTGGGACACTAATTGGTCTGGGGAACCCTTGGGATACCCCGACTACCCTTCTCAGGATATCAACTTTAGTAGTGCATGCGAGGAGTTCGACTTGATCAATACCTCTTTGAATGCTAATCAGATGTCTGTGTTTGAAAATATTGTAATGAGTGAGGAACCTGATAGGTGTTGCTTCTCGGCTACTAGCTCAGGCAGGTTCACCTCGCAAGGATTCAGAAGTATCGTTCTGCTAGGTAGCACCTCCAACTCTTGGGCTCCAGCACTTTGGTGCAATGAAATACCGATCAGAATGAATTTTTTACTATGGAGAATCAGGAACAGGGCGCTTCCTACGGAGGAAAACATCCAGCGTCGGTGCGTTGCTTTGGCCTCTAGATGCTCCTGTTGCACTACTCACAGGTGCGAGTCGGCGAAGCATCTCTTCTTTCAAAGTCATTGGGAACTTCACCTCTGGTCACTGTTCACGCATAATCCATGAATAAATGATGGAGATTTTTCTCTCCAAGAATATATGGAGTGATGGTTTTCTGGCTCGGGATCTTCTGGCCAGGAGCGGACGGTTAGAATGATCATCCTTGTGGCCTTGTGCTGGGTTCTTTGGGAGGCTCACAATCAAGCTAGGAGGGGAGAAGATCGTTCGTTGTTGTTCCTCCAGGATAGTCTCAAATCCCTCATCTTTTATCTTGCTTCCCAGATCAAAGGTGGTTCAACGTCAATTGCGATCAACAATCTGCTCAATCGCCTCTGTTTTCTGAGAAAAGGTATTGGTCAGTGGGTTAAATGGTGCCCGCCGATTATGGGACTCAAACTCAACGTTGATGGTTCATGAATGGGGGGGAATCATGAGAGGGGGAGGGGTCCTGTGAGATACATCAGGCTCGGTTTTCCTCGCCTTTAGTGCCTTTTATGGGCCAGAAAATTCTCTGAGTGCGGAGGTCCATGCACTGGCCTCGGGTCTGTTGGTGTGTAGAAGGAAGAAGTTGACAGCGTCTGAAATAGAGACGGACTCAGAAACCCTTGCGAAGATCATGAATGGGACTAGTGGGGTTCCTTGGGAGCTCACTTACATCATTAGAAGGTGCAAGATCGGAACCTCACATGGGAAGATTGTTCATCACAGTTGGAGGGAGGATAACTTCGCGGCGGACTCCCTTGCCCGCTTGGGTAGGCAGGATGTGCCTCTCATCATTTATGACTCGCTTTCTTCCCTCCCTCCAGAATGTGCCTCTTTTGTACTGGGGAATTCCCTTGGACTCCACCATTTCCGACCCCCTTGAGGGGTGTTGTCTCCCTTGCCCTTTCCTTTTTGAATAAAAAATATACTAAGAAGAAGCTATACAGGCTAACTATCACATCCCAGCCTTAGTAAGTCTTTCTTATCAAATCATGCATCAAATATAGTAATATATCATCAAGATTATAAAAAATCAAGGTTCCTTTTTGTCGCTTCCCCATGGATTTTATGCTATCATTCCCCAACATCAAATTTCTTGTGATCTTATCCCTTCCATGCATATATAATAACGTCACACCTCATCTCATATCTCCTAAAGACACTTGGTCCATCTTTGATGTGGTTCAGAACACATCCTTACCTACCCCACCCTCACACAGTCTAGCATCCAATGCTGACATCAGGAATCATTATGTCACATATCACCCAAAGACACATGGGTTATCACATATCATATCATCACATAACTGGGGTAGTAGGGTATCATGAACAAAAACGAAATCACTAATGTGCTCTCCTCCAAATACAAATGACCCCAACACATATCACATCATATCACAGTCACATTATATCACACCTCTCCTAAAAACACCTGGTCCATCACTACACATCTCACTCGAATACACCTAGGTCATCACTATTTAAGGAAGAGGGGGGAAGAGGGAGTAGTTATCCAAATGTATCAGCACCATCCTAGATGTTGGAAAAACCACCCAAAACCCAAAACCTCTGAGTGTTGGTTAGGTTATCCAACTTTGATGGGGAACATATAGAAATAACATACAATATATGATATAGAGATAACATATAATACCCATTCTATGGGTTTAAAATAACTTCACTAGTGCACACCACATCACCACCACCATAGCACACACCAACCATCACAACCACTACCACCACTATATGTAACACATCACACAATCGCAACACAATACATATGATTCCACTTCCATTTACTAAGACGAGTCATTCAAATTTACTCTACCTATTTGATTATCATTCAATTAATTTAATCCATTTACCTCACAACCATTTCTAGAACATATCATTTATTTACCAACCTATTTTGTTTAATTTTATCATGAAAATGTATTCCACAGCTAACCAGGAAACTAACATAACCATCGCACAAAAACATTCCCATCTCACGTCAACCATCATCGTCACACCACACCAACCAAACCATCTCATCACAACAGCCACATGTCTCATCCACTACACATCACAACCACATCTTACAACATCACCACAGATTAAAACACCACTTCACTTCCCAACCACATCTCACAACACCACCACATAGCACAACACCACCACACATCATCACCTACATTCATCACTCCATTACACACCACAACCTCATCATAAATACTCATATTCCATCCATTCCAACCAACTACCATATCACATCCCCACACATAACACAATCTATATAGTCACCTCCATCACCACACAAAAAATTTCTCAAACCATGCAAGGAAACACAATAAGTAAAAACACACACAATAACAACACACACTAGCTTCCATAATTTATTTAATGGATTTAATCGCATTAATTCTTTATTTATCATGGGTGTTATCACACAAAACAAATTCCAATGGTAACCAACTTATTATCCAAATATGCATTCATTAACATTTTAATCAGGGTGAGATCACACAACAACACAGCATGGTTCTCAGTATATATCATCTACAGTGCAAGAAGGGCTCCCAACATCCATCATTTTCAGTAAACAACATATAATAATATCATCAACAGCAATATCAAATTAGAAAAAACATGTTATTACTCCCCCATACCCATTAATTTTAGGTTATTCCAATTAATAATAATTATTATTCCAACCCTTACTATTCACCCAATGGAAATAAAAAAACATATTATCCCCACGCATATCATGTAAATAGGTGAGAATGAGGATCCCCTGCCTCAAAGAATCTTTTTGATCTCATTGTGCACCACAGAGTGAAGAAGAAACAACCCACAAATGACATCCACACTAGAAAATCTAGAACAACCATTGTTTGTCAATGAGAAACCACCGGAACCCAAGGATTGTGGTCTTGGAAGATGGGTTGGAATGTCTCCCAAAATCATCTATGGTTTTTACACAATGAGAGAGGAGTGAGAATCCTAATGAGAGGAAAATTGGTCGAACAAAATCTTATATATAAGTTGTAAGTCACCCAACATTAATGTGTAATTTACACCGTAAATTCCACAGGTCCATATACTTTTTCTGTAAACTTCCCTTTCAATCTATAAAACCCTTGAGACCTTATATTATACTAAAATTCATAGTGCCTCAGGTAAAAGTAAACTTATAATGTAAACATTTGTTTTACGGCATAAATGGGTTTCATGGGGTACTCCCCCATTAAACGCATGGTTTAAAACACTTTCCTCTTAAGACATAAACCACCAACTTACAGTTTAAATCAATATTTTACACCATAAACCTCCTTACTACTAAAAACCTATAGATTCAAATCCTATGGACCCTTTAGGGCCTCCTCAAAGAATGTTCCAACCATAAAACTATAAAAGTAATGGGTTAGGAAGCACATAACATAACATTAGATACCTCTCAAATGATTCCATCCCTCAAGAATCAAAAACAAACCCAGAATATAAGAAAGGGGTCTAAAGAACCACTATGTGAGATATATATCATGGATATCACCACACATGAAATGATACCACTAGCCAAACATGCCAACCAAAATGACCAGAAAACATCCCATGCAACCACATTACCACCTATCATTGGGCACAACACTAAAAATAGGGTACCATCTACAACCACCTACTTTTCTATATAGCCACATCACTACAAAACCATCTCAACCTCACACATCCCAAACCAACCAATACCACAACCAACACATATCACTACCTTGAACACACAAATTATGGAATTCCATCTTCCATGTCAATATATTATCCACTTTGGGAAACTCTAACTCACCCGCATGGTTTTAATCATGTTAACATGTAACACGTCTTGATTAGGAATCAGGTTTTCCCTTTTCATATGATATAATCTTTATCACACACATGAATAAGAAAACATCACATATCATATAACAACAAGATCTAAATGTATCATTATCCAAGAAAAAACAAACAAAGAAAAGAAAAACTCAAATGAACTCTAGGTATTTGGCATGCATTTGTTTCTCTCACTCTCAATTACTCTCCTCTAGTACATCATGCTTCCACAAAAAAAACTAAGGGGATGGTTTATCCATGAATAACCTTCTCTAAATGATCTTGGACCTCTACTAGTCACTCTACAAATGTCACATTGTCCTCGATATCCAACTCTCCCTACTCAATGACGTGGGAGTCATCATGAAGATACTGATGAATCTAAGACACATGGAAGATATATTGGATTTTTTCTAGACATAGTGGAAATTTCAACAAATACACCACCTCACCAACACACCCCAACACCTAAAAGGACCCAAAAAACTAGGGAGAAAGATTACTCCCCCTGCCAAACCTCCATTTTCCACATCAAGGGGAGACTCTCAAGAGAACATAATCTCCAACCTCAACCTCTAAGGGCCTCCACCTACAATCATTATAGGCATTCTGATGTTATTTTTCCACCATTATCCTATTTCAAACCAACTATATATTCTCAGTCAAGCTCTGCACCACATCAGGACCAAGAACTACTTACTCTTCAACCTCCATCTAGCCTAATGGAGAATGACATGGTCATCCATACCACACCTAAAATGAATCCATGCTAATAGATGAGTGATATATTTTTTTGTACGAAAAATTGACCAGAGCCATGTGCCTTACACATGATCCACCAAATTCTAAGGTGTAAGCTCACAAGATATCCTTTAATGTATGGATGGTCTTCTCCATCTACCCATCTTTCTGGGGGTGAAAAGAAGTGATAAGATAATCCACAACTAAGAGACAAAATCACACTGAAATACCCTCTAGAATCATGAGGTAAAATGATTATAATAATAAAATATGATGTTACTTAGTACCTCATTAACCCTAACCACATTTTTTATATACTTCCTTGCCAAAATATCTACGACACTCGACTCACAGATCACCAGAAAATGAGCATACTTCAGTAGTCGGTCAACTACCACTTAACCCACATCACAACCTCCCTAAACCTAGGGTAACCTAGTAATGAAGTCTATAAATATTTCATACAATTTACACTCAATACATCTAGAGACTGCAATAAACCTCCTAGAACATAGTGCACCACTTTCACCAATTTAGAAACTCGACAGCTCACCACAAACTCTGCCACTTAATGTTTTATCACCGGCCATGAAAATTGTCTCCTCAAGACCTGATACATCGTCGTCAAAATAGGATTTACCACTAATTGTAATCTATAAAACTCATGCAGAACTCCCCCACCCATCATGTGTGGAATAAAAAATATCCCCTAGAACAACACCTGGTTCTGAACATCCTCCTACCATCCCTCAGTGGAATCACTATGGACAACAAGGTCACACATCACCTATGCCTATGAGTCTCCCCATAGAGACTCCTCCACTCACCGTATCAAGGTTGAATCTAAATTCATCTAATAAATAAAACCAAATAAATTTCTCTCTCCAACATCAATATTCATCACTATAATCTCCTTTATCCCCTTCCAAACATTGGTAGATTCTCGAACCACATATTTTGATGAACTTAACCTAGATAGATTCTCAAATTAGTGCTAGACCAAATTTCCACATACCCTAAGGGTGTTTCTGATCCTCATGGGTTTCGGACTAGCACCCAGGAATCAAAAAGTACTATAGGGAATGATTTCACCCAAACTGAATCAAAAAAAAATAAACACATATATATATATAATGGAAAGGAATAGATAAATAACAAAAAATTATGTATGTTATAATAAAAATGAAATATAAAAAGTGATACAACTCAAAAGTAGCTAAAAAATATCCAAGATACAAGTCCAATAGGAAAGGAAAATAAAAACCAAAATATCTACTCCATGTGATAGCATGGGAAAACTCCCACCATCTCACCACTAGCTACATAGAATCAACTGACATAAACCTCTCCACCTCACAGTGGTGTTTTACCTTACCATGCATCGAAAGATATACAATGTTTTATGCACCACTGAAGGGGTTCATAGGGTGTGAGATAAACAGGATCAGTATCATCCCACCCAAGTGTTCCATATCAAGTCTCTATACAAAAATTTAAGCAATTATCAACTTTAAAGAAAATAAGGCATGATATACAGCTAAATAGTTTTTATATCAAAATCATGGAAAAATTCAATTTCCTCTTTTTACACATTTCCAAAATATGATAGGTAAAATAGTTCAACAAATTTCATATAAATAAAGAAATGAAATCAAATAAAATCATGCATCACATATCATATCATATCCATGGAATTAAAGTATAAAATAGTGCAATCCAAGGCAACCAAAATAACCAAAACATAGGTAACATCATGTCGATGATCACTATAGTCCAGGATAGTTGGGAAACTCATATTTAAACATAGACAATCATGCACATCGAGTATCTAGATATATGAATCAAATCTATAGATCATAAGAACATCCCAAACATGGAACCCCCCAATAGGTCTATCAATTACCTAGATCAACAGGCCTAGGGAGTATAGGAGCACCCCATAAGTGAACCCCCCGAAAAATTGATGAGTCTTATTACTACACCTTCCACCTAAGCACCAAAGGCTTTCCATGTTCTCTATTTTCTAAAACATTTTATCAAAACCATGATTTGAAAACCATTTCAAAAAATACATTTCAAAATGATTTAAAAATACCTTTTCTTTTACTAAAACAAGGGGAAACCAATATTTTCTCAAAACCCAATTTCCACACACACAAATAAATCAACAAATCATTCCATTTTATTTATAAAACAATTTATCAAAACCAAAGCAATATAATTAATCCAACATCAACTAGAGATGAAACCACCTACCTCAAACTCAGTTCACTCACACCTGTAATAGGATCCACCAACCTGAAAGGAACACAAGGTCAACAATGGAGGCCCTGATATTGATTCACATGTCTTAAAATTACATCCCACAAACAAAGTATATAGTGAAAAGGTTAGATCATGAAAAACCACAAATAACACGTACCCACCTCCCCGCAACCAAAAAAGGATCGATCCCTAGAATAAGATCATGAAATGGATCTAGAAAGGATCAAGAAGAATTCCATTATAGATCAATGAGTCCAATAAAACAACACAATGCTGATACTATGATCAATAGAAATGAAGAGGAAAATGGATTACTCACTTAGAGAGATGTAGTGAAACAACACTATTGATCAATCATCATACGAAGTGATTTGGAAAGAGTGGATGTCCCCAAAATTGCATGGGAGAGATCCTAGGTAGAGAGAGAAGAGGCTGTGGTGAAATAAGAAAATAAATAATCCCTACATCACCCTAAAAATCGCTGACTGTAATAATTACACGGTGTGTATTCCTTTCACGTCGTGTATTTTTTGATTAAAAGGTTCCACTAAAAAACACCTCACCTTGGATTAAAAACCCAGATTTTTAATTTTTCATGATGCGAAACATTTTCATGATGTGTAAACACTTCACACTATGAACCAATTCATGAAAATATACATTAAATGACATGAACCCGATTCATAGCATGTAAACCTTTCATGCCTTATACTGATTCATGATATCTAGCTAATGACCAATACATGACATAAACACATTACATGGTGTGTAAAACTTTCACAGTGTGTAATCATCACATGATATGAAATCACCTAGTGGATAGAAAAAACTCCAAATTCTTCTCGAGATCCCAAACCAATAGTTGTGTTCACCAAACTCGAGGAGAACCCTACAAATTTGTTAACACGTTTATACCCAGACTCCATTAATTCAAAAAAATATAAATCCCTGAACTTTAGTTTATTTTCCTTAGTAATGGATCTCTATCCTAGGGAGTCCCAAAATGCACAAAATAAAATAGTAAAATGAAAATAGAGAAAGTAAATACCTAAAAGTGGGTAACAGGATGTTATAAACTCCCCAATATAAGACTTTCTATCCTTAGGAAGTCATGTGGAATAAAGATGTCTAGGAAAGAGGTGAGGCCACTACTACCTCATGAATGAATCATGATACCAAATCTCATGGGAATATGATCTATGTATCCATAACACTAGGACCAATATAATAGACTTCACATTCCAAACTTTCACCTTTGTGCCAATGATCTCCATTGGCTGCTCCGTAATAGAAATTTTTGGCTCCAACTTGATCTCATCCCAAATAAAAATGTGAAAGGGATCATGAAGGTATTTATTGAGCTGAAATGTGTGGAAAATATTATTAATACCCATAAAATAAACTGAAAATTCCAATCAATAAAAAACATTATAAATATTATCAGTGATCTAAAATGGTAAAATATATCTCAGAGCCTAATTTACCTATTTTCCAATATGAAGGTGACCCAAATGAGTAGAAACCTTTAATAAAACCTAGTCACCAATGGAAAAATCAAAAGGAAAATGTCATTGATCCACATATGATTTATTTTAGCTCTGAGTTATAACCATACATTGACATATATCTTGAATCCATAATGACACCTCCTAAATAAGACTTAGTCTTGCCAAAGAGGACTTCCCCACCTCTACCCAATAAATAGATTATCTGTATGGGTGAACATAAAAATACTCAAAGAGATAAATTCGTATTGATGAATGATAAATATTTTTATAAGAAAGATCAACCAGTATTATATGGATATCCCATGATCCACTGAAATCCAAGATGCAGGCCCAGAGCATATCCTCCAGGATTGGAATAACATGCTCTATCTAGACTTTTTTCTGTGGATGATATATTCTATTCAACCTAACATGATACCCCGTCACCTCTTAGAGAATCTTATAAAACCCTAATTTAAACCTGGGATCCCTATCTGAAACAATGTCAGAAGGAACCTTGAGTAACCTCACGGTCTCCTGCACATATAGCTTACCAAGATCATAAACTTTAGTGGTGTCCCAGATCGGAATGAAATGAGATGACTTTGTCAACCGATCAATCACATCCATGATATAATTACTCCTTTAGGGGAGTCCATGGTAATATAACAATAATGTCCATGTACACCTCATCATATTTCCTAAATGGAATTGGAAGTGGCTGAATCAACCCATAAGGTTCCATATGATTTGTATTTATCTATTAGAAAGTGTAATAGTGGGACATATAATCTACAATGTTTCACTTCATACCCAGCTACAAAAATCATCATCTTATGCCATAATACGCCTTTATAGTTCTCATATAAATGGTTCATAAAGAAATATGATATTCTAACAAAAATGATCTCATCAAAGATGCTAGGATGACAAAACAATCCCTAAAATGGAGAATACCATATGAAGAGAAAGACCAACTAGAAATGGTCTCCCTACCATATAGGGTTTCTCGAATTCCTCTAAACTCATCATCCTAATGATGACTCTAAATAATATAATTAAGTAGAGATGATAATAACTGAACACTGATCAAAACCATACTTGAAACATCCTCCTAAGTATCCAGGTGAAACTAAGAAAAGAGTCTCATAAGTATCCACTCTTCCTTTGATTCCATAACACCCTATGATGGTACTTTCCTATTGAGAGTATCCTCAATGAAATTCCCCTTCCTTGTGGTGTAGTTGATGTTGAAGTAAAAACTTGAAAGGTATTATACCCACCGCCTCTATCTAATATTCAAATATTTATGAGAAAATATATATCTCATACTCTTATGATCTGAAAAGATCATGAACCTCTCCCCAAAAAGAAATTTCTTCCGATAGTTAAGTGCATGAAAAACCATGGTGAGCTCTAAATCATGAGTGGGGTAATTCGTCTCATGTGGTCGAAGCTAACAAAACCCTAATCCAACAAATGATCATCCTACATAATAACACAACCCAAACCAGTACTATAATCATTATAGAAAAATACAGGCCCCTTACTGGGATTAGGTAAGATCAGAATAGGATTCTATGTTAGAAGTCATTTTAGGTCATTAAAAGAAGACTGAAAATTTTCATCCCATATGAATTTTACCCCTTTCTTGGTAAGATCATTCAAAGTTAATGCAAAACTTGAGAAATATTTGATGAACCATCAGTAGTATAAAGTAAGACCAAGGAAGCTCTGAATCTCAAATAAATTTTGTGGCTCTTCCCATGAAAAAATAGCCTTCACCTTCTTAGGATCAACCAATAATCCATGATCAGAAATTATGTTCCCCAACAACATCACTTCTTGGATCCAAAAATTGAATTTCAAAATCTTTCCATGAAAATGGTGACTCCTAATAATTTCTAGAACTAAACCCAAATGGTTCTCATTCTCATTATTATATCATGAATAAATCAAAATATCATCCAAAAACACTACCAAAAAAGTGTCGTGATACTAATGGAATATATGATTCATTAAATCCATAAAAACGTTAGGATCATTAGTCAGTCAAAAAAACATCACAAGATAATTATAATTCTCATACCTACTCCTAAAATCTGTCTTTTGTATATCAAACTCTTTAAATCTGATATAATGATAACTAGACTAAATATCAATCTTCAAAAACAACTTTTCCCCATTTAATTGATCAAAAAAATCATCCAAATGAGGCAAATGATACTTTTTCTTAATATTTACCCAATTCAACATATAATAGTCCATGAACAATCGAATTAAACCATCTACCTTCTTAGAAAAGAGCATATAGGATGTCCAAGGTGAAACACTAGGGAAAAAACCTTTCACCATCAGGTCATCCAACTGAATCTTGAGATATTTTAGCTCTAATGGTTCCATGTGATAAGAAGGTATCTAAATCGGCTATGTATCTGGAACTATATCAATCATAAACTCTACCTCCAAATCTAGAGGAATCCAAAATAAATAATCTAGGAAATTATAGGAATATCTTGAACAACAATGGGAAGAACAACAGTAAAAGAAACATCATTAGTCTCACCAACTACAATAGACAACAAACTGGTGATATTTTTCCAGGAAGATCATGCATGACCAAACCATAGATCCCACTCTCCTTGAAAGGTTTGTGAGCTCCCATCAGTCATAAGAAATGAGAAAAAACAATGATAACAATAAACCTCAAAATGATGAGTGATAATAAAATCCATCATGATGATGATGTCAAACAAATCTCATTTGAGAGCAAGGAAATACTGGACAAACTTCACATCATCTATTGATATAGAACAAGAAAGACAGCAAAACCTCTACTATTTCCTCTTCCCAAGAGGTGTTTCAAATGCTATAAAAGGACATTAGATCTATTGGAAGTTTAAGAATGTCAACAAAATGGATAGATATAAATTATTGGGAAGCACCAATATCAAATAAATCAATTGTTACTAAATATGAAATAAAGATGTTACCTCTCTATATCGTTGGACCCACATCTACCTTTACTGAAAACTTATCTATTGTGTGAAGGTGCTTCACTCTTGAGGCATGTGGCTAGATCCCTATAGTCTTTATAGCATATGATTGTGCCACAGTAGCCTTTGGAGTTGAAGATCCCTAACCATAATGATGGGTAGACATGTACTGATAGAAACACTGTAGATGGAAAAAATTCCCACACCCATTACACATCTTCACAGGTTCAGAACAAGAATTCCATGCGTTTCTGACCTTGTCACACTGATAGAAAGTTATTGATACACTACTAGAGGTAATTGAAAGTGAGGATGAGTATTGTCTCTGAGAATGACCTCTACCACTCATGTGGTGATCTTACCACTTCCTATTCTTCTGTTGTGTTCCATTGAAGCTTCCACTAGGTTGAAGAGAAGGGGAATAATAACCATCCTTTCCATACATATTCATATCTACCATAATTTCCTTGTCTATCATCTCTGCATAGTTCATAATATTTAGTATAAATATCTATGATCTGATATCTAGTCGCAAACCATGTACGTACTTTTGAGCCTTTAGTTGGTCATTCTTTACTACCTCTAAAGAAAAATAAACTAGCTCAGTAAACTGATTTTTTCATGTCGACACTGAATGCTCTCTATAATTCAAAGAGAGGAACTCTAGATAATTCTCTGTCATCAGTGACTTTGGACAAAACTGATTGAAAAATTGAGTCCTAAAACCCTTCAATTCTAAGCCCAAATTCCTATCCTCCTATACCATGGAATCCCACCATCACTTTGTGGGACCCTTAATTATGAACTTCGTACACTTCACCTTGATACTCTCAGGTGTATCCTAGAATTCAAAGAGATGATTGATCTTTTACATCCAATACTCTTCTACTTAAGGTTTATTCATTCACTTAAAGGATGGCGGATTCTCATGAAAGAACTCTGGTGATCGATCCCTTTCTCCTCCTACTCTTTGATGTTACTCAACAACTATGTTCTATACTTTTGGTACATTTTGGTCGACCACATGAACTACTTGCATGATATCCATGATAAGATTTTGATCAATAGGTGGATTCTCTTGAGAAGTATTTGTTACACCCTCATGAAGAACCCATGGAATATGTCGCAAAGGCATAATATTTCACCCCAAAACAATATAAATGATCAAATAATGGAATAATATAAGTTCAAACTAGAAAACCATAAGTAGAAACCTGATATTAAGATCAATAACTCAAAACATGATATACACATCCCAATATCCCATGGTAATTTGAGTCTCATCATAAAAAGAGAAAGTAAGGCACTCACCACAACATACCTCTCCAGTCCCAAAAATACTATCTCTAGTCAACCAAATATACCAAGACAAAGACTCTTGAGGATATACCTCCTTTGATACCAAACTATAATGAACCCGACTCAGATAGTTTCTCAAATTGGTACCAATATAAATTTTCACGTACCCAAAGGGTGTTCCCAATCCCCATGGGCTAGTGACTAGAACCTAAGAATCAACAGTAACCAGATAGAATGATTTCTCCCAAACAAAAGTAGAAAACATGAAAAATACATATACATGAAAAAAAAATAACAGGAGAATAAACAAGTATATATGTCATAAAAAAGGAAATAGAAGAAGTGATAAAACTCAAATGTAGCTGAACAATCTCCAAGAGATAAGTCCAATAGAAAAGTAAAATACAAAACAAAATAGATACTCCATGTGATTTCATGGAAAAACTCCCACCATCTCAACATTAACTACCTAGACTCAGTTGACAGAAACCTCATCACTTCACTAAGGTGACTTATCTTTCCTTGTATCAAAATACATAAAAGGGTCTATGAACCATAGAAGGGGTGTGTAGGGTGTGAGTTAAACAGTTTCAGTAGGTTCCCACCTAGGTGTTTTATATCATTTCTATGTACAAAAATGTGAAATATGCTCAAAATTAAATAAAGGCATGATATGTAGTTAAATATTTTTTCTATCAAAATCATGGAAAAATAATTAATTTACCATTTTCCAACATTTCTAAAATACGCTAGGTAAAACAGTTCAAATAATTTCATATACATCAAGAAGTCAAATAAAATCAAAGAATATATCACATATCATATCAAATTCATGGAAGTACAAGCTCAAATGGTATAAGAAAAAATCATACAAAATAGAAAACGCATAGGTAACATCATGACAAGGATCACTACAGGTCAGTCTATCTAGGACATTCATACCCAAACATATAAAATTGAGTGCATAAAGTCTCTAGATATATTCATAAAATCTATAAAATAGAGGAACACCCCATAAACTGAACCCCTCAATAGGTCTATCAAGTCCCTAAATCAACAGTCTTGGGAAGTAGAGGAACACCCCATGAGTGAACCCCCCCCCCCCCCCGACAAATGGATGAGGCATGTTACTACACCTTCAACCTAAGTACTCAATGATTCCCATGTGCTATATTTTCTAAACCATTTCATCAAACCCATTATTTTAAAACCATTTTAGAAAATAAATTTCTTAATGCTTTGAATACACCTTTTCTTTTACCAAAAAATGGGAAACCATATTTTCTCAAAAACACCTTTCTACACACCAAAATCAATCAATCAATCATGTCATTTCATTTATAAAACAATTTATCAAAACTGGATAAATACAGTACATCCAATATAGGCTAGTGACTAACCCACCTACCTCAAACTCAGGTTTCACACACCTGAAATGGGATCCAACAACCAGAAAGGAACACAAGGTCAACAACATAGACCCTAATATTGATTCCCAAGTATTATAATCACATATTATAGAAAAAGAATATGGAGGAAATAGTAGATCATGACAATCCTTAAATAACATGCACCCACCACACTATCACCAACAGAGAATTAGACCCTGGAAGAATATCATGGAATAGGTCTAGAAAGGATCGATAAGATTATCCTCATAGATCAATAGATCCAATAACACAATACAATGGTGCTACCATGATAAAAAAAATGAAGAATCAAAAGGATTAGTCACCCAAAGAGATGTAGTGAAAAAATCCTGATGATCAATCACTGAACAAAGAAATACAGAAGGATAAGAGGTCCCCAAAACCATATGGGAGAGCTACTAGGTTGAGATAGAAGAGTTTTCTACTGAATAAGAAAATAAATCATCATTGCAACACCCTAAAAATCATTGATCCTTATTATTATAGTATGTGTATTACTTTCATGTAGTGTAATTCAAAGTTAAGAAGTCCTGATAAAAAAATGTCACCTCAGATTAAAAACCCTAATTTTTACCTTTTCATGATGTAAAACATTTTCACAATATGTAATCCCTTCACACCATGAACCAATTATTCACTTTTTACATTATACAACATGAACCTGATTCACAACATGTAGACATTTTATGATTTTTTTGGGTTCATGACATCTACATGATGATGAATACACTACATGAAAAAATTAAATGGTGTGTACAAATTCCATGACTTATAATCATTACATGGCACGAAATCACTCATTAGACAAAAAAACTATAGATTTTTCTCAAGAGAAAAAACCAACACCAGTGTTCTCCAAACTCGATGAGAAACCTAAAAATCATTTAACACATTTATACTCAGACACCATTAATTGAAACAAACATAAATCCTCAAACATTAGTTCATTTTCCCTAGAAAAGGCTCTCCATCCTCAGAAGTCCCAAAATGTGCTCCAATAAATAGGGAAACGAAAGTAGATAATAGAAATACTTGAAAGTGGGTAATGTGATGTTTCACATCTCCTTATGACTTTTGACTCAACATGTTGGCAGCCACATTCCCCTTTTTGGGGTGTAAGAGAACCCAAAATTATAATCCTGAAGAAATTAAATCTATCTCCTTTTCCATAAATTTAAATCCCACTAAGAGAAAACATATTTTAGGATATTATGGTTAGTGAAAACCACAAAGTGCTCACTGATGAGGTAATGACACCACAACTTTAGCACAAACATAACTACTACTAAATACAGATCATGGTTGGTATAGTTATGTTCATGGTGAAAAAACTACCTAAACCCATATGAGATCACTTTTATCTACTGCATCAATAAGCATACTAAACCTAAACGAAACATGTCATAGAAAAACTCAAACAACACAGCCTCTTCAGCCAACTGAAGCATTAGAGCACTGACCGACTTCTCCTTTAGGTAATAGAATGCTACCCAAAAACTGATCACTCCACACAAAATATAAGTCCTTATTCAATGCTATTATAGGTGATGAAACTTGACATAAATCAGGTATAAACCTCTAATAATATCCAAAAATACCAAGGAAATCAGGAACCTATGCCATGTTCTAAGGTTCTTCCCAAGAAAAAACTACCTCATCATTTTGTGGGTCCAATTCCACACATTTATAAGACACTACATGTCCATGGAAATATACCTCTCTTATCCAGAAATCATACTTGGATAACTTTTCATATAACTAGTGTCATCAAAAAACCTTTAATAAAGCTCTGAGATGCTTGACATGCTCCTCCTCTGATTTTGAGTAGATCAACATATTTTTCAATGAACACAATGAAGAACTAGTCTAGGAACTCTTTGAAAACAAAGTTCATGAGCCCCATGAACACAACTAGTGCGTTCATGTCACCAAATGGCATGAATAAAAACTCTAATTTCCCATACCTGTATATGAATGTAGTCTTTAAGGTATACTTATCCTTCAACCCCAACTGGTAATATCCAAATGGAAGATCAATCTTTCAAAACCAACTATCTCCTCTAAACTGGTCAAAAATATCATATATCCTTGGAATATGGTAACAATTCTTGATCATCACCTGATTCAACATCCAGTATTCTATAAAAAACCTTAGAATACCATCCAATTTCTTGGAGAACAACTTTGGATCATCCCATGGTGACACATTAGGTTGGATGAAACCTCTCTGAAATAGATCACCCACTTGAAACCTCATTTATTGGTGCTCTATTGGCACCTTCTGATAGGGAGCCATTGAAATCAGAGAGGCACCTGGCTACAACTCTATCATGAACTATATGTCACATCAAGGGGGTAGTGTCATAACCTTCTCTTGGAAAATGTCTTGAAA
This sequence comes from Viscum album, assembly GCA_963277665.1. NCBI lineage: Eukaryota > Viridiplantae > Streptophyta > Magnoliopsida > Santalales > Viscaceae > Viscum > Viscum album. The sequence continues at coordinate 182,925,366 of OY728122.1, forward strand.
CTCCTCCAAAATCCTAGGAACTTACCTAAACTGATATTCCAATAACAACTCCTCAAATTATGAAAAAAGAGGCTCCACTTTCCTACCATACATCTGATAACCTCTCTCACCAATAAACACCACTCACTAGCACTACACACCGGAAAATAAAACTATCATATAAAAACACTCGATGAATTCATTCACAAAATATAGTCAATCCATACTGAGGATATTATTGTATGGATATACCTATAGTAAGAAGAATTATCCCACTGATTGGTGATACCACATCACCAATCTACATCCTTGACACACATAAAATAAGAAAGTCTGGCCTCCAACCAGCATGGATAACACAAGGTAATTGGAAGACTCTCCTCATCTAGTCCCAAATAACATACCAAATTAGGATAAATAAAGGAGCATGAGGCTCCTAAATCAAATAATGTTCACACAAGGGTAGATGATAATCTAATCGTACCTTGAACAACTCTTAGCTCTACTAGTGTTTCCTCCTCTAATGCGTGCATCTGACCACACCCATGTTCTCTATCTCTCTACCATCATCCCCCATGACCATGATTTTTCCTAGGTATATGTGGATGGGGACTATCATGAGTCTTCCCTCTTCCAACACCACCTTCCCTCAGCTACTGAATAAGCATTAGTGGTCCCTTAAACTGAAACTTCCTTGGAGGAGACTTTTGTTATTGTAAAAAAGGGGCCTAAACACCCACCTGATACAAGCCTCCCTAGGTATTCAGAAACTAATAATATTAGTGGCCATATCTTACACATACTTGATATAAAAATAGGAACCATTTGATAGGCTCTTGAGATCCAACTGCCCCTAAAGAACAAAAAAGGATCTCTCATGGTCGGTTCCACACTGACCGCAACTTTGACTACCTAAACACCAGCTACCCACTGCCTGAAACCCTACTCCTCGAGATGGCTTGATTTCCACTCTCTCGAGACTCAACTCCCAAGGAAAACATATTATTGATAACCTTATCCTTTTTTTATACCTCCAGGTACATAGGGAGTGTAAACTGGGTAATTGTGTGCCTAATAATTAGGTTAAAATCCTCCTACAAATGTTGTTATCCAGATTCCTCATCTAGAAAAACATCTAGGGAAAAGTGAAAAAGGTCCTTGAAACTGATCTTAATCTTTGGAACACTCAGGGCCCCTTAATGAGGAGATGGAAACTCCGGATGATTTGATACCTTCATCATCAATGAAAATAAATCTAAATGGAAGTCCCTACGAAATTATAGCCACAACACATCCACCTCTTTATGGTCACCAACCCCCACAACTGAATAACTACCAAAGGCACCCAGAAATAAACTTATTCTCCGATCAGACCAAAATCCATCTTTAGATCCACTAACCAGTTCTTTTTCCCCACATCTGATATGATCTCCTCATACTTTCCCAAAATCTTCTGTTATAAGGAACACAAATCCCACTTCCAAACCCCATTATCCTCTGTAAGATCAACTCTCCAATGATCAACCATATCATCTTATTGAACCTCAACTGCCTAATCTACTCACTTATGATAACCAAGATCTATTCCTAAAAATAAATTAGAATATATTAAGTTCAATAGAAAATAATTTTAAACAAACTTGTTTATTTATTTCATTTTATTTACCACAAAACCCAAATTCAAACATGAACACAATTAGTAATGATGTGTGTAACTCTCCTAGGTATCCACCCTGCAAATAAGTCCATGTAATGCCCCAAACCCAGTTACCCAGAGTCGGTGCATTATTACGTAACATTGGCATGATCACAAAAGATCAAGTCTCTAAAGACCGATTAGTTTAGTAGCCTTGGAAACACTAGATACATTCATAAATGTTACATTAAATCATAAAGTGAAAAACTACAATAACATATTCTCTATAGTCCACACTCATATCCCCTTCAGACTATCCCTGCAGGTCAGTCATAAAATATTTCTTCATATCCTGGGAAAAATAAAACATAGAAAGGGGTGAGCTCAGATTCTTAGTAAGGATAACAATATAGCAGAAACTTTCATAAACAAACATAAACATTTAAGGCAATGTATAACTAAAACAAAAGCCTTTTAAACTAGAAATTCAGAATAATATGGAAAAAATAAAATGAAATAATACCTTTTACTTATTCACATGGATATTCTACTAGTCGAATAATCACATGCAATATCAATAACCACTTTCATAATGATGGAATGCATAATGCCAGACTATCATAACCACGTAGCCAAGGCCTCGTGCCAAGACTAAAAATAAGATTTTGTCAATGCCTCGTGCCAAGACACTAGTTTGTCTTATGAGACCTACCGGTGCATCGAGGAGCTATAGCGGGCTCCACCCGTCACTTACTAAGTCCAATGTATTCCTTGTATGAAAAGGTTTAAACATATCATAAACCATAACATAATCATATCACATAAAACATGCATAAAGGAAACATAACATTTCCACATTTCAATCACAAGATATTAATACAACACATTGATATAATAAAACCATTTTAAATACCAAAATTAAAGAAAAGTAAAACATGGTATTTATTTTTCATTTAAAAAAAATTTATGGCTTGTAGAGGAAGCCGAAACTCAAATAATGGTCATGGCGGTGGAGAAGTCGTTGTCGCCGCGTACGTAATACAAAACATTCCTTTTTAGTTTAGTAAAAACGCTACGTATAAAAAGATTCCTTTTGAATAAAAGTAAAATTCAAACGGGTTTATACACCGCATAAAATAAAGTTGTGTATAAAATAAAATATGCCTCAATGAAAGGAGATTGAGATGAAGTGCCTTACCTCATGTCTGACTTGACTCGATCGTTATTTAATCTCCTGAATAATAAACTATAGTAAATTTATATTTGCTTAAGAACCTTTTTCAAGTTCATTATTCCTTTTACATCACTTATTACCATGTTATGAACATTATGTAATCATTTAATTTAATAACGGTCGTTTTGTCGATCCTTGGTACTTGAGTCAAAAATAAACTTATTATAATTAAAATTTGTTTATGTGGTAAAATATCCATTATCTCCAAAATTATATTCATGATTTAGATATCATATATATCATATATATCCAGTATATACATGCATTTATAATATTACATAACATTTAGAGGTAAGAAATGAAATGCACCGTTCTTGGAGACGGTAAGCCGTATGTACGCATGAACGCTACTTTCATTTCTATTTAATATTTAATGGAATTAAATCATAATAATATAAAGGTATATTATAATTATAGTATAATATATAATATCATTAACTCCATCCCTTATACGTTCCACATATGGCATTAACGATTCAAATCACTTTGAGGGTGTGGTAGTCTGCACTTCCTAAAATGAAATTATCGTGTTTACCCATAATGGAAACCATAAAGGTATGCCATAAATGAAAAATACAGAAGCATAAGGAAAACATAAAAATAATATATATCATATATAAATATAATGACATATTAATTTCCACCATGAAAGTTGTTAAAAGAAGATTTAACAATCATCGTTTTGTGAGGCAGTAATTCGCCACCCACAGAAACAGTATGTTCTTTAACCATTAGAAGGAGTTGTGTGTAAGTGTAAATAAAATCCTTCTCATAAAAATATCCTAGTATATTTAATATACTGTTTTTTTACAAAATAATGTAATAAAAAGGTTTTAATGGGTTGGAGAAGCAAAATAAAACAAAAGAACATAAGAGAAGACATTACCTTAAAATCAGGTAACTCTTTTTGATTTGAGTCAAAGGTTTCGTTGGGAAGACTTCTGCCCAAAGTGAGGCTTCTAGGAGTAAGAGAGGGAATTTTAAAGAGTATTTGGGAAGAGTTTGTCCGATCCAAATGGCTTTGAAGGTGTGAATAAGGTGGTAGAGGTGGGAGCCTTTTATAAGAGGAGAGGAGGGGCTCTTTTGGAAAGATTGAAATGTTACTTTATTATGAAATGCGTTTCGGATTTTAAAGGTCCCAAAATGATATATTTCGAGGATAAGGTGATAATAGTTCTAAATCCACCCATCCAATAGGCTTTAGACAAGTTTAAGTCTTATATTTTACCTTATCTTTTAATTTTATTTAAATCATTCATTAATGAGGTAATCACTGCATCATCATGGTGTCATAAATAAATTTATTTATTTAATGTCTAAAAATTATAAAAAAATACCATGATGTAGGAAATCTTTTTATATTTCCAATGAATATTTATAGTCTAAGAGATAATTTATGTATACAAAATTAAAATTGTTTTACATAGGTGTTACCTACTTTTGTTATATTTTCCTCTCTTTAAAAATAAAATGATAAATTGTCACTATCACACAAAAGTGATTCAATGGGGTCCATAAGTTGGAACAAGGAATCCCATAGTCATCCATGACACCACCAATAGAATTATGACACATGTTGGGGTCATTTTGTATTTTTATGATATTATTTTATTACCCTTAACTACCAGATTACTAATTAATCATGTTAATTAAAGATAATTGTCGTCGTTACTATTCATAATGTCAAAAAACAAGAGTCTTAATTACATAATTTGGACTTATAATTCAAAATATGGAATCTATTTTACCAAATTCCAAACACAGAAATTGCAGTAATTAATTTAAAAATAATTCCTGTTGTCAAAACCAAAGACGGGTTTTTAAGAAGTAAAATATATCAAAAGATTGACTTATTTTTATGCCCAATTGAAATGTGAAATTACTTGAAATAAACAAATTTTTATTAAGTGATAAAAACAAAATTCAATTATACTTTAAAACCAATTAAAATTACAATCTAACTATATAAATAAATTGGATGAAAACGCAGTTTTGAATTAAAATACAACATTTTTCACTATTCATTAAAAATGAACATTATCAGAAAAATACCAAAAATTCACCCTATGCTGTATTTGATATCTCAAATTCAAAAATGATGTCAATTTTAACAAATTCAAAACATAGAAGTTTCATTAATAAATTATATAGTAAATTCTCGTTGTCCAAACAAATAGCGTGTTTTTAAGACACAATATATATCAAAATATTGACAATTGTTTATGTCCAATTTCAAAGTGAAATTAATTATAATGACCACAATTGGATAAAATGGTAAAATTATATTCTAATTATACTTTAAAAACACTTAATAGTATAATTTATCACTATAAATTATTTTTATTAAAAAAGTTGTTTTTAAGTATTTTTCATTATTCATCGAAAATTGGATGTTCTCAGAATAATACCAAAAATTAAACTTAGGATAATTCTGATAATACAAATCCAAAAATGAAGTCCATTTTGAAAGATAAAATTTATAAAATTTCAAAATATGGGTATTACTATTCATAACGGCTACTTTGATTGGTCATGGTGTGTTAGAATCTCGAACTTGCGTACAATGCAAGCTACTGCATTATTGAAAGAGAAGCGTATCGTGGAAACTTGGAGTGTTATATTCTCCCCACCTTCAATAAATTGCATCCTCGCAATTTGAAATTGTTCTTCAAAAATAAAAGGTTGAAAATAGAAAATACATTTCTGGAAAACTCACATCGGAAAAAAGGTTAATAAAAATATAACTTTAAAAGAAAGAAAGAGAAGTACAAAGGTCACCCGAGATAGCCCGTACTAGGATTCTATGAAAACATGGATATGGAGGAGAAACAAACCATCAAGGTCTGATGGAGAGTTGTAGAAAACAGAATTAGGAGAAATTTAACTACAAGAAAATCACAAACTTGTGATTGGTTAAACTGTCATTGATTCCCTAGTAGGAAAAGTTAACTGACAATGTTTTTGTTTTAAGTTACCTTTCATAAAGTTGAGGAATTTATTTAAGAGATTTACTGAGAACGTAAGGAAATATACTTACTTATCATATAGACTTTCATTCTTTAATAAATATTTACCACAAACTCATCTTTCACTCCAAAAGGTAATAGAACTCAAAAATATTATATTTATCCTAATCGTACAGGGTTACAAATATTAACACATACCATTTAGATTATGAAAACTATTTTTTAATAACCAGGGACTTCCTGTAGGGTATTGGTCGGTAATAAAGGCCTGTCGCACTATGGTTGTGGGTTCGATTACTAGAGCTTTGTCTGACGCGACGGGTTATCCCCCGACCTGCAGGTTGTCCTTTTCCTAAAACTATAGTATTATAATATTCCAAAAATAATCTTCAGATATGTTTTAACCTTCAACAATACAATCCAAAGTTCAACTTCATCCATTCCAACCTTTATAGTTATCCAAAATACCTTTGTCCATACTTTCTCTAAAAGGTCTCTAAATTCCAAAATAAATTGTAACATCAGATTCCCTAAACAAAGTAAAGTTTCTCTTATTGTAACATACTAAAACCTTAATGAAAACAATAAGTACTTCAGTATAGTCCTTATATATATAACATAACCATAATATAGTTATTGAGTCCAAAAACACAAATACAATAATTATTCAAATTCATCTGAAGTAACAGCATAAGCTTGGCCTTTCTCCCTTGGCCTTTTCTGAGGTAAGTTTCCTTGGCTCTTAGGGAATTCATTTGCATAATGCCCCATTTCTCTATAATTTTAGCATTCAACATTGATAGCCTCTTTCTTTCCCTTGCAATCACGAGTCTGGTGACATTTTTCTCCACATTTGTAACAAACTCCCATTCCTTTTAGGCAAGTACCAAAGTGTTTCTTACCACAATTATCACATAATGGAAAATCCTTCTTTCACTTTTTCCCTTTATCTATCTCTTGCTCCACCATTCTCTTCTTCTCTTGCTTTACTTTGTTGTCATAAGACTTAGAGAATTCTTGTTCTGTCTTGATAGCACACGAGACAATATCTTCGTATGATGAGAAGGATTGTGATACTAAAGCTCAACAGAGAAATGGTTTTAACCCATCAAAGAAATGATCAATCTTACTTCTTGGGTTACGTATATAATCCGCAGTATGTATCGCTAACCTTGTAAAGTTAGAATCATACTTTTCAACATTCTCATCCTCCTTTTGCCTCAGACTCAAAAATTGTCTTTCCATATCTGCTCGATGGTCATGAGGAAAGTATTTTTCTAAGTCTCTTTAAACTCTCTCCATTCCATACTTGATACTTCTTCATCTTCCTTTATATTTTGAATTAATGACCACCATTGATCATCATCTCTAGTGAGGCGGTAAACTACCATGACAACTTTTTCCCTTTCACTATTCCCTAAAGCCTGAAATATTTTCTCTAGGTAATTTATCCATTTCTCATCTACTAATGGATTTGTACCCCCATTAAATGTTGGTGTTTTTTGCCTCATGAAGAGTTCTAACATTTATCCTTCACATTGCGGATTATCGTGCTCCATATGAGTAAGGTTATTATTCATAACCTGAGTGAGTTTTCCCAGTATGGTGATAAGCTGATCAGTATCATTTGTATCACCAGCTCCACTATAATTATCTTGAGCAGGAGGGAAATCCCTACATGGAGTGCATGCATTAATACGGTTTTCATTACTTCCACTAGGATCCATTTCTAAACAATGTCATAAACTAGATTAGTTTATGAATCGAAATACATAATAACAAACTTGAAAAACACTTAACATAAATTTAATAGTTTATGGATATAATCCATAATCATAAAAATGTTTTCTTTGAGGAAGTATATACTCATAAACCCTTCATAATGATTTGTAAATAAAATGATAATTATCCTAAGCATATCCCCAGGGGGTGTCGTAACCAAGAGTGAAGCAAGGCTCGTTGTCGTGCACTATTTCCCGTTCGAGTCTAGCTCAAAGCGGTGTTTTCCGGTTTTACCCCTAGGTACATTTGTGCCAGACCTGCCTCTACCTTCTCGTATCCAGACATGGATGTATTTCCCAGAAAATACAAAAAATCTACACTTTACCAAAATTTCTAGGATGTTGTTCTATACTAATCCTCAAATTCTATCTTAGGGCTATGTGTTATAATCAGAGTTTATATAAATCTAGATTCCAAGGTTAGTACTAAACTACCTCTAACACCAACTGTAATGCCCCGACCCCAGTTACCTAGAGTCGATGCATTATTACGTAACATTGGCATGATCACAAAATATCAAGTCTCGAAAGACTGATTAGTTTATTAGCCTTCGAAACACTAGATACATTCATAAATGTTACATTACATCATAAAGTGAAAAACTACAATAACATAGTCTCCATAGTCCACACTCATATGCCCTTCAGACTATCCCTACAGGTCATTCATAAAATATTTCTTCACATCCTGGGAAAAATAAAACATAGAAAGGGGTGAGCTCAGATGCTCAGTAAGGATAACAATATAGCAGAAACTTTCATAAATAAACATAAACATTTAAGGCAATGTATAACTAAAACAAAATCCTTTTAAACTCGAAATTCAGAATAATATGGAAAAAATAAAATGAAATAATGTCTTTTACTTATTTACATGGATATTCTACTAGTCGAATAATCACATGCAATATCAATAACCACTTTCATAATGATGGAATGCATAATGTCAGACTATCATAACCACATATCCAAGGCCTCATGCCAAGACTACAAATAAGATTTTGTCAAGGTCTCGTGCCAAGACACTAGTTTCTCTCATGAGACCTACTGATGCATCGAGGAGCTATAGTGGGCTCCACCCGTCACTTACTAATTCCAATGCATTCCTCATATGAAAAGGTTTAAACATATCATAAACCATAACATAATTGTATCATATAAAACATGCATAAAGGAAACATAACATTTCCACATTTCAATCACAGATATCAATACAAAACATTTATATAATAAAACCATTTTCAATACCAAAATAAAATAAAATTAAAACATGGTATTTATTTGTCATTTAAAAAAAATTGGCTTGTATAGGAAACCGAAACTCAAATAATGGTCACGGCGGCGGAGAAGTCATTGTCGCCACGTACGTAAGACAAAACATTACTTTTGTCATTTATTAAAAATGATTCGTATAAAAATATTCCTTTTTAATAAAAGTAAAAGTCAAATGGGTTTATACACCACATAAAAGAAAGTTGTGTATAAAATAAAATATGCCTCAATGAAAGGAGATTGAGACGAAGTCCCTTACCTCGTGTCCAACTTGACTCGATCGTTCTTTAATCTCCTGAATAAAAAATAAAGTTAATTTCTATTTTCTTACGAACCTTTTTCAAGTTCATTATTCCTTTTACATCACTTATTACCATGTTATGAACATTATGTAATCATTTAATTTAATAACGGTCGTTTTGTCGATCCTTGGTACTTGAGTCAAAAATAAACTACTTATAATTACAATTTGTTTATGTGGTAAAATATCCATTATCTAAATAATTATATTCATGATATAGATATCATATATATCATATATATCCAGTATATACATGCATTTATAATATTACATCACAATTAGAGGTAAGAAATGAAATGCACCGTTCATGGAGACGGTAAGCCGTACGTACGCATGAACGCTACTTTCATTTATATTTCATATTTAATAGTATGAAATCATAATGATATAAAGGTATATTATAATTCTAGTATAATATATAATATCATTAACTCCATCCCTTATACGTCCCACATATGGCATTAACGATTCAAATCACTTTGAGGGGGCGGTAGTCCACACTTCCTAAAATAAAATTATCGTGTTTACCCATAATGGAAACCATAAAGGTATTACATAAATGAAAAATACAGAAGCATAAGGAAAACATAAACATAATATATATCATATATAAATATAGTTACATCTTAATGGACACCATTAAAGGTGTTAAAATAAGATTGAACAATCATCATTTCGTGAGGAAGTAATTCGCCACCCACAGAAACAGTATGTTCTTTAACCATAAGACGGAGGTGTGTGTAAGTGTAAATAAAATCATTCTTATAAAAACATCCTAGTATATTGAATATACTGGTTTTGTTACAAAATAATGTGATAAAAAGGGTTTAAGGGGTTGGAGAAGCAAAATAAAACAAAAAAAACATAAGAGAATACATTACCTTAAAATCGGGCAACTCTTTTTGATTTGAGCCAAAGGGTTACTTGGGAAGACTTCTGCCCAAAGTGAGGCTTCCCTGAGTAAGAGAGGGAAGTTGAGAGAGTATTTAGGCAGAGTTTGGCCAATCCAAATGGCTTTGAAGGTGTGAATAAGGTGGTAGAGGTGGGGTCCTTTTATAAGAGGAGTGGAGGGGCTCTTTTGGAAAGATTGAAATGTTACTTTATTATGAAATTCTTTTCAGATTTTAAAGGTCCCACAATGATATATTTCAAGGATAAGGTGATAAGGGTTCGAAATCCACACATCCAATAGGCTTTAGACAAGTTTAAGTCTTAGATTTTACCTTATCTTTTCATTTTATTTAAATCGTTCATTAATGAGGTAATCACTGCACCATCATGGTGTCATAAATAAATTTGTTTATTTAATGTCTAAAAATTATAAAAAAAATACCATGATGTCAGAAATGTTTTTATATTTTAAATGACTATTTATAGTCTAAGATATCATTTATGTAGACAAAATTAAAAAAAATTACATAGGTGTTGCATACTTTTGTTATATTTTCCTCTCTTTAAAAATAAAATGATAAAATGTCACTATCACACAAAAGTGATTCCATGGGGTACCTAAGTTAGCACAAGGCATACCATGGTTGGCCATGACACCAAAAATAGAATTAGGACATATTTTGGGGTCATTTTTTATTTTTATGATATTATTTTATTACCCTTAACTACCAGATTACTAATTAATCATGTTAATTAAAGATAATTGTCGTCGTTACTATTCATAATGTCCAAAAACAAAAGAGTACTAATTAAATAATTTGGACCTTCTGATTCCAAATATGGAATCTATTTTACTAGATTCCAAACACAGAAATTACAGTAAATAATTTAAAAATAATTCTTGTTGTCAAAACCAAAGACGGGTTTTTAAGAAGTAAAATCTATCAAAAGATTGACTTGTTTTTACATCCAACTGAAATGTGAAATTACTTAAAATGAACAACTTTGTATGAAGTGATAAAAACATAATTCAATTATACTTTAAAACCAATTTAAATGACAATCTAACTATATAAATAAATTGGATGAAAAGGCAGTTTTGAATTAAAATACAACATTTTTCACTATTCATTAAAAATGAACATTATCATAAAAATACCAAAAATTCACCCTATGCTATATTTGATATCCCAAATTCAAAAATGATGTCCATTTTACCAAATTAAAAAAAATATAAGTTTCATTAATAAGTTATATAGTTATTTCCCACTGTCCAAACAAATAGTGTGTTTTTAAGACACAATATCTATCAAAAGATTGACAATTGTTTATGTCCAATTTCAAAGTGAAATTAATTATAATGACCACCATTGGATAAAATGGTAAAATTATATTCTAATTATAATTTAAAACCACTCAATGGTATAATTTATCACTATAAATTATTTTGATTAAAAAAGTTGTTTTTAAGTATTTTTCACTATTCATCGAAAATTGGATGTTCTCAGAAAAATACGAAAAATTCAACTTAGGCTAATTCCGATAATCCGAATCCAAAAATGAAGTCCATTTTGAAAGATAAAATTTATAAAATTTCAAAATGTGGGTATTACTATTCATAACGGCTACTTTGATTGGTCGCGGTGTGTTAGAATCTCGAACTTGCATACAATGCAAGCTACTGCATTATTGAAAGAGAAGCGTATTGTGGAAGCTTGGGGTGTTACATTCCACCTCACTTAGTCATTCAGTAGGCTCATATTCTTGGCATTGGATCACATGGGGCCCTAAAATCTCATGTCCTAGCTGGTCTCCCTGGCCTATGTCACACACTAAGATCAACTGGCATCATTTTCCAACTAACCCATGAAATCCTCACCATTATTAACTCCATACTTTATCATATCTCTAAACCATCTACTCTAATACCACTCTATCATGACCCCCTCCCTACAAAGATATTACAAGGAAGGAAGATAGATAATGACCCCCAAGTCCCACCTCTATTAGAACCTAGGTTGTCGACTAGAAACAAGGGTATAAAAATCTCTCATATGGGAGGAATTACCCTATTTAAATAAAATAGTATTCGAATAGAGGATAAAAATTTACCAAATAAATCCAATAGATAATATAAAGGTATACTAAAAATCATCCCACAATGCATGAACAAGGATAACCCAATACAAATAAAGTCTCCAAAGTACCAAAAGACATGTCCTATAATAGTGACTCAACAAAAACTCCAAACCAATATAGAAATGTTCATCTTGGTCCCCAAAGTCCTCCTGGAAATATGAAAAATATTTTATATATGTAGGGTGAGAATAAAAGTATACTTAGTAGGGACATAACCAAGGTCTCAAGTGAACATATGAAAACAACATGCTAATGTGCCAGTGAACAAATAGAAGAACCAACAAGAACCTATTCCAGTCAACTATCACATCTCGTCCTCAACAAGTTTAACTCACCAAATCACACATCCAATATAGTAATATAGCATCGAGGTCATAACAAATCCAAGTCTCCCCATTGTTGTTTCCTAAAAAATTTACCACTCTCACACCCCAACATTGAACATCATGTGTTCCCATCCCTTCTATACAGAACTCATCACATCACATCACACCATATTTTGATCAAATACACCTTGTACATATTTGATGTGGGTCAGGATGCATCCCTACAAACCTCACCATTGAAAGGTATAGAATTTGGTTCTAACATAAGGAATCATCACATTACATCTCATCTGAAGAAACTTGGACCCTCACATCTCATCTCATCACATAACTAGGGAAGTAGGGTATCATTAATGTAAAGGAAATCAACATTGTTCTCTCCTACTACCACACATGACCCTCATCACATATCACCTCACATCACACCCTCATAACATCACACCATTCTTAAAAACACATAGGTTATCACTGCACATCTCAACCAAAGACACATGGGATATCACTGATGTAGGAAGATAAGGAAGAGGGGGTAGTCATCCATCCATATCACCACCATCTTGGATGTTGGGAAAAACACCTGGAACCTAGAACCTCTAAGAATTGGTATAGTTATCCAACTTAGGTGGGGCGTGTGTTGAAATAACATACAATACGTGATATATATATAACACAATACCCAACCTATGGGTTCACAAAAACTGCACTAGCATACACCAAATCACCACCACCATACCACACACCAACCATCACAAACACTATAACCACTATATGAAACATATGAAACAACCTCCAAACAAGACATGTGATTCCACTTTCATTTACCAAGCCACTTCATTAACACTTAAACTTCCCATTTTCTTATCGTTCAATTAATTTAATTCATTTAACACAAAACCATTTCCAGCCCATCTCATTTATTTACCTACATATTTTGTTTCATTTTTCCATCACAATTCATTTCATGGATAATTTTAAACTAACACAACTGTCGCACAAAAACTCACCCATCTCATATCAACTATCGTCATCATGCCACCCCAACCAAAACATATCACCAAAATAGGTATATGTCTCATCCACCACACATCATAACCACATCACACAACACCACTGCACAACACAACACCACCACACATCACAACCACATCTCATAACACCAATACAAATCCCAACACCACCACACATCATCTCCATTGTGCATCACACCACTGCACACCATAACCTCATCACAACTACCCACATTGTATCCATTCCAAAAAACCACCGTATAATATCCCCACATAACACATAACCCAACCGATCACCTCTATCACCGAAAAAAACTTTCTCAACCCATGAAAAGAAACAAAAAACACAAAATCACACCACAACAACACAAATTGGATTCCACAATTTATTCAAGGGATTTCATCACATTAATTATTTAATTAGAATGGGTATTATCACACAAACTATATTCAAGGGGAAACCTACTTATGAGACCATATACATTCGTTAGCCTTTTATTAAAGGTGTGATCACACAACGACACAACAAGGGTATCATCATATATCATCTACGATATAATAAAGGTTCTCAATAGCCATCATTTTTAGAAAATCAACAACATTTCGTAATATCATCAATAACAATATCAAAGTAGAGTAAACAGGTGATTAATCCCCCCTGCCCATCAATTTCAAGTTATGCCAATTAATTATATTTATTATACAAACCCTTCATATACACCCAATGGAAATAAAAAACATGTAATCCCAATACATAGAACATAAATAGGTTTGAATGAGGATACCCTACCTCAAATAATCTTTTTAATCTCATTGTGCACCATAGGGTGGAGAAGAAATATCCCACAAACAACAACCACCCTAGAAACTCTAGATCTAACACCGATCAATAATGAGAAAGCATTATAACCCTGGGATTATGGAGATGGAAAAAAAGATGGATAGACTCCCAAAATCATATAGGGTTCATCCATAGTGAGACAGGTAATATTAGCTGAATAAGAGGAAAATTGGTCAAACAAAAACTTATATACAGGCTATAAGTCCCTCGATTTATGGTCTAAATTTTGAATATACATTTTAAATTACAAGGGTCCATAAAATTATATTTTAAACTCCCATTTAAAGTTTCAAAACCCTAAATACCTCATATTACACCATAATTCATGGCCCCTTAGTCTAGAATAAACATACATTATAAACTTTTGTTTTATGGTATAAATGGGTTTTATAGGGTACTCCCCGCTAAAATAAATATGTAAACCACTATTATCTCAAGATTTAAACCATGAAATTACTGTGTAAATCAATCTATTACACTATAAACATACCTTTTATTGCACAACTAAAGTTCCAACTCTTCCAAACCCTCTAGGACCTCATCAAAGCATGTTCCAACCACAAAACTAGAAAAGTAATGGGTTGGGAAGGAATCCACCATTACATTAAATAATATGAATAACTATGATATTTATTTAGTACTTATCAAGTTTTCAACCTTATTGGAATTGTTGGTGTTTCATTTAGAGACATTTTATGATCTTGGAATATTTTTTAAAGGTTTATTTAGAATGTATTTCACCTATTATTTTGGAGTTATTCTTAGTGTTTCCTTTTAGGGTGATTATTTTTCTGTTTCATAGACCATACACCTCACAAGTTTATTGTGGAAATTCCTTGTTGTCTCATTTTTTTCCTATATTTTGGACTATAGTAGTTTTTGGGATATAAATCACTATACTGGGTAAAATTGTACCATCTCAGTTTTTCTTTCACTGTTGGACCACTAATTAGTGATTTTTTTATTTGTATTGAGGTTTCTAAGGATGAGCTAAATCTTTGAGGTAGGTGTGGACCTAAACCTACATCTTAGAAAGATTTAGGTGGTCTACTAGCAAGACAATGGGATTAAAAGTGGATACAGTAATCTATTATGTCCATCAGTTAACTGGTGATATCGTTAGACATGGATTATAATTAGGGTTTCATGGTAATTGGACCCCAAAAACCCATGTTTTATTTATTTTCTATTCTACCTCAAACCAAAATCGACCCACTCAATCCTTGGGAGCCTATTGGGAAATTTTTCCTCTCCCAAACTCATCAATTGGTGGATTGAATTGGTGATACTTTTTTGTTATGTCTTTTTATTCTTATCATTTGATCTCTCTTCTTCTATTTATTCTTTGTTTCTATGGTCTACGGTGGCCTTGTAATTTTTTTGGACCAAGAATGGTTGATGTGTAATTGTGGTGTTAGGATATATCCTCAATTCTCTCTAGATACATCTTCATTGATTCAATGTTTTCCATCATAGGTGACTCATATCAGATTAATTACAATTTCATTTTGGATATTCCAAGTAGGATTTTTCATGTTATTTATTATTATTGTGATTCATATATTACTTGAATTCATGCTTGTTCTGGTTGAATTGCTTAATCATGGTTTGATTGTTTTAAATCATAAAATGACTATTTTAGTTAAATTGGTATTTGAAAATGCTAGTTTTATATTGTGAATTAATAGTTTGTTTTAAAGTGACTTTCTTGTTTAAAAACTTTGGTAGATTTGGATTTCAAAATGAAAATATTGGTTTTAATGAAGATAAGTTGACTCTTTAAAGAATATTCCAATTTTTTTGGCATATGTGTGTTCTTTGAAAATGTGTTTTGGAATGATTTAAATAATAACTTGAAATGTATTTTTGTAAAGTTTATTGGTATTGGTATTTTAAAACATGAATTTGATTGATTGAATTTGA
Source organism: Viscum album (assembly GCA_963277665.1). Lineage (NCBI taxonomy): Eukaryota > Viridiplantae > Streptophyta > Magnoliopsida > Santalales > Viscaceae > Viscum > Viscum album. The sequence goes on from OY728122.1 coordinate 182,941,662, forward strand.
GTTTATTTTTGTTTAAAGGCCCGATTGGCACTATAAAATGGTTTTAAAGGAATCAAACATGTATAGTCCTTTTTAAATGAATGGCTCAGAGTTATGTTTTATTAAATTTATAAATGTTTGGTTTATCAATTTGGATTTCATTATAGGACTATTAGGAACTTTATAAAGTAAATTATATTATAATTTAAATTCTTGGATAAACCTTTATGTATACTCTTCCTTGATGAATAGTTCTTGAAACACATGATGATGGGTGTTCAAATAAGTGTATTACTCTTTAAGGTAGATTGAGGATGAAGTTTAAATGTTAACTTTGTGTGTGATGGAATTATAATTGTGAATAATGATGTCATAATGGATCCCCATTATGATACTTGTTGATTGTTATCTCACTCACCTCTTTGACTGGTCATGGGAACCCTTGGTAGCTAGATGACTGGCCCTAGATTTATGTTACGATTTTTTGGACTCACACCATCACTAAAATATCCCTAGAGAATGTGGATTCATACTAGGGATGTTATCCATGGAGGTGAGTGTTTTCCAAGTTGGTAATCTTGTTTATTTTATAGATTTGGAATTTTCAGGAAGTTGGTCATTGTTTTTTTATTATCTTTGGTGTACTCACTAATATATCTAGGACTTTCCCAATAAATATGACCTATAAATTTTACATTAATGCTTGATATAAATCTCTTATCATTCAATTGTTGCTTGGATAAAACAACCCTACACTTTATATCATATTTAAACATTATTTCTTACAAAAAAAACACTTAATACAACTCATAAGATCAATAGGTCTAGTGTCTTTGGGGTTTAGTAACATTACACAATAACTTAAAACATTAAATACAAAAACATATTTATTGGAAACTTATTCGACATGACCAAAACATTCCTTTGTACTTAACACTTCATGGGATAACCTAAGGGAATACATAGGAATAGGGTGAGCTATAAAGCCCAGTAAGGGAATAAACATGGCATAACATGAGAATAATAATACATTTTATACAGGGCATATCAATTAGTCATAAAGGAACATGAATAATAAGGAATGATTTAGCATGATAATCATAACATGGGAAATGTGGAAACAATATACAACATGACGTAAGCATGAGTTAGGGATCATTGCACATGGAGGATCATGAATCAAGGCTCATTGAAAATGGAGGATCATGATTCAGGGATCATTGCACATGGAGGTGCATGATTCAAGGATCATTTCACATGGCGTATCATGATACTAAACATTACCCATTACATTGGAGTTCTATCAGGGTTCACCCTTCATAATCATTTCATTCTCATGTTTAAGTATACCACATAGATCATATAACATGGTTTCATTCAACATCATAATTTATTACATGATCTAAGAATGTGGAATACATACATTTAAGTCCCAAATCAATAAGTATATGTGCATGAAGTTGAATACCCTTGGTAGAGAAAATGGTATGTTATTCACTACATGATGATTTTCGCATGGAAAGTCATGGTGCAATTTCGGCAGTATAACGACGTCATATAGGAATTCATAAAATGGGTTGATGAGAGAGAAATGGGTCTATCATCATTTAGAAATGAAATGAAAAGTAAGGGGGATATTTAATAACATATCCAATATAGGAAAAATGAAATGATAATATATAACATAAAATGAATTCTTGACAAAAAGGAAGGGTAAAATATTCCTTACAAAATTTCGGCATAGTAATGGGTGTACATAAGGGTTCATAAGGGGAATAAATGAGAGTTAAATGGAGATATCATCATTTATACATCAAATTTATAGTAAGGGGATCATGGAATATCATATACCAACATATTAAAATGAAATTTAAGGAGTATAATATAAAATAAGTGCTTTAATGGAAATGAGAAGAGAGAAACATATTACAAAATTTTAGCATAGTGACGGCTTAAGTAAGGGTAAAAATGGGGGGGATAAATGATCCCTAATTAAAATAAAATAAAATGTACAGTAATTTAATGATTATAAATGAATTAAATTATAACCATTAGAAATTACAAGAACTAATTTCAAATAAGATTCTTGAATTTGAAAGGAGGAGAGGAGAGTCCCTTACTTGGATATGTGACACCAAAGGCTTAGGATAGGAGTCTTTGGAGCTTGGTGGAACCTTGGGAGGACTCTAGGGAGTATAGGGAAGAGTTTTAATGATCTTAAAAGAGTTTTAGTGAATATAAATGGGTGTTTCAATGGGTTTATATAGGAAAGGATGGGTATTTCTTTATTATTTTGGTTTTGGACACTACATAATAAAATATTAAAAACCACAAACCATCCCATGGTTTTTACCCATGATTTCTGGAAAAGGGAAGTGGAATAAATTATTTTATAAGTCCAAGGGATGAATATAATAAATAATTCCCTTTATTATGTGTATTTGAGTCATAATTTCAAAGAAATTATTTAAAATATAAAAATATATTAGAAGTTTTTGACGATTCACTAAGGATTTATAACATAAATCAAATAAACTTAAAATTAAATTATTTTAAATTAAAAACATATATTTTTTATAAAATAACTTTTATATTATTTATTACATTTCTATAGGGCCAATATGATGTCATAAAACACACTGTATATTTATACAGTATTTAATTTTTACCCAAAAATTTGATTGTCTCAGAAAAATATGAAAAATTCACTATTTGATAATTTTTAAATCCTTATTAAAAAATAATATTAATTTTATCTCAATAATTTTATAGATATTTGAATTTTTACTTTTAAAATAAAAACCGGAATTTATTGAAAATGACAATTTATTAACAATAACAGTTTTTGAACCCTAATAAAAATTACATTTGATTTCATAAAAATTATATGATCATTTATATTTAATAAAATTAATTTAATAATAATAATATATTAAAATATTGTTTATTTAAAAAATACATTAATTCATAAAAATAGATTTCTTAATTGAATTTTAATATTAACCAAAAATATTATTTGTGCTTTAAAAAATATTTACAAAGTAACAATAATATGAAGAAAATATATACAATTTTCTACAAAAAAATAATGTACATATTTCTATTTCTAGGTTCTTGATACATATCCCTTTATTAAACCAGCATACACCCTTAAGAGTAAGGTGTGTGATGGTGGGTCTTTCATGGGGATGTTCGGTGAACATGGTTTGGGTCATGATCTTGATGAGCTTGAACTTCTCCTGTAAACGGTTTCAATCATGATTAAGTTGTTGGATATCGTCTTGGGATTGGTCTATGGAAAATCCCAAAAATGATATCTCCCTTGGAAGCTCTAATAAATAGGCTTAATATGGTATGATCCTACTGGTTGAGGCCGTCATTTCCATTTTCTATTCCAAAAGGATTTGTTAAAACCCTATATTTATACTAGTCATGTGATCACTATTCAAAGGCTATATTATCAATGGTTAAGATACATAACGGTCATTTAAAATACAATTGGATAAAACAAAATAAGTTCATGTGTTTTACATAACTATAATACATTTAATTAAATCAAATAAGGTAATTTTATTCATAAAAGTTTGGTTCATTACAATATTCCCCCCTTTATAAAATTCTCCCTCAAAATTTCCTTTTCCTGCACTAAAACAGATGAGAGTAACTCCACTTAATCACCTCCTATAGTTCTCACATTGCTTCTTCAAACTTTTGGTTTCTCCACAACTCTTTCATGAGGGGCATTTTATTATTTTATAGAACTTTTTCTCAACGATATAAGATCTTAACTGTATTCTCTTCATAAGAAAGTTCATTCGCAAATGGTAACAACTCTATATTGACTACATGTGATGGGTCTGGTATGTACTTTCTTAATAGGGATACATGGAATACATCATGTACTTTATACAGGTTTGGTAGGAGTGCTAGTTGATAGGCCACTGCTCCTATGTGATCAAGTATCTAAAAAGGTATGATGTACCTAGGAAAAATCTTTCCCTTCTTCCCAAATCTCATCACTCACTTCCATGGAGATATTTATAGGAATACCATGTCTCCAAAATCAAACTCTAGGTGACATCGATGATTTTTAGCATAACTATTTTGTCAACTTTGAGTAGCTTTGATGTGATGTTGGATGGTCTTAACCTTCTACACCATTTTTTTGACTATTTTAGGACCTAGAAGTTTCTATTCCCCAATATCATCCCAACATGCTGGTGTTCTACACCACTTCCCATAAAGGGTTTTATAGGGGGCCATTTATATGTTTGAGTGGAACTATTGTTGTAAGATAACTCCACCAAAGGAATATGTTGGTCTCATCCACCTTTAAATTCCATTAAGCAATCTCTCAACATGTCCTAAAGTGTTTGGATAGTCAACTCAGATTGGCCATCAATTTGAGGATGGTAATCCATACTGAATTTCATCTCAGTGTTTAGAACATGTTGTAGACTTTTCCAAAACATAAAGGTGAATCTTGGATCTTGATCATACACAATCGATAGTGGTACCCCATGTATCCTTACCACCTCTCTGATGAATATCTATGCTAGTTGATCCAGTGAGAAATCATCTCGAATCATGATGAAGTGTAAAGTCTTTGTAAGATGATCGACAACAACCAAGATAGAATTTTTTTTCCTTGGATGTCTTTGGAAGTCTAGTAACAAAGTCAATGCGGATGTTTTCCCATTTACATGTTGGTATGGGTAATGGTTTCATCATCCCCTTAGACTTATACCTTTAAGAATTCACTTATTGACAAACCAAGCACTTTGATGTATATTCTGTGATCTCCTTCTTCATGTTATCCCACCAATACTGCTCTAGGAGATCTCGATACATCTTTGTGTTTCCTAGGTGAATGGATAAAGTCAATCTATGTGCATCATCCAAAAGTTCTCTCTTTAATTTATGATTTGATAGAACACATAGTACTAACCCAAATCTCATAATTCATTATTCATTAACATTGAACTCTAAGGATTTTCCCTTCCTTATAGTTTCCACTCCCTTCTGAATTCCCACATCATCTTTTTTATCATCATTTAAACTTTCCAAAATAGACAGTTGATAAATAATTTATGAAAGGATTTGGAATGTTCCTTTATTTATTACTCCCATGTTAATCATCTTAAAATATAAGAAGATCGAATCCTTCTCAATTATCATTTATGATAGAATTTCTAGATCATTTTTACTTAGAGCATCTACCACTTTGTTCACTTTCCCAGGTTGGTAGTGGATTGAGAAGTCGTAATCATTGATGAGCTCCAACCATCTTCATTGGTGCATATTCATCTCTTTCTATGTGAATATATATTTATGACTTTTGTGATCTGTATATATTTTACACTTCTCCTAAAATAGATAATATCTCAAAATTTTTAATTCAAAGATCACATCTGCCAACTCCATATCATGCATGAGATAGTTTTGCTCATGAATTTCTAACTACCTTGAGGCTTAGGAAATTACTTTTTCATTTTGAATTAACACACATCCCAATCCCTTCTTCAAATCATCACTTAAAATTAGGAAAAGTTACCTACTTGTGGGTAGTGTGAGAACAGGGGTAGTGATAGGCCTCCTTTTCAACTCCATAAAGCTTTCTTCACACTCATAATTCTAAGAAAATTTTACTCCCTTCCAAGTTATCATGGTAAGAGGGTTTGAAAATCGTGAGAAATTTCTTACAAATCAGTGGTAATATCTAGCTAACCCAAGGAAGCTATGAATATATGTCACAAATTTTGGCCTCATCCATCCCTCAATTGATTTTTTCTTTGAAATATCCAAATATATCTCATCGCTTGTGATGATATTCCCCATGAATGAGACTTCCTTCAACCATAACTCACACTTGTTGTACTTTTCATAGATTTTATCCTTTAACAGGTCTTTAGCACAACACTCAGATTCTCCTCATGCTTATCCTTATTTTTGGAGTATATTAGAATATCATCTATAATGACTACCACAAATTTGTTGAGGTAATCACTAAAGACTATATTCATCAAGTCCATGAATATTTATAGAGCATTAGTGAGTCTGAATGGAATCACTATGAACTTATAGTGCCCATACCTTATATGAAAAGAAGCCTTGGGGATATACTCCTTATTAAACCTTACTTGTTTATATCCTGACTATATATCTACCTTGGATGAGTATTTTTCTCCACATAACTGATAAAAAAATTCATCAATTCATGGTAAATGATACTTGGTCTTTATATTTATTATGTTGAGCTCATGATAATTAATGAAAAGGCACATTTACCCATCCTTTTTCTTGATAAAGAGGAATGGTTCCCCCAATAATGAAGCACTTGTTGAGTCAATAAGGTTTTCCTTATGTCTTTTCCATTCCTTCTTGTTTTGAAAATCACAAACACCTTATCTTTAAGAAAATTGCTTTTATAAGGAAAATTTCTTTTATAAGGAAAATTGTTTTTATAAAGAAAATTGCTTTTATAAGGAAAATTTCTTTTATAAAGAAAATTGATTTTGTAAGGAAAATAACTTTTGTAAGGAAAATTATCCTTATCATATTTTAATTATATATATCCATATATTTCTTAAGTATAAGAATAGGATTCATTTATATATTCTCAGAATCGTTTAAAACTTTGATATGAAGCATTCTGTTTTAGGCTCCGAATTCTCGATGAGAACTATAATGAAGTTCCACTCCAAATTCTGGATACGAACTCTGATAAAGTTCTACTCCGAATTCTGCATACGAACTCTCATGAAGTTCGACATCGAAATCTAATGACGAATCCTAATTCCTAATTATCATTACGAATTCTGATGACGAATTCTCATTACGAATTCTCATTCTGAATTCTCATTCCGAATTCACCTATTAAACAGAATATGATTATATTTTCTTTATACACTCTGAATTTATTTAGACTCCGAATATTTTTTTGTCTACACTCTGAACCTTCACTCTGAACTTTTGTGTTAGAATTAAAATGATGTCGTACATTCTGTTACAATTGTTTTGTTATAAAACGATGTCATCTATTCTGTTATAAACTAACCGTTGGTTAAGTTACATGTGTACAGGTCCCTCCGATTTTTAAGGAAAATATGACCGTTGGAAAGGAGGCCGACCGAACCTATAAATAGGAGCTCATTTGAAAGAGCTCGGGACTGATCTTTGTGACAGATCTTTGGTTCATGTGATTTCATGCTTGAAGTGATTTCTAGAGAGAGAGGATCTTATTAACTCTCAAAGATTCGTGCGACTCCGAATGTTGGTGATTACATTCGAGGACTTCCGGGGATAGGAAGACAGAGGTTCCGACTACCTTGAAGTTCGAGGGCTCCCTTGCTAAGGAAGACAGAGGTTGCCAACTACCTTGAAGTTGAGGGCTTGCGGGGATAGCAAGACAGAGATTCTGATCTTCGTATCGAGGGCTTACCCTAGTGTGGGTAAGACAGACTTTCTTGAAAGTATAAATCAAGGGACCTTTATCTAAGGTTGTTGGATACCCTTCTCTTTGGGTTAAAAGACTTATATCTCGTTACTTGTAGTTTTACTACTTTTTTGTTTCTGTTGCACATTGTATTGTAAGGAAAGTATAGCTTTCTTATACTTCCCTACTTGTACTCTGTTTCATTTAGATTCTATACGCTTTAAGGTAGAATCTCATATTGTAATATTTAGTTAAGTTTCAATTTCCGGATCCATATTTCCGGAACCTACTTTCGGAATCTCTTTCCAGTTTTAAGAAAGTACATAGAACTTGAAGTTTATAACTTTATTCCTTATTCCAATTGTTCAATTGATGTTAGAGGTATTTTGAATTTGCTTAGTTTAACTTTGTTAAACTTATCTCTTTCCTTTGTTTAAGTAATTTTTAAAGTATACAATTCACCCCCCCTCTTGTATATTGAGCATCTACATCATTATTTCAATCCTACAATTGGTATCAGAGCTTGTCTCTAAAATAATTATTCTCACGTATAAGTTTTTATTTCTCACTTTGTCATTCCGAACTTTGTCATTCCGAACTTTGTCATTCCGAACATTTGCATTCTGAACTTTGTAATTCCGAACTTTGTGATTACGAACTTTTTCTACTAACAAGTGTGTGTGACGAAAGTTGTTTTTAGTATGGCAGGAATCAATGTTGGTTCCATTGATAATCTAAATCCTAAAAGACCACCAATCTTTTATGGTAATGACTATGAATACTGGAGAGATCGAATGAAGACTTTTGTTATCAATACTGGAGTGGAAAACTTTGTTATGCTTACTAGTGATTATAAAATTCCTGATAAAGAAGTTAGAACTTTCACTAACCAGGAAAAGCAAGAGTATCAACTCAATTATAAGGTACGCAATACTTTACTTTGTTTAATGAATAGAAATATATATAGCCAAATTTCTTCTTGTGAAGCAGCTAATTGTATTTGGAAGAAGTTAGAGGTTACACACTTTGGAACTTCTAAAGTGATCGAAACTTGGAGAGCTATGCTTAGAGCTGAATACCATGGATTCAATTTTCCTTATGGTGAAACAATATGTAAAGTTCAACAGAGATTTATGACTATAATCAACAGTTTATAGTCTAAGGGAGAAAAAGGGTTAGATGATGAAGCACTTGTGGAAAAGATAATTGATATTATTCCCAATGAGTGGGAATCCAAAAGAACTGCTATAGATGAGAACAGGAAGGTCACTCAAATTTCTCTTGATGAGATATTTGGAACTCTTCTCCAACATGAAACAATAATGAAGAGAGATGCTGACAACATCAAGAAGAAAAATAGAAATGGTACTGTTGATTTTACAATAACATAAAATCAGATGAAAGCTAAGACTCCTGAAAGGGTAACCAGATCTAAGTCTAAGAAAGTTATTTTCTAATCTGAATCTAGTGAGAGTGAAGTCTCTGAAAATGAGTTAGCAAATCTTGCTCGAAGGATGAACAAGATAGCTGGCCAAAGAAGTTTCCAATCCAAGTATAATAAGAAGGAAAGGAAAGATAAGAAAGATAGAGAAGTTATGTGTTATGAATGCAAGAGAGTTGGACATATTAGACCAGATTGCCCTTTGCTCAAAAAGAAAGAAAGGAAAGAAAGGCATTCAGACAGGAACAGAAAGAAGTATTATAAGGCCAAAGCTAAGAAAGTTTTGAAAGCTAATGACACCTGGAGTGTCAGTGGTGGTGACTCTTCAGATGAATCTTCAGGACAGAAGAATCTTGGTCTTATAGCCAGACTGCCTATTGAAAATCATTGTTTCATGGCTAAGGTACGAAATGCTGAATCATTGACCAATGTATCTTTAAATTCCAATGATAGTAAGTATTATAACTCCTCAGATGAAGAATCCTCTTCTGATGAAGAAAATACTTTACCTACTTATGAAGAAGTTTCTAGGTTTGCTGAACTTCTTGAAATTGAGAATTCAAAACTCAATAAGAAACTTGATAAGGCAAACTCTAGGAATAATATTCTTACAAAAGAGATATCATATCTTTCTAAAGGTCTTGATAAGAAAAATGCTAATTTTGAAAATATTTCAAAAAACCTTGAGGAAGTAAGTTCTGAGAAGAACAAACTTTCTAAAGAGTTAGAAAAATTAATTTCTAAGAAAAATGTTTTCGAGTCTAGCTCTAGTTCTAAATCTAATGATTTTGAAGATAAAAACTTGGTTATAAAACTCAAGTCCGAAATTTTTTCCTTAAATAAGTGTTTGTCAAACTTTACCCATGGTAAAGAAATTTTTGATAAAATGTATTCTCAAATACGACCTTTAATAAATAAATCCGGATTTGGTTATACCCATGCAAAATTAACTTTTAGTAACAATTACTTTGTTACTCAAAGTGCCCAATTTTGTACCAAGTGTCAATGTGGTGGTCACTGGGCAAGGAATTGTTCCTTAAACAAAACCCAATCTCTAGGATTTCATAAATCTTATTTCTATAAGAAAATGTGGGTACCTAAAATTTTGTTATCTAGAAATCTCGGATCCAAACAAGTTTGGATTCCAAAAGTCTAATTATTTTATTGATTTCAGGAAAATAAAGAGAGTACCAGCAACAACACATGGTACATGGATAGTGGATGTTCCCGGCACATGACTGGTAACAAAAGCTATTTTGAAAAGATTATCAAAATGAAAGGAGGAAAGGTAACTTTCGGATATAATTCTAAGGGAGAGATTATTGGTATTGGTAATATTGTTCTTCTAGGTAAAACTTTGATTTCAAATGTTTTATTTGTTAAGGGTCTTAAGAACAACCTCATTAGCATAAGTCAGTTATGTGATGAAGGTTACCTTCTAAATTTTAGGAATGATAAGTGCTTAGTTCACAATTCCAAGGAAGAATTTATTCTCTTAGCCAATAGTCAAGAGAATGTTTACACCTTAAATTTAGAAGACCTTAGGAGCCAAGATTTACCTTGACTAAGTGCAATGGAAGATCATTCTTGGTTATGGCATAAAAGATTAGGACACTGTAACCTTAAGAACTTATGTAAACTCTCTAAGAAGAAACTAGTTAAGGATCTACCAGAGCTTAGATTTGATTCTTCTAAAGTTTGTAATCCTTGTCAATATGGCAAGCAACATAAATCTAGTTTTAAATCAATCGTTGAAGTCTCAACAACTGATGCATTACAGTTAGTGCACATGGATCTTTTTGGTCCAACACAAACTGGAAGTATTGGAGGCAAATACTATGTGTTTGTTCTAGTTGATGATTACACTAGATTTACTTGGGTTTATTTTCTAGCAAATAAATCTGAAGCTTTTTCTTATTTCAAAAGTTTTAGAGCTCAATTTAAAAATGAGAAAAACCTTCCATTGAAAACTATTCATAGCGATCATGGAGGAGAATTTCAAAATTCTGATTTTGAAACTTTTTGTAGTAGGAAAGGTATTACTCACAATTTTTAAGCACCTAGAACTCTTCAACAAAATGGTGTAGTTGAGAGAAGAAATAGAATTCTTCAAGAGATAACTAGAACCATGTTGAGTGAATATTCTATAGCTAGACATTTCTGGGCTAATGCTGTAAGTACTGCTTGTTATACTATAAATCGAGTTTTGATTAGACCTTTTCTTAATAAAACTCCTTATGAGTTATGGAATGGTAGAAAACCAAGACTATCCTACTTCAAGGTTTTTGGTTACAAGGTATTCATTTTGAATACTAAAGATAAACTACATAAATTCGCACCAAAATCTGATGAAGGAATTTTCTTAGGTTACTCTACAACTTCTAAGGCTTATAGAGTTTTTAATAAAAATACTTGTACTGTTGAAGAAACAGTGCATGTAAAATTTGATGAGTCTGATCCTTTTGTTTTTAAACCATCCCAACCTTCATCCTCGGATGTGTTTTCAAAAACTGATTGTCAACCCTTGATAGAAGATCCTTCTGATAAGGAAAATGTTCAAGAATATACTTCTGAATTATTTACCCCAGAAGACTTTCTATCCTATGTTGATGAACAGGTTTTACAAAACCCAAATTAGGTGTTTCTTAAGAATCATCCTAGTGATGGTATCATTGGTGATGTAAATCAACCTGTAAGGACTAGAAGTTCCTTAAGAAATGAAGTAGAACATCTAGCATTTCTTTCCCAATTAGAACCAAAAATCACTGATGAAGTTTTAGGTGATGATGATTGGATCAAAGCTATGCAAGATGAACTAAATGAATTTGAAAGGAACAAAGTCTGGATCTTGGTTGAAAGACCTAAGGAAACTTCTGTTATTGGAGTAAAGTGGGTCTTCAGGAATAAATGTGATGAAAATGGAGTCATAGTAAGAAATAAAGATAGAATTGTTGCTAAAGGATATAATCATCAAGAAGGAATAGACTATGAAGAAACCTATGCTCCAGTAGCTAGACTTGAATCTATCTGTATTCTACTTGCCTTTGTAGCATTCTTTAATTTTAAACTTTTTCAAATGGATGTGAAATGTGCTTTTCTTAACGGTTGTGTTCAAGAAGAAGTTTTTGTTGAACAACCTCCTGGTGTTGAAGATACAAAACATCCTGATCATGTTTTTAGACTTACCAAAGCTCTGTATAGTCTTAAACAAGCCCCACGAGCATGGTATGATAGACTCATAGGATTTTTGCTTCAAAATAACTATGCTAAGGGAAATGCAGATCCAACCCTTTTTATAAAGAAAGATAAGAAAAATGTTTTGATTTTTCAAATTTATGTTGATGACATCATATTTGGTTCAACTCAGCAATCTTTAACTGACTCTTTTGAAAGTATAATGAAATATGAGTTTGAAATGAGTATGATGGGTGAGTTAACTTTTTTCCTTGGTTTTCAAATTTCTCAAAAACCAGAAGGAATCTATATATCTCAACATAAGTATATTAAATATCTTCTAAAAAAGTATGGTTATGACAACACTAAGAGTATAAGTACTCCTATTGGTACCTCAAACTCTTTAGATCTTGATGAAGCTGGGAAACTAGTAGATCAAACATCTTTTAGAGGTATGATAGGAAGTTTACTTTAATTAACAGATAGTCGACCAGACTTAATGTTTTCAGTATGCTTATGTGCAAGATATCAATCCAATCCTAAGGAATCTCACTTAAAGGCTATAAAAATAATGTTTCGCTACCTTAAGGGAACCATGGATCTAGGATTATTTTATACTTCTGGAAATGATTTTTTTCTAAAAAGATTTTCTGATACTGACTTTGGTGGATATAGAATGGATAGAAAAAGTACATCCAGAACATGTCATTTCTTAGGAGATTCACTAGTTTCTTGGTCTTGCAAGAAGCAACATTCTGTAGCACTTTCCACTGCTGAAGCTGAATATGTAGCAGCTGGAAGTTGTTGTGCTCAAGTGTTGTGGATGCAACACACACTCACAGACTATGGCTTGATTTTTACTAAAACTCAAATTTTGTGTGATAACACAAGTGCCATTTCCCTAAGTAAGAACCATGAACATCACTCTCGTGCAAAGCACATAGATATTAGGCATCACTTTCTTAGGGATCACACACTAAAAGGAGATATTATTCTTCATTTTATTGGAACACAAGATCAACTTGCTGATATTTTCAAAAAATCTTTGCCTTCGGATAGATTTGAATACATTAAACAAAAGTTAGGAATGATAACTATAAGGTAATCATTCTTCATTAACTTCTTGTTGAACTATTATCCTTACAGTAATAAAATCTTTTTCATAGGGGGAGTACATATGCTTGTTATTTTCTTTATTTTTTTTAAAAAAAATGAGTTTAAAAATTTCGTACTGAAATGTTCGGAATGAGATTTTCGTACTGAGACTTTCGTAGTAAGATTTCCATATTGAGACTTTCACAAGGACATTCTCGTACTGAAATTCTTGTAATGAAATTCTCATACTGAAATTCTTGTAATGAAATTTTCGTACTGAAATCCTTATAATGTTTTTTTTTGTTTTTTTATTATCCTTTTCGTACTGAGTTTTCCGTACTGAGTTTTTTTTTCATAGTGAGTTTTTCTAACTATGTCTTTTCGTAGTAAAGATTTTTCGTAGTTTTTTTTTAAATAATTTTACCCATTACGAATAATCCTCCTAAGCCAATCCTAATGGTATGATTTCCTTACTCAAGTTTTTGTAATCATACTTTACTTGCTGGTCTTTTCTTATATTTTGTTTTCGGTTTATAAGTTTTCTTAAATCCTTGTTTTAATAAAAACCTCAAAATATTGGATCCAAGTTTTCTTGATAATTGGTTTTCAACCATCAGATATGATATTAATTTTTTTACAACTGTTCGATCAACTGAAGAAGATGAACCGTCATATCGTTGCCTATATAAAGGGGACCCCAAATGGTCGTCCCACATCGGTTTTTCAAGCTCCAACGTCCTGAATCTCTGTCTCTCCGTTTTAAAGTCGTTCCAATCTTCAGCATTCTCCGTTCCGAACTTCTCAGAAATCTTCATATCTGAATGTCTGTGGAAGCAGCCTCTCAAAACATGTCTTCCTCTAAGCCGATTTCCAAGTGGTTAGTATATAGAGAAAGGTTGGTTCATCCTGGTTTCTTCAACAAGTATGATTCTATTATATCCAAGAACATAAATCTTAACAAATGGGAAGATGTTGTTGTGTATAAGCCTGGGAATCAAGATGAAGTATTTTCAGAGTTTCTTGTAGAGTTCTATGAGACAGTTTCCTTCTTTAAGGAAGATGGTAGGGAGAAATTTTCGTTCAAGTCTTATGGAAAGACTTATAAGCTTTCTTATGTCAAGGAAGCTAGCTTGGTAGGGATGACCTATGAAGGAGAAGCCGAGTTCATTTCTCATGTTTTACCAGATTCAAAGGGAAGCTTCGACAAGGAAAAGGCTTTGGAAACTCTCGGATTGGCAGACGACAAGGCTCCGAAGATTTCTACTCTGTCTACAAATTTTCGGATTCTAGAATTATGGGTACAAGGTTTTATCGTACCAAGAAAAGGTGACAAAGACAGTTTGAAGAAGATCTAGATCTATATTCTAGATTTTCTGATAAATTTAAGGAAGTTTAATCTGATGAAACACATTCTTATCACCATTTAGAATGTTAAGAAAAGGAATTTGAGAGCTCAGATCATAATGTATCCAGCAATCATCTCAAAGTTAATAGTTCGGTGCCTTGAGTCTTTCAAGGAGGCTTGCAAGTCTAAGCCAAGAGTTTGCAAAATTATGTTGGTGAGTGATGGTACTCTCAAAAGGATGGATGTTGCTTTTGACAAGAATACTGGTGAGTTCTTTGATCTACCAGTTCAAGAAGAAGCGGTTCCAAAAGTTGCTGAACTTGGATCTTCTAATCCAGTGAAGAAGAGAAAGTTGAAAGAAGTTGAAGTTTAAGCAGAGAATCCAAAATCTAAGGAAGTTCATTCCGCACCTCTAAAACCGAAGAAGAAGAAAGCTTATCCTGATGAGGTAGTTTCTAATTGGAGGGAAATCAAAGAGAATAGAGTACAAGGGGAGCCTCAGTTTGGCTTGGATCCTGCGGAGGCTAAGGCCTTGAAAGAAAAAACATCGGATGAGCTAGAAAAACAAATGAAAGAAAAGAAGCTTAAGAAGAAGATGTCTGAAGCTGAGGAAGCTCATACTTCGTTAAAGTTTAATGAGATGGTATCTGCAAACATTCCAGTTTCGAGATCTTTTTATTTGGAATCTCTACCTGAGACTCCAGGAAGAAACTATGTCACTCTGGAAGAGGAAGTTGCTAAGCCTGTTGAGGAAGTTGAGAAGATTGAGCAGGTGGAAGAGGAAGAAGTAGTTTCTGAAGGTAGTGGTGAGACCAGGGATGTTTTGAAGCAAGTAGATGATTATAAGGGGACACCTTCGGAATATTTGTCGCTCCTAACTTTAGAAGTTGAGTCCTCTAAGTTAGTCACTCCAGGAAAGGATGAGGATAAAGGAGAACAAGAAGTATCTTATCATATAGAGGAAGAACAACTTCTACATGATGTTGCTCAAATGGAGAATGTAGAGGATGGTGCTTAAAAAGTTGTTGATGATGAATACAATGTTGTTCAAGTTTCTGATAGTGAAAAAAAAAACTTCGGAACAGCAATCCATTCCGAAAAGGGACAAGGGAAAGAAACTTGTTGTCGATACCTCGAGCTCAGTGGTTGTAAAGAGAAGGGAAGTTGGTGATTCTTCTAAGAAGAAGGATGAGAAATTTGAAGAAGAAATTTATCTAAGCAGAGTCTCGGATTTGGAGTCATATTTTTTGGGACATGACTTTGTTGTTCAGTCTTTAAAGAAGTTGGTAGGTTCTATTCCGACTTTCTCAAGTATTGATTCAAGATGCCAGATGCTCCAACATACTTTGAATCAGAAAACAGACTCTGTATCCATAGTTATGGACAAATTTGTTGAGATGGAGGCTCAGTTCAAAACTTTTTTTGTCGACTATGAATCCCACAAAAGGTCTTGTAAGAGAATGACTAGTTGGTCAAGGAAAACTATAGAAGAGATGAGGATCTTTGATGAATTCCAAGATAATGTTAAGGATGTTTTTGAGACAGAAGACAGGAAGCTAAATGAACTTACTTCATCCTTTGAAGAAAAGTTGACAGCTGAGAAGAATTCCTGGATTCAAGAAGACAGAGATCTGAATGGGAAGCTGAATTCTGTTGCTCAAAACTGGAGGTATGAAAGGGATCATCATATTGAGTTTGAAGAAAAGTTGTTAAAGAAAGATCAAATCTTGAAGGCTCGGGAATAAAAGCTTAAAGCCTAGGAAGAAAAGATTGAAGCTCAAAGTGCAAGAATTGTTGTGTTAGGGAAGCAAGCCGAGGAAGACCATAAAGACCTGAAGAAGATAAAGACTATTCTTAAGGGTCTCATGTCAAAGGAAAAATATCCAAAATAGACAAATCTGGTCTTTTGTTGTATCTTAGCTTTCTTGCTTTTGAACTTTTAAACTTAATGAAAATCTTGCTTGCTCGTTTCTTTTCTTGTTGTAACTAATTTTTCTGGTAATTTGTTATATTTTCCATTCCCTAGAATTCTTTTTGAAAATAAAAAAGGGGGAGAAGGAAAAGAACCCTAACAAAAGGGGAAAAGGAAAAAGAACCTTAACAAAGGGTGAGAAAGAAAAAGAACTCTAATAGAGTTTATCTAAGGGAGAGTTTTTTTCATTAAAGAAGACATTATTATTCTTAATGAAATATAATTCCAGAAATCTAGAATACGATCCTTAGAGCTTCAAAGCCTAAGGGTGAGTTAGTCGTATTCATCAACATCCATAAGCAAAGGGAGATAAGCCTTAATGTTTTCTTTCTTCTTAGACTTTCTTTTTAGTAAGGATGTTTGTGCTTTCCAAAAAGGGGGATATTGTTGAGTCAATAAGGTTTTCCTTATGAATTTTCCATTCCTTCTTGTTTTGAAAATCACAAACACCTTATCTTTAAGAAAATTGCTTTTATAAGAAAAATTGCTTTTATAAGGAAAATTGCTTTTATAAGGAAAATTGCTTTTATAAGGAAAATTGCTTTTATAAGGAAAATTGCTTTTATATGGAAAATTGATTTTGTAAGGAAAATCACTTTTGTAAGGAAAATTATCCTTATCATATTTTCATTATCTATATCCATATATTTCTTAAGTATAAGAATCGGATTCATTTCTATATTCTCGGAATCGTTTAAAATTTTGATATAAAGCATTCTGTTTTAGGCTCTGAATTCTGGATGAGAACTGTAATGAAGTTCCACTCCGAATTCTGGATACGAACTCTGATAAATTTCTACTATGAATTTTGGATATGAACTCTCATGAAGTTCGACATCGAAATCTAATGACGAATCCTCATTCCGAATTCTCATTAAGAATTCTGATGACGAATTCTCATTACGAATTCTCATTCCAAATTCTCATTCCGAATTCACCTATTAAACAGAATCTGATTTCTTTTCTCTATACACTCCGAATTTATTTAGACTCTGAATATTTTTTTTTCTACACTCTGAACCTTCACTCTGAACTTTTGTGTTAGAATTAAAACGATGTCGTACATTCTATTACACTTGTTTTGTTATAAAACAATGTCTTCTATTCTGTTATAAACTAACCGTTGGTTAAGTTACACGTGTACAAATCCCTCTGATTTTTAAGGAAAATATGACCGTTGTAAAGGAGGCCGACCTAACCTATAAATAGGAGCTCATTTGAAAGATCTCGGGACTGATCTTCGTGACTGATCTTTGGTTCATGTGATTCCATGCTTGAATTTATTTCTAGAGAGAGAGGCTCTTATTAACTCTCAAAGCTTCGTGCGACTCTGAATATTGGTGATTACATTCGAGGACTTCCGGGGATAGGAGGACAGAGGTGTCGACTACCTTGAAGTTCGAGTTCTTCCTTGCTGAGGAAGACAGAGGTTGCCAACTACCTTGAAGTTGAGGGCTTGCGGGGATAGCAAGACAGAGATTCCGATCTTCGTATCGAGGGCTTACCCTGGTATGGGTAAGACAGACTTGCTTGAAATTATAAATCAAGGGACCTTTATCCAAGGTTGGTGGATACCCTTCTCTTTGGGTAAAAAGACTTATATCTCGTTACTTTTAGTTTTACTACTTGTTTGTTTCCGCTACACATTGTATTGTAAGGAAAGTATAACTTTCTTATACTTCCCTACTTGTACTCTGTTTCATTTAGATTCTATACGATTTAAGGTAGAATCTCATATTGTAATCTTTAGTTAAGTTTCAATTTCTAGATCCATATTTCCGGAACCTACTTTCAGAATCTATTTCCAGTTTTAAGCAAGTACATAGAACTTGAAGTTTATAACTTCATTCCTTATTCTAATTTTTCAATTGGTGTTAGAGGTGTTGTGAATTTTCTTAGTTTAAATTTTTTAAACTTAGCTCTTTCCTTTGTTTAAGGAATTTTTAAAAGTATAAAATTCACCCCCCCCCCCCCTCTTGTATATTGAGAATCTACATCATTATTTCGATCCTACAGCACTTGGGTGTATAAACCCTTTATCTAGATTCTCATGTAGTTGTTTCTTCAGTTCCTAAATTTACACAATATTTATCCTATACAAATTCTAGGATATTGGCAATGCCCAAAGTATAAGAATGATCAAAAATTCAACCTCTCAGCTAGGGGGAAGACTAGGAAATTCTTCGAGAAACACATCAATGTATTCCCTCGCAATAAGCATGTCTTAAATAATGATTTTTTCCTTATACTCAATCATTTGAGCTAGATACACTTACTTGTAGGGAAATAATATCCATTCTTGATATTATGGTTCTAAATAATATTAATCCACCTCCTTGCAATTGTATAGAATCGGGGTTCGATTTTCCATATGGAGATTGATTTCCCTATCGTGGAATTTTTTGATGGATTTATATAGGGAAATCCAATCCATGCCCAGAATTGCATCAAATTCCACAAAGGGAAGTATCACAAGGTTCGGAAAATTCAATCATATTTAAACATGATTTATTACCTAAAGATTTCACTTAATACGACTCATAATATTGATAGGTCTAGTATATTTGGGGTTTAGGAACATTACATAACAAATTAAAACATAAAATACAACAACATATTTATTTAAATATTTTTTGACATGACCAAAACATTCCTTCATACTTAACAATGAAAAGGATAACCTGAGGATATACATAAGAAAGGGGTGAGCTATAAATCACAGTAAGGGAATAAACATGGAATAACATGAGGATAATAATACATGTTATACAAAGCATATAAATTATTCATAAAGTAACATGAATAATAAGGCATGATTTATCATGATAATCATAACATGGTAATTGTGGAAACAACATACAACATGACATAAACATGAGTCAAGGATCATTGCACATGGAGGAGCAGGAGTCAAGGCTCATTGTACATAGAGGAGAATGAGTCAAGGATCATTTAACATGTAAAAACATGAGTCAAGGATCATTTAATATGGTGTATCATGATACTAAACATTACCCAATTCATTGGAGTGCTATTAGGGCATGCCCTTCATAATCATTTCATTCTCATGTTTAAGTGTGCCACATAGATCATATAACACAGTTTCATTAAACATCATAATTTATTACATGATATAAGAATATGAAATACATACATTTAAGTCCCTAATAAATAATTATATATGCATGAAGGTGAATACCCTTGGTAGAGAAAAGGGAATGGTATTCACTAAACGATGATTTTTGGCATGGGAAGTCATGGTCCAACTTTAGCAGCATAATAGCATCATTTAGGAATTCATAAAATGGATTTATGAGATAGAAAGGGGTATATCATAATTTAGACATGAAATAGATAGTAATTGGGATGTTTAAGAACATATCCCAATAGAGTAAAAAGGAAATCAGAAGACATAACATAAAAGGATTTCTTGATAAAAAGGGAGGATGGAAGATTCCTTAGAAAAATTTAACATAGCAACGGGTATACATAAGGGTTCATAAGGGAAATAAATGAGAGTAAAATGGTGATATAATCATTTATACATAAAATTCATAGTAATATGATCATGTAACACCATATCCCAACATATTAAAATGTAATTTAAGAAGTGTAATATAAATTAAGTTCTTGAATGGAAATGAGAAGAGAGAAATCACTCGTGGAATTTCGGCATAGAAACAGATTAGGTAAGGGTCCAAATGGGGGAGGATAAATGATACCTCATTAAAATAAAATAAAATGGATAGTAATTTAATGATTGTATAACCATTTGAAATTACAATAACTAATTTCAAATAACATGCTTGAATTTGAAAGGATAAGAGGAAAGTCCCTTACTTGGATGTGTGACTCCAAAGGCTTAGGAGAGGATTAGTGGGTGATTTGGGAGACTTTGGAGGAATCTAGGGAGTATAATTAAGAGTGTGGATGATATTTAAGGAGTTTTAGTGAAGAGAAATGAGATCTTGGGTGGGTTTATATAGGAAAGGAGGGGGATTTCTTTATTATTTTTGTTTTGGACACTACATAATAAAATATTCAAACCCTCAAACCATCCCATGGTTTTTTAACATGGTTTCTAGAAAATGGGAGTGGAATAAATTATTTTATAAGGTAAAGGTCTTTATATAATAAAATATTTACCTTTCTTATGTGGAGGTGAGTCATACTTTCAAAGAAATGGTTTTAAAATATTAAAATATATTATAAGTCTTGGAGGATTCACTAAGGATTTATAAAATAAATAAAATAAACTTTAAATTGTATTATTTTAAAGGAAAAATTATATTTTTTATAATATACCTTTGTAGTATTTATTATATCACTATAGGGCCAATATGATGTCATAAAACACATCGTATATTTATACGGTATTTAATTTTTACCCAAAAATTTGACTATCTTGGAAAATGATGAAAAATTAACCATTGGATAATTTCAACATCCTGATTTCAAAAATGATATTCATTTTATATAAATAATTTCCTAAATATTTTAATTTTCACTTTTAAAATAAAAAATGACATTTAATGAAAATGATGGGTTTTTTACAATAACAGTTTTCGAACCCAAATAAAAATTACATTTGACTTCACAAAAATTATAAGATCATTTATATTTTAAAAAGACAATTTAATAATAATATTTTATTAATATATTATTTATTTCAAAAATTCATTAATTCATTGAAATATATTTCTTAATTGAATTTGAATATTAACCAAAAATATTATTTGTACTTTTAAAATCATTTAAAAAGTAACAATAATAGGAAGAAAATATATTCAATATTATATAAAAAATAATTTAAATATTCTTATTTTTAGAGTCTTGAAACATATACCTTTATTACACTAGTATACGCCCTAAGAGTAAGGTGTGTGATGGTGGGGATTTCATGAGGTCATTCAATGAGCATGGTTTGGGAAGTGATTTGTTGGGCTTGAACTTCTCCCGTAAATGGTTTCACTCATGCTTAAGTTATTGGATCTCAGTTTGGGATTGGTCTAGGTAAAATCCCATAAATGATATCTCCCTTAGAATTTCTGATAAATGGGTTTCATAGGGTATGATCTTGCTATTTGAGGTCATCACTTCCTTTGTCTATGCCAAAAAGATTTTTTAAAATCCTATATTTATACTAGTCATGTGATCACTATAAAATAGTTATATTATTAATGGTAAAGATAAATAATGGCCATTTAAAATACAATTGGATAAAAAATAAGTGAATGTGTTTTTTATAACCATAAGACATTTAATTAAATCAAAGAATGGAATTTTATTCATAAAGTTTTGGGTCATTACATTGGCACCAGAGTTTCTACTTTTTATATCCTCTATTGCATCTGACTAATTATTATGAAGTTCTTTATTTATCCATGTATTTACCTTGGTATGTACATTGTTCAATGATACAAGGTACCAACTCATAGCTTCTTTATTCATTTTTAACCTTATTTTGTGTAACGTTTTTCAAATATTTTATAAAAAAAGGTTTGTTGTTTCAAAAAAAATTGGCATGTATTTATCTAGTGATTATTAAATGGATTTTAATTGGGAAAATTATTATATTTGAATATAAATCTCTTATAACCGAATTTATGTATTTTGTTTCCCTTTAAAAAATGAACATATTTTACTTTCTTTATTTATAATCAAAAAACCTTTTTTTATTCCTATTTTCAAACTAGCATATCTAAATTACTTAGTAGAGGAATTTCATAGACTCTTTAGTGGTATCTTGTTGGTTTCTATAGACCCACATGACTTGTACCATTTGGTGTTTATAGACTTCATTTTTATATAGTAGGTTCTCCTGTTCTTTTTTTCCTTTGTGGTTTTGTGATTTATGGGCTGAGGGGAGGTGACTTGGGACATGGTGGGTGGTCATGGACCACCAGAAGATGGGTTGTGGTAGATTTGTTTCTACTTTCTATTATTGGATATTTTTTTATCATATCCTTGTATCTAGTTGAGTTTGTACTATTTTATTAATCTATTTATGTTTTTTATAAGTTATTTGATTTATATTTTCTTTTTTCGGTGAAACCATTACCAAAGGCTATTTCTTGATTCTTGAGGTCTTGTTGTCAGCCCATGTGGATCGGGAAAACCCTTCAGGCTAATAGTGAAATTTTTTAGATTCTGGTTCATATAGTATTCTGAGTGGGTTTGTTACAAATATTCCCAAAAAATAACAAAAGATGACCCATATCAACATTCAGGATCCACCCTGTCCAACCCTAAAATCCAACAATGTGAAACTCATGCATTGACCATACCTCTAGCCTATTATGCATTAGTCACATGAATCTTACCCTTTAATGTGTAATAAACCATAAATTTGGATCACTTCCTAGTGGGAATATGCAGGGTGTGAGTATGAACTCAGTATTCCAAAAATAACAGTGGTCCTATATAATATATATACATAACTAGGTCTGTGAAAAGTGAAATATATTGAAACTAATGCAATCAAAATAACTTGATCCACACTATGATCGATCATCCATGGGTAATAACTTGACCTTATTCTTCTAGTTCCAAATTGAGATGATGCACTCATGATTTGAACACACCCTAAGGGAGAATGATGCAGAACCCATCATCTTATCACCAAGAAACATGAAATCACCATAATCATGGAGACTCAGTGAATAAGACATCATTGAAACACATTTCATAATCACCAACTATACATCCCAACTCAACAGACCCAAGTAATCCCACACATAAGGTTCATATCAATAACTAAGTGAGCATACCTTCTTTTCTCAACCTGGCCCATCAAACTTGATGTATTCTACCCATATGGAAATAATCCCATTCTCAAATGGTGATTACAACCAACCCTTAGTTCTCATGGCCATATATGGCATATCCATCCTCCATTTTGATTCTCAACACCATCACCTGAAGAATATCATCTAATAAGGGTACCACTAAACATCTATTCATAAATACTACCTCATGGGAACTTCTCTATGTGAATATAGCCCTAGTGGTATTGGACTTGTGGTGAGTGGAATCCCCAACATTCTAAGGCCAAAACTCATATAGTGAACCTCAATCTCCACCCATGGTAGTGGTCATCACCACAAATTTCATACCAGAAAATCAAACCACCAAACAGTCATACAATCCACATCCATCATGTTCCTAGGGAACCACATCATGCATTACACCCCATGATTCATCACTTTAAAATGCATGAAAATATTCCAAGAAATCCTTGTATATATTAATCAATAATGAACAATACATACACATCGTTTCTTATCATTAATCACATGTGACTACCCCAAGGAATCTCACATGAATAAAAGAATTTGTAAGTGGTTTTGTTTCTAGGCACACATACAACCCTACCCACCCTCACAAATCACACAATGTATAAACACATGTATAATAATATAAATATATAGGAACCACTTACTTGATATAATTAGGTGCCTCCATATAGAATATTTTCAGTCAATTCAACTTTGATATAAGGAAATTGAGAAACTAGAGAAAAGTACCTAACAAAGATATTTTAGTCAAAACTCATCATGATGGTGAAAAACAAAAATTTGATGAAAGAGGATGATGATTCTTACCCATGGAGAGTCTATGTGATAGATGATTCAATGAACATCCAAAAAATTATGAAGATACCATGAAGGAAGATACAGGAATGAGATATGGAGATGTGTGACTATCCCTAGAGAAAATGAGGTAAATCCATCATTTTCCTATTTTTACCCTTTAATTAAATTTAATTAAATATTTCAAAAACCTACTCAATACCCCCTTAAAGTGTTACTACCTTGGTCATGGTGTAACACCTCATTAACACCCAAATTATAGCATGGAAATTTAGCTCACAACATAATGCATCTCCTCCATGTAGAACTAAGAAACTTGACTCCCTTTCCTAGGGTGCCATAGTAAAACCATATCTATTATGGAATGATCCACTACCATCATAGAAATTTTAATCTTACATGGACTAAAAGTTATTCTTATGAATCCCTTTTCATTTCATAATTTCTTTGGCTACAATGTGACCATCATCCTATAGTATAATTTCATACTGAAACCTTACCCACTAGTTCCTAGGCCTTTACTAACCCCTCTGACAACTCAATCACATATTATCCTGCCAAACCTAGACTAAAAAACACTCACCTAAATGCTTGATCCATTATAAGATAGAATTTACAATTTAAATATGACCTTATTTATATATATATATATATCAATATAAGTGTATATATTTAAATATATGTATATATGTATTATGTGAGAGAGATAGAGATACATATATATATATATATATAGTGTGTGTGTGTGTGTATTATAAATAAAACATATATCTATAGAAATTATTGTGTTGGTGTATGTGTGTGTATGTTATACATAAAAATATTGTATAGATAATATAAATCTTTAAACATTATAAAAACTCACGCATATATATATTATATACAAAATATATTTATCTTGCATAAAAATGGTAAATATAAAATACACAAATGTATAATATAACTAGAATACATATATACATATATCCATAAATCATTATATATATATATATATATATATCATGTTATATATAGATATATATATATATCAAGGTATATATGGATATATATATATATATATGTGTGTGTATACACAAATATATTTACATTTGTGCATATATACACACACACACAAACAAATATGTTCATGTTTATACACATACAAACTGAGATATATATATATATATATATATGTGTTTCTATATATATACACATATAAATGTGTAAAGGTATAATAAGATTAAAAAACTTTATTATTTTTATAAAAAATGACCTCTAATTAAAATAACTTGGAATTTATGTTGATTTGATAAATAAAAAGATGAGTTTTGGAAGAGTGGAAAAAAAGCAGTAGTTTGGTAGTAGTTATCATGGTGTGTGAATGGTAGTGGAAATAATAAGAGATTAGGTTAGGTTAAAACAAAAGGTTATTTCTTAACACTATAAGTAAAATTTCTAAGAAATACCACCTTTCTCAGTGCTAATAAGTGTTAAGAAAGGTTCCACTTTTTAAAAAATATTTTGGCATAGTGTCTGTTGATTTTTCTTTGTCGAACTCCACAAGTTTGAGAACTCACTTCTAGAACCTCACTTTTGAAACAAGTCTATAATGTTTTAAAAACTATAGATAACCAATTTCAACATTTTGATGAAAGGAACTACACTCTATTGTCTCATGATGAATCTCCATGAACATAGAAAACCTTTTAAAACATACACACACACAAAAAGTAAATAAAATAACTCACATTGAAAAATAAAGGTATTTACATGGTTTAGACTTAGTCCTACCCTATAGAAGAAACACTACTAATTTATTAATAATGGAAGACGAATATTGTAATATTTATATACACAAAAATTATTCCACTCACCTATTTATAGATGATTCATGTTGGTAGATCTGATGCTACCACTTTCTGATCTTTGTATACAACTCCACTACTTTCCCATCAATGTGGGAAGCTGTTAATTTGGTCAAATATATTGACTGATGCACTATCTTATCTTCTGATTCCCATTGAATAGTTTAAAAACAGCTTTACTCTTACAAAACCCTCTTGAAGAATCTTAAGAGGCCTTTTCAAACCACTAATTTATTCTTATGTAACTTCAATGTTATTTCAATGCAAGTCAGTTTCCCTTTATCCACTTCCATCATTCATGATCTAGTTGTTACTACCATTTTCATTACTCCGGTTTGTGCTTCCACTTCATCTTTTTCTTCCAAAATTCACCGGTTTTGTTGTAATGCCTTTGTCGGATTCTAGTCTTGGAACTTCAGAATCACTCCTTCTAGAAATTATAGTACTTAGACAAAAAAAACTATCATATATCAAATTCAATTGTTTCCTATTAAGAAATATATAGAGAGAGAGATAAATAGACATAAAGAGAGAAAATTATAATTAAATCCTTCATCATATCCATTTTCATGAATCTTGACCTTTACCAAAAGAAATGGGTGTGATTTACTATTCATTGAATGTATTAATTTTCCTTCCTATTATCTAAAATACAATAAAAGAAAAAAAGAAAAAAATTATATGAAAAATAAGAAAAAATAATAGCAATAATATTTCCTTATGCATTAAATATTATGACTTTTAATATTTTCATGGAAAGGGGGAATTGAATTGGGTGATTGATGTTTGGGTACTTTGAGTTGGGAATCAACCTTGTTCTGAATGATAGATCATTATTTGTATTATAAGAGAAAATCACCTCATTGTAGCCTTAATTTTTAATGATTACCTATATACCCTAAGCCTTAATGTATACCCTTAAAAATATAAATTATTGGAACATTTTTTTGGTCTTTTGTGTGGAGAGTTAGGATTTTATCAAGCCTATAGTATGGATTTCATGATTATGGGATGAGCATAACTATTCATATATTTCACACTTGAGAGATAAGAAAAAAAAATTATTGTGAGGTAGTTTGAAACATGTTGCATTGGTGAATGAATGATTTCGAACAAATTTGAATTTTAGAAAAGGAAAATTAAAGAAAATTGATTTCATAAAGGAGACATAGTGGATTTAACTTTGAAAATAAGCTTGAAAATTTTCTAACATTTTATTTAGGTGTGGATTTTTATTTGGAAATGTGATTTTTTCCCAATTTTCAATAATTAACTATGGGGGTTTTGATGAGTGGCATGTATTCAAAAAATTTATCATCTATCGCATCACATTTGTAGTCATTGAATGAATAAATTTGGATGATTAAGACGTTTTGGACCAAAATCATAAAATTGGGTCTTTTATATATTGGTCCAATTTGAAAATATTTTGGTGTTTATATCATGAAATTCACTACACTAATTAAAAATTTAACATTCCATTGTTTTGGGATTCTATAGTCATGTATCTCCAATTCATCCAACTATACCAAAGTCTAGATCCAAGCACAAGATAACTAATGGAGTCTCAAAAAGTGAATAAAATATGGGTGAGATAGATTGGACTCACTCATAGTAATCAGGCCATAACATGGGCTAGGAGGATCCAATTGATTTTATTATAAATTTTATGAAAAAATAAATTTCGGGTATAATGATCCACTAAATTTCAATTTAAATGGATGTGTATAATTTAATCATTCATTCAAATAAATAGGTTGAAAAAATATATCTTGAACAACCATAGAATTTTGAATTTTAATAGAGAAAAAGTGCATAATTTATCATTAAAATCACCCCATAGATCATGTGAAAGGTTATAATGTATATAGGTAATTTTTAGTCAATATTGAGAGTTTATTTTTGTAATTTTCATCTTATCATATCTTTCATACCTTTAAATCCCTTAGTGATTAATCTAAGGTGTGTTATTTGATGTAATCCCAATATCAAGTTTATAATCTTAAGAAGGAAATTTAATTTCCAGTTTTATTATCTATTATTATTCATTTATATATTTTATTTTGTGTTTATGTTGGTATTCTTATATACAAATCAAAGGAATATGAATCCTCATTCTTTTATGCATAATATCAATTGTGTGATGATTTGAGCATGTTTTTCTCTTCTCTCACCCTTTCACTTTCTTGAGTACTATTATGGATTGTGTTAGTTGATAAAATAAAAAATTAAGAACTCATAAAATTTCATGTTATTTTAATGATAAAATCATAAACATAGACTCAAACTTGGTCATTGCGTCACATGTTGATGTGATACCTTTATCATGTAAATATCTTACATAAAATTCAATTTTATTGATTTTGAGCGATCATTAGTAATAAATATCATTTTATCAATCAAATCATATGTGTTAACCTAGTATGAACTCATATAACATACTAGTTTTAGTATATATTAATCATAGAATCAATGGTCTCTCCCAAATCCCTTTAGGGTGATGATGGTTGTGTTGGGATGTGAAGACCGCTTTAGACAACCTGATATAAACAACCAGATAGGGACATTCCAGACATAGCTCAACTTGATGTGTGCATAGCAATAGCATAATCTCTTATGCATGTGGTAGGGTGTTTGAATGGTGATATCATATGATGGTGTGTTTATAAGCGATAGTCCGAATAGTTTTTTAATAAAAGTTACTAGAACAAGTGTAACTTGATTTGTTCAATGGGAAATAAAGTCAGATTCTGTTTATTACTAGATATCATTATTCACCATTCTAAATAGAGTGATCTCCATGAAGATAGGAGGTCTATGAAACTGGGATGACCAGTTAAGTGCTTCAATAAAAAGGAATCTGGGATCTCATGCACAACGACTTGCACTGTCACAAACCAACTCAGGTTTACCCAAGAACCGAACACCCATGATGGCCCATGAAATATCTAATGGGTATTCATGATCCCCATGGACTGATGGAAAGTTTAATGGGTATCATTTCACAATATTTGGGGATGATTTCACTTAATAAATAATTGATAATAATGAGATTCTACTCAAAATCCTGTTATGGTTAATATCTACATGATGTGAAAAAGAAATACTAGAAATCAAAACTAAAACAAGTAAACCAATAAATTTCAAAATAAATATCCAACTAATCATAAATAAAGTAAACATAAACAATATTCAGATAAAATTGGTCATATTGTCTAATACAATTAGAGAAAAAACTAAGAACCAAAATTCTAAAATACCCAACGTTATCTTTGTGTGATCACCAAGTTCATTATCCATATATAATACCAACTTTCTCATAGAGTGATTGAGAAACAGAACCTAAACCTATAAAATAATTGAATTCTACCAATGTTTAGAAGAATACATAGGGTTTGAGTATAAAACAACTCAATAGGTGAGCACCATAAAGTCTAAACATTTAATTTCCCAAAACAGGCCACAAAAACTTGTTTGAAAGTGAAAGTAGAAAATAGATTATTATCATTTTGAATAAATAACCATGATTTTTACTCGAAAAAGAACCTTTCAAACTAAAACATGTTTTTATAGAAATATTTAAAATTTTATTTAAACCATTCCATTAAAAAACAATTTCATAAATACCATTTTTGAAAGAAAATACCCAACTCACACTAAATTAGTTAAACTGAACAAAATGGGAGATGACACTACATAAGTAAGTTGTTTTCAAAAAAATAAGGAACACAATTTAATAATAAAACTATAGGAATAACATAAAATAACCATAATGTATTGGAGAAAATAGTGAAACTAAAAGAAGTAATTAGGAAAACAGTAAGATATACATAATCGTGGTCAATTCCTAAACATCCTATGAGGAGACCCTAGGCATACACAGGTTGGAAGCATATGTCATCCTAGTAAATGATCCTAATTCTATAGCCACCTAACTTCAATCAACTAGTCTCATCGGTGGGACACCCCCCTATAGTCTCTGATTCCATAGGGGGTCTTTTTTGTCTCGTCGGGACTAGATAGAAACATCTCTCGACCCTCATTAAGACACCCAAGATCCCATGATGATAATAAAAAAATGGAGGTTCGGTAGATATAACACACACAAAATACCATTTATAAATCAACATAATCTAGTATACATGATCATCCCACCTCATAAAACCATCCTTATAAAACCCCACTTTAAAAGAGATGAAGCTTCCATGAGGGTGCATGATTTCAATGAAAATATTTTTGAAGTACCAATCGATCCTTCTTATTTAAAACTAGTTCCAATTTTCTATGGATACATCCCTTTACCAAGTTATAAACGATCCTCAAAACATGCTTTAGAAAACACACATTTTAAACCACATTTTAGAAACCATATTAAAGTCAGCAAATCATTTCAGGAAACTAAATTTTATTTTAAGAGAGGAATTCTATGAAATTTACATATATCAATATGTACACACCTATATTTACACATACATGTACATATAGATATGTTCATGTCACCCAAATACATATAAACATTCATAAAGAATGAAAAAAATATCAAATAGGAGGACATGATTTAAACCATTTCACAGAAGATAGGGATTTCCAAGAGAAACCATCAAACTAAAAAAAGAAAATAACCCAAAAAATTCACAATTCAATAAAACACATCATCTCACTTAATTTTATTAAAATACAAACATCAATTAAAACACCAAAAATCCCCTTTAAAGGCCAGTTAGTAATTTTATCCAACATCCAATATTCATACACTTTAACATCAAGAAAAAAACATTAGAATTTATGTAAAAACATTTAATAAATAAATCTTTAACCCTTGAATATTTCTAAAAAAATCTATAAATTCCATAATACTAGTAATTTCATATAAATGTAAATTTAGAAAGATCAGATCATTCCATGGGGTGATTTAGAAAGAAAAACAATGGAAATACCTACCTCAACAATGTGTGGATGTGATCAAACCTTCAATTATGGGAAAAAATACCTTATAACTATAGTGTATTCCTTGAGAAACAAAGGCATGAGGTTTTAGGGAAAAATAATCTCTAGTATTTTTTCAACAATAATCCTAGAAATTGGAATAATAAACAACAAAAAAGAATAATAATAGAGGAAAAATAAGGTATTTACCATGGAGGAACTAAAAAAATATATAATAGATAGTTTCAAAAATTTAAGGGTAGTAAAAGGGGAGATTTATTATGATCCCCTTTGTATGTTTTGGTCTAGTGAGGGATAGGGGAGGTTGAATGGGGTTTTAATTTTAGGAGATATATTATGTATTTTAAGCTTTATGAATACAAGGTAAGTTATATGGTTTTCTAAATCATGTATCAATTGTGTGCCCTTCATTTGAAACAAAAGGAACCTATATGGTTTGGTTGTACAGTTTGGTAATATGTGTGCAAACCATGAAAAGCATGTTTATCAAAATTAAAAACACTCTTTCATTCTTTTCACACTATTTTTACTAACTATGTGCAAGTCGTGCACCAGCTCCCGAACACACCAAGATCTCACATATTTTACCTTAGGTTTTGTATGGTTTGGACTCAATCATGAATTACCCATGAAAAATAAACCGTGCGTGAAAAATATAAAATGGAAATGTACCTTGTTTTAATTAGTCACATGGTTTCTCCTAAATTATGCATGTTGATCACACAAAGAGACAAAAACTTCCTAAAAACTCCCAAACTCAAAATTTCCTAAAGAATCTGACCTAAACTCAATAATAATATCAAAGACCAAGAAACACATAAAATAATAAGGAATTAAAAAAATTGGGGTGTAACAATTCTTCCCACCATAATACTTTATTCCCCTATAAATTCACTGAATTCAAAGAGAATGAAAGAATATAGATTGTTCACAAATGATAAAATCCAACCTAAACTAATACTGAATAAAGATACTAACCATGGTGTAATTATTAACACCACAATTTACACCCAAAAATCTCAAAATATCATGAAATGGATATCCTTAGTGGATCTCCCCACCATTTATAAATCTATTAACATGGTAGTTCAATTAAGAAAAACACTTGAATGGTTCACCACTAGCCCAACACAATATTATAATAAAAATAACTCAAAAAAAACACTCAACAAAAATGTAGCTCATAATTCCATGAGAAATGTATGTATACAATCATACATGGGATGAAAAACTACTAAAAAACAACCCATATATTAAAGATAATAAAAAAATAGATAAGAAAGGTAAAATATGAAAAACTATTAAGAGTTACCTGAAAATATTGAATGTGGTTGCTACAATGATTTCAGAGTTGGAAAGGATTACTTTTTCTTCTATCAGGATCTTGATCCACAAAACAACTAAAGATTCACCAAATGACCACAATGATGGAAAGACTTTGGAGTTCTAAGAAAATATGTCTTAGAGTGTTTTAATTAACCAAACCAGAAGCATACATATGAAATATTCTTTCAGAAGAGGTGGCAGTAGAATAATGAGGATCTTACAAAATAATTTCTTTTAGTTTTAACTTATCATTAGATGGGGTATATTCATTAACACCATAGTAATTAGGGATTCTACCCATTATGGTTAATCCTCTAAAATCTAAATCAACCAAAACACATCATACACTAATTCTTTAAATGATATCAATCCAAATGAAATAAATCAATCACTAAGATATAAGTGTAGAACCTTCACAAAGAGATGATCCTTTAACGAGTCTCTTGATACTATATTTGGGGAAAAGGGAACTAACTAAATGAAGTGATCAATATACCCCTCCATTGTCCATTGATCTTTTTAAATACCCATAAGTTCTTCCACTTTCCTCATCATCACCTCTTTAGGAATAAACCATTGAGTAAAATTGGACTTAAATAATTCCCACATCACTCCATCTTGCAATGGGGATAGAACAACCAACTTCCAGCAATTTAAACTTGATCCCTTAAAAACCCAAAGATAGATCTCACCCTCAAATCTTATGGAGTTCCTAGGGACTTAAATATCCCTTCGATTTCCTATAGACACTTTGTATCCTCTAGAGGACCTCAATCACCATGAAATAGGGTAGGTTTATAAAAGAGTATATCTCCACCACTCTACTAGGATTATAGGTAGAGTCAATCACTCGAAGATACTTTTTATTATCCTTCAAGACATTTGTAGGTAACATACTATAAATAACATTAAAACATAATCATAATTAATATCATCTCAAGCATAAATTATTCTTATAAAAAATAAAAAACCCAACATAAAAAACTCACCTAAAGGACTATAATATGAAAAAAATAAAAAAAACCCATTTTATAATTTTCCATTTTAAATTTAATGCCTCAAAATCCCACTTAAAACCATTTAAAAGTCCACTCATTCCTCTAATAAAATAATTCAACCATTTTAAAGCATTAAATCCATTTTAATATTTTTTTATTTCAATTTAAAATCTATATTTTCATTTAAAAACCACTTTCAAAAGTCCAAGTACCTTTTTTTAAATCCTTAAATCCAACTTTTCACTTAAAACACAATTATCATCACAAAATCCCTTTTATCATTTTTCAAATCCAAAACATTTTTCTTTAAAATCAATGCACTCCAACCAAAATTAGACCTATTCAATAACATCACACAATTCCAAAGATTATTTAAGAGGCACTAGTTGTTGTCCATGACTTGGCCACATGGTCCATTGGACCATGTTCTAATCATGAAACCACCACTAGAAGTCATGTTGAACCTGACACTCAGGCTCTACATGGTTTGATAGGTCATTAAAGCTCACTGGGTAACACCAGTTTGACTCCCATTGTCATTCTTAAAATCATATAAATTATTTAAACAATCTATAACACCATCAATAAGAATAAAAAAAATATACTAGAAATCAATAATAGAAATTAAAAATCCATGATTTACAACCTGATAACCCATGGTAACTCAAATATTGAGGAGATAAAGACCTCATGACACTCTCCCTACACCTAAAATTTTTGTTTTGAAAGTCCTACTCCAATCTACCCAATATCCTAAATAACAAAGGGTGCTCCAAGAACTTGAACCCTCTTAAGAACCAAGGATTTGATACCATTTTTCAACTAACCAACCCAGGATAACCCCTAAATACATCACCTAATCTAGACCATGACATACCATAGGGGTATCCCTGATCCTCACATACTAATGAAAAGAATCATGGGAATCATGTCACAATTTTTTTTTTATGATTTCTCATAATAAATAAATAATAAGAATGGGCTTCCACCTAGAAGTCTGGCATAGTTAGCCTATACATTAGAGTTCCATTCATAAGAATCAATACCATAATTGAAAAATAAAACAATACAAGAAATTAATTTCAAAATAAACATCCAAATTCTATTAAATAAAATAAAAATAAAGAAGATCCATATATAATATGTTGGATTACTCAATACAATCAAAGAATAAACTAAGAACCAAAAAATCCAAAATAACTAATGTTATCTTCATGAGACCTCCAAGGTCATTATCCATCAATAATACCATCTTTGTATAATATTTATAGAGAACCAAAACCATAACTTACAAAATATCTCAGATATACCAACACCAAGTGGCATAATTAAGAAGTAATCATAAAATAGATCAGTAGGTAAGCACCATAGAGTCCATACATTTCCTTTCACAAAAGAGACCATAAACACTATTTTGAAAGTGAAAGTGTAAAATATTTTATTATCATTTCAATGAAAGAACCATGATATTTACCTAAAAACCATCTATTCAAAATAATACATTTTTAGGGAAACATTTAAAATATTACTTAAATCATTCCTTCAAAAAACACTTTTAGAAATCCTCTTTTTGAAATAACATAACCAACTCACACCAAAGAATTTAATATGAATAGAAAGGGATATGTCACTGAATAAGTAATTCATTTTCATAAAATCAAGAACATAGTGTAATAATGAAACCATAGGCATAACATAAAAGAGCCATAAAAAAAGTGGATCAAATAGTGAAACCAAAAGTAGTAAGTAGAAAAATTGAAAGATGTACATACTCATGGGAAATTCCTAAATATACTGTGAAGATAAAATAGACATACTCAAGTTGGAATCATCCAATATCCTAATAGATGATACTAATTTTATAACCACTTGGCTTTACTCAACTAGTCTCACCAGTGGCACACTCCCCTGTAGTCTCTAACGCCATAGGGGATCTAGTCTATATCATCAAGAATAAATAGAAATGTCTTTCGATCCTCACTAAGATTCCTAAGATCCAATTATGATAATAGAAAATGGGATTTGATGTATCTATAACACACACATCGTCCTAATCATAAATCAACATAATCCAATATATATGCTCATCCCACCTACTAACACTATGCATGTGAAACCCCTATTTAAAAAGAGGGATCTTTAATGAGGGTGCACACTTTCAAAGAAAAACTTTTCAAAGTACCAATTGATCCTTCTAATTTAAAACTTGTTATGATTTTATAAGGAAACATCCCTTTCTCAAGTTTCAAATGAGACTCAAAATAGGCTTTAGAAAAGACACATTTCAAAACTCATTTTAGACAACATTTAGAATTTAATAAACCATTTCAATAAACCAATTTTATTTTAAGAAAGAAATTATATGAAATTTTCTTTTATATATATATATATATAAATAAATATGTGAACATTTATATATATATATATATCTGTTCATATCCCCTGCATATATATAAACATTCATAAAATAATTTTAAAGATCAAATAGAGAGACACGATTCAAATAATTTTCCCAAAGATAAGGATTTATGAGAGAGAAACCATCAAAACATGAAAATGAATTGACCCAATAAATTCACAATAAAAATACACACACCATATAATGTAATTTTAATGAAATAAAAACATAAATAAAATCACAAAAAATCCCCTTTAAAGTCCATTTAGTAATTTTAGAAAATATCTAGTATCCACATACTTTTAACATTAAGACAAAGCATTATAATTTATGTAAAACCATTTTATAAATAAACCATTAACCCATGAAGATTAATAAAACAATTTAAAAATCCCCTAAACCAATAAATTTAATATAAATATAAGTTTATAAAGCTTTAAGAATTTCATGGTGTTATTTGTAAAGAA
Source organism: Viscum album (assembly GCA_963277665.1). Classification (NCBI taxonomy): domain Eukaryota; kingdom Viridiplantae; phylum Streptophyta; class Magnoliopsida; order Santalales; family Viscaceae; genus Viscum; species Viscum album. The sequence continues at coordinate 182,977,675 of OY728122.1, forward strand.
AAAGGATGGAAACACCTGCCTCAATAGTGTGATGATATGATGAAACATTCAATTACAGGATGAAAAAGACCTTATAATCACACTATACACCCTAATAATAAAATTAATAAGGTTTTAGGACCAAATACTTACCTAGGTTTCAGTCAATATGAACCCTAAACATGGTAAGAATAAAGAACAAGAAAAGAAGAAGAAGATATGAAGAAGAAGGACTTACCCAAGGAGGAACCACCAAAATCCAGAAGAGTGAGCTTTAAAAATCCAAGGGGGAAGGGGAGGTATATTGGGAGGCCCTTAATTATTCATGTTTTAGTGAGGTAGAGGTGAGTTCCAATGGGTTTTTAATTTTTGTAGGGTGGATTAGGAATTTCAAGTTTTAGGAAGATTGAGTAAGTCACATGGTCAAGCAATACAGTTTATTAAATCATGTGCTAATTTTGTTCCCTTAACTGGAAACACAAGGCACCCACATGGTTTGGAAACACATTTTGGTATGTCATTCTCTAACTATGTAAAACATTTCTATTGAAATTTCATACACTCTTGCATGCTTGTTTCATGGTATATATTAACTGTGCACAAGACGTGCACCTGCACCCAAATACACCATGCTCTCACATGGTTTTCACTGGGTTTCACATGTTTTAGAATCAATTATGTGTTACCTATAACACTCAGAGATATTCAAAAGAAAAATTTGTTCAGCAGTGTATATAACACGCAACACTGAGCCTAAACGAAACATAAAATATTATTATTTAAATATAACCATTATAACCAAGCCATTAAATTGGCGAGTATGAATAGGATTAATTTCTTTATGATATATATATATATCATGGTCTTAATAAATATAAATTTATTAATAATTTCTTATTGAATAATACCTCAATTTTTAGTAAAGTCGATTTATTCATCAAAAATATGTTTTCTTCAAAAATGGTGTCTATTTTTTTGTGATTAAATATAATAATTAATTTATATAAATTTTAGAAATTTTATTTGATAAAAATTATATCATCTTTTAAATACGCATAAAAAATTAAATAATGGTTAAATTTTTATATTTTTCTAAAAAAAATTATTTTTTAATAAATAGTGAAAAATATTGATTTTTATTGAAAAGTGTATTTTATTTTAAATTATTTTCAAAGTAAAAGTATATTTTGGATTAGTTTTAAAATTTAATTAGTTAATTTTTATTAAAAATAATTCAATTATAGTCTTTTTAATGAATTTTATACATGAATTTGGTATAAAAACATTTTTATACTTAAAGAAGCATTTTTCTAAAAAACTGTTTTTCATTGCATTTTGTGTTTTAATATTAAATTAATTTCTAATAATTCTTGGAATTGAATCTTTAAAAATTAATTCCATATTTTTAATTAGTATTTATTAATTTAGTTAATATTACCCTTTTATTTTTTTCATTATGAATAGTAACCATAGTAAATAATTGTCACCAAGATACGGGTAAATCTTGTAATTAAGGTTAAAAAATATGATAAGGACTAAAAAATTACCCTAATACTTTACTTTATCCTATTTGATGATTTTAGTTTTTCCATTTTCATCCATGTTTGGAAAATATTTCAACTCGGTTCCATATTTCTTTGATTTTCACCTTTAGTTTATTTTATGTAAAGAAAATTCAAAATTATAATTCTCTTTATTTTATTATCTCTACATTTTTTTCATAGGGATGAACAATAGATATATTTAGTTATAAAAGTTTTGTTTTAAAAATAACTTATTTTTTCATAATTTCAATTTATTTATAATATTTAGTGATGAAATAATAACCTTAAATTCTTATGCAACACCGACAAGGTATTTATTCAATTAATAGAAAAATAAAATAAATGATTTTAAAAATATTAAAAGTAATATAATTTGAATGAATTATTGTCTTCCATGATTTTTTTGGAAAATATATAATTTTATGTATGTTTAAAATGATTTTATTCTAATTAAATTGTTTTCATGATACTTTCAAAGTCAAATTAAATGAATTGTTCCAAAAACAACATTAGTGTTATTTTATAATAAATAATATTTTATTAAATGATTTAAAATTTCAAAAAATATTATCTTCAACAAATTGATTTTAATATGTTTAAAAATATCAATTATGATCCATTTATGGACTAATTTTCCTTTTATAGTAACTATATTGACCCCTAAAGAGTAAAAATATTATTATCATGGTACTTCTGAAAAGGGTTTAATGTCAGTTAAAACAAAGAGATCAGGGTAAAAACCTAGTCTAAACTTGTCTAAATTTTATTTGATGAAATTATTTTGACCCATCATAATCCTATATTCAAATTATATCATTTTAGATCATTTTTAACTTGAAAATTAATTTATATTAATTTAATAATTTAAGAAATTCTAAGAGTTCCCATCCCCTCATGAATAAAAGAGCACCTCCTCTCATCATTTATTCACACTTTAAAATAATTTTAGTTAGGGAAATACCTACCCAAAATATATTCCTAAAGTCCCTACCCACATTATTGAGGATTTTTTGTCATAATACCAGCCATTGAGGGTTTATGGTTAAAAGAACATGAAGTTTTCCAAAGAAGAGGTATAGTCTTTAACCGAATGTTTTAGTTTTATTTATTGTTCTAACTCATTAAAATATTCTTAAAACATTATGAAATAATAACACTATTATATTTTATATATTTATATGTTTTTATGTTAATATAATAACCTATATCCTTCTCGTCTTTCATAAAATGGTAAATAAAACCATCGTTCCTGTGTACAGGGGACTACTGTCTCACAAACTGATGTAATTCATTTTCCATCACCACCTATCACAGTGGTTATAATAATGGATTTAATGTATATATATTATATTCATGACATAATTACCATTATGTAAAGATAATATATCATCTATGTTTTTACCATTCCATCCATTGAAAAATGATAACATCGTTCTTGCGTATGTGTGGATTACCACCCCAATGAAGCGATGTAAATAATTTTTCATAAACACATCACATTGATTTTACATATATGTATATATAAAGAAATTATTTGACACTTATGATATAATAATTATTATTATTATTAAATTATAAAATAACACTTACCTTCTTTCCATCATGAACGTTGTAAAGTGGAAACGTTATTTGTGCTTGTGTATGGATTACCGTCTCCAAGATTGTAACATACTTAATTTTTCATAACCATATTACATGTTTGTTTTAAAAGTATAATTAATATATAAAAATTATAATTAGGTAATGATTATTATTATTTATATGATGAAATAATGACCTCATTTTCCATAGTCAACCTGTCAACGTCATTTTGGACTTATGAGATGAATATCATCTAAAAGACTGACGTGAAATTAATTAATTAAGTAATTAAATATAACATGGTATTAAATAAAACAAAAGGAATAATAAATTTGTAAATGGTTCTTAATAAAGTTATGTATGTTTATTATTTATGAATATAAATAACGTATGTGATGAATCGAACTCGAGGTAAGGGACGCTTCACATTAAAAATATCATTTTAAATGTTTTCAAGAATTATTTTCTAAATATTTTTCTTCCATGTCCATATTATTAAAATTATTTTATTGATTTATTTATATGTAAATGAATGACTTATAAATTAAATTTTATTCCACTTATGAATTTATTTCAAAGGATTTCAAAAGTAATCTTTTTTCATATTTTATATGGAATGTTTTAACAAAAAGGACAAAAGGAATGTTATATTTTAACATATATGGCATCAAGTTTTTTCTTCCTACCACCATAACCATTTTTTTATGTTTGTAATACTTTAAAATATTTAAATTTTTATTCAAATAAAATTCCTTCTTCCCTTTTTTCTAGGTATTTTCAAAATGGTTTTTTATATTGGATTCATATTTTGATATCTGAAATTTTTTTCTTATGGGTATAAAGAATATTTTTATAAGTTCATAAGATTTCATGTGTTATGATTATGTTAGTTATTGGGAATTGTTATTATTTATTTTTGGTTCTATTATAATCCAAATATGTGTGGTTCCATTATAAACCAAGGATGGGTGGTTCCATTATAAACCAAGTATGGATGGTTACATTATAAAACAAGGAATGGTGGTTACATTATAAACTAAGGATGGGCGGGTCCATTATATCCCTACAATGAATTGGTTAATTATTTTGTCTCATGTTAAATTATGTATCATATTATGGAGTGAACTTAATACATGATGGGACTATGTCCACCATGTGATGTTTTCTTGGCAGTTAGTCTGGACTTATTGTGTTTCTGCCATATTTCATTTATGAGTTTTATTTTTTTTTCAAGATTTATTATGAAATTTTTGATGAAAAGATTTAGTATAAAATTTTATTTATTAATTAATAAAATTTATATTTTGAGACCAAATTTTATTTTTGAAAAATGAAAAAAAAATTATAAGTATTCATGAACTAACAGGTTTCTTTATTTCTTTTTATGTCATATGCTGAGATTTTTGTGCTCATCCCACATTTTTAAATGTTTTTCACAGGGTTTTAAGGATGAGTAGGGACAAATATGAGGTCAAAAAGAAACTTTTGAATATATTTCATGAAAATAAAACTTTTTATATCATAAAAGTTTAGTTTTTTGGGAAAATGGATACTAAGTGGAAGTTTCCACTTTGTGATGTAATATTTATTTTTGTAAGGGTGGTGGCCTAATTATCTAAAACTATAAACTATAAAGATACTAAAGTTTAATAGAATGAATTATTGACTTAAAAATAAATATTATTTAATGTTTAAGGTTATGTATTTATAGTTGTTATAAAAGGAAAGGTTTAAACAACTTTGGAGATTAGGATGTTTTCATGAGAGGTTATCTTAAGAGTTGTGGATAACATCATGGGTTTATAAGTTTAAGTAATTATTATAAACTTATTTTAATGTTTTAATTGGTGGTATTTTAAATTAATTAATGAAATTTTGGGTGAATTTTTATTGGGTTGGGGTATATGTAACCCTTAGGTTTAACATGAAGTATTATTTGATAAAGAGTGCCTTTACATTTTATGGACATAAGTGTAATGGTATTGGTAACATTTAGGGATTATATGATCTTTTAAATTGAGGTAATAATATGTTATTAACATTTTTTAATATATTTTTTTCTTATAGATAACCATGGGATTGAAATGTGGTTTGGTGATTAAGTGAAAAATGTTATTTTGAAAGAAGTTCACTATTTTGGGAACCTCATATGATTAAGGTAAACATAATATTATGATAAATGTTGAATTGTATTTTTGTAGAATATATTATTTTAATGTGTCTTTATGGTTATTCTGGTAATTTATAAAAATTATTAACATATTTTGGAGATTATATAATTAGGGCATATGAATGTTTGAGTATATGACTTTATGAGTTACTAATGTTGATTGGAGGTAAATGTTAAATTAATCTCAAAAGAGTATGCGATAAAATCCTTCTATTTTTTTTTGGGTTTTAATGTTAATATAAAATATTTTGAAGCATTTTAAGTTAATTTATTTATCTAATGATCAAAGTTTCACTTCAGGTGTTATTTTTTATTTTTTGGTGATTAATATTTCCTTTCTTTATATGATGGTTTATTCATTTTGGGAATTATCTTATCTTGTTCTAATCATTTTGTTTTTTTTATTGTCTACAGATAGAATTAATATCTTTTTATCCTTTTGGTGTGATTATTTGGTCTATTAGAATTTGATTTTAGAACTTCATGCATAAAAAATTCATCTTGAACACTCATAATTTGAAGCAAAAGATGTAATTGTAGTGTAAATTGATTAAAGAATGAAATTATACTTATCAAGTTAGTTTATTTCCTTTTTCTATTACTCTAGATGGTAAAATAATTCCTCAAATACATGAAAGGGATATTGAAATAAAAAATATATATTTTGTTACCTTCATTTCTGATGAATCGATGGTCTTTTTCACACCTCTTTGGTTAATGGTTTTGTGGACTTTAATTTTATTATGATCATTCACTTTCTTGTGATCAATGATCTATGTCTCTATCCATAATTATTTATAAATTATGCTTTCCCCCCATTTCCATTAATTAAATTATCACTAATTTTATCCTATTTTTAATCCTAGAATGTGTTATTCCATATGACCTTCATACTTCCCTTTTCTATCTTTTCAAAAATAGGTTTTATTAACCTTTTTTATGATTTGGGATTTCAAAAAAGGTATTTCCAAATGTCAAGCCCTTGAATACCAAGATCAAGTTAAAATTATGAGGATGAAATTAATTAAAGGTTGTATAATTAAATACCCTAATATGTTAAAATGAAAACTATGTTCGATTGAGTATATGACATGCAACATCGAGATTAAACAAACCATGAAATAGTATTATTTAAACATGATTGTTACAACCAAGATTTTTAATTAGAAGGCAAGAAAAATATTGATTGATTTATGAAATATAAATATAAATTCCAACTCAATATAAATTTATTTATAAATTATTATTAAATAATCACTCAATTTTTACTAAAGTCATTTTATTCATCAAAAATATATTTTCTTAAAAAATGGTGTTTATTGCCTTTTAATAGAAAATATTTTAATTAATTTCTAAAATTTTAGAAATTTTATTTGATAAAAATTATTTCATTATTTAAATAATCATATAAAAATTAATTTATGGTGATTGTTTGAGATTTTTCTAAAAAATTTGATTTTTCAATGAATAGTGAACAATACTGATTTTTTATTGAAAACTGTATTTTAGTGAAAATTCTATTTTTGATTAGTTTTAAATTTTATTTAGTTCCTTTTTATTAAACATAATCCAATTATAGTCTTTATAATTAATTTTATACTTGAATTTGGTATAAAATCATTTTTATACTTAAAAAGACATTTTTTCTAAAAAATTATTTCTCATTGTGTTTTGAATTTTAATATTAAATTAATTTCTTATACTTCTAGAAATTGAATCTTGAAAAATGGATTCCATATTTGTAATAAGGAGGTAAAAATTTCATAAATATATCTCTCTTATTTTGTATCATTATGAATAGTAACCATAGTAAATAATTGTCATCATGGTAAAGGTAAATCAGGTAATTAAAGTTAAATATAATAAAATAAGAAATTAAAAATGACCCAAAAACTTTAATTTATCCAATTTTATGAGTTTATTTTTTTCATTTCCATCTATGTTTAAAAAATATGGCAAATTGTTTTCATATTTATTTTATTTTTATTTTTTTATTATTTTATGTAATGAAAAGTCAAAAATGTCATTCTCTTTGTTTTATTATCTCTAAATTATTTTAAAAGGGATAAAAAGAGGCTTCATTCGGTTCTAAAAGGGTTATTTGAAATATAAATTTTTATTTTTATCATGTTAATTTATTTATAATTTTTAGTGATGAAATAATTACCTTAAATGCTTATGCGGAAGTAACATTATATTCATTCAATTGATAGAAAAATAAAATAAATGGTTTTAAAAATATTAAAAGTAATATAATTTCAATGAATTATTATGTTCCATGAATTTTTTGGATAAATTTAACATTTTATGATTGTTTTAAATTATTATATTCAAATTCCATTATTTTCATGTAGTTTTCAAAGTCAAACTAAATGAATAGTTCCAAAAATTACATTAATATTATTTTATAATAAAAAATATTTTATTAAATGATTAAAATTCCTAAAAATTATATATTCATCCAAGTGATTTTAATATGTTTAAAAATATTAATTATGTACCATTTATAGACCAATTTTCTTTTTATAGTAAAAATATTGACCCCTAAAGAGTAAAAACTTCGTTATCGCAGTAATTGTCAAAAAGGGTTAACACAGGTTAAAATAAAGAGATAAGTGTAGAAACCTAATATAAAAATGTAAAAATTTTATTTTATGATATTATTTAGACTCATAATTATTCTATATTAAAATTATAACAGTTTTTATCCTTTTTAACATGAAAATTAATTTATTATAATTTAATACTTTATGAAATTCCTAGAGTGCCCCTCCCCTCACTTATAAAGTGGAACCTACTCTCCTATTTTATTCACAGTTAAAAAGTATTTTAGTTTTTAAAATCACTACCCAAATCCATAATTAACATTCCTCCCCACAATATAGATTTCTTGGTTTAGAAATAGTACATACCTTTTAGGGTTTAAGATGAAAATCAAAGGATGTTTTCTAAAGAAGAGGTATAGTCTATAATTGAATGTTTTAGTTTTATTTATTCTTATACCTCATTAAAATATTATTCAAACATTATGAAATAATAACATCAGTATCTTCCATATACTGATATTTTTTTATGTTAGTAACATAACCTATATCTATCTCCTCTTCTATCAAATGGAAAATGAATTTGTCATTTGTATGTGTGGTAGACTACCACCTTGTGAACTGGTGTAATTTGTTTTCCATCACCACCTCTCACAGATGGTTATAATGATGGATTTAATATATATATATATATATATATATATGATATTCATGACATAATTTACATTCTTTAAATATAATCTATCATTTATTTCCTTACCCTTCTATACATTGAAAAACGATAACTTCATTCATGTGTATGTGTGGATTACCACCTCCATGAAGCGATGTGATTCATTTTTCATAACCACATCAAATGGATGCTATATATAAGTGTATCTAAAGAAATTATATCATAGTTATGATATAATAATCATTATAAAAATATAAAATAATACTTACCTTTTTTCACCATGGTCATTAAAAAATGGAAACATTACTCATGTGTACATACATCATACCATCTCCATGATTTTAAGATAGTTTATTTTTCATAAATATCTTTCATGGTTGGTTTTAAAAGTATAAATGATGTATAAAAATGATAATTATGCCATGATTATTATTAATTATATGATAAAATAATGAACCTGTTTACCATAGACAACCTTCTGAAGTCATTTTGGACTTATGAGACGAATATCATCAAAACATATGATGTGTGCTTAATTAATAAAGTAATTGAATATAATATGGTATTGAATAAAATAAAATAAATAATAAACTTGAAAAATATTATTAATAAAGTAACACAAGTTTATTATTTGGGAATAAAAATAATGTACCTTAATATTAACGTTGAAATATGCATGTCATGTGGAGATCAAGGAAGGCACAGCTGGTTCAAAGAAAATTTGGTCGAAAATGGATCAAAAACCACTTAAGGGGTTGGGTTCGTGAAGGTATAAACCTTTTAGAATGGATATAGCTTGCGTAATTAACCTTCTAATGTGTATATTAATGAGGTAACCTCAATTAAATGTAACTCTGGCTCTTATAAGTCACCTGGTCATGTGAATATTGAGGTGGTAACCTCCTTGTAGTGTAACTTTGATTCTCAAAAGTCACCCCATTGTGTAGAGTTGTAGGTAGTAACCTCCACATAGCATGTGTCTATTTTCAGAACACTCTTTCTTTTTTAAACTCATAATCTTTCGTAAAATCCTCCATCATTAACAAAATTTATTCCCTCACTTATATTGGGACTATAAATTCCCCACATGTCTCACTTTTAAGGGGGAAACAACCTTTCAACTTTTAATAAAATCTATGAGTTCATGAAACTCAAAACATTCGTGAGTGAGAGAGGGGATGGATTTACAAAGGTAACCATCTTTCACTAAGCCAACTCCCATGTTTTTATCAAAACCTCAACTCATAATAGAGATGCCTTTCATGAAGGTCCATGGCCTTTAGGTAAGAAGAAATCCCTTTGTGACTCTTGGGGTTTCACGAGATAATTATCCTTCACGAAACCAACCCCATGAGAACTAAGACTTCACTCTGAGGCAGGTTTACCCTATTTCATGGAACAATGTATATCATGAGACACATGTGCTTCACAATTCCCTCAACTTTCAAAAAGCATCGACGTTCATGAAACCTATCCCCCATGCCTGTTTATAGTGCGTATTTTCAGCCAACACCATTTTGAAAAATTCGAGTACCCAGGTCCCCTATACATATCCAAAACTGGTTCACCCACACGCAAAATTCTTGATCGGCCAATGTCATAAAACCTTGTGTCCTCTTAATTTTCTTCAAGTATGTTCTGGACTATTCTCTTGCATTTTGATCCTAATCATAGATACCCTAATGACTCTTACTCCTAATCATAGGCACTCTAACATCAGGACCACTTATTTCCAATCCTCTGTGGAAGTGTTTCCTATATGCCCCACCAATAGTTGCATGATTAGTTGAAACCTAATCCATATAGATATCATAATCAAGGGGAACTATCAAACTTTCTGGGTGGAGAGGCCTTTTCTTAATCTTCCTCACCTTGGAAATGACCTCCCTAGGTGTAGGCCCCACCACATCCGATTTGTGGTACATAAAACTCCCTAGCCCCATGTCCTAATCATATGACATTAAATGGAACTACAGCATCCTCTGCACATGATTTGAAACTGTATTCTTACCTCATGTGATGAGCATAGGATAACCCATGTACGGTCATCATGGGATGACATTGTTCCCATTCCATAGGATGTCACCCTTCAGCTAGTACCCCCAAGAATCTTTCACATGTAATCCCTAAACCATACCTCATTGATGCTTCTTTTAAGACATAAGCATCCTTACCACATGACATTAAATTGCATGGACCATACCTATCACATGACATTAAACTACAACATTAAACTTCTTGGGATTTGATCCATGTTTCCTAAATAGGGTACGTAATACACCTCCCTAATGTTCAATCTTGACATACAGACACATCTGGAGTACCTCCTTGATGTTCAATCTTGATTCCCCAACACTCTACCAAATCCCAAGTGTAAAATATTCAACCCTAGGCACACACTTAACCACCCACCTATCCCCACAAGACATTAAAACTATGACACACCTATCCCCACAATACATTAAACATGTGACTCACCTTTCACTATAATATGTTAAACCTATAACCCACTTATCCCTACAACATGTTAAACATATGGCCCACCTATCCCCACAAGATGTTAAACATGTGATCCACCTATCCCCATAAGACATTAAACCTATGACCCACCTATCCTCATTAGATGTTAAACCTGTGACCCACCTATCCCCACAATAAGTTAAACTTGTGACCTACTTGTCCCCATAATATGTAAAACCTATTACCCACCAGTCCCCACAAGATGTTAAACCTATGAATCACATGTCCCCACAATATTTTAAACCTGTGAACCACAAGATGTTAAACATGTGACCCACCTATCACCACAAGAAATTAATCCCATGACCCACCTATCCCCACAAGACGTTAAACTTATAACCTGGTCTAGAATCCCTACCCCATACAATAAACATGGGATGCCTGAGGTAAAATCCTTGGAAGAATTACTCCACTGGTATAAATTTCCTTATGGAAAACATGGGATTCTTTAGGTTCTATGCCTAAGAAACAACATATGAGTGGCTTCTAAATTCAAAAGAAGAAAACTTTATAGGTTCCCAATACACCCAATGTCAAAAAATTCCTAGACATTCCAAACTTTACCATCTAATCGGACCAAAGGTTACTACCCTATCGAGACAGAAGTGGCATAATTAACCAATGTTAACCTTGAGATGGTGTTGTGGAATTAATTTCATGAACATGACTTAAATTTATGATGGAGACCTGGACTAGGTGATGATATCTAAGGATGAATCCATGGAGGGATTAATTGGAATCCTATCATACTATTTCTATCGAGGATCTGACATCACCAATTAAAGTTATGGAATCCACCCACATTTGGAAATAGGGAATGGGGATAAATAATTAGTGTGTTGTTTCCAAAAAAAGAGATGGCATGCAGCCTCGACAAAAGGTGTCAGAATACAAAAATGGTGAACTCAATGTTAATCTATTCTCCTTAAACTTTGGGGACTAGTAATGTTGGTTCACTATCATATTTTTATTTAACTGGATCATGATATTCAATGTCAGGTCCCAAAAGATAAGTAATGGCCTTGGTATGAAACTCTCTTGTGACTTAGGGTAGATAATGTTGGGAATCCTCAGTCTTTAATAGCATCAATGTGGATCACTCCTCTTTATCAAAAAGATTGGATGATGTTGGGGTATTGTGAATCACTTTCATCAGATATGTATTGATGACTGATTCCACATACTTATAGGACTCAAGTTATATTAGATCATTGAACTAACGCCAACATGCATAGGGGTAGTGGGGATATCGGTGCAGAAATACCTTATAATTATATCTCTATTCTGATAGCCACTACATCTCCATATATTGGGCACCCATTCTCCATATCACCCTTTTAGATCATCCAGAGGAGGGTAATTGATACCCTTGTTTGTTAATATTGATAGTAAGGGGTTATTCCCACGAGGTAGATAGCCCACCATCATCTCAAAGCCTTGGTACCTCACTGACACTGTCACCCCTGAGGGATATTCAATGGGAATCCACCCCCCATTCCAATATAAAACTGCTTCAAGATAATCTCCTTGAAGTGTTTTAACAACTCACTCCCCTATTCCAAGGAGGTAGGGGATGTTCGATATGTATCCATCATGGACACTACTCAGGAGCTATCAAGGAGAGCCCACACTAGGTCGTGTCATCACCAACACTAATCGGTTCCATAGTTTGAAGAGTGTGTTGACCCCATCCATGCTCTACCAATCACGATCCATAACACTCAATGCTAACATCAAGGGTAGGCCCATATCATTTCCCAAAATAAGGTAACTTCTGCATCTCTGGTGGCCCTTACCACTGGTGGGATATCCCATCACATCCCAACAATAATTTTATTTACTTATTCCAGAATCATATCCATTTTTATGATATCATATATGATTATATTATCATCCATTTGTTAGTAATATTTCATTGTTACTCGTTATTCATATATTAATTGCTTTATGTTCTTATGCATGTTTTTTTGAATAAGTTCTGGTTATCCTTCTTAGTTCATAGTTATATAATTAAAAAATGATATTAACATAATATATACCATATTTATTCATTATGTACCTTTACATAATCATTCTTTAATGAAGATCCTTTATAACAAATCGCATCGCATCGTGGAGATGGTAGGGCGTACGTACGTACGAACGACGATATCATTCCCATAATTGTTGAATGGTATTGAATTGGATGGTTTATAATATTTAAGAATTAATATAATTTTATAATAATCATATATGGTTATTATTTCCATCATTATACCCATCCAAGTAAGGTGGTGCTGGAAAACATATTACATCACAGCGTGGAGATGGTAAGTCGTATGTACGCACACGTGGTGATTTCGTTTTTCGTCGGATAGATAGAAGGTGCAATATGGTTGTTTCATAATTATAATCACATATCATTATATAATTGATACTAAAGTTATTACTTTATAATGAAACAAATCATGAAGAGGAAGTAGAATAATAAAGAAGTTTTAAATAATTGGAAGAGGATATTACCTCTTCTTCGACATGCTTCCTCTAAATCTCCCTCCCTTGAGCACTAGAGTTGGTCTTAGAGGAAGACGAGAACATCTATAATGTAACTAGGGATTTTGATAAGGTAAAATTTCAGTGGATGTATGATATTTAATACTCAAAGTGAAGTTAAGAGGTGAGGGAGGAGGTTCCCTTTTATAATTGAGGTGAGGGGAACTTTTGGGATCTAAAAAAATATTAATTTATAATAAAATAAAATCCTACTCAAAACCCAAAAAAAATTAAAATTTTTAATAAGATATGAGATAGGTTTGTAATATCATCAACAAATAAATTTTAGAAAAACATTTATGTCAATTTAAACATTATCATTTTAATTAACACTTTGTTATTCAATTTAATTTTAATTAAGATAAAAAATATTTCAATATTAAAAGTGTAAAATATTTACTTATTTGATGTCAATTAGACCATAACTAATTACCTTAGAACATTTTTTATCATATAATAATTATTATATATTTTTTTAAAATGTTTTATGATTTTAAATAATTTAATAAAACATTATTTTGATAAACAATCGATAGTGTCAATTTTGACACTATTCAGTTTATTGATTTTTAAAAATATTAATATAACAAGTTAAATTATAAAAAATTATTTTATTATATTAATAATAGGTCAAGGTAATATATAAAATTCATTGGACATATTAATTAACCCAAATTATATTTATTTTAATATTTTAATAACATTTATTTGATATCTTCATTAATAAAATAATTACTACATCAATTTTTTGTAATTATTTAGTATACTTATTTGTTAAATAAAAATTAAAAATAAAATAATATGATGGAGATAAATATACTATATTTCAGTATAATATAATTAGTTGAATTTACCTTCTATAAAATCCAACATTTAAAATATTATACTTATTAAATTATGAATGTGACAACTTTAACATCACTTTAAATAAAATAGTATAAGTGTCACAATATATTCTATAAGGCTCCAAATGGTCACTAACTCAACCCTTGGATGGTTATGGTCGAGATATACTCAAAAAATAATATTTTTCAAGTATTTTTGTCTTTTGATGGTTATTAATATTTTAATAAAAAAATATTGATTTCTCATGAATTAATTAATTTTTACATCGTCAAAGTATAAGTCTTTAAGGTTATTATTTATTTTCTAAAAAATAAAAATAAATTACCATGATAAATAAAAACATTTTATCTTTCAAATTAGTGTTTATAATAAAATTTATCTTCTATATAACCTTATATAAAAATTATTTAGTAATTAAAATTTGATTGAGACATATTTAACTTTTCTTTAACTAAAATAAATTAACTGTCATAATCTCATCCAAGTGGCTTCCAAAGGACACCATTTCTGAAAAAGTATGATTTAGGTAGAAACACTATAATCTAATGATATTAATAAAAGTGTTAGGGTAATTTTATAATATAATTATTACCCTTAATTACCTCTTTTACCCTTTTATTGTATTAATAAAAATTATCGAAGTTACTATTCTTAATACCCAAAAATTAAAAAAAAAAATTTACATTCTTAGGACCTAATGATTCCAAATATGTAATCTATTTTTCAAAATTAAAAACATAGAATTTTTAGTAATTAATTTAAAATTAATCATGTTGTTGGAAAGAGATAATGTATTTTAAAAGTTAAAACATTGCAAAAGATTTAAATGTTTTGAAATCTAAATTCAATGTAAAATTAATGATAATGGCATACATTATATTGAATGATAATAAATTATTCTATTTATACTTTAAAACCATTAAATATTATAATTTAACTGTATAAATTATTTTGATGGATTTTTTTTTTCAATTAAAATTTAGTGTATTTTTACTATTTATCAAAATTTGAAAGTTATCAGAAAAATATTAAAATTTCATACAAAGTAAATTTTTATACCCCTATTCCAAATAAAATGTTTATTTAGTAATATAAAAATTATTTATACGTTAAAATATTAATTTAAAATGGGTTTTCCATTAGAAGGCCGAAAATTACCCTTTTGAAAAAATATAGGTTTTTATATATAAAATTGGGTTTATTCATACCCTATGACAAAAATATATATTTAATGAATATAAAAGGTATTTTATTAATTATATAACATATATATTTCATTAATCTCATTTAAAAATAGTAATTCACTCAATTTATTAATAAAAAATTCAAATATATAATTGATTTATATTTTTTTCATAAATAATTGGTTATGAATGACTTCACCATAAATTTTCATAAGTTAGTTATATTTATTCACTCTAACCTAACAGATAGGTTAAAATGGTAATTTTATACTAAGGTAATCTTGCGGTTCGTTTAAACTCACAATTGTGTACAATGCAAGATATTGAAGAATTAAAATTATTTGGAGAAAATATTTCATAAAAACATCTTGGTGTTACATTCTACCCATCTTAAATTGAATTTCACCCTCAAAATTAGTCACTTAGATATAAAAAATGTGGATATCTCTCCCTCATAATATACTCAAGTTCCCACATAGCTTCCTCAAATCGGTGGTTCCTTCAAAAAACTTTAACCATGTGAGTGGTCATGTTTCGCAGAAATTTTTCACTACGATCCAGAATCTCTATCGATTTTTATTCATAAGAAATATCTTGCTCCAGCAACACGAATTATGATTTTAGTACATGTAAAGGATCAGGTATTTACTTTCTCAAGAGAGATACACGGAACACATCATGAACTTGAGAGATATTTTGTGGAAGCGCCAATTGGTAATATACCTTCCCAACACGATCCATAATTTCAAAAGGATCGATATACCTAGGGCCCAGCTTTCCCTTATTTCTAAATCTCATTACTCTCTTATAGGGAGATATTCATAGAAACACCTTATCACCCACTTCAAACTCAAGTTTTTTTCTTTTATTGTTAGCATAATGTTTTTGTCGACTTTGAGATGTTCTTATGTGTTTTTGAATAGATCTGAGCTTTTCTTCCATCTTATAAACAAGATCGACTCCTAATATCTTTCCTTACCCAACTTCATCCCATAAAGTTGGAGTTCTTCACTTCTTTCCATAGAGGTCTTCATAATAATCCATCTGAATACTGGAGTGAAAGCTATTGTTGTAAGAAAATTCCACCAAAGGTAGGTTTTTATCCCAACCACCTTTGAAATCCATATATCAATCTCTCAATATTTCTTCTAGAGTTTTAATTGTTCTCTCAGACTAACTATCTTTATGAGGATGATAATTAGTGCTAAAACTTAAATCTGTATCCATATCCTACTGAATAATTCACCAGAACTTTGAGGTAAACCCCTAGCCCCAATAAGATATAATGGAAAGTGGTACTCAATGAAATCTTACCAATTCATTTACATATATCCTGGAAAGATGATCAAGAGAGAAATCTTCTCTAATAGCAATGAAGTGTGCTGACTACATAAGGTGATCAACTATAACCCAGATATCATTATTACCTTTGGATGTTTTGGGAAGTCTGATGACAAAGTCTATAGTGATGTTTTCCCATTTCCATTCTAGTATGGTTAATGGTTGTAACATTCCCTTAGAATTTTATCTCTCAACCCTAACTTGATGATAAAGCAAGAACCGAGAGAAATATTTGGAAACATCTATTTTCATGCCATCCCACCAGAAATACTCTTTTAGGTCCCTATAAATCTTTGTGCTTCCAGGGTGAAAAGAGAATGAAGAACTATGAGTCTCATCCAATATCTCCTTCTTTAATCCTGTTATTGGAGGAATACAAACCAGATTCCTGAACCTTATTATTCCATCACAATCAAGGTTGAATTTAGGAACATTTCTCACCTTCTTTTATAGCTCCACATCTTCCTTCTCTACCTCCTTAATCTTTACTTGTATATATGGTTGAACATTCATTTGAGAAAGATAAGATTTCTCCCCTTACTTTAAAATTTCAAGATCCATCCTTTGAAAATTCATAAATATTGGATCTTTTTTATCCTCCTCATTGATAGGATAGTATGGTCCTTTCAACTCAAAGCATTTTCCACCCTGTTCGCTTTCCCAAGGTGGTAATGTATTGAGCATTCATAATCTTTAATCAACTCAAAGCATCTTATTTGGTGCATATTCATCTCCTATTGTGTGAAAATGTACTTTAAACTTTTAAGATTAGTATAAATATCATACCTTCCACCATAAAGATAATGCCTCCATATCTTTAATGAAAATATTACTGCAGATAACTCAAAATCATGAGTTGGTTAATTTTTCTTAGGGATTTTCAATTATCGTAAGGCATAATCTATCACCATATAATTTTTCATGAAGACACAACCCAACCCCTTTTTGGATGCATCATTGTAGATCACAAACTTTTCTCCATTATAAGGCATTGTGAGCACAGGTTCACTGGATAGCCTTATTTTGAGCTCTTTGAAATTATCTTCACATTCCTCCATCCACATGAAATTAACTCCTTTTCGAGTCAACTTGGTGAGTGGATTAGATAATCATGAAAAATATTTCACCAAATTTTGATAATATCCAACCAAACTAAGAAAAATTCGAATCTCAGTTACCATTTTTGGTCTCAACCAACTTTATACAACTTCTATTTTTACTAGATCCATAGATATCCCCTATTTTTAGATTATGTTACCCAAAAATGAAACTTTCTGAAGGCAAAATTCCCACTTGGTAAATTTTTCATAAAGCATATCTTTTCTCAGGTTCTTTAGTACAATTATCAAGTGATCTTCATGTTCTTCCTTTGTATTTGAATAGAAAATAATATCATCTATAAATACTACCAAAAACTGATCAAGATAGTCTATAAAGACTCTATTCATTAGATCTATAAAGATAGTGGGGTAATTAGTAAGACCAAAAGGCACCACTATAAATTCATAGTGTATATACCTTATACAGAATGTCGTCTTTTGTATATCCTTCTTCTTGACCCTTAATTGATGATATCCTAAATTAATATCAATATTGGAAAAGTATTGAGCTCCACATAGTTGGTTGAATATGTAATAAATGTGGGGAAGAAGATATTTTTTCTTGAAAGTGATCTTGTTAAGTTCTCAATAATCAATGCAGAGTCTCATTGATCCATATTTATTCTTAAAAAATAGAACAGGTGCTCCCCAAGGTGATTCACTAGGGCGTATTAATATCTTATCAAGATTATCTTAGAGTTTCTTCTTTAATTCCTACAACTCAATTGGGGTCATTATATAAGGTTTTTTTGAAATATGAATACCACCCAATATGAGTTTTATTGAAAACTCAACTTCACAATTTGGTGGAAGTCCTGGAAATTATTCTAGAAAGACATAATCGAACTCTTGTATAATGGGTTTATTCTTAATCATGAGTTTATACCCAATAATTTAAGATAAATAACCTTCATTTATAGGAATCAAGACCCATAAGATGGAAGAAATTTATACTTGAAGGTTATATACATCATTGAATTGATAAATGATCATAGATCGATCTGGAATATGAAATGTGACTTCCCTTCCTTGGAAATTAATATTAGATCCATATATAGAAAGACAATTCATGCCAAGAATCACATCAAATTCCATAATAGGAAGGATAAAAATATTTTTAGGATACACTTTCCCACAAACTTCAACCAGATAAGAGTTATAAAATTTTGATGAGACTCTTGTGCCATTAGGAGTTGTTACAACTAACTCAACATCTAATTGTTGAGGTAATACAGTGAAAACCTTAGAAAATTCTTTAGAAATAAAATATTGGGTGGATCTATAATCAAATAAAACATTTTCTAATTTAGAGTGGATGGTAAGTGTACCTTTCACCACTTCATTATCGTAATCCACATCACTGATAGTGATCACATGTGAATTTCCTTTGTCTATGGCCTTAAGAGTTTGCAGATGTCAATCATAATCAATAACCCTTATATTAGGACATTTATTGGAATAATTACACATTTCCATGAAATTTTAACATTGAAGTGTAGTAGGTGAATTCTATGTAGCCTTTTCTCTATTCACATCATTAGAAATTTTTTTCCCATCAATTTAGTATTCAACTACCTAATGACCTTCTTTTCCAAATTTAAAGTATTTACTAGTCCCTTTAAGAAAATTACCTCTATGTTTCTTTCCACAATTTGAGCATAAGGGAAAACTCATCTTCTTTTTTGTGTGGTATTTATATTTTCCCTTGAATTCCTTTTTTCTCTTCTTATCAAATCCATAGGACTGATGGGTTGCTCCAATCTCTATATCAACCTTGAGAGAAAATTGAAAATTTTATTCATAGATATTGAAGTACCTTATGGATAATTCCATTTGGAGACTTGTATTTAAGCCACTAAAGAATTAATCAATTTTACTCTCAGGTTGGATAATAATTCCATAAACGTACCTTGCATGTCTTGTAAAATTTTCTTCATAGGTACTAATGGACTCATCATCCTTTTTCTTAAGTTCAAGGAACTCCTTATCCATCTTTGTTCAAAGAATATGATGAAAGTACTTATTGAAAAATAAGTTCTTGAACTCATCCCATTCCATGGATTCAATTTCATCTTTTCACCTCATGTTCTTGATAAGGTTCCACTATTGATCAGATTCACCTTCCAAATGATAGACTGCTAAGATGACTTTATCATTTTCTGAACATTAGAGAATTGAAAATATCTTTTTAGTTCTACTGATCTTTTTTTCATCCGCTAATGGATCAAAAGACCCATTGAAATAAGGTGGACACTACCTTTTGAAGGACTAAACAGAATGTTGTTCCCTTATTTACTTGTTTGGAAGTCCTGCATGATTCATAGCTTGAGAAAGTTATGTGAGCATAGCTAAAAGATTTTTCATTCCCAATACCATAAAATTTGGTTTCTCAGGAGGAGAATCATTTCATTTCCCATCACATTTAGCATTAACGTGGTTCTTTTGGTTACAACCATTGACTAAAACTAAGAATCATAGTGTGAGAAACACTAATCATAATGGGACAACCACATAATCAATAATATAATTTCAATTTTTGATACTTCAGGTTTTTTTCTAAGTTATTTATGATAATTTATAAAACACTAGGATTTTAACTTATACTTATACATATCCTTAGTGTTCTTCCTAAGTTTTTATCATCCTAGTTTCCAAAAATTAACTACACCTTCCCTCTGTATCAACAATAACGACCCATACTTTGCATACATTGATATTACTTCAAAGTTGAATAATGTTCATTATAAAATTTAACAAATCCATGATAGTACAATATAGGTATAGTGTCTTTAGAAATAATAAAACATAAATAACTGGTTCATAAAACATCTTCATTGTCTCCCACTTATTCCGTCTTAACTAGGCCCCTTTTTGACATATCTTACTTAATACCCTTCTTCATAAACTGGGGAAAAGAAACATATGGAAGGGTGATCTTAGATTATTATTAAGGGTAAAAAATTTAGATATAAATCATATCATAATCATAATACATAATAATATAACATTTGAAAATCTTATCTTGCATATGAAAGATCGTGATATCATGCCATGGGATAAATCATAAAAGTTTGTAAGAATCAATGAACATAATCCCAAAAGTCATAACATAAGGCATGAAGTTTTTTGGCATACACATAAGCATATAAAATCATTTCATATTAGTCAAGGATCATTTCCAAGACCATCATAGTGGAAAAATTCCATTACTTAACTGAGTTCTCTCCGCGTTCCAACCTTGTATTACTGAATCGAGATAATTTCCCATTCCAGACATGTCTATCTCATGAGATATAAATATACACCCATTTCATTAGAGGGAGATATAGATCCCAACAATCTCATAATTAAATCATTCTTACTTGTGCCACAAAAACATAAATCATTCATCATAGCATAACCCAAGGAATAAAATGGGTTTCTTAAACATCATTCCATCATAATCCATATAAAAAAAATGGATTTCATAAATATCATTCCATAATAAAAAAAATAAAACCATAGTAATAATATGGATAGAAATGTAACTCTATTAAATAATGTCATCTTAGATGGAAAATAATTTTGATAAAACACTATATATTAATTCTTGTGGAAAATATCCTCTCTTCTACAAAAAACATTTTCTTTTCTCAAAATGCCCTGAAATTTTAAAAGAAATTAATTTACTCAAAAATAAACTTGAAATAATGTAGAGGAAGCTTCATGGAAATAAGTCATTATGAAAACATAAAAATCTGATCATGTCGTATAAGTTAAAAAACATTATCCTCAAACTTTTTCCAAAAAAAGTCAAAAAGTACCTCACATCGAATAATGAAAAAATATTCCTTTCATACCGTTTAATAAAAAATCACCAATGGGTAAAATTGAATTTAAAAAATTATATAATAATAGAAATAATATTACATATTTAGGAAATATGGATGTGGATGATAAATATACCCCAGTAAATACTTACGGATAAACAATCTCAAATAATAATGTGATTGCGAAATTATCCCTTACCTTAGATCTGATATCCTTCACAAGTATCTGAAACTCCTATATAATGATTCAAATAATGTTATTTACTTATTCCAGAATCATATCCATTTTTATGATATCATATATGATTATATTATCATCTGTTTGTTAGTAATATTTCATTGTTACTCATTATTAAGATATTAATTGCTTTATGTTCATATGCATGTTCTGTCGAATAAGTTATGGTTATCCTTCTTAGTTTATAGTTATATAATTAAAAAATGATATTAACATAATATATACCATATTTATTCATTATGTACATTTATATAATCATTCTTTAATGAAGATCATGTAGAATGAATTGCATCGCATCATGGAGATGGTAGGGCGTACGTACGCATGAGTAATGATGTAATTCCCACAATTGTTGAATGGTAGTGAATTGGATAGTGTATAATATTTAAGAATTAATATAATGTTATAATAATCATATATAGTTATTATTTTCATCACTATACCCATCCAACTAAGGTGGTGGTGAAAACATATTACATCACAGCATGGAGATGGTAAGTCGTACGTACGCACATGTGGTGATTTCGTTTTTCATAGGATAAATAGAAGGTGGAATATGGTTGTTTCATAATTATAATAACATATCATTATATAAGTGATAATGGAGTTATTAATTTATAATGAAACAAATCATGAAGAGGAAGTCAAATAAGAAAGAAGTTTAAAAGAATCGATAGAGGAGATTACCTCTTCTTCGACATGCTTTCTCTAAATCTCCCTCCCTTTAGAGCACTAGAGTCGGTCTTAGAAGAAGACTATAACATCTAGAATGTAACTAGGGAATTTGATGTGGGAAAATTTTAGTGGATATATGATATTTAAGGCTCAAAGTGAAGTGAATAGGTGAGGGAGGAGGTGCCTTTTTATAATTAAGGAGAGGGGAACTTTTGGGATCTAAAAAAATATTAATTTATAATAAATTATAATCCTACCCAAAACCCAAAAAAATGATCTAAATTTGAATATGATATGAGATAGGTTTGTAATATAATCAACCAATAAATTTTGGACAATTTTTTATGTCAATTTAAACATTATCATTTTAATTAACACTTAGTTATTCTATTTAATTTTAATTAAGATAAAAAATATTTCAATATTAAAAGTGTAAAATATTTACTTATTTGATGTCAATTAGACCATAACTAATTACATTAGAAAATTATTTATCATATAATAATTATTATATATATATTTTAAATGTTTTATGATTTTTAAATAATTTAATAAAACATTATTTTGATAAACAATCGATAGTGTAAATTTTGAAACTTTTCAATTTATTGTCTTTTAAAAATATTAATATAAAAAGTTAACTTAGAAAAAAATATTTTATTATATTAATAAGAGGTCAAGGTAATATATAAAATTCATTTTAAATATTAATTAACCTAAATTATATTTATTTTAATATTTTAAATACATTTATTTGATATCTCCATTAATAAAATAATTACTACATAAATTTTGTGTAATTATTTAGTATACATATTTTTGAATAAAAATTAAAAATAAAATACTATGATGGAGATAAATATACTATATTTCATAATAATATAAGTATTCTAATTTATATTTTGTAAAATTCAAAATTTAAAATGTTATACTTATTAAATTATGAATGTGACAACTTTAATATCACTTTAAATAAAATAGTATAAGTTTCACATTCTCTTCTATAAGGCTCCAAAGGGTCACTAACTCGACCCTTGGATGTTTATGGTAGAAATATACTCTACCAATAAGATTTGGTCAAGTTTTTGGGTCTTTTTATAGTTATTAATATTTTAATAAAAATTGTTTTATTGATTTCTCATCAATTAATTAATTTTTACATCATCAAAGTAGAAGTCTTTAAAGTAATTATTTAATTTTTATAAATTAAAAATAAATAACCATGATAAATAAAAGAATTTTATATTTCAAATGAGTATTTATAATCTAATTTATTTTCTCTATAACCATATATAAATAATGGTTTAGTTATTAAAATTTGAGTGAGACATATTTAACTTTTCTTTAAATAAAACAAATTAAATGTCGTAATCTCATCCAAGTGTCTTACAAAGGACATAATTTCTACCCAAGGATAATTTAGGTCAAAAAAAACTCATCTGGTGATATTAATACAAGTTTTAGGGTAATTTTATAAAATTATTCTTACCCTTAATTGCTTGTTTAACCCTTTTACTGTATTAATAAAAATTACCAAAGTAACTATTCATAATGCCCCAAAATAAAACAAAGATATTTACATAATTTGGACCTAATGATTCTAAATATTGAATCCATTTTTCAAAATTCAAAACATCTAAGTTTTAGTAATTAATTTAAAATTAATACTGTTGTCAGAAAGAGAGAACGGGTTTTTAAAGTTAAAACATTGCAAAAGATTGAAATGTTTTTACATCTGAATTCAATGTAAAATTAATTATAATGAAATAAATTATATTTAATGATAAAAATATATTCTATTTATAATTAAAAAAAAATCAATATTATAATTTAACTATATAAATTTTTTTGATGAAAAAAGTTTTTTTCAATTTAAATTTAGTGTATTCTTACTATTAATCAAAATTTGAAAGTTATCAGAAAAATATTATAATTTTTTCCAGTGTAAATTTTTATACTCCTCTTCCAAATAACAGGTTTATTTTTTCATATAAAAATTATTAATGTGTTAAAATCATAATTTAAAAGGGGTACTCCATTAAAAGGCAGAAAATTACCCTTTTGAAAAAATATAGGCTTTTATACATCAAATAGGGTTTATTCATAACCTATAAAAAATATCTATTAGATGAATATCAAAAATATTTTATTAAGTATATAACATATATATTTCATTAATTTTATTTACTAATAGTAATTCACTGAATTTATTAATAAAAAATACAAATATATAATTGATTTATATTTTTTTCATAAATAATTGGTAGTGAATGACTTCACCATATATTTTCATAATTTAGGTATATGTATTCCCTATAACCCAATGTATATGTTAAAATGGTAATTTTATACTAAGGGTATCTCTCAGTTCATTTAAGCTCATGATTGCGAGCAATGCAAGCTATTGAATAATTAAAATTATTTAGGGAAAATATTTCATAATAATATTTAGGCGTTACATAACTGGATCATAAATGTTATTTATATTTTATCAGTTTATTGAAATATAATAAATATATATTACATGATAAAATAGAGTCATTAACTTGACTCTTCATTCCCAAAAATATTAAACGAAGTTTGAATATTAAAATAATATTTGTTCATATAATATGTTTTATTGTATTTTATTTAAATAAATAAATTCAATACTAATTATTCTAAACTAGAATAATATAAATTTATTTATTCCTTTGGTGATCATGTATCCTTATATAGATACCGAACCCTATGGTGGGCCCCACCATGACCTAAACTCATATTCACTAGAATAGGGAAGACTTTTGAATACACTATTGTGTGTGACCCTCTAGGCCCTTATCTCAATAGTAGTGAATACTATTCACAGGCCCTGAGCGGAGTCTAGCAACCCATAAAGTCCCCTAAATAGATAAAAAGTATTCATAGTAATGATAACCTTCCTACGAACACATGTCGTGTAATATAATCTATTTATCTTGAGATGTCTCATAAAGAAGTATGCACACTTGGTGTCATCATCCTTTATTTATTTATTATCCATTTACCTTACTGGACAGACTTACCTTTCTTCTACCATGAACATGGATTTATAAAGGTAATACCATCTTGATCAACTGGTCCTGATATATCTCTTATTATCTAAAGAGGCAGATTCTATCTTGATTATTCAATCAATTTCATACCACCAATGACACACCCAACAAAAAATACCTTATTATGACTTCAATTTGATTTATTTTTCCTTACATCAAAGTACGTGATCAAATTATACACATCAATAATAATTTCAAGTATGGTGACCATTACACATGTTCATAGATAGGAATGACCAATTACACCCAAAACATGTGGTGTTCATATTGGTGGTTCAGTCCTCATAATCTCATCTACTTGAGATCGCCATGTGTGAAATTCATGAGAAGTATCAATGCTTATAAGTCCCTAGCACTTTATAGTCATACATCATATGTTTCCATTCAGAATGATGTATCTAGACCATAGGATATTTTCTTAAGATTAATTTCATAGTATTTCAAGGTTCTCATTATAGCCTAAGAACTATTATAACATTTTGATATGAAAAATAATCTATGGAAATTGCCATTTAAATAGAGAACATATAAATATAAATACTATAATGGTAAGATAAATTCATGTATAACTCACTGTATATATGGTATGGTAATCAAAAAGTGACTTTTATTTGGGTCTAGGGAACCCAATATTACAACACTCCATCTTATACTAAACCTAACTTTATAACGAACCTTGTTAGCTCTCACGTGATAAGATCAGGTTTCTGCTGATTTATGGATTTAGTCATGGGTTTTTCATGTTTCCACTACATGGTAATTCTGTTTTCTGCAAATTTACCTCCTTAAGTAAAACTCTTCAAGATATGTAAACCCTAAGTAGATATCATTTTATCCAATGTATAAACTTGACATCTTTGCTATTACTTGTAGCAGAATTATCATAATTTATATTATGATAAAACTTTACATACTATGTGTGATTCCAAGAACTAGAACAAATCATTTTGTTTTATACACTTCTGTAGCCACATCAGAAATCGAAACATACTCAGTATTATTAGATATGGATACCACTAGCTTGAATGAGCTTATATTGCTCATTACCTTATCCTAAATAAGATTTTAGATCCTATTTATCTATATAAAGACTAGTTTTTTCCCCTTATAAATATTATTTTTTCCTCTCCTCATCCTAGGTATATATCTATTGTACTTTCTTAAGTACAATTGGATAGTTATGACTACTTCCCTCATAGTTCTCATGGATACAACTGATACATCATACCATTTTCACTATCATATATAGTACATAACATGGAATATGTGATATATCCATAGCTACCACTTGTGGAATTATACTCACCTATTTAATCTCCTCATATTCCCCATGCATGTCTTCTTAGAGAGATTTATACCATGTGAAATTAGTAAAAAAATTATATCGAATTGTTCCAACTTTTATTTTTTCAATACCTTGTCAATATATGTACTATTGAATTGGTCTAAGAAACTGTTATATCTACCTATATAGATTATATTCCCTATAAATTAGGTTTCTATTTTAAGAAAATTTCTGGAGAGTTACTTTCATTCTAGTCTTAGTTAACTGTAAGACCAATAGTTGTTTTCCATATGTTACCAAACATATTATACTTTGAAAACCATGGTTCTCCCACTAAACTAATGTAAACACATGGAAAAAATTCATTCTAAATGAATATTCTATAATCTTATGTATTGATTCAATATGAAACTATATTTTAGTAACTTTTTTCCCTTATTAGAATTATATGGTTTCACCAACCCTTTCTGGTTTCATTGTATTCACACCTTCTATTGAAGTTATTCTTGAGATCCAATTCTCAATTTAATGATCATAGAAAGTAGCTATGAAAAGTAAAATTCTAATTGATTTAGGCATAAACAATTGGTATAACCACTCAATCCTTATTGGTACAAAACTTTTGTTATCCATGTATAATATCACTTTTATAACCATCATAGTATTAAAAATAATAAGCCCCTGTATGTTGATACATGGAATCTATTATTTAATTTTAATTGATATTTTCAATATTAGCTAATTGGAATATACTGCTTACTTGTAGGATTCATTATCCTCAATGAATAATGCATTACCAAACATTGTGAATACAAAACCCTAAAAAAAATTTATCCTTCCTACATAGTATGTGTATCTAGAACATTCCTCTTCCAAAATCTCTTGTGGAACTTGTTCCTATGACAACTACTTGTGCATCTACAGCATTGACTTAACCCAATTCAATATTTCTCCCACTCTCTCAAATAGAGATGTGAACCATTTTATAGAAATATATTCTACCACTTGACTATAACTTTTATATCATAGGTATTTCTGTAATATCCTTATAAAAATTTAGGATAATTACTTTAGTTTCACATTGTGTTTTTCTTGATGCAATTTTGTTTATGTATTAACAAACTCTTTATATTTAAACATGTGTTCTTATGAAATAATGAATTAATATCATAACATAACTCATACGATATCCATTTTTCATTATAGTTGTCATATTATTATGTAATAACACCATTATTTGTGATTTATGTCTTGAAATATTGAAATTTTGGGAATGCATATTCATCTCAACATTGATTCTCCTTTTACTTATATCATGACTCTAATGTGTACAAGGAAATGTGCATTTGGGAATTAATACATAATATATTTTATTGATAAATGTTAACAAGTAATAATTTTCATCGATCCTCCTTATTAGCATCATAGCTTTGATGTGGATGAGGTAATGTGTGTTTAGGAATTACTCCAAGATATATTATATTGATCGATGAATATTTGGTCAAAGATATTCTTCGACACTCCATCCTGAATCAACTCATAAATTTTGACCATGCATATATCATACTTCACTTTCAAATTCCTTAATAAATACTTAAAGGAATCTAATGAAATATATTTACTGTTATCTTACCGTTGAAATAGTTCATGCTCTCTAGATGAACAAGTTTCAAAATATTTGTGGCTTACCTTTATTTATAAATTTTTATTTATCCAAACTAAGTACATAAGTGTATCAATAATACCTAAGGTATTTAACTCCAAATATTCTAAAACCAAACTGGGTATATCCTTGAAAACTACTTAGTTTTTCTTGAAAAAGGTATTATCTTTCCACAACTAGGTATATAATTCTTACATTTTATAGTCATCATGTATTGCATATTATAAATGTATCATTGAACTATTGGTTGAGTATGAGACACAACAAACAGCATTCATTCTAGAACTGGAATAATTTTTTCTAGTTTTTAAAGGACACATGAGATAAATTTTTTGGTGATACTCTAAATTTTCAACTGTGATCATTAAACTTGGAAATTAGATGTTGTTTTTTTCTCACCATTGACTTAGGAACCACCCTTTCTTAGCCACATAGATAGCATACCTTAATTTTCATAAAGTTTCTATACTTACTTAGTTACTATATTTAAATACACATATTTAATAGTAATATTATATTTAATACCCAAAAATTATAACAGAAACATTACTAAAAAATAATGAATATACCTGAAGAAGAACTTGTTACTTGATTTTTTTAATTTAGTTTATTTCATTTATCTTCCATAGAATTATCTCATGACATGTGTAGTAAATAAACCCTTTTTTATTTCCTCTATATTTTGAAAGATTTTTGTGAAGGTTCCTTTAGATTCATACTTTCCTTTGTAGTTTTTAACTTATCTTTCAACTTGTTCACTATAAAAACTAAAGATTAATCTTTTTTACATTCTTATCTACTTGGAGAACCTTTACCTAAAAGGTAATGAAGCCTTTTCTCTATACTAATCATTTTTTTAATCTTAAATAAAACTAGAGTAAATGAGCGATAAATATATATGAATTGGATGTATTGAAAGATCATGATCCATATTTCATATTTAAAAGTCTCCAACGCAATTATCACTCATTCATATCTCACTTCAATTTCTCCTCATAAGCTTCCCAAAGATGAGACAATATGTAAAATCATTCATGTCTTGATGTTGTATCCACAACTCACATCAGATGTTGATGATGATAATATTAAATAACCATCATATGTGTCATACATGAGTCTCTTATAATCATTTTTCTCACCCTAGCTTTCTGAGGTGACTCAATGGGTATTGGGGACTCCAACCCCTTTAATTTCTTATATCATAGTATTGTATGAATACACCTATAATACTATTGGAAACTCATACCGAAAGGACATTGAATTTTTTCAATATAATCATAGTATACTTGTGGTATTACTTGTCATTTTATACAAAAAAAATATAGTATATTGGTACTTTTATCTTGATTACCGACTATAAATTACCGATTATTTAAATATAAAATGTATCTCACTATTTTATTAAACTCTAGAAACCCTCTATACTAGAATTGGAATAATCTATTTTTTGAGTATTATAGTGTCAAGGATCCTTGAAACCTCTCTCCATAGTCTACAATCGATGGCTATTACACTACTTAGAGAGCTTCATGGTAGGCATTTTACTAGAAAACCACATTAACTCGTGGTTCCTTGATATGTTGAGTGAAGTCCCATCCTCTAAAATCATAAAAATGATTTAGTTAAATTTGAAGAAATATATATTTGGAAACTTATTTTCTATCAAATTTAGTTAATTCAACCCATCACTCTCATAATAACTCCTCGGTAGTAGGAGGCACCCTCAACTTTGGCTAATCAAGCACCCCATACACTCGGTTTTGTTCAGATTCAAGAAATAAAAGGCATTTGAGACTTAATATTTCTTTAAGGGTTTTATTATTACATGAAAAAATTAAATCATTTTCTATCTCATAAGAATGTAATTTTTGATTGAACTCACAACTGACCATGCAATAAATATAAAACATTCATCGTGCCACATGTTCATTTTATATGTGCATGCTTGCTAATTATTTTATGTGATCACATGTAAAAACTACACATACATAAAATAATAAATCATGCATAAATAAAATAATAAAACATGGTCATGAGATGATGCTAATGGTTAGTCCAGTGAGTGAATAAGGGATCAAACAAACCCCTAGGGGTAACTCATTGAGTAGATACACATGTGACTTGAGTTGCAGTGCTCACCCATCCAATTCATCAAACTTCTATCTGGTTCATCATCAAATCTCAGTGTGAAATACATCACTACTCTTCCTTATCACTATATAAACATAATTGCACACAGGTGAGGGGCTCTCAGTAATGCATAATACAGATAAAAACTTTGTTTTGGGTGCATATACCCTTATATATATAATGACACAAAGACAACATACAGATCGTTATTTATTAAAATAATTATTACAAACATGTATTGAAATAATTAAATAAATAAGTAAATAAACACCAGACATGCATTGGTCGGTCTATGGATCATGATTAGTCAATATTAATTAAACTTGTGTATGTTAAATAATTTCATAAACAAAAATTAAAATTTCAATAAAAAAATCCCAAGAACAATTTTATTGAATTGAAAATTCAATATTATTTTTAATTCAAATTTTATATCATTCGGTTCTGTTAATTAATTTAGTAGTATTTTAAAATTTAACATATTTTTTAAATATTACTTAGTAAATTAATTAATTTATAAATTATATTTCAAAATTTAAACTTGATTTTGAAATATATAAATATATATATATATACATATATATATATATATATAGTTATTAGGCCATGGACATCCTGAATTGGGATGGAAGGGTCAGGTAGAACCCTTCCTAACTCGTTCTAGGTCGATCATTCCCTACTCTGACTCATTCTAGGTTGGGCGTTCCCCATACAGACCCATTATAGGTCAAAAAGAACCTACACTAACCTGTTCCGGGTTGGTCTTCTTGGGTAGGGATTGTTGTGCGGCTATATGAGAAGTTGGAAGGTTATCTGACTAGAGGGTAGTCAATATCTGAGGAAGGTCAGGCAATCAAGGTGATTGTGGTAGAGCTACGCATGGGAGAAGGTTGATCGAGAGTGGAAGAGGTTGTGGATGGATGAGACATGCATGAGGAAGTAGTGGATGGCTGAGGTCTAGTTGGGAACGTGTGTGGGGGAACTTCTGGAGAAGGGAGGCTAAGGTGGGGTTTAGGCAGCAAACAAATCTGGTGGATTTCATGGTCAGTGGTGGAGACTATCCCAGTAATGAGAGTCACACATGGAGGTCTCACTATGAGGACCTGTCATGGAGGGGTCAGCTGGATCTCATCAACGGGCATTGAGGTGACAGTCTAGTCTGAGCCTGGTCAGTTGGTGTGGGTGACGCTAGCTAGAACATGCAATGGGGATCAAGGCGAGTTGGTTGAAGGGTCCTAGAGGAGCTGGTGGTGGTGGCCTATGGTAAGGGAGGCATGTGATCTGATGTGCTTGGGTTGGATGACAGCACAAGTTGATCAGTGGTCGGGAGGAGGGTTGTAAGAAATTTTCAAGAATGTATGATTCTATGATCGGAAAATTTCTGTAATAGAAGGAATATTTTACTTACCTCTAACCACTATAAAAATAGGAAATGGTGGAATTAAAACATGAATGCCTTTTACACTATGCATGGGGATGTAGATGGTGTATATTTTTCTTTAATTCATCGTGTGAAGGGGGATTATATTTATAGGGGGTTCTACCATCAAGAACCCACCACAATTTACTTCATCAACAAGGATTATTAATGTAGGGAGATTGATTTCCATCAATGTAATAAATAAATTATTCAAATGAATTTAATACATTAAATACATATATAATAAATTATTGTATTTATCATAATTTACCGCATTAATATTTAGATAATATATTTTATTGGCCCACAATTTATTACATTATTAATTAATTGATGGACCATTTATTACATTCTCCCACTTTGTCCAAACCAATTAATGTGAATGAATTCAATATCCCTATATAAATGGAAGAATGATATATGGATCATAGTGGTATTCCTATAAATAATGATTATTCCCTTCCATGTATCACAATATATCATGTACCATTAGATAACTATATGAATAAACCTTAACCACATGGTTTATTCTTCATATGAACAAAACTTAACCGTATGGTTTATTCTGTAGCCCCAAAAATATATCTCAAGTAATGAATGTGTACACTTAAACTAAAGAGAGAAATAATTAAATGTAAAGATTTTCAAATAAAATTCAACAAATTTACAATGTATAACTTAATCCCATACATATTACATGATCCTTGAATTTAAATGGAGGCATGACTTTAGTCAAAGGACCTGAAATCATCAATTCAATGATGATGTGTTGAATGGCCACCTTTTTATCTTTAACAAATTCCCTTATGGCTAAGTATTTGATGTCAATGTTCTTACTTTGACTCCCACTTTTTTTTATTCTTATCCATAAAGACAACAGACAAATTTTTACAATATATAATCAATGGACTTGAAATAGAATTCATAACTTTAAGGCTGAAAATGAAACTATTTAGCCATACACCATGGGAAGTGGCCTCAAAACATGAAACTAACTCATCTTTTATAGTAAAAGTAGCTATTAGTGTGTGTTTGACACTTCTCCATGACACAGCTCCTCCATCCATCATAAATACATATCCTGAAATTGATTTGTGTGAATCAACACAACTGAAAAAGTCTGCATCTGAGTATCTGATGAATTCAAAATTGTGAGTGTGTTTATATATAAGCATATAGTCTTTAGTTCCTTTGAGTTATCTCAATACCTTCTTCACATTCTTCCAATGGTCTATAACCATATCACTCTGACATCACCCCAACATTCCCACTACAAATGCAATTCCAAGCCTTGTGTAGACCTAAGCATACATTAAACTACTAACATCCAAAGTAGACAGGATGGATTTCATTTGTTCTCATTCAAAATAATTTGTAGGGCTTTGGTTCATGCTAAATTTATCACCCTTAACAATGGGTTCTATACTTGGTGCAGAGTCTTTCAAACAAAATCTCTCTAAGACTTTATTAATATAGGTTTCTTGAGACAATCCTATAACTCCTCTCAACCTATCCATATGAATCTTTAAGACAATTACATATGATGCATCGCCCATATCTTTCATGTAAAAACTTTTGGAGAGAAATTGTTTAACCTCATATAGAAAACCCTTATCCTTAGTGGTAAGTAAAATTTAATCTACATATAAAATAAGAAAACATATTTTAATCCCACTAAACTTTTGTTATATACATTGATCCATAATGTTTTCTTCAAAATTAAATGAAGTAATTACATCATGAAATCGTAAATACCACTGTCGGGATGCTTGTTTCAACCATAGATAGAACTTTTGAGCTTTCACACCAAATTCTCACCATTACTAGAGAGTAATCCTTTAGGTTGTTTCATGTAAACCTCCTCATCAAGATTACCATTCATAAAAGCAGTTTTCACATCCATTTGTTGTAATTCAAAAAGCATTTTTGTTTTATTTCTTCCTACACATCCTTCAATTATTATTATACCATGATGATATAATAACAAAATTTTCTTCCATATACTTATATATTGTTATGTTAACTTTATAACCTATATTCATCTCCAATTCTATCAAATGGGTTATGAAATCATCATATGTGCATACGGCGGACTACCGCCTCACGAACCGATGTCATTAGTTTTTTCATTAACACCTCTCAAGGAAAGAACTAATGATGGATTTATTGTTTATATATGATATTTATGACATTATTATTCTTTTTGAATTATTATCTCATACATAACTTCATGATTATCATTTTTTTTAATACGATATTGTCGCTCATGTGTACGGTGGACTACCGCCTCGCGAAGCAGTGTAATTCGTTCACACTTTACATAGAATGTAATAAGGATGTTTTTAATAAAAATATGTGATATATATGACATAAAAATTATTATTTAATTTTAATATATCATTTAACTTTATTTCTTTCAATACATCATGAAAATTGAAACAACATTCATGCATACATATGACTTATCATCTTCACGAATGGTGTATTTAATTTTCTATCTCTATATTTATAGATTAATATGAATACATATGTAATTAATATATATTATATTTATATTATGTTTAAAATTATTTATATTATTTAAACTTAATCAAATTAAGAGGACCAAAAAAATAACAAATCAAAACTTATATGAAAAACAATGTGGTTATTACCTGAAACGTAACATTAACATGGAATTGATAACAAATATGTAATAAAAGGTCATAAGAAAATAATATATGGTATTTTATATATAAATATTTTTATATAATAGATTTATAATAAACTTATATTTATTATACATGAGGTTTTAATGTGTACAATGAAAGTCAATACTTAAGGTAGGGGATTTCTGGTCTCTCTTTTATTTCTAGGAGACATATGTAAATTCACCACTCATTTATTTTTTGTAGAATATATATTTTCCCTTTGACATGTTATATAATTAATCTACTTATTTTAATTATATTTAAAGTTTCATTTAATTTTATTATTTATCTTGTCTTACAATTCAAAATATTACTTACGCAATAAGGGATTATTGTCTCTATTTTCCATGTTTGAGACATACATTATGTTGTGCACCTATATTCTTTCACGAGGTGTATATACATCTCCTTTTACATTTAATATCATGAATTCAATCATCCTAATGATATTTTAATTTTCATTTTATGTTATTCCTTTGTGGGTATTATGATTCAATGCTACCAAAGTTATAAAGATTTTATGTTACAATCTCATAATTTATCGATATTGTTTATGATTATGTTTCTAATGATAAAATTGTATGATCCATCTCTCAAGAAACTCGTTAATTTTCTTATCCTATGGTTATTCATGATATTTTCAAGTAATAGTACCATTTTTATTCTCTTTTTAACTAAAAAAAATTGATAAATTTTTTTTAATAAAATCCATCTTTATTTATCTCTTCGGTAGGAAATCTGTTTTCTTTAAAAACCATGTTTTCTAAAAATATTTTCAATAAATGTTTTATTATTATCCTATTATATTTAAAATAACTTTTCAACCATTTTTTTAATTTTTTAAATAGAATTTTTTAAAGTAATCTTTATTTTTTTTCAAACAATTCCAGTTTGACTTTTATCAAAAATGAAAAAGGAATATTTGTTTTTAACATGTATGTCATGAATAAAACATCATGTCATCATGACTCTTATTTTATTTGAAGCTTACGTTATACGTTTTCAAGGTTATTTTAAAATAAAATGATTTTTAAAATTTTTTATGTTTTAAAAAATGAAAGAGGAAAGGATATTTTCCTCAAGAAATGTTTTAAATTATTTTTGAATCTTCCATTATTAGTTTTTAAGGTTATTTTCAAATAAAAAGGTTTTCAAAATGTTTTATGTTTTAAAAAAATTATTTTTGAAGTGAAAAGGATATTTTTCTCAATAAATGTTTTAAATTATTTTTAAAAGATTCCTTTATAAATTTTCAATGTTATTTGAAAATAAAAGGATTTTGAAAATGTGTTATGTTTTAAAAAGTGATTTTTAATGAAAGTTTATTTCCCTTATAAAAAGTTCCAAGTGATATTTCAAAATCCTTCTCCATCTAATATTATATATTTTGATCTTACTCATTCTTTACTGGGGATATAATGCAAGGATACTATTCTTATTCTTTATCTGAATGGTTGGTGTTTATGACGATG
Organism: Viscum album; assembly: GCA_963277665.1. Classification (NCBI taxonomy): domain Eukaryota; kingdom Viridiplantae; phylum Streptophyta; class Magnoliopsida; order Santalales; family Viscaceae; genus Viscum; species Viscum album. Next base: position 183,014,144 of record OY728122.1, read on the forward strand.
TGATGTTTATAACAATCATTTCTATTCCACAGGTTATACCATGATAGAACTCTTGTGAAACCAGCTTCTTTTTATGATTTATGATATGATGAAATGATTAAATGATTATGAAATAAGTCTCTTTTACACATGTTATGATATGATGAAATTTTTCTGAAGACCATTTCATTTCATGGGTTATGATATGATGAATGTTTTATGATCTTGTGGCACACATGTGTATTATTTTCATTATGTGAAGGGTGGGACCTATATATTACTCCAATACATTGGGTAATAATAAATGTTATATTAGATAATAGGGTACATCGGTGGTTATTCCAAGCCTAAAAAATGGGGTACACGGGTGGTTATCCTAATCCTGAAAAGGAGGGTACATGGGTGGTTAGCCCAAGCCCAAAAAATAGAGTACATGGGTGGTTCTCCCAGGCCCGAAGAAGGTACACGGGTGGTTATCCCAAGACTAACATGTTATGAATATCTTTATGGGTATCCTTAAAATAAGATTTTCTATTCTTATGTGTTTTCCACAAGTCTATGTCTTACAATAATTTTATGCACTCATGGATCATGTTATTTGATTCCCTTATGATTCATGTCTTATGAACTACCAATCTTTATGAAATGACTTAAGATTATGATATTTGATATGCAGGGTATGGTTTTAAAATGTTATACTCATGTTCTCATACCATTATTCTCATGTTATAATTACATATCCCCCTTGTTTACCCTTACTAATCATCTAAGTTCACCATTTCTTAGGTTTTTCCCCTGGTTATAAAGAAAGGTTTTAAGTAGGGGTACTAAAGGGGAAGATATTAATGGGAGACATTGAAGATATTTAATGAATTAAGAAGATTTTGTTTCAAGTTTCCAAAGGTACTAAACTATTACATTCCTCGAGTGTGTGTTTGTGTAATGAATATTCTTCTTAAAAGATGTAATATCCATGTATAAGAATCCCAGGTCACTAGGTATCAAAGTAAAGGTTTGGTTAACCTTTGAAAACTAGGATGAGAAAACTTTAGTGAGATCCTTATGGATATTTATAAGGATATTTTTAAGGATATATCTATGTATAAGACTAAGTATGAGTCAATGTATAACAAAATGTATTGGAATTTTGGTTAAGTATAGTGTGGGTAGTTTCTAATAAATTACATCCATGTATGTATACTAAAAGTGGATGTGGATCAGGAAAAGAGGTGCCTAGGGGTAATAACTCAGATAAGGGTGTGTTAATATTAACTTTATTGACACCTGGTGTATGAAAAAGGGCCTTGGTGCATGACAACTTTCCTTACTGCACACTTGGTTTGACACTCCTGAGGTATATGCTTTGGGTATTTACAAACTCTTTACAATGCATACTGAAGGATTTAAATAGATAATTATTATGAATAACCTAGGATGAAACTAAGGTTTCATATATTGTAAATAAGGTGACATGATTTAGACATCCTATAAGTTATTTTCATGATTATTTGGTTTTCATCTATGATTAGTGTTGCTCACACTATGATTTTTTGTTTTAATCAATGGTAAGAACTATATGGGACTGGGTTAACATTGAATGTGATGGAACATTTTCTGATGGTAAGACAAATGGGATGATAATTGGAGTGAAGGATGATGTGATTATGCCTAATAAATTATCACATAACATGATTAAAAATGTACATATTAACCAACTCCCAGACTCACCAAATAAGAGAAGGATGGAGTTCACTAAGAGTTCGAGTAGTGGAGACCATGGATGAAAGAAGATTCAATTTCCTATATGTTGAGAATGTGTAAAGAATCACTCTAGGGAATGTCTAAGAGGTACGAGAAGATGTTTTGGGTGTGTAAAAGGACATAAAGTGAGTAATATAAAAGGAAAAATGAAAAGTTTGGTTTACTCAATGGATTTGAATAAAATAATCCCTAGGTATAGTTGATGGTTAAATGTTTCAAATGTGGAAAGTATGGGTATTATCAAAATTGATATCCTAAAGGGAAATCTCATGAGGAAAATCGTTAAGTTTGTATGAGTAATGGTTATATTGTTGATGATGAAGAGACTAATATTGATATATTAAAGGAAGAAGTTTTAATGAATAAGATAAAGAATCCAGGTGAATGGTGTATAAAGAAAGTGGAATGATTGATGTATTTATGTATTGGGATTAAAAGAATTATATTTTTTTATCAGTGGTATTTTGGTTATTATAATCATGAAACATCAATGGGTTGTTCTGTAATAGTTTTGAATTAAGGAGTTTCAAGAATATGTTAAATGGTACTGATGGACTACAAAATTTATTTAATGTAAAGTTAATTTTTTGATTAAGGGAAGATAGCCCTTAATATGTTCTTGGCTTTGAGAAGATAGTGTTTCATTTAGATAAAGTGATTATTGGTATAGATAAAGTAAATTAGATAGTATTTATCACCTCAAAACTAATAAAGGATTTGTTGACAATGTGGTTTATGATATCATTGATGGAGTTTACAATATTATTGGATATTTGGAATATGTTACATAATCTATGGTTTGATTAAAATAATGATGAATCATGCATGTTTTAATTGAGGTTTTATGTTAATTATTGTTATTACCAATATTCAAGAGAATATATGATTAAGGTATTCACATATTTCACATGTGACTAATAAGATATGCTTAATGATGTTTGGATGATTAATGTTAAGCTGATTTTTGAGAAAATTAGTGACCCTATTCATAAATTTTGAATTTTGGAAGTTCCATAAGGTTAACCATTTATGGAGTGGATTATGTTGAACATTGGATAAAATTAATAGATTGATGTATTACTTCACCATATGAATATTTATCTATATTATATAACCAATGTTAAATTTTTTAACTAAAGATATATGGAATGACTTTTCATTCTATTTATGGATCTTATGATCTATTAGTGCTTCAAGAAAAAAATCACCTTTATTTTTTGGAGTAAAAGATGATGTGGAAATTGATCAAGGCATAACCAATGGAAGATATTGTTCTTATTAAATGGAATGAAATCAAATAAGTATATCTTCTCTTGAAATTTATTCAACTTTAGGGAAAATATCTTGAAATAAAATTTTGTCTTTTTATCATCATTTTTTATGATATAAATGACATTTTTTGAACCACTTTGGTTTATGGATTTTTTGGTAATTAACTTTATCTTGACCATGTTCTTTATTACTCTGCATCAGTATTTAGGTGTTAGTTTTCTCTTCTATGTCTATGTTTTCACTTTCCACTTATGTTATCCTATTTAGAAACCTAATATATGTTATTCCAGATGACCTTTAAAAATTCCTTTCTCTTTTTTAAGAGGAAGTTTTATTAATCATTTTTATGATGTGGGTCTCTCTGAAGGAATTTTCAAATGCTAAACCAATGATTATCGAGACGAATTTTAAGGGTGAAATTCATTTTAAGGGGGGTAGAATGTAACACCGTAAGATTTTGTGAAATATTTTTTTTCAACAAAATTTAATCTTTTAAATATTTTTCATTACACACAAAACTAATTTTATATTAAATTACATTAAATACTGATTATATCTTGTGTTATATGAAACACCAAGTTTATCTAGTGGTACACGCAATAATGATAGCGTACATGACACACAACACTGAGCTTCAGCGAACTGGGAAATAGTATTATTTTAAATATGACCATTATAACATATCTGTTAAATATGTGAGTATGAATAGTATAAACTACTTTATAAAATTTACATATAAATTTCCTACTAAATATAAATTTATTTATAAATTCTTAGTAAATAATTAATCAATTTTTAGTAAAGTAATTATATTCTTCAAAAATATTTTTTCCCCAAAAAGGATTTTCATTTCTTTTTATAAGAAAATATTATAAGTTATTTATAGATATTATGAAAATTTTATTTGATAAAATTTAATCCATTTTTTAAATCACTATAACAAAATTAACTTACGGTTAAATTTTGGTATTTTTTGAAAAAGGGTGATTTTTCAGTGAATAGTGAAAATTACTAATTTTTGAAAAACTATATCATTTTTTTAATAAATTAAGTAATTTAAATTCCCCATTATATTTTAAATTAACATAAGTATTATTTAGATATATTTAATCCACTTAATTACTTTTTAATCAACTTTATATTCGATTTTATTATAAGTTCATTTTTTGGGTTTAAAACGGTGTTTTTTCTAAAACAGTTTTCAAGTGCATAATGTTTCTCCATTTTAATTAATTAAAATAATACCAAATGTGGAATGTATTAAATTAAATTTATATATTATATATAAATAAATTCTAATTTATATTCATAAAAATATTATTATTATACATAGAGTTAATATAAATCATTTTAGCTTGAAAAAAATACACTTCTCAAAAACCCGCTTTTTCATCACATCTGTGGGTTTTGTTTTAAATTTAATTTTTTCCACTTTTAGAAAATGTATTTAAAAAAAATCATAATATCAAAATTATCTTAGGGTGAAGTTTTGAGAATTTTTTGAAAAGATTAATTTTTTGATGAATTATTAAAAATAATGAATTTAAATTGAAAAATGTATTCTCTTTTAAATTATTTATAAATTTAAATATACTTTAAATTGGTTTTAAAGTAAAATTAATTCAATTATATAACTATTAATATAATTTATTTCATCTGAATCAATTTCATATTGAATTTGGATATAAAAACTTTGTAAACTTTTGAACATTCTCTCTTTCAAAACCCACTTTTCATCACACCTACAAGATTAATTTAAAATAAAATTTTTTCACTTATGTAAATGGAATTTAGAAATATTGATTCCATATTTTTAATTATAATAATTTATATTATCTAATAAGTTAAACTTAATTTTTGACCAAAATGGATAGTGAAAACAGTAAAAATTAATTATCACTATTAAGGTAAAAATGGTTTTACCGGGGGTTAAACTAAAAATATAAAGGTCAAAAATGACTCAAAACTTGTCCAAAACACATTTTATGGTCATATTTATAACTTATACCTTTTATTATCAAGAATATTCTATTATTGGATCCTTTTTACATCAAAAAAATGTGGGTGTAATTCTTTCTTTCAAAAAATTACAAGTGTACCACTTACCTAACTTATAAAAGGCCACCCCTTATCATCTTCTATTAACACATTAAAACCCCTTTGGTTTCTTCAAATCCCTAAAAAATAAATTACAAAATTCTCTCATCTCATTTAGAAGCCTTACTTTGTAAATAAATCCAACCTAGGAATGCTTTTGGTGCAAACCTAAGGAGGGTACCCAAAGAAGAGGTAACATTCATCAACGAGAGTTTTTGTTTAATTTATTACTAAAACTCTTTAAATTATTATTATTATAACATGATTATATAATAAAAAAATTATCTTAAATATAATTATATTTTTTTATATTAAGTTCGTGACCTTTAACCATCTCCACTTCCATCAAATGGGTTATGAAATCATCATTTGTGTGTATGATGGACTACCGCCTCGTGGACTGATATCATTCGTTTTTCCATTACCACCTCTCAAGGATAGAAATCATAATAGAATTATTTTTTACATATTATATTTATGATATTATTATGATTTTTTAATTATTATATCATACATACCTTCATGCTTTCCATTGTTTGGGAATACGATAATGTCACTCTTGTGAACGGCGGACTACCACCTCGCGAAGTAATATAATTAATTCATGCTTTATAGGAAAGGTGATAAGGATGGTTTTAATTAAAATATGTGATATATATGACATAAAAATTATTATGGGATGATAATATATCAATCACCTTTCTTTCTTTCAATACATTTTGAAAATAGAAATAGTTTTCATGCATACGTATAACCTACCATCTCCATGAACGGTGTATTTAATTTTCTATATATATATTTTATAGATTAATATGAATAAATATATACTGAATATATATTATATTTATATAATTTTTAACATTATAGTGATTATAACGAACCATCTTGGGTATCCTGGTAACCCAATAACTGAGCTAGCACAGACATAGCTCAAAGGGCATTCCTGATCCCCACAGGTCGACGACTAGCACCTGGAATCATACAAAATGAAAGTGGGAATGATTTTTACACAAACATTGAAAAAGTAAATGAAAAAAGATAGTATACATACAAATAAACTCCACAGGTATATATAACTAGAATTCAAACAGGCATAACAACCAAAATTACTACAATCAAGCACCAGAACATAGAAAAAACTACTCAAGTCCTAAAGGATGCAACTCACCAAGTCCACATATCAACATCTAGAACCACATCCATGTGGTGATTTACCCCTGATCGAACCTGGAAGGAGATAATCTACAAACACCCAAAGGCACGGGTAGGTTGTGAGCTCAAAATCTCATTAGGTTCTCACCAAGGACTCCATAAGTGATGCCAATATTAAATTAACCAAAGAAAAAACTTTCAATTTAAAACAAATAGATTTAGTATTTCAAAATAATAATTAAAATAATTCATGATTTACACTTCAAAAGATGGAAATATTCTATGCAAAGGATTTACTTTTCAATAGATGGAATATTTTTAAAACAATGGAAATTTTCATAAATGGATTAAATAAACACTTTAATATAAAATGGTTTATATAAATTATAAGGCATGTAAAACAGTTTACAACAATGGCATATATTCATTTGAAATAAAAACAAGTGAGAAACATGGTCAAATTCCTAAGAAGGTATGATAGTTCTAGGTTATAGGGACTCCACACTCAAGGGGACATGAAAATATGTACATACATCCCTTTGAACTTAGCCAAAATAGGACTCATCATCATCGCCTAAGGGATGTGACGTGTTGCATTTATGTTTTGGAATGTTGTAAAGCGTAAAGTGTCATCCAAATAACTCACTAACTACCTAAGGCTTTCATATTATCTAGTAAAAAACAATTATGGGAAATTTATTTCAAGAAACCTTAATATAAAATTAATCCCATTATCCATTGTAAATATGCTAATTTCCATTTAAAAACTATAACATAGGTTTTTAATCAAAAACATTCTTTTTCCAAGATAGGACCCAAAGGTTCCTATCAAAACCATTTTAATCCATTTTCACAATATAATAATTTGAAATCATTTCAAAATTAAATTTCACAATCCACTTTCAAAAATTAAATTCTAAATGTTAATTTTTTACAAGATCCCATCAATTTCACAATAAATCCCCAATTCAGTGGAATTGGGGTTTTCACAATTTTCCATCAAATCCATTTCCACAATTAAATTCAAAATTTTAATTTAAAAAATTTACATCAAATATATAGTTTAAAATAAACAATTTAAATTCCAAAAAATTTCATAAACACTCCCCAATTCAATGGAATTGGGGATTTTCCAATTTCATGCCAAAAACCCATTTTAAAACCCCAATTCAATAGAATTGGTTTTTTCCAACAAATAAATTGAATTCCATTTAATTTTAAATTAATAAATTTCATTTAATTCAAATAATTTAAATTTAATAAATAAATCTAGGGTTAACATAAATTAGGCATCGTAACGGAACCACCTACCATTCTCATAGAAACACAAATCCCGCAACAGAACCCACCAAAAAGAATGAAGGCACAGAAGATCTAGGAACTAAACCTAGAGAAAAGATTCAATAACATGGGGATTAGATCCATCAGTCCCTATATGATCTATCAAACCCCAAGTAGATAAATATAAAGAGATGAAGAGACAGGAATAACACTTACCTAAAAAGTCACACTGCAACTACAACAATGATTAATCATTGATCGAGATGACTCAGAAGGGTTTGAGGGCTCCAAAAACTCCTGGGAATAGATATTGGGTTGAGAAAAATAAAAAATGAAAAGTAGAAATATTAATTTGAGCAGAGCATCCTGTTTAAAAACAACAGTCAGGACTTTATATGACATGTAACCCAATTAAATGTTGTGTACCTAAAATCACTAAAAACTCGTTGCTTTTTGTTAAAAATGGATTTATTATTATTTTTGAACTTACACATCTTGTAAGCACATTACATGATGTGTAAATCCCCAGAAAGTTATAGAACCAATAGTTTTTATGCTGAGAAACCAAAAAATCTCTAACTTCGCCATTATAGGTATCCTCTCAATTCCTTCCCGATCCTATAATGATATAAAAAAGGAAAACCATGAAAAGTTTTAAAACATACCTATCATAATAGTAATGGGATGTTACAAACTCTCCAATATAAAAAAAAATTGTCCTATGAAAGCCTATCAAGAAGCTTCCATATCAAAAAGGTGAGTCAAATGCTCTCTCATCAGTGCCTCGCACTCCCATGTCTTGTGAGAATCAAAACTGTGCTTCCATAGCACATGAACCAAAGGTATATCCATTATATGAAGTGCCATGGTTTCAGAATAAACTATCATAAATGATTTTTCATTCATTAATAAATTAGGTTCAACTTCAAGATCATTCCAACTCAGAACATGAGATGGATCAGATAAATACTTCTGAAGTTGAGATACATGGAACACGTTATGTATCTTTGTTATTTACAGAGGAAGTGATAAAGGGTAAGTAATTTTTTGCACCTTCTCAACAACCAAAAAAGGTCCCACAAAATGAAGAGCATATTTCTCTTTCCTCCCAAATTGTTGATGACCCAACCGAGATCAAACCTTCAAGAACGCCCGGTTACCAACTGATAACTCCAAAGGTATGCAACGAAGATTATCATAAGACTCATATCAGCTCTGTGCCTTCAAAATTCTTTGACAAATCAACTAAATCTTTTATGTTTTCTTTTAGACCAAACTTGGTCCAACCAAGGAACTGTCACCAATCTCTGACCAACATAATAGAGATTTACAAGGATGGCTATACTAGGCCTCAAAAGAATTCATTCTAATCCTGAAATAGTAAATGTTGTTATAAGAAAACTCAACTATCCCCAATTGATCATCCTAAGCCCCACAAAAGTATAAAACACAAGTTCAAATCATATCCTCAAGAATCGATTTAGCTCTTTCTATCTGGCCATCCGACTATGGATGGTATGTTGTACTCAAATGGATGTGAGATCCCAGTGCCTCCTAAAGGACTCTCCAAAAGTGAGAAGTGAATTGAGGATCCCTATCAGAAAATATATCACAATGAACTCCATGAAAATGAAAAAATATCTTTCACATAAAGATTTCCCAACTCCTTAAATTTGGTTATATCACAAATGGGTATAAAGTGTTCCGATTTAGTTATCCTTCCAATCACAATCCATTTCACATTATTATTTCTCTGGGTACATAGAAACCCAACCAAAAAGTCCATAGAGATCTCATATCACTTCCAAGTAGATAATGGAAGTGACTAAAGAAACCCCAAAGGTTTTTAGTTCTCGGCCTTAACCTATGGAACGTATAACAATGAGAAACAAATTCATCAATGACTCGTCTCATACCTGGCCACTAGAAATACAACCGAATGTCATAGAACATCTTCCAGGATCCTAGGTACATGGCCCACTAGGAACTATAGAAATCCCCATTACATATTTCCTTGCCAAATATGGTACCACAAAATAGTTTCAAAATCATAGAATCCCCTCTTTGGAGAATGTCCAATCAAGCACAGTCTCCCAACCATTAAGATTCTCTAATACTATGGAACTCATCTTCAAGTTGTTATGCCTAAAGAATCAATTTGAGAAGAGTGGATATCAATTGAACACTATCCAAGGAAACTGAATCCCCTAATTCCCAAACTCCAATATGAAACTATGAAAAGAGATCCATCAAGTTATACTCTTCTAAAGATTCTTTCACTACCTAGGTTAGAAGTTTCCTGCTCAAAGCATCTACAATGAAATTCCCTTTCCTCAGGGTATAGGCAATATCAAAATCAAAAGACTATAGGTATTCCACCCAACACCTTTGGTGGAGATTCAAATCTTTTTTAGAGAAGATATAACTCAATATCTTGTGTTATGAATACATGGTAAACCTTTCTCTGTAAATTTGATCCCACTAACTATTAATCATGAGCATCACACCTACAATTTTGAGGTCATGGGTTGGATAATTCTTCTTGTGTGACCTAAGCTGATGAGATCCATAAGCAACGAAATGATCACCCTGCATGAGGAAGCTACCTAATCCTAAACCCAATGAATCACAAAAGACCACATAGCCCCACCCGGCCTTTGGAAGAGTCAACACTGGTGTAGTATTCAACATACATTTCAACTTAACAAAAGAATTATAACATTTCTCATTTGAATAAAAATTTAATCCCTTATGAGTTAGTGCAATCATTAGAAAATCCAAACTCAAGAATTCCTTCATGAACCATCAATAATATTCAGCTAATCCCAAGAAAATCTAAATCTTTAATACTTTTCATGGTTCCTCCCAAGTCATAATAGCCTTCACCTTATCAGGATCAACTGATATTCCTTGTTTTGACACCATGTGTCCCAAGAACTTCACTTCTTAAATCCAGAAATCACATTTTGAAAGCTTAGAATAAAGTCGGTGATTTATCAGAAAACATGTAAGTGTTCTCATATGATCCACATGATCCTCATCAGACTTATAGTAAATGAGGATTTCATCTATAAAGACCACCATGAAGGGGTTGCGGTACTCATGGAAAATTCTATTCATCAAATCCATAAAAACTGCAATAGCATTGGTTAAACCAAAGGGCATGAAAAGGTAGTTGTAATGTCCATACCTTCTATAAAAGGAATTTTGATGAATTAAAGATTATTTTATCCTCAAATAGTGGTATCTAGAAAAAATATCAATCTTCTAGAACCACTTCTACCCTTTCAACTGATCAAAAATATCATCAATCTATGGTAATGGATATTTTTTCTTTACTGTAACTTGATTGAGCTTTTAGTAATCAATGCATAGGATAATTGAACCATCATACTTATTAGAAAAGAGAATCAGTGCTACCCAAGGTGACATGCTTCTGCGTATTAATAATTTCAAAAAAAGATCTTCCAATTAGTACTTTAGCTCTTTCATTTTAGTCGGTGCCATATAGTAAGAGGGAATAGAAACTAGTTGATTACCATGCATTAAGTCAATGGAAAACTCTACTTCCCTTGCCAGTGAAAAACCATAGAAGTCAGAAGGAAACATGTCGGGAAAATCAAAGAAAATTAGAGGGAGATCAAAACTCAAAGATTCTTTCTCCAAATTAAAGGAAAACACATATATCACTTTCCCCAACTCTAGATAAGAAGGTCCAGCTCTACTCGACCATGGGTCCCATTCTCCTTAGATGATTCGGTAGACCCCATCAGGCACTGAAAAGTAGAACCATCAAAGATAACAATCAATCTGAGATTTATTGGAAATGATCCAATCCATACTAAAAATGATTTCAATCATTTTCATGTTGAGAACCAAAAAACTATGAGTAATCTCAACATCAGATTGAGAGAAATCACAAGTGGGGCTAAGGAGGCCCTTCTCTCTCTTCTTACTGAGGGTTGTATTAATGTCCATTGCATAGGATAAAAAATACATAGGAAGATTAATCATATTAACAATACGGGTTGAAATAAATGAATGAGATGAACCAGTATAAAATATAGTAGTCACTAATTATGATGTTATAGTAATGGTACCTCTCACAGTCACTGGACCCATATTTGATTCCTATGGAGACTCTTCCACTACATGAAGAATCTTAATTCCAGATGTTTGTAGCTTAAACCCTTTTTCACATGAAACATATAATCTCACCATAGTTTTAAAAGGATTTTATGATCCTTTTCCACTGCACTGAGTGTAATAAACATGGAAGAATCGTTGTAAGTGACCCGAGCATCCATAGGAGGCACAGTTCTTGGGTGCCTCAGTGCAAAGCCTCTTTGAATTCCCTGGATTTCCACACTAGTAAAAAACCAAAGGAACTCTACCAGGAACTATATGAGTCTTATAAAAACCTTGCTATCAAGAACCATCATTATAATCATCATGATTCCTCTTTCCCTTAGAGGAATACATAATGCCACTGGGAGAAAAAGAAACTCCAAATAACCCTGACTTACCAGCCAGGTCCATTTTGACCATCATTGCTCCATCCAGTATATCATCATAAGAAGGAATCTTCAGCAAGAAAACCTGAGAATGATTATCTTATCATAGTCCCAACTCAAACCATCGAGCCATTATCTTATCATTTTATACTATCTCAAGTGAAAATTTCACAAGATCAGTAAAACGGTTTGAATAGTCTGTCATGGTCCTATCAGCCTACTCAAGTTTGAAAAACTCAGTGCCCTTGGCTAACAGCACCGAATCTGGATAAAACTAGTTGGTGAAAAGAAAATTGAATTCTTTCCACTCTAATACCTCATGTTTATTCTTCACCTACATTATTTCCCAACATCTCCTACTCGGTTTTTCCATCATGAAGGTGGAATATTTCACTTTGATTTCATTGGGTGTCTCTAAGAACCCAAACAATGATCCATTCTACTAAACCACTCCTTGGCCTCTTGAGGATAATTTGAGATTTTTAACAACAATAGATTTTAGTGAAGGAACTATTGAGAAAAAATCTTAAGAACTTCCCTATTAGGTTCCACAGTTGGAGCCTAAATGGGAACTAGAGGCAGTGCCTGTCCTAGGGCTTGGATAGTGTGCACAATCCCCTCAACCATATTTAGGTCCATGAGAGGATTTCATCACTGAGGTTCAGAAGTAGCTTCATCCTGGATTTGATTCACACATCTTCTTAGAGTCATGATTCTACACAACATTAGTAGATAATAAGGAATACATTAGATAAACACTCAAACATAGCAATAGGAAAATTAATCCCAATAGATAGAAAAAACCAGATTTGTATTTCAACATACCCAAATCAAAAGAAGGGAGAAGACTAGAACTAATCCTCAATATGTCTTTTCATAACTATACCTAGTGACTTAAGGTTCATTGAGGTGATATATGGCTAGGAACTCAATCACAACTACCTCCTAAGTCCTAACAAGATTACAAAAATGCATACTGAATTCAAGAAAAGAATCTCAACCTGAACCTTCCTCTGATGCCACTTTTTCATAAACCATCCCAGCTACCCTGGTAACTTGTAACTGATCCAGCCTTAACATAGCCTGAAGGGAATTCCTAGTCCCCACAGGTCAGTAACTAGTACCTGACATCATTCAAAATGAAAGTGGGAAGTATTTTTCCATAAAAAAATACTAAAGTAAAAGAAACAAGACAGTATGCATATAAAGAAACTCCACAGGGGGATATATACCAGAATTTATACATGAATAACAAACCAAATTACCACAACCAATTACTAGAAAACAAAAAAACGCCAAAGTCCCAAAGGACACAACTCACCAAGTCCACATATAAACAGTTATAACCACCTCTAAGTGGTGTTTTACCCTTGCTCAAACCTAGAAGGGGATAATCTATAAACACCTGAAAGCACAGGTAAGGTGTGAGATAAAAATCCCAATAGGGTCTCACCAAGGATTCCATAAAAGATTCCAGTATTAAATTAACCAAATAAAGTGATTTAAATTTAAAACAAATAGGTTTGGTATTTCAAAATCATAATTAAAACAATTCATTTTTTACACTTAAAAATATGGAAAATTATAAGAAAATGATTTACTTTTCAAGAGATGGAATATTTCTAAAACAATGGCACTTCTCACAAATGGCTTAAATAAACACTTTTCTATAAAATATTTTATATAAATCATAATTCATGTAAAAAAATTTACAACAATGGAATATATTCATTTGAAATAAAAACAAGCGAGCAACATGGTCATATGCCTAAGAAGGTATGATAGTTCTAGGATATAGGTACTCCAAACTCAAGGTGACATGGAAATATGTGTATAAATAGCTTTGAACTTAGGCCAAAGAGGACTCATCACCATCGCTTAAGGGATGTGACATGCTTCATTTATGTTTTGGAAAATTTTTAAGCGTAAAGAGTCGTCCTAATAACTCACTAACTACCTAAGGTTTTCATGTTCTCTAGTATAAAACAATGATGGTAAATTTATTTCAAGCATCCTAATAATACAATTAATCCCATTATCCATTTCAAATATACCAATTTTCATTTAAAAACAACAACAAGGGTTTTTAATAAAAAAATATGCATTTTTTCAAGATAGAACCCAAATGTTCCTATCAAAACCATTTTAAGCCATTTTCACAATATAATAATTTGAAATAAATTCACAATTCAATTTCATAATCCAATTTTAAAAATTAAATTCAACAATTTAATTTTTTACATGAATCCATCAATTTTACAATAAACCCCCAATTCAATGGAATTGGGGATTTTCACAATTTTCCATAAAATCCTTTTCCAAAATTAAATTTAAAATTTTAATTGAAACAATTTAAATTTCATAAATTTCCATAAACATGCCCCAATTCAATGGAATTGGAGGCTTTCCAATTTCATGCTAAAAATCTATTTTAAAACCCCAATTAAATGGAATTAGGTTTTTCCAAAAAAACAATTGAAATCCGTTTAATTTAAAATCAAGAAATTTCATTTAATATAAATAATTTAAATTAAATAAAGAAATTTAGGGTTAACATAAATTAGGAATCATAATAGAACCACCTACCTTTCTTATGGAAACACAAAGCCCGCAACAGAACCTGCCAACAAGAAAGAAGGTGCAAAAGATCTAGGAACTCAACCTAGAGACAAGATTCAACAACATGGGGCTTAGATCCATAATTCCTGAGATGATTTATCAAACCCCAAGTAGAGAAAGAGAAAGATATGAAGAGATAGGGATAATTCTTACTCATAAATTTACACCACAACTGCAATAATGATCAATCACTGATCGAGATGACTCAGAAGGGTTTGAGGGATCTAAAAATGCTTGGGAATGTCTCTTGGGTCAAGAGAAATGAAAATCAAAAATGATAAATATCCATTTGAGTTGAGTATCCTATTTAAAAACAATAGTCAGGACTTTACATGATGTGTAACCCAATTACATTTCGTTTAATTGAAAATTCCCAAAATCACCAAAAAAACGTATGGTTTTGTTAAAAATGGATTTATTATTATTTTATAACTTACACATTGTGTAACTACATTACATGGTGTGTAAATCCCTAGAATGTTATAGAACCAACAGGTTTTATGATGAGAAACCAATAAATATATGACTTCACCATTATAGATATCCTCATGATTCCTTCTTGGCCCTACCCAGATAAAGAAAAAGGAAACCATGACAATGTTAAAACATACTTTTTAGAAGAGTAATGGAATGTTACAACCTCCCCACTATAAAAACTTTTTTCCCCAAAAATATTTTCAAGAAGCTTACATATTGAAAAGGTGAGGCCACTTCTCTATCCTCAGTGCCTCAAAAACCCATGTCTCATGAGAATCAGAACCATAATTCCAAATCATAGAGACTGAAGGTATCACTCTCCCATGAGGTACCATGGTTTCAGAATCAACTATCATGGCTGGTCGTTCATTTATGGATAAATTAGGTTCAACTTCAAGATCATGCTAGCTCAGAACATGAGATGGATCGGATAGATACTTATGAAGATGAGATACATGTAACACATTATGTATTGAAGTCATCTTTATAGGAAGTTATAAATGGTAAGAAACTTTTACCACCTTCTCAACAACCTCAAAAGGTCCCACAAAACAAGGATCAAGTTTACATTGCCTCCCAAGCTGTCAATAACCCAACCAAGGTGAAACCTACAAGAACACATGGTTACCAACTGAGAACTCCAAATATCTATAATGATAATTATTATAATACTTATAGTATCTCTATGGCTTTAATATTCTTTGATTAATCAACTAAATATTTGTTTTTGTCTCTTAGACCAAACTTGGTCCAACAAAGGAACTTTTAACAATATCTGACCAACATAATAGATATTTATAGGGATTGCCATATAAGGCCTCAAAAGGATCCATTCTGATCATGAACTGGTAACTGTTGTTATAAAAACACTCAACCAGCCCCAAATGATCATCTTAAGCCCCACCAAAGTCGAGAACACAAGCATGAAGCATATCCTTAAGAATATGTATATCTCCTTCTGTCTGGACATCCAACTGCAGATGGTGTGTTGTACTCAAATGAAAGTAAGATCCCAATTCCTCCTAAAGGTCACTACAAAAGAAATAATTGAACCAAGGAACCCTATAAAAAACTATAGCATAAGGAACTCAATGAAAATAAACAATCTCTTTCACATAGATATTTACCAACTCCTCAACTTTTTTATATCACAAATGGGTATAAAGTGTGTCAATTTAGTCAAAATTCCAATCACAACCCATATCACATTATTCTTTCTCTGGTTACACACCAACCTAACCAAAAATTCCATAGAGATCTCATACCACTTCCAAGTAGGGACTAGAAGTGGATGAATCAAACCTGGAGGTTTTTGGTTCTCAACCTTAACCTGTTGGCACCTATAAAAATAAGAAACAAACTTAGAAATTCCCCATCTCATACCTAGACACCAGAACTACCACCACATTTCATAGAACATCTTCATGGGTCCTGGGTACACTTCCCACTGGAAACTATGGAAATACCCCATTACATATTTCCTTACATAAGATGGTACCACAAAATCGTTTTGAAATCATAGAATTCCCTGTTTGGAGAATAACCAATCAAGCACGGTCTCCCCACCATTAAGAGAGTCTATAATGCTACGAAACTCATCCCAAGTTTTTATGCCTGAAGAATCAATTCAAGAAGAGAGGATGTCAACTGAACACTATCCAAGGAAACCTCAACCCTTGATTCCCGAACTCCAATATGAAACTATAAAAAGAGATCCATTAAGTTCTACTCTTTTGAAGATTCTTTCACTACCTAGGTTAGAATTTTCTTTCTCAAAGTATCTGCAACAAAATTCCCTTTCCTTGGGGTATAGGCGATGTCAAAATTGAAAGACTAAAGTTATTCCACCCAACGCCTCTAGTAGAGATTCAAATATTTTTGAGAGAATATATAACTCAATTTCTTGTGGTCTGAATACATGGTAATACTTTCTCTATAAAGGTGATGTTACTAAATCTTAAGTGCATGCATCAAAGACACAAAGTTTAAGGTCATGGGTTGGATAACTCTTTTCATGTGGCTTAAGCTGATGAGATCCATAAGAAATTACATGATCTCCCTGCATGATGACGTAGTCCAACCCTAAACCTGATGCATCACAAAAGACCACATAGACCAACCCAGCCTCTAGAAGATTCAAAACTGGCATAGTATTCAAATGATTTTTTAGCTAAATAAAATAATTCTGACATTTCTCATTCCAAGAAAACTTTACTCCCTTTTGATTTAGTCCAGTCACCAGAGAAGCTAACTTCGAGAAGTCCTTCACAAACTAGCGATAATATCTATCTAAACCCAAGAAGCTCTTAATATTTAATACATTTAATGGTTTCTCCCAAGTTATAATAGACTTCTCCTTCTCATTATCAATTGATATTCCTTGTTCCAACACCATGTGTCCCAAGAACTTCACTTCCTAAATCTAAAAAACACATTTTGAAATCTTGGAATAAATTTAGTGGCTTCTTAGCAAACACCAAACTATTCTCAAATGATACACATGATCCTCCTCAAACTTAGAATAAATGAGGATATCATCCACAAAGACCACCAATAAGGTATCAAGGTACTCATGGAAAATATTATTCATCAAAGATATGAAAATTTTAAGAACATTAGTTAATCCAAAGGGAATGAAAAGGTACTCATAATGTTTTTACCTGCTCTGAAAGGTAGTTTTTTGAATGTCAGATTATTTTATCCTCAATTGATGGTATCCAGAATGAAGATAAATATTTAATAACAACTTTTCCCCTTTAAAATCATCAAATGTATCATCAATCTATTGTAATGGATATTTTTTCTTTAGCGTAACTTGATTGAGCTTTCGATAATCAACGTATAGGTGAAGTGAGCCGTCAGTCTTCTTAGCAAAGAGAATAGGTGTTTCCTAAGGTGTCATTCTTGGGCGTATGATTCCTTTCTCAAAAAGATATTCCAATTGGTACTTCAAATCTTTCATTTCAACTAGTTCCATATGGTAAGAGGGAATAGAAACTGGTTGAGAATTGGGCATTAAGTTAATAAAAAACTCTACCTCCCTTACTAGTGGAAAACCATAGAAGTAAAAAGGAAACACATTGGGAAACTCAATGAAAACTGGAGGTAGATAACCACTCAAATATTCTTTCTCTAGATCAAGTTCAAACACAAATATCACTTTCCCCAACTCTAGATAAGAAGGTTTGACTCTGCTCGACCATGGGTCCCATTCTCCTTAAAAGATTCAGAGACTCCATCAGGTAATGTAAAGGATATTCATTGATGATAATAATCAATCTGGTATTTATTATAAATGATCCAATCCATCCCAAAAATGAGGTCAAGTAGTTTCATGTTGAGAAATAAAAAACTACAAGTAAGCTCGACATCAGATGGAGAGAAATCACAAGCAGGTCTACAGAGACCCTACTCTCTCTTCATACCAAGGGGTGTAGTGATATTCAATGCACAAGATAAAATATACTTAATAATATTAATCATGTTAACAACACTGATTGAAATAAATGAATGAGATTCACCAATATAAAATATAGTAGTCAATAATGATTAAGCTATAGTAATGGTACCTCTCACAGTCACCGGACCCATATCCACTTCCTCTGGAGACTCTTATACTGTGTGAAGAAGATTCATTCCAGATACTAGTGGCTTAAAACCTTTTTCTCATGAATCATATAAGTGTGCCACCGTTTTAGAAGGTGTTGATGATCCCATGCCACTATGAGGAGTGGAATAAACCTATAAGAATCACTATAAGTGAACTGAGAATCCGTAGAAGCCACAGTCCTTGGGTGCCTCAGTGAAAACACTCTTCGAATTCCCTGGATTTCCAAACTAGTAACAAACCAAAATACCTCTTCCGAGAACTGTAGGAGGTTTAGAAAAACCCTATTATCGAGAACCACCATGAGAATCATCACGCTTCCACATTCCCTTAGAGTAATGCATACTTCCACTAGGAAAAAAAGAAACTCCTGATAACCCGGACTTACCAACTAGGTCCATTTTGACTGTCAGTACTCTATCCAGCATATCAGTATAATAAAGAATATTCAGCAAGTAATACTAAGAAAAAATATCTGATTGTATTCCCAAACAAAACCATCAAGCCTTTATATTCTCATTTGATACTATCTCAGGTGCAAACTGCACAAGCTCAGTGAAATTGTTTGCATAGTCTGTCATGGTCCTGTCAGCCTACTCAAGTTTGAAAATATCAATGGCCTTGGATAATATCATTGAATCTAGATATAAATGGTTAGTGAAAAGAACTTTTAATTTTTTCCACTCTAAGACCCCATGTTTCTTTGTCATCACCACCCTTCCCCACCATCTCCTACTCAATCCTTCCAGTATGAATGTGGTATACTTCACCTTGGTTTCGTCAAGTGTATCCAAGAACCCAAACAAATGATCCATTATACTCAACCACTCCTCAGACTCTTGAGGATAATTTGAGAATTTTAATGGTACTAGATTATGGAAAAGTAAATCTTGTGAAAAAATCTTGAGAATGTACCTCTGAGGTTCCACAGCTGGATCTTGAATAAGAACTAGAGGTGGTTCTTGTCCCAAGGCTTGAAAAGTCCTCAAAATCACCTCAACTAGATTAGATTCCATGATAGGATTCTCTCACTAAGATTTAGCATAATCTTCCTCCTAGATCTGATTCACACGTCTTCTTGGAGGAATGATGCTACAAAACATCGGCAGACAACAAGGAAGACATTAGATTAACACTCAAACAGAGCAACAAGGAAATTAATCCCAACAGATAAACCAACAAGATTTGGATTTCAATATACCCAAATCAAAAGTGGGTAAATTTCTAGAACTAATCATCAATACATCTTTCCCTAACTACTCATGTTGAATTAATGTTCATTGCGGTGATAACAGGCTATGAACTCAATCGCAACTACCAACTAAGTCCCAACAAGATCACACAAATGCATACTAACTTCAAGATAATAAGCTCAACTTGAACCAACCTCTAATACAACTTTTTCATGAACCATCCCAGGTACCCTGGTAACCCGATAACTGATCTGGACCTGACATATCCTAAAGGGAATTCTTGATACCCATGGGTCTGAAACTTGCACCTAGCATCATACAAAATGAAATTGGGAATGATTCTGCTAAAAAATTAAAAGTAAAAGAAAGAAGACAGTATGCATACAAATAAACTCCACAGGGAGATATGTACTAGAAGTCAAAAAGGCATAACAACCCAAAGTACTACAACCAAGTACCAGAAAATAGAAAAAACCACCCAAGTCCCAAAGGACGCAACTCACCAAGTTCACGAATCAACAGCTAGAACCACCTCCAAGTGGTACTTTACCCCTACTCAAACTTGGAAGGATCTATTCTACAAACACCCAAAGGCATAGGTAGGGTGTGAGATAAAATCCCAATAGGGTCTCAATAAGGATTCCATAATAGATGCTAATATTCAATTAACTAAAGAAAGTGATTTCAATTTAAAACAAATAGGTTTGGAATTTCAAAATCATAATTAAAACAATTCATGTTTTACACTTCAAAATATAGAAATATTCTAAGCAAAAACTTTACTTTTCAAGAGATTAAATATTTCTAAAACAATGGAACTTTTCACAAATGGATTAAATAACCAATTTTATATAAAACATTTTATATAAATCAGAAGTAATGTAAAACATTTTACAACAATGTCATATATTCATTTGAAATACAAATAAGTGAGAAACATGGTCATATGCCTAAGATGGTATAATAGTTCTAGGCTATAGGTACTCCACACTCAAGGTAACACGGAAATATGTACATACATCCCTTTGAAGTCAAGAAAAAGAGGACTCAATGCCATCTCCTAAGGGATGTGATGTGCTAAATTTATGTTTTGGAATGTTGTAAAGCATAAAGTATCATCCAAATAACTCACTAACTACCTAAGTCTTTCATGTTCTCCAGTAAAAAAGAATGATACTAAATTTATTTCAAGCAACCTTAAAATAAAATTAATACCATTCTCTATTTCAAATA
This sequence comes from Viscum album, assembly GCA_963277665.1. Lineage (NCBI taxonomy): Eukaryota > Viridiplantae > Streptophyta > Magnoliopsida > Santalales > Viscaceae > Viscum > Viscum album. Next base: position 183,035,329 of record OY728122.1, read on the forward strand.
TTTCAATTTCCAATTAAAAACCATAAAACATGTTTTTAATAAAAAAATATGAACTTTTACAAGATAGAACCTAAAGGTTCCTATAAAAACAATTTTAATCCATTTTCACAATATAATAATTTGAAATCAATTTCACAATCCACTTTCACAAATTAAATTCAAATTTTTAATTTTTCACAAGATTCCATCAATTTCACAATAAACTCCCAATTCAATGAAATTGTGGATTTTCATAATTTTCCATCAAACCCATTTTCACAATTTAATTCAACAATTTAATTAAAATAATTTTTATCAAATCCACAATTTAAATTTCAAAAATTTCCATAAACACGCCCCAATTCAATGGAATTGGATTCTTCCAATAAAACAATTGAAACATATTTAATTTAAAATAAATAAATTTCATTTAATTCAAACAATTGAAATTAAATAAATCAATTTAGGCTTAACATAAATTTGGCATCATAACATAACCACCTACCTTTCTCACAGAAACACAAATCCTGCAACAGAACCTGCCAACAAGAACGAAGGTTCATAAGATCTAGGAACTTGACCTAGAGAAAAGACTCAATAATACAGGGATTGGATCCATCAATCCCTATATTATCAATCAAAACCCAAGGAGATAAATAAAAATAGTCGATGAGACGGGGAGAATGCTTACCCGGAAAGTCACACCACAACCACAACAACGATCAATTACTGATCAAGATGACTCAAAAGGGATTGAGGGATCCAAAACTTCTTGGGAATGGATCTTGGGTTGATAGAAATTAAAAATGGAATGTATAAATATCTATTTGATCTTAGCATCCAGTTTAAAAACAATAGTTGGGACTTTACAAGATGTGTAACCCTATTACATGTTGTGTAATTGAAGATTCCCAAAATCACTAAAAAAATGTCACCATTTGTTAAAAATAGAATAATTATTATTTTAGAAATTACACATCATGTATTTTAACCACATTACACAGTGTGTAAATCTTCAGTAGGCTATAGAAACAATAATTTTTATGTTGAGAAACCAACAAATCTTGGGCTTCAACATTATAGGTATCCTCCCAATTCCTTCTTGGCCCTACCCAGATAAAGAAAAAGGAAAACCATGACAAGGTTTAAAATATACCTATAAAAAGATTAATAAGATTTTATATTGATTATGCAACCATGATCAAAGTAAGAAGACCAAAAAATAATAAATCAAAACTTACATGAAAAACAAAGCGGTTATTACCTGAAACATAACTTTAACATGGAATTGATAAAAAATGGGTTATAAAAGATCATAAGAAAATAATATATGGTATGATAAATATAAATATTTTTATATAATAGATTTATAATAAAGATATATTTATTATACATGATTTTGAACATGGATAATGGAATTCAAGACATAAGTTAAGGGATTTCTAGTCTCTCTTTTATTTTTGCGAGACATATGCGACTTCATACCTCATTTATGTTATGGGGAGTATATACTACCCCTTTGACAAGTTATATCATTAATATCCTTATTTTGATTATATTTAAAGCTTAATTTTATGTTATTATTTATTGGGTCTTACAATTCAAAAGATTACTTAAGGGGTAAGGGATTTTTGTCTCAATTTTTCTTCTTTGAGACGTATGTTATGTTATGCACCTATATAATTTAATAAGGTGTATATAAAGCTCATTTGACATGTAATATAATTAATTTATTCATATTTGTGATATTTTAAGTTTCATTTTATGTTATTCCTTAGTGGGCTTATGATTCAAGGTTACTAAATATGTAAAGATTTTATGTTACAATCTCATCACTTATCAGGATTATTTATGATTATGTTTCGGATGATAAGAAATTATGATCCATATCTTAATAAACTCATGAATTTTATTCTCCTATGGTTATTAATTATATTTTCAAGTAATATTACAATTTTTTTACTCTTTGGTACTTAAAATAATAGATAATTTTTTGTAAGAAAATCCAACATTATTTATCTCTTCGGTCAGAAATCTGTTTTTTTTTTCAAAACCAGGTTTTCTAAAAATGTTTGTAAAAAATTGTTTTATTATCCTCCTATGATTTTTAAAAGAAATTTTTAACCATTTTTTCTTTTTAAAAATTTTTTTTGAAAGTAATCTTCATGTTTTTTCCAAAAAATGCTCGTTTTTATTTTACCAAAAATGAAAAAGGAATATTTTTTTAACATGTATAACATGAACAAAACATCTAGTCATTATAACCATTATTTTCTTTGAATATTCCTTTATAAGTTTTCAAGGTTATTTTTGAAATAAATTGATTTTAAAAAAATATATGTTTTAAAAAGTTTTTTTTAAATAGGAAAGGATACTTTCCTCAAGAAATGTTTTAAATGATTTTTAAAGATTCCATTATAAGTTTTTATAGTTATTTTCAAATGAAAGTTTTTTTAAAATGTTTTATGTTTTAAAAAAGTGTTTTGTAGAGTAAAAATGATATTTTTCTCAAGAAATATTTTAAATTATTTTTAAAATATTCCTTTATAAATTTTTAATTTCATTTTAAAAGAAAGGGATTTTTAAAGTGTTTTAGGTTTTAAAAAGTGATTTTCAAAGAAAGGTTATTTCCCTTATGAAATTTTCCAAGTGATATTTTAAAATCATTCTCTATAGAAGATGATATATTTTAAGGTTACTCATGCTTTATTTGGGATATGATCCAGGGATAAAATTCTTATTCTTTATCTAAATGGTTTACATTTATGAGGATATGATGTTTATGAAACTCATTTCTCTTCCATGGGTTATACCATGATAGAAATCTTTTGAAACCCACTTATTTTCATGGGTTATGCTATGATGAAATGATGAAATGATTATGAAAACATTATCTTTTCCACAGTTTATGATATAATGAAATGTTTATGAAGGTCATTTTATTTCATGGGTTATGATATGATGAATTTTTTATGATCTCGTGGTACACATGTGTATGATTTTTATTATGTGATAGGTGGGGCCTATATCTCCCTCCAATGAATTGGGTAATGATAAATATTCTATAAGATTAGAGGGTACACAGATGGTTATCCTAATCCCAAAAACTAGGGTACATAGGTGGTTATCCCAAGATCAAAAAGGAGGGTACACTGGCGGTTAGCCCAAGCCCAAAAAATAGGGTACACAAGTGGTTATCCCAAGACCAAAGTAAGTACACTAGTGGTTATCCCATGCCTAACATGTTATGAATGTCTTGGTGGGTAACCTTGACATAAGATTTTATATGATTTTGTGTTTTCCACAAGTCTATGTCTTACACCAATTTTTTTCTCACATGTCGCATGTTCTTTGATTCCCTTATGATTAGTGTCTTATGAACTTCAAATCTTTATTACATGACTTAATATTATGATCTTTGATATGTAGGGTATGGATTTAAAATGTTATTATCATGTTCTTATACCCTTATGATTAGGTTATGATTATGTATCTCCCTTGTTTTACATAATGATCATATAATCTTACCCTTTATTATGTTTCCTTTCCACGGGTTATGAAGAAATGTATTAAGTATGAGTGCTAAAGGGGAATATCTTTATGGGATGCATTTAAGATCTTTCATGAATTAATAATATTGTGTTCCAATTTTCCTAAGGCACTAAACTATTACATTCCTCATGCATTTGTTTTTGAAATGTAATGAATATTAATCTAAAAAGATATAATATCCATGTATGAGAATCCTAAGTTTCTATACCATGGGTTCATACAGCCTCCCAGAAATATGTACCTCTCTCATGGTTCCATGGTTGAGGTCAAAGTTGAAAATCTTATTAAAGAAAACTTTTTCAGAGAGTTTTAGTACCCCAAATGGATGTATAACATTATCCTAGTCATGTAGAAGAATGGGAAGATCATATTCTGCATCAATTTTTGGGACCTCAACCACCATTTTATAAAGGATGGTTTTCCTCTTCCAGTGATAGAGTTGTTGATTGATTTTATGGCTAGGTTACAATCCCTATCCTTCATGGATTCATACTCTAGGTATAATCAGATCCAGATGGACCCTAAGGATGAGGGTTCCACTATCTTTAGAGTACCCTAGGGAACTTTTTTATATCAGTTAATATATTTCGGCTTGAATAATTCAAGATCCACTTACCAACAGGCCATGCACCATACCTCCAAAATACTTCTTAGGACATTAGTGGAGTGTTATGTGAATGATTCGGTGGTCAAATCCCACCAGTGTCTGGACCATCTCAAGGATCTTGAGAAAGTGTTCATCTTTCTCTACTCCTTCCACTTGAAGATGGACCCTTTGAAATACATATTTAGGTTTACCTCTATAAAATTTCTCACCTTTGTCATAAGATATAGAGGCATCAAGATTGAACTAGCTAAAATTATGGATATCAATCAAATACCTCCCCAAAGAAATATTTATGATTTTTTAGGACTCCAAGTACACTTATCCTACATACATTGATTTATTTAAAATATGATCAGAAATTGTAAACCCTTCTCAATTATCGTGAAAAAAGTTGTCATTTACTAGTGGGATGAGGACTACTAGACTGCCTTTAAGAATATTAACCAGTACCTTCTATGGCCTCTAGTTCTAATTCCACTCATCTGAGGAAATCCTTTGGTCCTCTACGTGAATAACCTAGAATGGTACCTTTGAACCCTTCTATCCTAGTAAAATAACAAGGGTAGGTAAAATAACCTATATTATCTTAGCCACATGTTCCTCTACATAGATACCAGATGCTCCATCATCGAAAAAGTTGCCTCAGACTAGTCTTTGTAGTAAAGAATTTGTAGCATTATTTATAGTACCATGATATATAGTTGTTGTATTGAGTATATCCATTAAATTACATCCTTAATCACCCCATGTCGATAGGATGATTGGAACATTGGGAGGTAATCCTCTGGTAGTTTGACATCAATTTTTTCCCACAAAATTCTGTTAAAGTCCAAGCACTGGTAGACTTCCTAGACACATATCTATCCCCTAAAGAACTACCCCGATATGTTTATTTTCTGGATAAAACTATTATCTCGGTGGATCAGTTTGTATCATTTTGGAAAATTCATTTCAATGGTGCCTCTCAAATTTTGACTAATAGAAGGCTCAATAACCCCAAGCTCAATAGGGTAGGTCTGGGGATCATTTTCATCACTATGACACAATCCATATTTTTATAATCATTCCTATTGTCATAAGTTTTCACTAATAACAAGTAAGAGTATCAAACTCTTATTACTAGTCACAATTTGTCCCTCAATATTTATGTCCCCTATTTACATGTGAAGGGAGATTGTGGGATAGTCGTCAAATAGATCAAGGGTGACTACTTCATCAGAAATAAAGAGCTTGTTCCCCTATTGGAATTTACTTATCAGCTGATAGCCCAATTCCCTTCCCAACTGAAGTTGACTCATGTTCCTCAGTATAATAATGGTCGATTAGATGCTTTGGAAATCCCAGTTTTATCCCTTATAGAAATGACTAGGATGACCTAGTCATTCATGTGGCACATTAGAGGGTTATTTCCCCTGCCACCTCAGATGATGGAAACCAAAAGGTTTATCAGCTGGATATCGTTACTTCTATGATAAAACCCCCAAATTTCCATGAAATTTAGGAAATTCCCCATTGGAATACTCCCTTCATCGAGTATCTCCAACATGGAATCCTCCCATGAAGTTGAGCTGAGTGGGAGTAAATCTGCTGGTGTGTAGTGCAGTTTACCCTCTAGAATAGTTCAAACCTTGAAAACCCCCTCTACAAGCATGGTTTTGATGGAATTATCCTATGTTTCATCCAAGGAGATGAGATACCTCAAGTTTATCAAGAGTTTGAAGTCAGATCATGTGGATCTCACTAAGCAGGATTTAATCTCTTCCACCAAATTTGATGGTTGGGCTACTTTTGGCCCACCATGGTTCATAACTGTATTGAGTTCTCCAGGAGGTTTCATGCATGTCATATCCATTCTAAATTTAGGAATAAATCATTAAAGATTCTCCACACTACCAAATATTATTATCCCTTATCATTTTGGGGACTCAGCATAGTGGGACCCTACCCACCAATGACGGCTCAATAGTGCAGGTTCATTTTGACTACAACAGACTTCTTTTCCAAATGGGTAGAAGTAGTTCCCATCAAAGAAGTAAAAAATAATACCTTGATTGGGTTTGTGAGATCCCACATCATCCATTAGTTTGGGGTGCCTCACACTATTCTCATACACAGTGGCACCAACTTCTGGGTTGTTGAGCTAAATAAATTGTATGCCAAGTACAATGTACAGTCCAACCACACTTCTCAATACCATGCATAAGAAAATGGGTATATCGAGACATTAAACAATACCCTCTCTAACATATTGTATGAAATAATGGTCCAGAACAAAAAGAGTTGTCTTGACATGATTCCTAATGACCTTTGGACCTATTGGAAGACAACTTGAAATTCCACCTAGGAAACCACCCATATTCCCTAGTGTACAGAACAGAGGCGGTTCTACCTATATTGATTCAATTATTATCCCTCCAAACATCCATCTATGACCAGATAACATCATAAATGATAGAGTAATTCCATCTAATTGAGTTGTAACCCCTTGGGGAAAATAGTATTTTAGCACTACATAACTTGGAAAGGAACCAGAATCCGGTAGGTAGTTAAGGAATTCAATAAGAAGGTTCTCCTATGCTCATTCCTCCAAGGTGACATGGTATTTTCCCTCAAAATGTGGATAATACCCACAAGAAAACTCCAAATTTAGTGCTCAAATGGGAAAGACCTTACATTATCCATAAGGTTTATTCCAATGGAGCATACTCTTTAATCACCATGGATAGAGAGAATATCACACCTCCCACCAATGCCAAGTTTATCAAACGGTACCTCATGTGAATTTTATGGGTCTAAGCTCTAGGACTTGAAACTAAAAGAATCCTCTATGGTCTAATCCTTATAACCTTAAACTATTTGTATTCCCTTTGGTCCAATAATTATTACCTTAAATTATTTGTAGCCTCTTTGGTCAAAGAATTATGACCTTAAACTATTTTAAGCCTTCTTCATTCTGAGCTCTATAACCATAAACTAATAGCAACCATAGTCTAATCTATACAAAATTAAATTTCAAATCTCAACATCCTCAGTGCATGAAATAAAATTGTTGTTTTACCCTGTGAAATAAACACAGGATTCTTCACATACCAAATTTTCTACAACCAAAAAAACAAATTTCCTTAGAACATGATGATAAAATATGGCCTCACCCCATGTAATAAGCATGGGATGCCCCACGAAAACCATGGGATGCCTCAATGTCCTCACTATATAGGATAGCCCCCCCCCACTCACCCCCACCCCCACATCCAGCATTAATATCTTACTATACCATATTCCAGAACCACATATGGATTGATCCCAATACTATAGGATATTTAGTGATGCCTAGACTTCCTATCTTTGGGTCTAGTCACAAATTCATCACAAAACCCCCCCATTACCTACGGTACTATGACCCTCAAATTCATTTTTGGGCCTCCTCTTCAAGTGTAAGTCCCAATAACATTCCTCAACTCATTAACTAATCGAGATTATCACGAACCAACCTAGATACCTTAGTAACATGATAACCAAGTAGGCCCAAACATATCTCTAAGGGAGTTCTCGGTCCTCATGAGTTGGTGACTAGAACCTAGCATCATACAATAAGAAATTGGGAATGAATTTTCCACAAAAACAATGGAAGGAAGATAAAAAAGTCAGTATGCATACAAGAAAACTCCATAGGGATAAGTGCACCCAAATTCAACAAGAAAATTATCCCAAAGTATAACTCAAAGTATAAAAAAATAGGATAAACCACCAAGTCCCAACTTACACAACTCTTCAAGCCCAAGGATCAAAAGCTACTACCACCTTCAAGTGGCACCTTACCCTTACTCACACCTGGAAAAATAAAATCTACAAACACCTGAAGGTATAGGTAGGGTGTCAGCTAAAATTTCAATGGGGTCTCACCAAAGATTCCATAATAAGATGCAAATATTTAATTAACCAAATAAAGCTTTCGATTTTAAATAAACAGGCATGGTATTTCAAAATAATATTTTTTAAAAATCATGATTTACATTTCAAATGATGTAAATACTTTAAAAATGTCTTAATAAACATTTTATATAAAAAGGATTATATAAATTCAGAATGCATGGTAAAAAATTTACAAACATTGGAATATATTTCAAATACAAAAAAAATGATCAAATTTTCATCTGCCTAAAAGTGAGATAGTTCTAGGCTATGGGACTCCCTCAAAAATGAATAGTTTTCATAGAATTATGTGTACACACATACCTTTGGTGCTGGCCAAAGAGGACTCATCACCATCCCATCAGGGATGTGACTACTACATATTTATTGTTATTATTGTAAATCGTAGAGTTTTGTCCCGAATAAATCACTAACTACCTAGGATTTCATGTTCTCTAATACAAATCAATGATAGAAAATTTATTTTAATACTTCTTAAAATAAAATTCATCCCATTATCCCATTCCAAATATTCCAATTTTCCATTTAAAAACCAAAATAGGTTTTTAATCAAAACATGCCTTTTCTATGATAAAATCAATGGGATTCTATCAAAACCATTTTAATCCATTTTATAAAATACCAATTTGTAATAAATTTAATCAAATCAATTTCACAATTCAAATTACACAAATTAAATTCAACAATTTAATTTAACCAAATTACATCCAATTTCACAACACATCCCAATTCAATGGAATTGGGGGTGTCCCCAATTTCATGGAAAATCCAATTTCAAATCCAAAACCCCAAATTCAGTGGAATTGGGTTTTTAATAAATAAATTGAATTTAAATAAAAAAATTAATTTAAATCAAGAAATTTAGGGTTAATCAAATTGGCCAATCAAAATGGAACCACCTACCTCTGGATCATAGGATCACGGGATCTCAAAACGCAAATCCCGAATCATGAAACTCCAATGAAGAACTTTGGAAATGAATATACAATAATCAAACCAAGATTCAAGATCTAAAATAGTGGGTATTAGATCCTCCAACAATATAGAGATCTAAAAAACCCTATGGAGGAATGAGGAGATATTGGGAGAAAGGGTACAGGAAGAGGAAACCTATCGAGTAGAGATTGAACATCGTTCTCCAAGATTTGATCCACTTATAAAGGGGTGTAGAGGGTCCAAAATCGCCTCTTCGGAGACTCCAAGGAAGAATAAACCATAGGAGGTCGAGCTGAGTAGTTTGGGAACCTAAAAATAAGGTTTTGGGATTTAAAAAAAGATTTTTTGATTAATGAAATCTTGTGCATGGTTTCCTAGGTAGGGCTGAACGGTTAGACAAACCGTGGGCCCTAACTGTGAACCCCATTAAATGGGGTTTCATATTTTCTCCTTAGTGGGAATGAAGTTTTCCAAACCATGCTCCAACCTTGAAAACCCTAACTATCTAGGTTTTCACGGTTTTCCTTGAGAGGGTGCATGGTTTGGGAAAACTGTGCACCAATGATGCACAACCTAGAAATTTTTAAATTTTTCTAAAAAATTTACCTAAAAGAACCCCAAACGAAGCCCAACCAAAGAATGATCAAAATAGGGGTTTAGGAATACCTAAAAATAGTAACATTATGTTACAACCTCCCAACCATAGAAACTTTCTTCCCCTAGAAATCATGTTCAGAAGCTTCTATGTCAAAAAGATGAGGCCACTGCTCTCTCATCATTGCCTCCCTCTCCCACATATCTTGAGAATCAGAACTATTCTACCATATAACTTGAACCAAAGGTACCTTCCTCCCATGAAGTACCTTTGTTTTAGAATCAACTATCCTTACTAAAAGTTCATTCATGGATAATTCAGGTTCAATACCAAGATCACTCCATCTCAAGTCATGATATGGATCAGATAGATACTTTCCTAGCTAAGATATATGGAACATGTTATGTATCGACATCAGCTACGGTGGAAGTTCTAAATGGTAAGACACTTTTCCCACCTACTTAACAACCTCAAAAGGTCCCACAAAGTGAGGAGAAATCTTCCCTTGCCTCCCAAGCCTTCAATGACCCAAATATGGTGAAACTTTCAAGAAAACCTAGTCACCAACTGAGAACTCCAACGGTTTATGATGTTGACCATCATATTACTTATTTTGGATTTTTTCCATTAACATCCTTTGATGAATAAACTAAATATTTTTTGTCATCTCTTGAACCAATCTTGGTCCAACCAAGGAACTTTCAACAATCTCCAACCAATACAACAGATATCTATAAGGCTGGCCATATAAGGCCTCAAAAGGATCCATTCTGATCATAAACTAGTTACTATTGTTATAATAAAATTCAACCATACCCATATGGTCATCCCAAGCCCCTCCAAAGTCGAGTACACAATAATGAATCATATCCTCATGAATATGTATAGCTCTTTTTGTCTAGCCATTCGACTGTAGATGGTATGTCATACTAAAATGGACCTGAGATCTCAGTGCCTCCTAAAGGCCTCTCCAAAAAGGATAAGTAAACCAGGGATCTCTATCAAAGATTATAGAAAATGGAACTTTGTGAAAATGAACAATCTCTTTCATGTAGATATTTCCCAAATCCTCAAATTTTTTTGTTTCACAAATGTTTATAAAGTGATCTAACTTGGTATCTTATCGATCATAACCCATATCATATTATTCTTTTGTTGGGTACATAGAAACCCAACCAAAAATTCCATAGAGATATCATAACACTTCCAAGTCGATAATGGAATTGGCTAAAGAAAACTCAAAGGTCTCTAGTGCTCAACCTTGGTCTGTTGAATTATATAACAATGAGATACAAAATTAGCAATGCCCCATCTCATACCTATCCACTAGAATTTTCATCGAATGTCATAGAACATCTTCATGGTTCCTAGGTGCACTTCCCATTATGAGTTATGTAAATCCTCCATTATAGCTTTCCTTACTGATGATGATACCACAAAATGATTCTGATAGCATAGAATTCCCTATGTAGATAATGACCAATCATCTATGGTCTCCCCACCATAAAGAGAGTCTCTAATGTTATGGAATTCATCATAAAACTTCTATTACTAAATATTCATCTTGAGAAGAGAGGATTTCAATTGAACACTGGCCAAAGAAACCTCATCCCTTAATTCCCAAACTCCAATATGAAACTGTGCAAAAATATCCCTTAAGTTACACTCTTTCGATGATTCCTTCATGGTCTAGGTTGGAATTTTCCTGCTCAAACCATCCACAATGGAATTCCCTTTACCAGGGGTATAGAAGATTTCAAAGTCAAAATATTGTAGGTATTCCACCCAACGCCTCTTTCAGAGATTTAAATATTTTTAAGAGAAGATATAACTCAAGATTTTGTGGTCATAAAACATGGTAAACCTTTCTCCAAAAAGGTGGTTCCTCCAATTCTTACGTGAGTGCATCACAGCTGCAATTTCAAGGTCATGGGTTAGATAATTATTCTCATCTGGCCTAAGATGATGATATCCATAAGCAATGACATGATCACCTTTCATAATAACGCATCCTAAACCTAAAACTGATGCTTCATAGAAGACCACATAGCCATGCCCAGCCTCTGGAAGAGTCAATACCAATGTAGTATTCAAAATATATTTCATCTCAACAAAATAATTCTAAAAGTTCTCATCCTGATAAAACTTTACTCCCGTCTGATTTAGAGCATTCATCGGGGAATAAAACTTTGATAATTATTTAACAAATCAGAAATAATAGCCAGCTAAACCCAAGAAGATCTGAATCTCAAAAACAATTCATGGCTGCTCACATGTCATAACAACTTTCACCTTTTCAGGACCAACTAAAATACCATGTTTTTACATGACATGTCCCAAGAACTTCACTTCCTGAATACATAAATTAAATTTTTAAATATTGGCATAAAATCGATGATTTCTCAACAATTCCATAACTCCTCTTAGATAACTTACATGATCCTCCTTAGACTTAGAGTAAACAAGGATGTCATCCATAAAAACAACCAAAAAAGTATCAAGATACTCATGGAAGATCTTATTCATTAAATCCATAAATACTGTAGGAGAATTGGTTAAACTAAAAGGCATGACAAGGTGCTCATAATGGTAATACCTACCCCAAAAGGCAGTTTACTGAATGTCAGGTTCTTTTATCCTCAACTTATGGTAACCAGATCAAAGATCAATATTTGAGAAATAATTTTCCCTTTTAAAATGATAAAATAAATCATCAATCAGTGGCAATGTATATTTTTTCTTTACTGTGACTCTATTGAGTTTTCGGTAATCAACACACAGGAGAAGTGACCCATTATATTTCTTATAAAAGTGCACAGGCACCACCCAAGGTGACACACTCGGGCATATAAATCCTTTCTATAGAAGATCATCCAATAGAGTCTTTATCTCTTTCATTTTAGTTGGTTCCATGTGATAAGAAGGAATTGATACTGGCTAAGTAACCTATACTAAATTGATATAAATCTCCACCTCCCTTACTGGTAGAAAACTAGTGAAGTTAGAAGGGAAAACATTGGGAAACTTGATGACAACTGTAGGGAGATCACCGCTCAAGTATTATTACTCTAGATCAAAATAAAACACATATATCACTTTCCCCAACTCCTAATAAGAAGGTACATCTCTACTCAACCTCGATTCCCATTCTCCTTGAAAGGTATGGAACACCCCATCAGGTGTGGTAAAGAAGACTCGTAAAAGATAAAAAAATCTGAGATTTATTAGAAATGATCCAATCCATCCCAAAAATTACATCAAGATATTTCATTTCAAGAACCAAAAATCTCCAAGCAAGCTCAAACTCTGGTAGAGAGAAAACACAAGAGGGGTATGTTCTCTCTTTGTTCCAAGGGGTGTAGTAATATCCATCTCATAAGATAAAAGATTCATGGGAAGATTTAGCATAATAACAATACGAGTTGATATAAACAAATGAGATGCATCAGTATCAAATAAAGCAATCGCTAATGATAAATATATAGTGATAGTACCTCTCATGGTTGTTGGACTCATATCTGCTTCCTCTGGAGACTCTTCCACTGCGTGAAGAAGCTTCATTTCAGATACATGTGGTCAGAACCCCTTTTCTCATGATGTATATGATTTAACCATAGTTTTAACAGTAATTGAAGATTCGGTGCCACTACATGGAGTATAAAAAACATGTAATAACTTCTTCAAGAGACCTAAGCATCCGCAGTAGCCACATATCTTGGGTGCCTTAGTGAAAACCCACTTAGAATGCCCAGGATTACCACACTGGTATCAAATCAAAGGGATTCTTCTGGGCACTACAGGAGGTCTAGAAAAACTCTGTTTTCGAGAACCACTATGAGAATTATTACGCTTCCTTTTTCCTTTAAAGGAATTAACATTTCCACTAGGAGAAAATGAAACTCCCATCAACCCTGACTTTCCAGCTAGGTCCATTTCAACCATCAGTGCCCTATCTAGCACATCAGCATAAGAAGGTATCTTTAGTAATAAATCCTAATAAAAAATATCCTATTGAATTCCTAACTTGAACCATCGAGTATACATCTACTCATTTGACATAATATCAAGTGAAAACTACACAATCTCAGTAAATCAATTTTCATATTCTGTCATGGTCTGGTTAGCCTGCTCAATTTCATAAAACTCAATAGCCTTAGAGAATAGTATCTACTTTGGATATAACTAGTTGGAGAAAATATATTTGAAGTACTTTCACTCTAATACCTCGTGTTTCTTCATTGTCACCATTATGTCCCACCACCTCCTTCTCGGTCCCTCCAGCACAAAGGTGGAACACTTCACCTTGATCTCCTAGGTGTCTCTAAGAATTATATCAAACTCCCAATCCTTCTAAAATATTCCTCTACCTCTTGAGGATCATTATAGCCTTTGAATGTTGGTGGTTTCTGGTGAAGTAACTCTTGATAATAATTCCACAAAGCATCCCTATGAGTTTCTACAGCTAGATCCTAAATGAGAACTTGTGGTGGTGCCTGTACCAGATCTTGGAAAGTATGCACAATCACCTAAACTAGACTTAGGTCCATGAGAGGATTTTCTCACTATGTTTCATCATCATCTTCCTCTTGGATCCAATTTTCATGTCTTCTTAGAGTCATGATGCTACAAAACATCAGAAGATAGCATCAAAGACATTATATTGACACTCAAATAGATAAATAAGAGAATTTAATACCAATAGATAGATAAACAATATTTGGATTTCAATATATCCAAATCAAAATAAAAGAAAAGACTAGAATTAATCCTCAATAAGTATTTCCTAAAACCATCCATTGTGACTTAAGGCTCATTACAGTGAGAGCTATCCAGGAACTCAGGCTTAATAACCTCCTAAGTCCTAAAAATATTTTACAACTGCATACTAACATCAAGGAAAGATGAAAAAACATGAACCTTTGATACGATTTTGTTACAAACCAACCCAAATACCCTGCTAACCAGATAACTGAGCCAGTCCTGACATAGCCTGAAGGGTGTTCCCGATCCCCACGGGTTGAAGACTAGCACCTAGCATCATATAATAGGAAAATGGGAACTAATTTTCCACAAAAACGATGGAATCAAGATAAACAAGTCATTATGCATACGATAAAATCTCCATGAAGATAATTATATTAGAATTAAACAAGAAAATTAGCCCAAATTAAAACTCAATGTACCAGAAAAACAAGATAAAACCCCAAGTACCAATGGAAAAAACTCTCTAAGCCTAAGGATCAATAGCTATTACCACCTCCAAGTGGTGCCTTACCCTTACTCAAACCTGGAAGAATAAAATATAAAAACACCTGGAGGAATAGATAGGGTGTGAGCTAAAATCTCAGTAGGGCCTCACCAAATATTCCATAATAAGATTCCAGCATTTAATTAACCAAATAAAGCTTTTAATTTTAAATAAATAAGCATGGAATTTCAAAAATATATTCAAAAAAACATTCTTTACATTTCAAATGATGGAAATACTTTTAAAAAAATGGATTAATAAACATTTTATATAAAATAGCTTATATAAATTTAGAAGGCATGGTAAATAATTTACAAACAATGGCATATATTTCAAATACAAACAAACAAGTAACATGGTTATCTACATAAAATTACGATAGTTCCGGGCTATGGGACTCCCTCACACTCAAATAGTTATCATGGAATTATGTGTACACATGTCCCTTTGGAACTGGTCAAAGAGGAATCATCGCCATCCCATCAAAAATGAGACTACTACATATGTATTGCTAGTGTTTTAAATCATAGAGTGTTGTCCTGAATAACTCACTAACTACCAAGGCTTTCATGTTCTCTAATACAAATCAATGATGGGTAATTTATTTTAAGAATTATTAAAATATAATTCATCATATTCTCTCATTCCAAATATTCCAATTTTCTATTTAAAAATCAAAATGGGTTTTTAATCAAAACATGATTTTTCCATGATAAAACCAATGGGTTTCTATCAAAACCATTTTAATCACTCACTCACTAAAAAGTAACTATTTATTCCAAAAAATAAAGATATATAAATATTTATGGAGGTCTATAATGGTTAATACCTAAAGCATCACCACTGAATTTAAATCAAACAATTGAATTTAAATAAAGCAATTCAGGGTTAATCAAATTGGTCAACCAAAACGGAACCACATACCTTGGGATCACAAGATCTTAAAACATAAATCCCTAATCGGTAAACTCTAATGAAGAAAGTCAGAAATGAATATCCAAGAATAAATCCTAGATTCAAGATCTAAAACTGTGGATATTATATCCTCCAACAACATAGAGATTTAAAAAACCCTAGGGTGGATAGAGGAGAGAGCGGGAGAAAGAGAACGGGAAGAGGAAACCTTCCGGGTAGAGATAGAACATCATTCACCAAGATTTGATCCACTTATAGAGGGGTTTAGTGGGGCCAGAAACATCTCTTGGGAGCCTACAAGTAAGAATAAATCATATCAGGTCGAGATAGGTCCATCGGGAACCTAAAAAAAGGTTTCGGGGTTTTTTTAAAAAAAATGGACTAATAAAATTCCACGCATGGTTTCCTAGGTAGGGTCGCATGGTTAGAAAAAAAATCACCCCATTTAATAGAGTTTCACGGTTTCTACTAGGTGGGAAAACGGTTTTCCAAACTATACACCAGCTGTGAAAACCCTCATTGTCTGGGTTTGCAAGGTTTTCCCTAAGAGGGTGACCGGTTTGGGAAAACTGTGCACCAGCCATGCATAGGTCAGAAACATTCAAAATTTTCCAAAATTTTCAAATAAAACAACCCCAAACGAATCCCAACCAAAGAATGATCAAAAAGGGGTTTAGGAATAACTGAAAATAGTAAAAGGATGTTACAGAGATTCCCTCATGGCTCAAAATGAGGAAGAAAATAATGGAAATCTAAATGTGTAAACCCTGTACATGTCCTTATCACATGATTTTAAAATATAGGATTACCCTATATAAACTTGATATGCCTCATATTAAAAATATTAGATAATATAATGTCCTCACCAGAGACGATTCCACCCTTTCAGTGTTGGTCTTTTACCACGCTTCATCCCAAAACTATGCATGGCTTGATTCCCATGCTTGATGGGATACATAGGGACACATGAATCCAACATCCCAGGCCCAACCTTAGCACCAACCTATTTTTAGGGCCTCTCCCTAGTCCAAACCTCATGATGTTAAAACTATATGAAACTGGTTTTTGGATTTCTTTGTACAGTACAAGGCCTCCCTATCATCTTTTATGTGTTGGGTTTAACTCCTTTGCACCACCCAAGCATCCCTTTTCCTCTCATCAGTGTTTTTCATCTACCAAACCACTCGTTTTCTTCATTCTCTTAGAATCCAAGATGATTCTCACCTTGGAATATGAGTCTGACCTCTGTTCAAACCAATACACTTACCAAATTTGATCAAAGCCTCAGTGGAATAATTTCAAGAGTTCTGAATCCATCTTAACATTCTCCCAGTTCAACCTCACACTTCACATCTCCCTAGATTTTTATCCCCATCATATTTAATGTATGATAAGTCCCCCTAATGGTAATGGTGTCTAGACAAACTATCTCACCTACCATCCAGGTCACAGGCTCTAAAAGACTTTTGAAAACAATTTTATAGGTCCTGTGTTTCAAACATGGTCAACGTTCAACCCTAATTTTTTTGTCCCCAACTCTAACAAAGTGATAGTGGAACCTGTGTTTCAAACATGGTCAACATCTATCCCCAATTTCCATGTCATCCCTTTGTGTTCCGGATCCTGGGTATCCCAATTCATGCTTTTCACTCCCCTTAGTTTGGGTGGAATTCAATGCACCTGGTGTTTCCCCATTCATTCACTAGAACACGTTTGAAAAAAAAGGAAAATTGGTTGTGTAGAGATTCTCATGCTCCAGATAAAATTTTATTGGTCAGGACGGTCTCAGTGGTCATAAAAACAAGTTCAAGCCCTAAGTGTTCAACCCTTGTCTATCAATCTCATATAAATTATCAATCCTCTATTTGTCCCTTATTTCCCACATTTATCATGACTCACATGGGATTAGGGATCCATTTTTGGTTTTCTTGTCGATATGATTGAGATGCAGCAAAAAAACACATTTTAGAATATATATAATTTAAAACAAACCATTCAAAAAGTTTGAGAGGGTAATCCACGTATTGGAGCCTCTCCTTTACTTGAAGGTGAAATAAATTTCCCTAAGTCACAACCATAGTGACCAAGAACTCAAGATCATCCACCCTCTATTGAGTAGCCTGTAGAGTTTACCACTTATCTTCAATATCAGCTACCTCCTCCTTGGTGGAAAGGTGAACTTATTAGGCTCTAATTTGCACCCAATTCCATTCATCCTAGCACTCATCCACCAAAGAAGTTTCCTCCACTACCTTATCCTAAGTCACCGCCAACTACACCCTTAATTGTTCGGTGATCTCTTATTGAGAATTGATGATGGCCGCATGCCCTCACACCTTCTCTTCTAGCCAGGTAATCTTCTCTTCATTCACTTAGAGTGCCAGGGTGAGCACAACCTTCTTCTTGTGCTAGGTTATGTCAAACTCCTACCACTCAGAACGTTCTCATTCAATGAAAAAGTTCTGATCTAGTTCATAAAGGCTGCTATAATCCACCCCACCAGTCCCCAGGATGACTAACCAGTGGTGGAGAGATCCCACCCTATTTTGAATATCAGCTAGTGGGTTGTGAGTGATGAAATTCTGAATGCCTCACTATGCCATGCATTAGATGACTCGATTATCCTCATCAATATCCAAAACATAATCCTCAAATTCATCAGGAGGCATAATCTCATACTGTAATGTTATGTGCCCTCTTGGTCCATTACTTTGTTATTTTTGAGTGTTGTAGGTGTTTGGGGGAGGTTTTGAGAGTTTTTTGTGGAAGCCGGAGGTGCAATAGAACTACTGCAGGAAAATACATGTCATGTACGTGTATTACATGATGTGAAAGTTGGTTTCATATATTATCTAGGGATAGTTCGCAACGTATAGTTTTTCAAGGTTAAATAATAAAAAGGTATTGTATTTTTTGGTGGAACCTAGAATCCTAGGATAGACGACATGAAAGGGGATTACACATTGTGTAATTCCCTAATGTTATGAAGTTTTAAAGGTTTTATCCACTCAGGTTATTTCCCAAACCCTACATAAGTATATCTCCCCTTGTTCCAAGCATCTAATGACCTTCTCCTTCTGTGTTTAGAGATTCCTTTCGATGGGGATCGATCATTGGGCTCCCGTCTTCGATCCATGGTGAGTTGTCCTCTCGTTCTCATCTATTTCCTTCCCTTCTTCTTTGGGGTTCTACTATGGTGGTGTTTCTTTGGTTTGGGGTGTGTTTGGGTTTCATTTTGATGGATCCTTGGTGTGTTATAGGTTGATCTATGGTTCTCCTGGTTCAGTTGTGGTTCGCAAGTGTTCTTCTTCACTCTACGGTGCGTAGCGAGTTAGAAAGCTTCTTTAAGGTAGGGATTTCCTCATTTCACCTTATTGTGTGTCATGAGAGATGGGTTTAATTTTGTTTACATATGGGTTATGGTTGTTCCAACTTAATCAAAGATAAATAATTAGTTAATTGAATTTAAAGGTTCATGTGGGGTTTGATTTGTATGCTTTTACAGCTTTGATATTATTTGTGATATTTTGAAATGTAAGGGCTTGATGCCCCGCTAAAAAATGTAGTCATTGGGGTATTTGTTTATGTTGTATGTATGTGTTGTAATTACTTATTTGGTTGTGATTGTTGTGATATCACCCTAAATAAAAATTGGCTGATTAATTTTACTTGGATAATGAAACGGTTGCCCCATGATTTTGTTCTGTGTGATAACACCCCAAAATTAAAGTAGAATATGATAAAATCCCCTTAGTAAATATGTAAAATAATTTTGATGTGTTGTGATGTGTGGTTGGGGAATGTGGGGCTGATGTTTTGTGTGTCGTGTTTTTGGGGTGGTGAGGTGATAGTTTGTGGGTCATGCTTTTGGGGTAGAAAGGTGAGGTTGTTGGGTATGACAGGTTGCTTGTGATATGTGGTTATGTTTTGCTAGATTCCCAAGTGGTGGTTAAATAAATTAATATTTAATAATGTTTGAAATGGTATGGGTTGGTTTGGTCCATGAGATGGAAATTTTATAATAGAAAATTTAATGATGGTTTATGTGATTAAATGTGGCTGATGCTAAATAATAAAATGAATGGGTTGATTAAATGAAATTGGTTGAAAGTATAAAATGGGGTCCATGGCTTGATGTGTGGTGTTATGCATTTAGAGGTGGTAGCAAAGGTGACAGTTTTTTTAGTTGGTTAGTTTGTTTGAGAACCCATAGGTTGGGCTTGAGTGTTTGATATTATATACATACTTGTATTTACCTTGTGATTTCTATATGCACCCATCACATGTTGACCACTATGTGTTGAACACCTTCATAGTCATGTGGGGGTGTCTTTCCTAACATCCCAGTGGTAGAATGGATGGCTGGCCACCCACTCTTCCCTGCTCCCTCTTCCAGTCAATGATGGAGAAATATTCTTCAGGTAGGATGTGATGAGATGTGGTATCCCATGTGTCTTTGGGATGAGATGTTATGTGTTTTGAGGCCCAGGTGTGTGTGTGAGCAGCATGTGTTGTGAGGCCCAGGTGTGTACGGGAGGGATGTGTTGTGAGGCCCGGGTGTGTGTGTGGGTAGGATGTGATGTGGTATATTTGGAAGAGATGGGAGCGTCAATACATTTTTCATTAGGGTCTGAGAGGGGGTAATCAGTGGGAAAGTGGTGTGGGGTACCCTATCATCGATGTGATTTATTTTATATTATATTACTTAGCTTGCGTTATTTGGTGAGTGTTCCTTGGTGATATTGGGATGGTTAGTATGCATGTTTAGGTGTTGTTTGGTTCTACTTTTTTCTCACAGGTGAATTAGTATGATTCTTTCACATGTACATGAGAGACTTGAGATTTTCATACTGAGTGCACTTGTATGCTCACCCTACAAATATAAAACTATTTTCAGGTTTCCAGGAGGATTACAAGGATCATGCTGGACATTACTAGTTCAGACCCTTGATAGTTTTTGTGCCTCTGTTTTAGATTTACTTTTGGGTAATTACTTTGGATACTTTTATCTGTATCGGTTCTATTTATACATTCATGTGGGATGGTTTTGGATTCCTATTTAATATTATGTCTTGGAGTTGTTTGTGGATGATTCAACTTATCTCCCAATCTTGTTTTCTTATAAAGGGTAATGCCTCCCATATTGTGAGATTTGTACACCCTTGGTGATAGTCACCAACCTGAGGCCTACTGGACTCAGGACTTGGAGGTCATTATCTCTCTCCCCTCATTGCAATATCTTTGGAGGAGGGGGTTGTGATAGAGTGGTATCAAAGGTGATGGTTGAGATAAAGGATGGAGTTTGGAGTTGGACACAGTTAGGATTATATGGTCTGGTAGGGAAGCAGTTTTAGATGATCTTGGTGTGTGACATAGGCCAGGGAATACCAGCTCGGATACAGGATTGCAGGGCCCCCCGTGATCCGATGCAAGGAATCTAAGCCTACCGAACGACCAAGTGAGGTTACACCTATTGCATGGGTAGAGACCTAGGAAAGGTACATGCATCATGATGACTTTTTTCCTTGTTTTAATTGGGTTATTTGGGGAAATTCAAAATGGTTAAAATGGATTAAATCTATTAAAGTTAATTAAAATATATAACAATGAAAATCCATACTACCGGGCTTAGGAAGTTCTTTGTTTTCCTTTTAGCTATGGATCATGTTCATCATTCGCTTGTGTCTCAGGTAGTTGAGGTTCAATAGGTTGATCTGGTTGATCGTCGTAGGGTTGATCTGGTTGAGGAGGATGATCAGTGGAAGAGAACGTTGTGTGCTTTCCAGTGGCAGGCTTTAGGGAAGTATGAGGGTAGTGTTTCAAACGTGGAGACAGAGAACTAGCTGGAGGATCTCGAGATTACTTTCAGTTCGATCAGGTCCCAAACGGAGTACTAGGACCATTTGGCAGTATAAAGACCCAAGTCCGAGAAACTGGACTCAGCCCTTATAAATGCTGTGTATTTTTTATAAAAAGAAAATGAAACAATACACAACATTTGTTACAACATAGGACCTTATACCGGTCTAGGTTCTGGAGGATTAGATACAAGCTTGCAATTTATTAGAGTTGTAGTAAAATTAAACAAACAAAAATCCAACTTCGCTTCTGCACACATAAAAATGATGACATCCAATTTTGGACTTCAAGTGACTTGTGAAAATAATTTTAAAACAAGGGGTAAGCATTAAATTGTCTAGTAAGGGATTTGAAAACGTTAATAAATATTTTTTCCCTTTAAAATATTTCCTTGGGATAAGTACATATATATATATATATATATATCTACTTATAAGTAGATTTCTAAAACGTTTAAATCCATAATTTTGGAGAGCATTTTTTCAAAAATACTATTATATTTGAATCTATCGTTGGGATTTCTCCTTTGAAAATAATAGATTTTGGGTAGGTCATTTTTGATACTTGACAGTCCATATTAAAGTCCATAACATAGGCCATTGTTCATCACTAAGACTTATGGGTTCACTCCCCATAATGTCACATGTTTCACCAGTGCCAATTTTCGAAAACATTTTTCATGGATCTTTCTTTTTCAATCCAAACCCAAAACACTTCAAAAAAAATACATGTTACTATTTTATTTTAAAGAAAATAATCATTCTTATCACATGTCGTCAAAATTTTCTCTGGAGTTTCTGAAACCAATTTTCATAGAATCTCATGCTTAAAATTAGCATCTTTATTTTTGAATCGTAAATAAAATGGAAAATGAAATAATGCACATTTGATTTTGAAAACACATGTCTAATTTCGCCTTCTTCAAACTAACATAAAGAATAAATAGTAAGGTGGATCATGTGAAATTATTGAAGAGACATTCTAAGTAAAACATGTAGCGATTATTTTATATGTTGATATATATATATATATATAGTTTTATTCCATAATTCATAAATTTATCTCATACATGATTTTCTTGCGTAGTCAAATCATGCAACATTTTTTTAGTATGTCGATATATATATAAATATATATATATATATATTCCTAAATATCATAAAGTCGGAAATTAATATGTACACATGGTTTTTGTAATACCCATATTAGCATAGAAACATTCTTGCACAAAACTTCAATAAATGAAAAAATCACTCCTGCACATGCATTCATGTATATACGTAAATAATTTTTACATATATCAAAGTTCAAAACGTCATGGAAAATTAATGACGAATGGCCATAAATCATAATTATCGATTATAAACTCAAAAATCACACATAATTATTAAACATAAACTTATATTCTAAGTAAAAGAAAAGTTTTCCAGAATAATATATACATATGTGTGTGTAAATGATATGGAATTATCATTACACATTATTGCAGAATAACACGTGTTTATTCAAGTCTTTGATAAATAAAAATATAAGTGCCTAGAAAAAAGCAAAACATTGTTTTTATTAAAATAAAATACTATTTTCAAATAACGTAATTAACCGCCATGTATTAAAACATGATTTGATAAAAATAATTCATTTCATATTAAATTTGAACATATAATTAAATAATAAAGATTCTTAAAACACTAATGTCACAAGTGAAGCACAACATTAGAAAAAATATATGTTACGCCCTAATTTTCATAAAACATAATTTATATACTTAAATGAATAAACTAGAGGAAAACAATAGAAATCAGATCATAGTTATATATAAATCCCTTTCAATAAATGATGAAAGTATCAAGAAATTAAATATTTTATTTTCAAAATAACACTCAAATATATCTTTGAAAATCAATAATTAAAACCCAAACACTAATAAACACAAACCCATCTCAACAAAATAAATAAATTTTAAATCCCTTACATAAACAGAAGACCTTCTTAAGTAGCAGCAGTTTTGTTGGACTAATTTTTTTCTGGGTTTTAAAAAAATTAAAATATGATAAAAGGGGTTAGGGTTCGGATATTTTTAAAAATGGGTCTGGGATGCGTGAACGCCGTTCACGCATCCTTCGCCGCGGAAGGATGCGTGAACGGCGTTCACGCATCCCGGACCCCAACGGTAATGCGTGAACGGCGTTCACACGTCCTTTGCTGACCAGCTAAAGGAAGCGTGAACGCCGTTCACGCATCCTTGCGCGGGAAAAGATGCGTGAACGGCGTTCACACTTCCTTCCGCGGCGAAGGATGCGTTAACGCCGTTCACGCATCCTTCGCGGACGAGCTGAAGGATGCGTGAACGGCGTTCACGCATCCGGCCGAGAAAAATTATAAAAGGAGGGGTCCCCCCCCCAATACCCATTGTTCTCCTCTGATTTTTGTTGCGAAGCTCTGCAGAAATTCTTTCTCAACAAATATTTACTGCTTTTATTGGGGTAAAATTTCTATTTAATAATTTAATTGTTTATTTGTGTTTATTTATTTCATTTGTATGTTTAATTGTGTTTATTTATTTCATTTGTATGTTTAATTGTGTGTATGATTTATTTATTTCATATGTTATGCATGAAATGTTTTGTATGATTTAATTTTCTTGATGTTGAATGTTCGTATGATTTAATTTTTTGAATGTCTGTTGTCTAAATATTGAATGTTTTATGTTATGTCTAAAATTTTTAATGTTTAGAAAAAGTAATTTATGTTAGAGAAATTTATTTTAATGGATGGTTTTGATGTAAGTGTAAATTAAATTACTTTTATTTACTAGTAATAATATTTTTAATCAATAAAGTATAAAATATATTTACTTATATTTTGAAAAGTAGAAGAATGCCCTAAAAACATTACAATTTCATAAAATTTAAAATAACAAAAGTGTTTATTATGTAAATCTCAATTAGATCAGTTATAATAAAATTTATTTAATGTTTTTAATAAATATATATATATATATATACACATGAAGTTAAATTTTTGTAAAAGAGGTGTAGTATTTAATATAGATTTTATATAATACGGATAATATAATAAATATACCAAAAAACACGGTATGAGTGATGACTGATCTTGAGATGACCGACCATGCATAATTGAAATTGCATGTTTTATTTTGTGTATGTTGTTATTCAATTTGTAATAATTGCATTTTTTCGGTATTGATGACCTGCGATTCATCTCTCAGTAAGTGTAAGGACCTGCGTGTCCGTTTAAATTAATTTATGTATTTCATACCCCTAGACCCTCTCACATGCATGTGAGTAAATTTGTAATTAAAAGACTGACGCCCCAAAGAGGTGTCGACGAAGAGGCATCCCCAAAGAGGTGTCGACGAAGAGGCATTTGAGAACTCGTTCGAGAGGAGGCGTTGCTGTTTGACAGGAGATTGGCGGTTGCTGCAATATTTGATAATAGAGACAGGAGTTTACCCATATAAATTGTGGTTAGTTTATCAGATAATGATAAACTAATCGCAAGTCTCAAGATCAAGTCATGATTATATATTCATAAGTAATCAAACTTTATGAAACATTATATTAAATTTGCTTTTGTGCTAAAATCACAATCACTATACCTTAACAGTGATAAATCAATACATAAAAAAGTCTCAAGATAATCAATTATTCAAAACCAAATTAAATAATTTAAAATTTTAATGTAGTGTATAATATTTTTAAATTTTTTTTTAATAGGTAATTATGTCTGCTCAAATATATTGCAACGGTGAGGTAATTTGTACCGAGCAGGGTTTTAGCTACAGTGTGCCACCTGTCAAAGTGGTAAATCTCCATGGTTGTATGACATTGGATGCAGTTCGTAATAAGATTCATAGTCGGTTAAAATTGAGTGCAGGACAAGCAATCACTTCAATTAGATACCGACATCTTCAATATCCTGAGCGTATGTGGCACAGCGACTACCCTATAGTCGATGATGAGGATTGGATGGAGGCTTCTCAGTTATTCAGGCAACAGTGTATTAATGGTTTGATGGAATTATTTATTGTCATTTATGATATTGATGTGGTGCAATCGATTACTACAGAACCATGCTTTGTGACCTCTATAGAAGTCGGTCCTTCACAACAGTCTTCTTCATTGCCTCCTTCTCATACGACTCCTGTGGAAGAATGTAATGAGGAAGATCATCAAAATTTGGAAGGAAATGTAGATGACATCCCTTTCTGTGCTGATATAGTGCAAGAAAGTTTATCTGAGGAAGAAGAATCTGGGGAGTCAGCAGGAGATGATGTGGTTGGAAATGAACCTTCTGAGGTTCCTTTCAGAGACAGACATCCACTACATCCACCAGTTAGTGGTAATCAGCCTTCAGTTTTGAGTTCCTTAGTTGGAGGAATGTCTCGTGAACAACCTTTTGATTGGGATGTCATTACACCAGCTTCTGAATTCCCTGGCATTATAGGTAATATGCCTGCATCAAATGATAATGCCATATATGTTGGGCAGGAGTTCGAAAGTAAACAGGTCATGAAAAATGTGATAAAGCAATACCACATTGAGCGACATTTCACATTTGTGGTTTATGAGTCAAAGAAGACCAAATATCTCATTCGTTGTGAAAAATATGGGTCAGAATGTAAATTTCGATTAAGAGCACTATTTGATAAATGTTATGGATGTTGGAAGATAACCAAATTAGAAGGCCCACACACTTGTCTGCATCCCAGCTTGGCACAAGATCACTCTTCTCTTGATGCAGAGTTTATATCTACTGTTATTTGTGAGATGATACGAACAAGTCAGGATGTTCTTGTTGCCCTTATTCAGGAAAGAATTCAACAGTTGTATAACTATAAGGTATTATACAACAAAGCTTGGAATGCAAAACAGAAAGCCATTGTAAAAGTGTATGGTGATTGGGATGAGTCTTATGCGTTGTTGCCACAGCTTATGGAATTGTTGTCTCTCAATAATCATATTGTTTATCAGTTGGACAGTGTTGAGTATGTATCCCAAAATCATCTAGTTGATCGGTCAAAGGTGAAGTTCAAGAGGATTTTTTGGGCATTCAGACCGTGCATTGCTGCATTTCCCTTTTGTAAACAATTTATTCAGGTAGATGGCACATTCCTTTATGGAAAGTATACAGGTGTTCTACTCATTGCTGCCACACAGGATGGTAATCGTGCTCCTCTACCACTTGCTTTTGCTGTTGTTGAAAAAGAAAATTTTGAATGCTGGAGCTGGTTTTTGGCATGTGTACGTGTTCATGTCACGCAGAAACAGGGCGTGTGTCTGATATCTGATCGTCATCGAGCGATTATAGAGGCCGTGAGTAGTGATGGGGTTTCTTGGACTAAGCCGAATGCTTATCACCGTTATTGCATTAGACATATTGCAAGTAATGTGCATAAGCAGTTTAGAGATGAGGCCATAAAGAAGGCGATCCTCAAATTGGGTATGGTTTTCTAAACTTTCTTTTTTTAACAAAATTTACTATCCATTTTAATACATTATTATGTTATGCTTTCAGCATATGAACCCCAACAAGAAAGGTTTGATCGACGTCTTGAAGAGATCTGAACAGTTAATGAGGAGGTATATGAATATATGGTACAAATTTCAAAGGAAAAATGGTCATTAGCATACGATGGTGGCATGAGATATGGGCATATGACCACTAATATAGTGGAGTGCGTAAATGGGGTCCTCAAGGGTGTGCGCAAACTCCCAATCACAGGGTTAGTGCAAGAGACATTTTTTAGATGTGTTCACTACTTTCCTGACCGGTCCCAAAAGGCCTACCAGAGGATGGAAAATGGAATGCTTTTTACTCAGCATTTTCAAACTGATATTGACCGGATACGGAATGAGACTTCACGATGGAATGTTATAGCCTTTGACAGGGAAAAGAGGAGTTTTCGGGTAAGAAAGTGCTACGACTAGGGTGCATGCACTAATGGTGGAGTGTTTGTCGTGATGTTGGATAACAGGTACTGTGATTGTGGCAGCTTTCAGGCATTGAGATATCCATGTGTACATGTTATTACAGCTTGCGCTTCGGTAAATATATCGTGGGAGCCATATGTTGACCCGGTGTATCACATGAGCACTTTGGTTAACTTTTATAGTGCTGCTTGGATGCCTGTTGGTGACTTCCATTCTATCACATTGCCTGCTGATCAACCGACCATTGTCCCTGATATTTC
Organism: Viscum album; assembly: GCA_963277665.1. Classification (NCBI taxonomy): domain Eukaryota; kingdom Viridiplantae; phylum Streptophyta; class Magnoliopsida; order Santalales; family Viscaceae; genus Viscum; species Viscum album. Next base: position 183,063,167 of record OY728122.1, read on the forward strand.
TAGGTTTTCATAAGTCGGTTTTGGTATCATTTATAATTTTTTCAATGTGTGTCATTTTTAAAATTATTGGCTTCATGCTACTAGGTTGCGGCCTCGAGGAAGACCGAAGTCAACTCGCATCAGAAATGAGATGGATTGGCCTCGGCAACGAGGAGGGAGAATACGATGCAGTATCTGCCACGCAGAAGGACATACTCGTAAGAGATGTCCCCAAGTGGCAGGACAGAGTTCCAAATCTCATCATCCATGATCGAGTCTGTGTACCTGCTCTAAGAGGAAGAGGTTGTGGTTGGTGTCGATGATGAAGAAGAAGAATAAGAAATAGAGGATGAGGATGAGAAGAAGTAGAAGACTAAGAGGAAGAGGTTGTGGTTTAATAACCTATTGTGGAAGTTTCTATAGTTACTTAGGAACTTGATCTATTTAGAATAATGTTAATGGTTATCTAATGGATAATGGATAAATTAACAAACGTAATTTCACAAATAAGAAGAAATAATTAATTTTTCACTTTTTCCTCTTAATTTTTAATGTGGAATAATGTTAATGGTTATTTAATGGATAATGGATAAATTAACAAACGTAATTTCACAAATAAGAAGAAATAATTAATTTTTCACTTTTTCCTGTTAATTTTTAATGTTGAATAATGTTGATGGTTATTTAATGGATAATGGATAAATTAACAAACGTAATTTCACAAATAAGAAGAAATAATTAATTTTTCACTTTTTCCTGTTAATTTTTAATGTGGAATAATGTTGATGGTTATTTAATGGATAATGGATGAATTAACAAACGTAATTTCACAAATAAGAAGAAATAATTAATTTTTCACTTTTTCCTGTTAATTTTTAATGTGGAATAATGTTGATGGTTATTTAATGGATAATGGATAAATTAACAAATGTAATTTCACAAATAAGAAGAAATAATTAATTTTTCACTTTTAAATTATGGTTTTCTTATAAGATGTCTAGTTTTAGTAATGGCATCTGAGTGTCTGAGCATCCTTAACTAATGTTGATTGTGAGACTAGGCTAATGTTGATTGTGACACCAAATAAAAATGAATATATCATGATTCCACTATTAATAAGTAACGATGATATCATGTGTGCAGATGGCAGGTTTTCCATTGCTTACATCTCAGGCTACTCATGTATCACGACTGCTTTTAGAGGGACGTCCTGTGGCTCCCTTGAGTGTACGTAGATCTCACCATTTCCATCATACTGCACCACCTCCCGCTATCGTCCCACATCTCCGTCGAGCTGGATTTTATGGAGTAGCGATGTGCGACTTCACGTTTCTTGATCATCATCTCATTGCCGCACTTGTCGAGAGATGGAGACCAGAGTCGCATACTTTCCATTTCAGTGAGGGAGAGATGACTATTACATTGCAGGATGTGGCTATTATGTTGGGCCTCCCTATCGACGGACATGCTTTGACAGGCTGAGTTCCATCAGATTTGCCTGAGCTTGTTCATAGACTTCTGGGCATAGAGGTCCAGGATGATGGCAGGACCATCGTCGGTGGTAGATTGTGGATGCCTTGGTTAGACCAGCACTTCACACATTTACCAGATGATGCTGATGACGTCACCGTGCTGTGCTTTTCACGCGCATATATTTTGAGGCTGATCGGTGGCACGCTTTTTGTTGACCACTCTACTACTTTTGTGCACCTGATGTATCTAGCTTTTTTAGAGGATTTGGACCAGGCAGGTCGATATAGTTGGGGGTCTGCCTGCCTAGCATATACATACAGAGCCCTATGCAGCGCATGTCACATCGATAAGATGCAGATCACAGGATGCATGGTTCTTCTACAGATGTGGGTATGGGAGCACATACCTCGTTTAGCTCCACATGCTCGTGCGCCATTACCCGTAGATATTGTAGCAGAGGCTCCACGTGGACGTTGGTATGTTATTAATTCTTTCTAATATCTAACTTACTTGTATAAAATTCTTTTATGAAATGTAAAAAAAATGTTATCTACAGGTGGAGTCAGGCGCATCGACATTCAGATTCTCCCAGACATGATGTTCACACCTACAGACTTATGCTAGACAGTATTCGACCAGACGATGTAAGTGATTATTATTTATATTGTTAAATCTTTACTCTTTACTGTAAATCTATTCATTTATTAATTGATTATTCATTTTTTCTTTCAGATTACATGGATGCCATATACAGATGATATCCTTCAGAGTCTTCCCCCATACTGTACAGTGATGCTTGATATCGGCTCCTGCATGGTTCCACTGATTCATTTTCATATAGTCGAGTGGCATCAGACGGATAGGGTTATGAGACAGTTTGGATTCCTTCAGCCAGTTCCTGACCCGCCCAGTCAGTTGGATTCATTGCATTCCCTGAAGATGTTAGGGAAGAGAGATTTTGATTGGAGGAGCTACCATGTGAGATATGTTGCATTATGGGACAGGCGACGGGAGTCCTAGTTGTGAGGGGCAGGGACAGTACGCTTTCATTTGATGGATCAGATGGATTATGCAGGCTGGTACATCAGGTCTCCCGTCAGATTTCTGACACGGCACGGACGGGGCTTCCATGACTTGGTATGCATTCTTTCTTTCACAGTTCAACATATTTTTTATTCAAATTAGTTAACAACAGAATTTGTTTTCGCAGGATGCTCGTATTTGTCATCTACTGCATATGTCTGATCCAGTGGAGAGAGCTACCTTTGACCCAGCATATTTTCACAGCCTTGTACGACAGATGCTACCGTCGATGGATGAGATTTATCATGGCATTTTCTTTGATCCACCACCTGCTGCGGAGGCCGCGGAGCCTGCTGCGGAGGCCGCGGAGCCTGCTGAGCCTCACATAGATGTACCTGGGGGTGACGACCCTGTTATGGATGCTTTTGTTCCACAGGATGAGGCTGCTCAGCTTGCTCAGCCACATGATATTATTCCACTGGAGGAGGGTGTTCAGCATGATCAGTCATATGCTCCTCCAGCTTCTCAGGCACAGCCACAGGTACTTACAGACGCTGACTGGATTGAGTTCGATGTTTTATTGCAGTCATCCGCAGCAGAACAGCCATCTACTTCCTATATTGGTGAGAGTTCCAGCCAGCTTCCACTATCCTTAGATGCAGGCCAGGGTACAGGCGGTGAGACTGTACATCCACCGTCTGTCACACAGGAGGATGTGGAGGTGGCTGTCGATGAGGATGCGCAGCGTACGCCATAGCACAGACGTAGACAGACACGGCGTGGACGCATCCAGTATACACCTGACTGTGGGACAGAGGATCATCCACACCGGAGGCGTAGATTAGGTTGACATTTGATTTATGATACGTTTTGTATGTGTATTACTGTTATCTAGACTTCTATTATACCTTTAATAAGTGTCTTACTGTTATCAAATTATCTACCAATATATATATATATATATATATATATATATGTATAATAAATAATATGATTAAATTAAATGATAAATATTAATTATATTAATTATTTCGAATTGCAATAGAAGTGGTCACAGTTATGATGAGTGATGGTTCAGTCCAACCATGCAAAATGCATATGCTGATAAGAATAAAAGGCCACAACAAGTGTAGAAGAATGGAACAATAGTTGGAAAATCTTCCATTGGGAATATGCAAAACAATGAAGTCAAGAAAACTGTGAAAGAAACTATTTCCAAGAATAAGTTTGAGCTAAAATCCAAGGATTATTTCATGACAAATCTTGAAATTCATATCATCTCAAGAAGTTGAAACTTGAGGTATTCCAATCACACTTTATCCATTGTTCTTAATTATATTTCTCATTTCAATTAAGGGGGAGAGCTTGATTGATGGAAAGATGGGATGAAAAGAGGAGATTTATCTTTTCACTTGAACTTTTTAATATATTTGGTGAAGTATGTGCAGGATTTAGCATTTCATTGATAATTTTGATTATCTACCCTTGGTTAATAATTGATACACTCTAAGCATGATTTAACATTTATGGTTGTTTATGGACAACATTGAAAACTACAATATGAATTAGAATTTCATTTGGCCAATTTTGAGAAGATACATATTCAGACTTTATAAAAGGAAACGATTTATACTGGTACGCAATCTAAAGAGTGAGATTATTGAGTATGCATCTCAAAACTTAGGTCATGTCCATGACATCACTTCTTCCACCTTATTTAGATAAAATGATATTTTTTAGAGAGCACATGCCTTAAAAAATATTACTCTTGGATCTAGAGAGCACATGCCAATAGGGTGGTTTAATATTCTAAACTCTATATGAAGTAGTAGGAAGAAGAGAAGTTTGAGATGAAGATTGAAATTGGAATTCTCAGATCAGAAATTCCATAATACTCATATAAATTCAATAAGTTCAAGATAAAGGTTAAATAATAATCCAAGGCTATTTATTTTATGAATAACATATTAAAAGACCAAGTAAAATGTATTGAAGAACTTTAGGAGGATTTTGTTGGCCTACAATTAAATATAGGATCAAGAGAAACTCTTGACTCCTAATATGATATTAGGAAATTAGGTCACACAAGTGATGGAAAAAAGGGAAATTATGGTTCCTAGGTCCAAAAAATAGTTAAAAAATGTTTAGGGAAGAAAATGATACATCGTAATGCCACAAATGGTATGGTTATTGTTCATAAACAGAAAGCAGTAATGATTGGTGTCAGAACACAAGAGCCTGTTATGTGGATAAAGATTTATTTTGGTATGAATTAGAATCAGAATATTTAGTGATCTTAAGGAATAATGAGTGGTGTATTAGTGATGCACATGAATAAACCATTTATCAAATATTATTTTTGTGGAAATATGGGGAATTCTTAGAATGCTCATTCCATAGCCTTGAGGGTCACTATTTTAGGTTTAGAGGATTTAGACACATGGAAAAATATTTCTCATCAATAATGTAGAGAAATTTACTAAAGTATACCCAAAGTGGTAATATGCAGTAGATCAAGGGATCATCAAACAAGATGATAATGAAAAATAAATTTGCATCTTTTCAGGATGACGTTAGACCATAATAATTTGATTAAGATTGATAATATTAGTCAACATCAAGTATGAATTCAAATACATGGATCAAAAAGAATATTTGAGAAGGTAGTGATTGTAGAGATTTCCTTTAAACCATCAAATCACACAATATTATAGATCATTTATAGTGGATGCACCTCCCATATGATGAGAAATAAGGATCTAGTTATAAGAATAATGTATGGAAGGTAAGGTGTTGATATATTTTTCAATGATGAAGGCCTGATGATTATTGGCTTGGGAGAAGCCAAATTTGGGGGTGGGGATGAGATAAGCTGATTTAATGGTTGTTGAAGGTCTCAATAAAAACTTGTTAAGTGTTAGTTAACTATGTGACTTGGGACACACTATAATATTTACAAATAAGGTGTGTATTATCAAGGGAAAATATAGTGGAGTTGTTTTGTAAGGAAAACACACAAAGGGGAATCTATATCTTGTGAGTGGACAAGAAGATATGTATTTTATATCCAAGGAAGAAGAAAATAGGTTGTGGTATAAATTTATTGTTTATATGAGCCAATCATACATGGAAGATCTGTTGAAATGTGACACTGCTCAAGATCTCCCTAATTTATCATGTGATCATACTAATACATGCGATTCTTTCTAACAAGGGAAGATTATTTGAAATATATAAAAGGTTAAAGATCAATGGTCAATAAGAGTGATTGAACTAATGCAAATTGATGTGTGTAAACCTATTTCACCAAGATCTATTGATACGAAGAGATATTTTTAGTGGCCAAGGATCAATTAGGTGGTAATGAGAGGGAGGTGAATCAGTGGTAGCCTTATTTTACTAATTCTTTTTTTAAATTCAACCTATTGAAATTTGTTTAGGTTTTTGATCCACTCAATATAAACTCTCAATCATTCCTCAAGTGTAGTTGTAATGAAATAGGGAGAATCACATGTTATTTACAGGGTTATTTTGAAAATACTACTCATTTCTATATTGGTTATACCCCCCAACATGTATTATTCACTATCTCCACAAGTTAATACAATGACATATAATCCATTTTTCCTCTCTATAACAAAAAATAATCCACTATACACTCTCTTTCTCCATAATACATTGGAGATTCATTCTACTCTATAATCCAAAAGATACATCTACTTCCAAATTTAGGAAGAAGTTCTTCTTCAAATAGACTTACTCTATAAGAAATCTAGTCACTCCTACCTTGTGTACTTTATCAATAATTTTAGAAATTATTATATTAAGACTCTTTTCAGATTTTGTGCAATCTAGATTCTCCTCAATATTCAAATACTCAAGAACTCATCAATTCATCTTTCTGTATTTACCTGATACATTATTGTATCGAGTTATCAGAAATAATATTTCAATTCAACACAGAGTCTTCATCACCTTCATACACACTTTATTCACAAAACAAACAATAATTGTTCATGGGTAATATATCATTATTACATGATTTAAAATCAATCATTTAAATCCTTATTTAAATTTGTTTAGTAATAACACATTTAATTACACATTTATATATGAATACTCATCAGTAGTGGTATCATATTTTCCTCATATTGAATGCCCCATTAATTTCTGTGGGTATTTTGTTTCATGCAACTCATAAAGAATACTAGAAGGATTAAGGTTCCCCTATTTCTTCTTAATGTGGTGTCTATCTCTATGAATCATTATCTATATTCATACATGTAACTCATATTTAATTACATAATAAAATACAAAAACTCATCAAAAATACCCAATGCTCGGGTCTTCTCCATTCTTCACATAAATGTTACAACTCATGTAAGAATCTGATTCACGTGGATTCATCAAAATATGATCTTCTAATCACCCGAATACTTATGTTTCACATTTCATCACATAGGATATTCATTTTAGAATAAATTTTTACTCTCATCACATGAACTATTCATTTTATTATTTAAATTATATTAATGAAATTGTAACTTCATGAATATATTATCATGATTGTACCTTGGCATTAAATCTAGATCTTACTTCATTTGAAGACTCTATTTCATCAAAAGTCTTGGGATCCTTCAGTTCATGCACGACAATGCATGAATATTGAACATGACTTGTTCTTGGATCATGCTTGGATATTATAAGTTCATCATGGACTTCTTAATATGGAAGGGTCCTTGGTTTTATCCAAGGATTCCCAACCATGATTTTTGTGACTCATCAATGGTAGATAACCAATGCTCTATAAAACCCTTGAGAAAGGGAAGAAGGTTCTCACTGATTAGACAACTTGAAAAAGTTAGATCAAACTGTTGTGTAAATGTCTGCATGTTTTTAGTGGAGAGACAATGATTGTGTCACCATTTTCCCATATAATAATATCACTCGTTTGAGTGCTTCCTTATTTATTTTATCATTCCTTCAGCTTGGTAGAATGATTACTGGGGTACGCTCTCAAATCCTCACTGGCATCAACCCATGTTGTCTTCTCTAACACCATTCCACTGCACATGATTGAACCACCACTCTAATACCATGTGCCTCATGTGAATTCATGCTCGCCTACCATTTCTTCCCATACAATAGTCAACTCCAGTTCCCACCTTAAAAGTGGTTGCACCTAATTCCCTTATCTAGCTAGTTGGATGGATTCCTTTTTAAATAAAGTTAAAAAAATGTGTTAGATAAAATATTCCACCAAATTCCATATTCACTCCAAATACCAATCCTTATTCTTCATGAAAAATATAAATAATATATTTATACTTTTTTCATATATCTCTTCATTCATACTTTAGTGAACATTTTTGAAAACTCCTTTGCACATTTTTTTCTATTTAAGATAATCTTAAATAATTCTCACTTTTAAAACATGGATAATTATCCAAATATGAAATTAAATTACATAACATGAATCCATAAAAATTATCCAAGCACCACCACTTCACATATTGACATATTGATAAAACATACAACCATTTTTTCCAACAATCTCCCCCTTTATCTTCTGTTGTTAATATCCATTCATATCATAAAAGTTAATATGTGGTAACATCAATTATTCTCCCCCTTATTTAAAATAAAATGAAAAGGATAATTGGACAATTTTAAACTCATATTTCTTCTCAAAAAAATCTTCACATATATTTTAAATAAGGGGATGATATGACATGATACTTGGAACAAAGCCTTTAGTTAATAAACACTATATCTATATGATCCATCCTAGTGTAGAAAGAAATAATTAAATAACCAATATAATATAATCTACCTATAACACATACTCATATGTGATACTAAAATTAGATATTCTCAATTATCAGGATGAGTAATTTTAAGATAAGAAATACATGATCCTGCACACACTTCAAAAAACACATTAGAAAGTTCAAGTGCAAGAACAAATCCCCCTTTTCTCGTTTTTTCATTAAATAAGTACTCAACCTTAATGAATATAATTAAGAAAAAATGTAAGATAATGTGATTGGAATACCTCAAATCTCTTATAAGATCCTTCTTAAGAGATGAACTCATTCTTTATCATGGGAATTTATGTACTCCATGATGAACAATACTTCTCCTTCAATTCCATTCAAGTAAACTCATAACACATAAAATAATAAGGAATAAGGAGGAACCTCTTGTATTCTATAGAGGAAACATTCAATGTGAGAGTTTTCTCTCATCCTTTATTTCTTCTTATTTCTAAGCCAAGCATGGGATGCGATTTATTTCTTATTACATGCTTCATGGATTATGCACATATTTCCTTCCCATGAATTTCCTCTTTATTTGGAATACATTTTCCCCCTCCTCCACAGCTGGTACAACCTCATTATTTTTCTTCCAAATTTTTCATCTTCTCTTCCAAGATTCTTATTACGAGGGATTTGATTTTGGTTCTTTAAACACCATTTTTTGATACTCGTTTTTATCTTTAAAAACATTGAACTTATTTTCTATCTTAATATGACTTCTTTCAGGATACAAAAATTCCTTGTAAGTCATATGAGTAGAGTTTCTCCACATAGATTATTTACCCTTGCATGTTTTCCTCTAAGTGAAATACCTTTCCATATGATCTAGGTTAGAAAAAATGAATCATTTAGGCATTCTGTGAGATGCGTGAACGCCGTTCACGCATCTCTTCTCTCGGGAAGATGCGTGAACGGCGTTCACGCATCACGCCGGGGTCCGGGATGCGTGAACGCCGTTCACGCATCCCGGACCCATTTTTAAAAATATTCGAACCCTAACCCCTTTTATCATATTTTAATTTTTTTTAAACCCAGATAAAAAAATTAGCCGTTTTGTTGCATACTCGGACTGACAGCCTATATGCTGCATACTTTAGCACACAACGGACTAGACTCAAGCTTGTGGTGCAAGCCTGGGTATACAACAAAATAACAGAGATAAACTAACGCTGCACTAACAACTGATTCGAACCAATACAAAAACAGCAAAGCAGAGCAATACGTTGACAGGTTCAATTTATTATTACAACAGGGACATCCAAATATATCACGGGAAAAAATAATTCATCCATAGAAAATTGCAATGGAAAATGCACAATAAATCATACAACCAAAAAACGACAAGAACTAGTGTTTAACCAAAAGAAAATCAGAATCCGACAAAGCAAAACCTACCTCGATAGGCTAGAGAGGATCCAAAAACGAAACCCTAACCCACTCGAAACACTTCGAAGATGCTTGAACTCAGCTGGAATTCCACCTCATCCACGGTAGACTCGAAGGTGGACAGATAGGATTTTACTCCCCGAACGATGCCCCTTGCTAGCTCGGACTCCTCGCCCAATCATGACTCTACTGCGCGACCATGCTGGGACGACTTCTTGCTCGATCCCTCGACTTCGGCGCTCCCCCTTGAATGAGATCGATGGCCGACCCCAAAAATGAACCCTAAGTCGAAAATCCCCCATCAGTGCATCACGACACCACCCTCTCAGACGTACCTCCGTCACCCCCATTTCAATTTCACCTTTTTTTAATCAGATATTATTATTACTTCATAATTTTTATTATATATGTAATTTCTTAAATAAAAATTATATAAATAATTTCTTTAATATACTTTACATAAGGGTTTACATAATATATGTATAATATATTATAAGTTTAACTTTAAAGTAGTTATACTATATAATTATAATTTTGTTAAACAAAAATCACAATATTAATAATTTTATAAAAATTAATCTAATCAAAAATTTATAATTTAAAACTAATAATTATTACTTCATATATATATATATATTATTTTCAAAAATCAAAATATATAAAACCAAAATAATATAATTATTCATATGTTAGATTAAATATTTATTTGCATAAATTAAAATGTGAATATTGGTAGTCCATTTTTTACAAAATAATGTTACTTAAAATATTTGACATTATTATTACAGCATATAATACTTTAAAATGATAATTTTAAATGGCATGTATACTAAAATACTTATAATGTAAAATTATAATTTTATTTAAAAAAATTATAATAATAATATTACTTTTAATTATTATTTTTTAAAAACAATATATTAGAAAGTGTCATTTCATGATACTACATTTTATAAATGTATAATTAATTTATATTATTTTAGTATGTCATTATGTATTTCAAAAATGTCATTTTGAAAATAATATAAATCAAAGCAACAAAATTTCATTTCGATTAAATGAAATCACGTGGTTTTATTAAAATATTTCGTAATATTATTTATTTAAATTATAATTCATTTATTAATTAAATTAATTCTTTTATTGAAACTCGGAGTGTTTTAGGTAGTCAGTAAGATGTGAGGAGTTGTGCATCAGTGGTGGACACTATATCTAGGAGAGCGTAAGGAGGCAGATGTTTTATGGGTCAACTTCCAAAAGGAGTTCTGAGTAGAGTTCCTTTCATTGACCATGAAGGCAGTGAAGAGGTAGGAACTTCTTTCTCTTCAGCAAGGGAGAATGTCAATGCGGGAGTTGGGAATCAAGTTCAAGAACCTTCTATGTTTTTTCCAATATCCTTTTCCAGATGAGAAGTCTCTTGTGAGGTGTCTTGAGGGGGCACTTCGTCCTTCTATCCAACATGCAGTTACTCCCTTTACATTGCCAACGTACTTGGAGGTTCAGAAGAAGGTAGAAGTGATCGAGAAAATGCACTCATGAGTAGGTTTTCCATAATAAGGGAACCAACAGGGTTCCTTGACGGTTAGAGTTGTTAGTGGAAGGTCTTAGGCGCCATGACCTTCAAGGTTTCGACCAGACGGAAGTCGACATCGGCAACTTCACTTTCATCCTTCTGGTTTCTGTGACTTTTATGTGTGGTTGGAGCCAATGCGTTTATTATGTGGGGTTCATGGACATATTCAGAACCAGTGCTCAGTGGATGCTCGAACTCATTTTGGTGGAGGTGGACAGGATTAGTGCCAGCCTCATTAGCAGTTTCCAGTGAGGTCGTTTCAGCAGCAAGGACAGTAGGCTTATGCTTTTCCGAGGGGACATAGAGTAGGTAGAGGCCAACCTCAAGATGTTCCTTGAGTTTAGGGACCATGTCCCGAGTGTGGCCATGGAGGTGGTCATCAGCAGAGAGGTAGAGGAGCTAGGCATGGTCAGTTGTATGTAGTAGAGGCAGTAGTTCCAGTGGGGCCAAAGATCGTCAGAGGTACGAACAGTTTGTTTCATACTCTTGTTTTTTATTTGTTTGATTCAAGAACTTCACACTCCTTTGTTTCACCCAATCTATCCCATTATCTAGGAATAGACATAGAGAGACTTCTCATGCCCCTGGTGTTGACTATGCTAGTCGGAGGCCAGACCAGCTTGTTCAATGTGTGTCGAGGGTGTAGACTGATGATGGGGCTGCACCAGTCCCATGGGGATATTTTATTGCTATAGATGTATACATATGATGGTATCCTTTGCATTGACTGGTTGTATTCCGTAAATTCTATTATAAACTATTTCCAGAGGAGTGTTGTTTTTTCGAATGTGGTTTTCCAACGTGTGGTTTTCATTGGTGAGAAGATTTTTCGGGTGGGAAATTAGCATGTGGACCCCCTTATTTCCTTTTTAGCTTAGTTTTTAGTGGAATCAGTGGACCCTGGGATGGTAGAGGTTACCAGGGTCGTTGGGGAGTTCCTCAATATTTTTCTTGAGGAGGTTGTGATGCTACCCCCTTGACGTGATATTGAGTTTGAGATAGATTTATAACCCGGTGCTTCTCTGATTCTAATGGATCCTTATCGGATGACACCTTCTGAGTTGTGAGAGTTGAGGTTCCAGATAGATGATATAATGGAGAATGGTTTTATCCGAACCATTTTTTCATTGTGGGGTGTTCCAATGTTGTTCACAAAGAAGGTGGATGATGTTATGAGGTTGTGCATAGACTATCGGAGGTTGAATTAGGTGATGGTCAAAACCCATTACCCTCTTCTGAGGATAGATGGTCTTTTAGACCAACTGAGAGGGTCAAGTTGGTTTTTTACGGTCAATATGTGGTCTGGATATCACAAGTTGAGGTTGAAGGATAGTGATATCCTGAAGACTGCCTTTAGATGCAGGTATGGGCACTTAGAATTTGTATTCATTCCATTCGGTGTTACAAATGCACCAATCATCTTAATGGGGCTTATGAACTCCATGTTTCATGAGTTCCTAGATCAGTTCGTCATCGTATTCATTGATGATATCTTAATCTACTCAAAGTCAGAGGAGAAGCATGTTAAGTATCTCAGAACTGTCTTTCATGTTCTTCAACGCCACCAGCTCTATGGAAAGTTTTCCAAGTGTAAGTTCTGAAAATGAGAGGTTTATTTCCTCAGGCATGTGGTGTCTTAGCAGGGTGTGGTCGTTAACCTGTCTAAGGTTGAAGTAGTTGTTTCTTAGGTATAACCCAAGAATGTGGTAGAGTTTTATAGTTTCTTTGGTCTTACAAGCTATTATCGGAGGCTTGTACCTGATTTCTCTTAAGTTGTAGCCTCATTGAAAGTTTTCACTTGGAAAGACCAAGATTTTGTGTGGATTGATTAGTTCCAGACAGCATTCAGTTTCCTTAAGGGGAAGTTATTCAATGCTCCATTTCTTCAGCTACTATAGGAGGGTGTGTTGTTTGAGGTGTTTTGTGACACTTCCTGTCTAGGCTTGGGATGTGTGTTGATGTAGTAGTGGGCAGTAATATCTTATGGGTCTAGGAAGTTACACCCCCATGAATTTAACTATTCCACTCATGATCTAGATCTAGCAACAGTTGTGTTCACATTGAAGTTGTGGTGGAATTACCTCATTGGGGAGCACTTTGTGGTCTTTATGGATCATAAGAGATTGAGGTATATCTTTTCTCAGCGTGATCTAAACTTTTAGCAGTAGTGGTGGATGGAGTTTTTTTGGGATTATGATTTTAATATCTTCTACACCTCAAGAAAGGGGAATGTTGTGGTCGATTCTTTGAGCATGAATTCATGGAAGGGTATTATTCAAGATTATGGGGATGTTGGGTGAGTGATGGATGAGTTGAAAGCCTTGTGCCTAGATGCAAGGGTAGATGGAGGTACTAGATGTTTTTTTTTTCAGATGATGTTGTAGTATTCTTTGATGCAATGGGTGTAGGAATCTCAGTAGGGATACTCAGAGGTAGAGGTTTTATATGATTGTGTTGGTCATAGTGATGCTCTAGAGGGATGGTCAGAATAAAGTGTTATTTCATGGGAGGTTTTTTGTTCTGTTAGTAATGTGTGATAGAGTCGTTTTTTAGTTTCATATCTCACCTTTAGCAGTACACCCAAGAGTTTCCAAGATGTAACGTGCCTTGAGGATGCAGTTTTGATGTCCCAAGATGAAACGAGTAGTGGATTAGTTTGTGGTAAAGTTCTTGGTTTTCCAGAAGGTAAAGGATGAGCATCGTGTTCCTGGTAGTTTGTTGCAACCTTTGGATGTTCCTGAGTGGAAATGGGATGAAATATTGATGGATTTCATCATAGGGTTACCCAGAGCTCATGGAGGTTTTGATTCTATTTGGGTGATTGTGGATCGGTTTATGAAATTATCCCACTTCTTAGTGATCAAGGAGTCGGACATAGTTGATGATTTGGCTAAGAGGTATGTGGTTGAGGTGGTTTGGTTTCATGGAGTTATGAGTTCCATTATATCATATTAGGACTCATGCTTTACCTCATGAGATTGGAGGTGATTGCAACATGCTTTTGGCACTCAGTTATGCCTCAGCACTTCTTTCCACCCCCAAATAGATGGACAGACGGAACGAACTATCCAAACATTAGAGGATATATTATGGGAATGCATCTTGGACTTTGGTGGGTCTTTGGTATGACACCTGAACTTGGTAGAGTTTTCTTATAATAATAGTTATCACTCTTCCATTGGAATGGCTCCATTTGAAGCTTTATATGGGAGATTGTGTTGTTCTCCATTATGCTAGATAGAGTTTGGGGAGATAGCTATTCTTGGTCCCAATGTCATGAAGAGCATGATATAGAAAATCTAGCTTGTTCATGTGAGGATAAAAGCAGCAAAAGGCTATAAGAAGTCTTATACCAATCACAAAAGGAGGCCCCTGGAGTTTGAGGTTGGAGACCATGTGTTCTTAAAGGTTTCCCCTCGACGTTGGTAGTAGAGGTTTTGTAGAGGGAGTAAGCTTTCTCTGAGGTTTGTTGGGATCTTTGAGGTGTTGGGATGAGTTGGTGAAGTGGTGTATCAGTTGGAATTTCCATCACGGTTGGATAGGGTCCACGACATCTTCCACATATCTTAGCTTCGTTGGTATCTTCACATTGACTCTTGTGTCCTTGACTGGGGAGATTTGGATATGAAGTATGATGCAACATTCATGGAGCATCTAGTGGAGATCCAAGACTATTAAGAGAAGGTGTTTTGAGGATAGAAAATTCCCTTGGTTCATGTTTTGTGGAGGCATGGTGCCCTATAAAAGAGTACTCGGGAGAGAGATACATAGATATGTGCCCTATATCTAAAGTTTTTTTAGTTTTTCTTTACTCTATTTTGCTTTGTGATGTGATGTTTGAACCTTGTTTTATTATATGATATGTTTTCCTTGGTTTGTGATGTGTGTGGTATGATGTGTGATAAATTCCTAACATATGAAAAGTGGAGTACCTGATTCCTAATTAAGACACATTAACTGTTATGCAATTAAACTTGTGCGGGTGAGTTAATGCCCCCAGAGCATATAATATATTTACATGCAGGATGGAATTCAATGATTTGTGTGTTCGGGATGGTGTGGTTTGTTGGTTGTGCAGTGGTTGTGTGGTAGTGTGGTAGTGTGAGTGGAGACATTTTTTAGTTGTGGTTGTGGTGATTTGTTTGTGCAGTGTGTTTTGTGTTCATTTGGTTTGGTGTGTTTGGTTGGTGGTATCATTTAAGGTATGAAGAGATCCTAGAGAGGTATCTCATGGGGTGGTTGTTCATATCTCTTTCCTTCTAGTCTTGGTTTTGGATTCACGAGGGAGAGAATCATTTTAGAGGTATCTGATGTAATGGTATGTTCCCTCCTTATCCATTACTTTGTCACTTTTGAGAGTTGGAGGTGTTCGAGGGAGGTTCTGAGAGTTTTCAATTGAAGTTAGAGGTACAACAAAACTACTATAGGAAAATACATGTCATGTAAGTGTATTACACGATGTGAAAGTTAGTTTGATGGATTGTACAGGGATATTTAATGAGGTATAGTTTTTTGGGGTTAAATAATAAAAAGGCGATGTGTTTTCTGATAGAACCTGGAATCCTGAGATTAGACTCCGTGAAAGGGGATTACACATCATGTAATTCCCTGATGTTGTATAGTTTTAAAGATTTTAGCCACTCAATTTATTTCTCAAACCCTATAGCAATGTATCTCCTCTTATTCTAGGTATTTTATGACCTTCTTCTTCCACGTTTGGATATTCCTTTCGATGGGTATTTATCCTTGGTCTCTCATCTTCAATCCATGGTGAGTTCTCCTCTCATTATCATTTGTTTCCTTCCATTATTCTTTGGGGTTCTACTATAGTGGTGTTTCTTTGGTTTGGGGGTGCATTTGGGTTTCTTTTTTATGGATCCTTGGGGTGGTATAGTTTAATCAATGGTTCTCGTGGTGCAGATGTGGTTCATGGGTGTTCTTCTTCTCCCTGTGGTGTGAAGCAAGTTGGAAAGCTTCTTTGAGGTGGGTATTTGTTCATTTATCCTTATTGTGTATCATGTGGGAGGGGTTTAATTTTGTTTAACAATGGGTTATGGTTGTTCTAGATTAATAAAAGATAAATAATAGTTTAATTGAATTGAAAGTGGCAAGTGGGGTTTGATTTTCATGCATTTACATCTTTGATATTATTTGTGATATTGTGAAATGTACAGGCTTGATTCCCCACTAAAAATCAAGTTCATTGGGGGATTTTTTTGTGCTGGATGTATTTGATGTGATTGCTTCTTTGGTTGTGATTTCTGTGATATCACCCTAAATGGAAATTGGCTGATTACTTTTACTTGGATAATGAAATGGCTTCCTCAAGATTTTTTTGTGTGTGATAACACCCTTAAATTAATGTGTAATGTGATAAAATCCTCTTTGTAAATTTTTAAAAGAATCTTGATGTTTTGTGATGTGTGGTTGGGGCATGTAGGGCTAATGGTTTGTGCGCCATGTTTTTGGGACAGCGAGGTGATAGTTTGGGGATTGTGATTTTGGGGCAGAAAGGTGAGGTTTTTAGGGATGAAAGGTTTCCTATAATATGTATTTATGTTGTGCTAGATGCCTGAGTGGTGATGGAATAAATGAATATTTAATAATGTTTGAAATGGCATGGGTTGGTTTGGTTCATGGGATGGAAATTTTCTAATGGAAAATTTAATGATGGGTTGTGTGATTAAATGTGGTTGATGCTAAATAATAAAATGAATGGGTGATTAAATGAAATTGGTTGAAAGTGTGAAATGGGGTTCATGGCTTGATATATGGGGTTATGCATTTAAAGGTGGTAGCAAAGGTGATAGTGTTGTGATTTGGTTGGTTTTTTTGATAACCCATAGGTTGGGATTGAGTGTTTGATACTATATATATACTTCTATTTCCCTTGTGATTTCAATACTCACCCCACCCACGTTGAGCACTATGTGCCAAACACCCGCATAGTCACACAAGGGTGTCTTTCCCAACATCCTGGTGGGAGGATGGATGGATGTCCACCCGCTCTTCCCTACTCCCTCATCCAGGCGATGATAGCCCAAGATTCTTTAGGAAAGATGTTATGAGATGTTATATCCCAAGTGTCTTTGGGATCAGATGTGATGTGTTCTGAGGCCCAAGAGTGTGCAGACGGGATGTGTTGTGAGGACCAGGTGTGTGCGGGTGGGATGTGTTGTGAGTCCCAGGTGCGTGCAGGGGGGAAGTGTTGTGAGGAGAAGTTGTGTGCGAGTAGGATGTTATGTTGTATATTCAGAAGAGGTGGGAGCTCCAAGATGTTTATCATTGGGGTGTGAGAGTAGCTAATCGGTATGAAAGTGGTGTGGGGTACACTATCATCGATGTGATTTACTTTATATTATATTACCTGGATTACGTTATTTGGTGATCATACCTTGGTGAGGTTGGGATGGTTAGTATGCATGTTTAAGTACTTTTTGGTTTTATAATTTTCTCACAGGTGAATTAATATGATTATTTCACATTTGCATGAGAGACTTGATATTTTCATAACAATTATACTTATATTCTCACCCTATGTATATAAAACCGTTTTCAGGTTTTTTAGGGGGGGTTATGTGGGCTGTGGTGGATATTACTAGTTCAGACCCTTAACAGTTGTTGTGTCGCTACTTTAGATTTACTTTTGGGTATTTACTTTGGATAATTTTATCTATATAGATTCTATTTATACATGTATGTGGGATGGTTTTAGCTTTCTCTTTTATATTATTTCTTGGAGTTATTTTTGGATGATTTTTCTTATCTCTTGATCTTGTTTTCTTATAAAGGGTAATGCCTCCCATATTGTAAGATTTGTACACCCTTGGTGATAGTCGCCAACTTGGGGCCTACTAGAGGTAGGAATAGGGGGTCATTATCTCTCTCCCCTCATTGTGGTTTCTTTGGAGGTAGGGTTTGTGACACATACTAAGGTAATACTTCCAAAACATTGATGGAAGGGTCGTCTATGAGCAATTCCTCGAGCGGGATAATCCCCAAGTATCAGGAAAATGCATCCTCACCAGATCCTTCACATATAGAAGGAAGTCTAACCACCTCCTATGGATCTTACAAGGTAGTCTCAACCATCACAAACTCCTTGATTGACTCCATCGGTGGCATGATTTCAACCACCTTCATTGAGGTCTTAGCTCTAGTATCCACCACTGACAGCATTTCTGAGGTAGTTACGGTCATTGTATCCCCCTCAACTATTTTTGTTGTTAGAGTAATTTCAACCCCTACTATTTTGGTATCATTCCCACCATCTCCCTACTATGGAACCTCTATGGTTGGCCCAAATATTATAGCCTCCCTAACCATATCTTCTAGGATAGCATCACCCACTTTCTCTATCTTAACTTTAGGCCCTACTGACTTGAGCGTCGACACTGACGGCTAAGCCCCAAACATAGTTTGAACTGCCATTTAAATTATGGGTTAATCTAAGTGTAACTTATGAGGAGGAAAAGGAAAATTGGGGGAGGGAAGGAGGCTTATAGGAGTGGTATAATCCAATTAGAAACTTGTAAAGGTCCATAGGAAATCCCCCTATAAATGAAATTTTCCCAGTAGTTTTCAACCCAGTTGTAGGAACCAATTTAACCAATGGTTGGATGCCTATGACCCAAACATCAGGGAGAGGCCCTATACCCACCCTTAAAGGGTTATGGATCCCTTATCCTCTTCTTTAGATTCATCATTAACCTACCCCTCCTATGCTCACTAATTCCTGCACAATTTAAAAATGATTTATGAAGAAATCTTAGGGATCTAGTAATTTCTAAAACACACAATATCAGAAGATTTACCTAATTAGCAGCAGGATTTTAATCTCTGGTGAATTCCTGATAGAAATCGCTTCCCCATGACTCCTCTAATCCTTCACCCTCGGATGCACTAGTATCCAATCTATCCTCATGATGATCTAAAGGAGAATGCATGGCCAATAGCACCTTTACTTAGCTGGTCAGGGGGAGAACAATTCCATGTGAATGAATTAGTTCATTTATCTCCTAGAGATATTTCATTGCCTCGTACTAGGTAACAATTAATTATTATCTCACATGAACCAAACCCAGAAGTTTTACTCCCTCATAGTGTAAATGCTTCCATAGATCACGATGAGAGTAGATTTTTCTGTTGATTCCCCAAATCCCCTGGACATTGGAAGAAATAACATCATTGGGGATATCCAGGCGATGCAATAACTTTATTGGGGACTAGAATTTATCCCTTAGAACTGCTCCATAGGGACCACCTTCCTCTCAAATTCACTTTCTCAAAAGTGTTGAGATACTTATTTCTCCCCTCCTTAAATCTTCTGCCTATGCAGGATCGGGAATTGTAGGACCTATGGTTGTTGTTAAGCCCACTAGACCGAATCTACCTTCGCAGAATGCCTTTCCCACCACTCACCCTCAACCCCGTGGTTGTGGGGGCCCTCCTTCCTCATTGGACCAAGTAGTTCTACACCTCATCATATCCCCAGGGTAAATACTCTTCCAACTCAGTATATATTCATGGATGATCCTATAACTGGCAATAGGTGGCAGAAACTCATTTCACCCCTTCCTTCTTTACAAGAAA
Source organism: Viscum album (assembly GCA_963277665.1). Taxonomy (NCBI): domain Eukaryota; kingdom Viridiplantae; phylum Streptophyta; class Magnoliopsida; order Santalales; family Viscaceae; genus Viscum; species Viscum album. The sequence goes on from OY728122.1 coordinate 183,083,012, forward strand.
ACAAGCTACATATTTTCCTGAGAACCAAGGGATGGTGTTAGATATGTACCCCAGTGTATACCTTTAGGGTTAACTACTGGAGTCATCAGAACTGTTGTGAAAAACAAAATGGGGTGTATGGCTCTAAAATCACTTTGCAATCTACTCTAGAGACCAATACTCCACCCTAAAAGGATAAGATGTATAATCACTGCTTGATGGTCTTTGTACCATAATTGGTCACCATACCCATAAGTAGGGGAAATGAATGAAAAATGAAACAGTTTTCCAGCCCAATCCTCATTAACACATCAACCTAACCCAATTTGAGAGGTCGACTCCATTTGATATTGAGGATCAATGGCCTGAAGTTTGTTCCATGAGGGGAGATGGGGTTTAGATACTCATATCTTCCCATATGTGTGACAATTCAATCATATATAAAATGGAAGGTCCCACACACATAGAGGTGGATTTTCCCTTGGTTTATGTGGCATAGCACTTTGTACAACTTCACCAAGACTAGGACTACTAGGTTTATGTGTTTCCACATCACCAACATTACTTCCATGAGAAGGGTGTTTAGCCACACACCCATGTGTGCATCCCAAACTAGGAGCTTCCACCCTCTAATCAGAATGGAAATAAATCCTTCTAGCATGATCATAGGATCCTTAGGCTTCACACTTTAGTCCCACAACATCCATCTTCTCACCTCTATAATTCTCTAATTTGAGTGCTCCTTGCCTTGATGAATTACCTTTGGACACTAATGTGGCCTCTCTAGTAGTATTTCCACTAGTTCATTTAGAAAATATATGAACCATTGCTTGAAAGGTATGTCCTTCATCCCTAGTTTTTTGTCACTCTCTCCCTACACTAAGCGCAGTAACACCCTTGAAATCACTGGAATCTTCTCCTAGTCATCCCATATATCCTCAGCAGGAAGAAACTCATCATAAATCTCCCTCTATATGGGTATCCCGATGATGTGTTAGAGGTCCCATAAACCAATTCTTAACTCCCCATGATGTAGGTGAAATGTGTTGGTCCCTGTGACCACCTACTCAGCAGCTCTATCATGATGTTCTAGTAGAGGAAAATATAGAACTGTGAGTTCCATACTACCTCATAAATCCCAACCCACTTCATATCCACCTAAAATTCATGATAGGAATGGTATAAACAGTATTATCATGACCATTAATTCATAAAGTTACCACCTTGTCACAGGTTCTAGTCTTATTTCCACCCTTCGAGATGGTCCATCAAACCCACCTTGAGGATACTCTCGTATTGAGGGGGGAAATAATCTTATTCCAATGCCTTCTAATTGATATTTTTCACATGGTTTCATAGGGTATGAGTAGTAATAGATTTGTTCTCCTTTATAATGTGACCTCTAAAAACCCTATGCTACTAATACTACCTAGGTGTTCTCCAAAACCAGTAGGTGGGATCATCCTGATTGGTATTGGGGATAAACACATCATCCCTCAGGTCAAAACCATATAGAAATATCCTCTTAAAAAATGGGTATTCCTATTGATCCTCTATCAGCAATGCAGTGAGTGTATCATGATTCGAATCACTCCAAAATATCTCCCCAATCATAAGGTTTCCATCCATCTCCATTCACCGATCAGTGAAATCTTCAACACCTCCAATGGAAATTTTATCTGAGCCTTAAAAAAATTTGGAACTAGTTTATGAAGGTCAGTTCATGAAATATCACAAGCTCTCAGAAATCCATTCATGAAGCGGTAGATTATAGAAGAATTATGCTTTGCGGGTGATAAGGATCGATGTCATAAAGTGATCAGGAAAGTCATAAGTTTTAGGAAAATAGAGCACTGGCCTATCTTTCACAAAAATCTTATGGTCCCCTTAGGGACCCTCACCCCTATTTATAGGCATAGTTTTAGATCGAGTTTCATAAACAGGGCATTCCAATCGCCAATTTTTTTGTGGGTTTCCTTCAGAATCCAACCCTCTTCTTGTAAAGACCCCAAAACTAGTTGCCCAGAGTCAGTGCCTTACTTTATTATATTGGTATAATAAACAAGGAAGTTACATACTGAAGTATTGAATAGTTTAGTAGTTTTGGAAAACCAGATACAAACATAAGTCTTACATTGTAACTTGAAAGGAAAAACAACATAGAAACTCCACTAGAAAAATCCATAACTAGATATATTATCCCTAAAAGTAATTCATAATATACATCTTCACATCCTAGGGAAAAAATAAAACATATGAAAGGGGTGAGATCAAATGATCGATGAGGGTAGGTAATATCATGTAAGATAATATAAACAACAAGGTATGGTGAATGACTAAAAACACATGTCATTAGAACATAATCTTGAGTATAATATGGAAAGAAGAAAAGATGATTAAATACCATATAAATAATCATATGAGAATGAATATTAAACATGAATATTATAATAGTCAAATAATCACATGGATTATCAATTAATAATATCACAATGATGGAATTCATAATGCTGGACATCATAAACATACCATCAAGTCCTCGGCCAAGAAATCTGAAAATAAATGGTTAAGGCCTCAGCCAAATCCATTTCTATTTTGTCTCATGAGACCTACCGATGCATCAAGGGGATATAGAGGGATCCACCCATCACTTAATAATTCTAATTCATTCCTCATATGAATTATATTAAATATAAACAACATATACATATGAAATTTTAACAACCTTCCCCAATCTGTGAACAAAATCACAAACCATTCTGAGTAGTATAGTGAATGGTATCAATATAGCACATCCATAGTCAAACTGATCATAAACCATTTAATAAAATATAGTAGATTATAATTATAAGTGATAAGTCTAAATAAATCATAATATTCAATGTAGGTTTTGAAATAGATGAAAATACTCTAATAAAATCATTGAGTAATTCTTGAGATAAATACTCTTTTTTACTTTGCAAAGAAGATTTCTTTTGGAAAAATCATTTGTATTTTTCATAATTTTTTGTATAAAACCTGAAATTAACGAATATAGTTTTTAATGAAAAAAATAGTGAATTTATAAAAAAATGGTGTATTAAAATAGATTATTTATGGTACTTGAAAATGGGTAAGAAATTGAGAACTTCCCTTTAATCGGGCTTGTGTATCGAGAAGAATTAAGAAGGGGACCTTGTAAAACATGTATTTCCCCATAAAAGAAATATTAAATGATTTGGATACATGATTTTGGAACATATAAACATAATTTATAAGAATTATATAAAAATAATGAAGAATTATATTGGGGTAAAGAGAGAAAAATCGTAACCCGAATGGAAAATGGTGGTTCGGGAAGAAACTCTTACCTTATGTCTGAAAGTGTTCTTCACTTGATGTTAATGTCCTAGATAATAAAATTAAATACATTAATTAATTAATTCATAAAATTTTCTACATGTATTTGATTTAATATAATTTTATGGAGTTCATTTATGGTCTTTTTTATGAGTTATGAGATTCAATTTTGTCATTCATGAGTGTTCTTTTCCTTGGTTTTCACAATCATTTTACTTTTACATGTATATGCAAATCATATAAAATGGAAATAATTCTAGAGAATTGAAATTATATGTTATTTATGAACATAAAAAAGATTTAATGGTATTATATATTATTTTATTTCTATATATTAGGATGATTCATTAAATAAAACTTTAATGATAATCGTTTAGATCATTTTGGTGGTTTTTTTATCGTCACAAACTATTTTTGTTTTATTAATTAATTTTATACATATATTTGTTCCAGAACATTAAATAAGGTTTAATAAATATATTATAATTTTTTAAACCATAAAAATGGTTTTATGATCATCCTTGAAGGTGGAATTGATAAACAAAAACATGTCATCCATGAAGGTAGTAAATCGGCACCTCTTAGATGATGTTTTCATATTTAAAATAAAAGGAAAAGGAGAAGAGAATTGATGGTGAATTTTATATCGACATAATAAAATTATATTATATAAAAGATACTATATTTATCATGTAACTTTGGACATGTTAGATGAGGTAAGTATAAGAAAATAAAAGAAATTGAAATGAAAATAAAAGAAAAGAAAGAGTATTTTTACCTCTTGAATTCTCCTCCTCGAGAACCTCCTTAAGGGGATTGGTTTTGGTATTTTGTTGAGACCGAGGTATCCTAGAAGTGGGGGATGGGATTGGAAAGAGTATTTTTTATAAATTTTAAAAGGCTCAAATCTTGGATGGTGTGAGGAGAGGAGGTGGTGAGGGGTGGTATTTATAGTGGAGGAGAGGGGTGTTTTTTGAATATTTTATTTGATTTTTTATTATTTTGGATCAAGACTATGAATAGTTCAAGAATCTTCATCAAACATATTAAAATAATGAATTGTATTTCTAGATTATAGGCTTACATTATCCATAAATTATCTATGACTCAATAATTCATGTTTTTGTTAAACACCGTAAATTATTGTATTTCACTATTCACAAAAAATTCAACTATTTTAGAAAAATATAAAAAATTCACCCTAACATTTTTTTGATATGTAGAATTTATAAATGAAATCCATTTTATGAAAATAATTTTCTAAATATGATAAATTTAATTTTTAAATAAAATCATCATTTATTTGCAAAATATCAATTTTAAAATTATAACTGATTTTATAACACTTTGAAAAATTAATTAAGGTTGCATAAAATTATCTTATAATCATAAGAATTTTTTTATTAATTTATGAATCTATTTTATGAAAATAAATTTATTTTAAATCATTATATTAATTATAAAATTGTAATTAAATATTTATGACTTAAAAAAATACAAACACTTAATTTATTATTTTTAAAACATTTAGTTACTTATATCAAGACATAAATATATCATATTTTCATTTATAGGATACAAAAAATTTACTTATGCTTTTATTGGTGAAGTTACTATTCTATTGGTCATATTACTATTCATAATGGTCATATTACCATTCCAAAGGTTAAGTTACTATTCCATTGGTATAGGTTCCTTAACTTCTACAAATACCTCTTATTTTATTAATTATTCATTTATAAAGTTTGTATTGTATTATATAAGTGATTTTATGTGATTCATTCTATATGAAATAAATATAAGAAGTTAAATTTAATTGATAGAATTCTATTTCATTACATTCTCCCCTCCTACAAAAAATTTATCCTCAAAATTTCTAGAATGTCACCTCATAAAAAGATTTGGGTTGTTCTTCATCACAACTTCCTATGATTTCCACGTCGCCTCTTCAATTTTATGATTTTTCCAAAGTAACTTTACCATTCAAGTCATATGATTCCTCAACACCTATTCTCTAGTGTTCAGAATCTGGATAGGCTCTTCACAATAAGATAAATCAAGTTCCAATTCTATTTCTTCAGAAGTGAGAATATGCATTGGGTATGGAATGTACGTCCTTAACAAAGAGATGTGGAGCATGTCATGAAATTTGGAAAATCTTGGTGGAATTTCCAAATGATAATCCATAGCTCCAATTCCCTCCAGAATTTTAAAAGGTCCGATGTACCTGGGGTTCAGTTTCCCTTTCTTATTGAACCTTATGACACCCTTCTATAGAGATACTTTCAGAAAAACATGATCTCACACTTGAAACTCCAAATATTTCCTCTTGTTATTGGAATATATCTTTTTCCTAATTTTCACTACTTTGATATGTGTTTGAATAGAATTTACCTTTTCCTTTATTTCCTCTATAATCCCTAGGAATACAAGCTTCCTTTCACCAACTTCATCCCAACAAGTTGGTGCACAACATATCTTTCCATACAATAATTCATATAGTTCTATTTGATTACTTTAATGTAAACTATTGTTGTAGGAAAATTCTACCAAAGGAAGATATTGATCCCACATACCTTGAAAGTAGAGTGATCATGATCTCATCATTTCTTCTAAAGTTTCAATTGTCCTTTTTGACTTCCTGTCAGTTTTAGGGTGATAAGAAGTACTCAAATGAAGCTCAATATCTAAAGCTTCCTAAATAACATTCTATAATTTTGATGTGAACCATGGATCATGATCTAACGCAATTGAAAGAGGTGCTCCATTAATTCTTACAAATTCATTAATATAGATTCATGAAAGTTACTCTAGTGGAAAATCCTCCCTTAAAGTGAGGAAATGTGCAGATTTGGTAAGTTGGTCAACAATTACATATATTTCATCATTCTTTCTTAGTATCCTTGGTAATCCATTGAGAAAATCCATAGTAATGTCATCCAATTTTTATGTAGTAATAGTAAAAGGTTTCATGAATCCTCTATAATTTTGTCTTTCAGCCTTCACTTATTGAAATATTGAACATCTTGATGCATAATCATCAATTTCTCTCTTCATATTATCCCACCAGAAATGTTCCTTCAAATATCTATACATCTTAGTGCTAACATAGTCTATAAAGAAATTTTATCTATATTCATCATCCAATAACTCCATTTTTAGATCGGGTATAGAGGGAACACAAAGTATCTTCCCAAATTTCAGAATTCCATCCTCATACACGAAGTCAGATCTATCAACTTCCCATCATTCACAACTTTAATTTTACTTTGAAAATTATCATATTCAGACTGATAAATTTTAATCTTTTCCAATAAAGATGTTTGGGAAACCAATTGAAAAAGTAATGATGTTTTAACTTCCTTGATAATTACCATATCCATCTTCACTAGATCTATGAACACAGGGTCCCTTTCAATCCTCATTTTGTTTAGAACTCCATGATCATTCTTTCTCAATGCATCAACTACCTTATTTTCCTTCCCTAGGTGATAGTATATTGAAAAATCATAATATTTGAGCATCTATAGACATATCCTTTTCCCCATGTTTATTTCTTTCTGTGAGAAGATATATTTCAAGCTCTTGTGGTATGTATATATCTCAATTTTTCTCCATAGATATAATGTCTCCATATCTTCATAGAAAATATTACATCTGCTAACTCAAGATCATGAGTTGGATAGTTCTGTTCATGATTTTTTAACTACCTTTATGCATAGTTAATAACTCTATCATTTTGCATAAATAAACAGTCAAGTCCTTTCTTTTATGCATCACTATAAACCACAAATCCACCATTTCCTGATGGTAGAGTCAAAATCAGAGCATTCACTAATCTCATCTTAAATTCTTCAAAACATTACTCATATTATTTTATCCATATGGACTTAACCTATTTGAGAATAAGCATGTTTAATGAGTTATCTAATAGAGCAAAATTCTGAACAAAATGTTGATAGTAACCTATTAAACCAATGAAACTACATACCTCAGTTATATTTGTTGGTGTAGGCCATTCCTGAACCACCTTTTTCTTCATAGTATCAACTGATATTCCATCCTTAGAGATAATATGGCCACGAAAAGAAACTCATTGAAGCCAAAATTCAGACTTTCTAAACTTCCCATATAAATCTTTTCCTCTAAGAGTCATCAGAACAATCCAAAAGTGGTTCTCATGGTCTTTATAGATTTTAGAGTATACTAATATATCATCAATAAATACCATGAAAAAGTCATCAAGATATTCCTTGAAAAAAAATTCATTAGATCCATGAAAATAGAGGGTGTATTATTTAGTCCAAATGGAATTAGTATAAACTCGTAATGTCCATACCTATTTTGAAATGTTGTCTTTGGAATATCTTTATTCTTTACATGAAATTGATGATATCCCAAATTAAGGTCAATCTTAAAAAAATATTTATCTCCGTGAATTTGATCAAATAAATCATCAATGTGTGGAAGATGATACTTTTTCTTTACTATAATATCATTTATTTCTCTATAATCAATTCACAACCTCATAGATCCATCTTTCTTATTGACAAAGAGAATAGGGGATCCCCATGGAGAAACACTAGGGTGAATAAATACCTTATTACTCAACTCATCTGGTTGTTTCTTTAGCTCCAATAATTCCACATTGGCCATTAAATTAATATAACTTGATATTGGCCTTTCATTAGGTATTAAATTGATAGAAAAATCAAATTCCTGCTCTGGAGGATGTCTAGATAAATCCTCTGGAAACACATCAATGTATTCTTGCACAATAAGTACATACTCAATTTGAATATTTATTTCCTCATCCATAGATAATGTTTTATCTTAAACCCCAAGAATTTCATTCATTAGGGGTTTTGGGGTGGATTTGGATAAGAACCAGATGATGAAGTTTTTTCTCTAAAGATAATGGATTCCACATCTTCCTCATAAATTGTAACTTCCTTATTCTTGTAATATATTTTTCCATAATATTTTGAAAGCCAATCCATACCAAGGATTATATAAAAATAATCCATAGTTATGATGATAAGTCTTGTAACTAAATCACATTTATGTGTCATAAAGGGGACTGACTGACACATATTTGTTGCAATGATACTTCCCTTAGATGTTTTGACTAACAACTCCTTTATTAAATCAAAAGTGAAATGTATAATTTTCTTGTAAAACTAGGAAAATATAAAATAATTTGATGATCCATAATAAAATAAATCATTGGCTAAGTTTGATTAAATGATTAAAGTGTCTACCACCACATCATTAAGAACTTCAACCTCCACAATTGTGATCGCATAAGATTGGCCTTTCTCCCTTGGAATTTTCTAGGGAAAGTTTTCTTAAATCTTAAGGAAATCATTTTCATAGTGTCTCATACCACTACAATTGTAGAATTTAACATTGGTAGCTTCTTTCTTTCCCTTGAAATCATAGGTTTGGTGGCCTTTTTCTCCAAACTTGTAACAGAATCCTTTTTATTTTAAGAAGGCACTAGGGTGTTTCCTTTCACAAGTACCACACGTTGGAAATTACCTTTTTTATTCATGAATTTATCCATTATTTCCTCTTCCACCCACTTATTATCTTGTTTTCCATTAAGGTCATAATACTTAGAGAATTATTTCTCTATCTTGATAGCATATGAAACTATATCTTCGTATGATGAGCAATTTTGGGAGACCAGTACCCTTTGAAGGAATGGTTTTAACCCATCAAAGAATATATCAATATTGATCCTTTTATTACATATGTATTACATGATATGCCTTCATAATCCTGTAGAGTTGGCTTCATACTTGTCAATGTTTTCATCCTCTTTCTATATCAGACTCAAGAATTGTCTCTCCATATCCACTCGCTATTCGTGAGGGAAATATTTTTCCAATAATTTTTTTTTAAAATATTTCCATTCCATATTTAAAATTTATTCTTCCTCATTTTTGTTTTGAATTAATGACCACCATTGATCCATGATCACACTGTGATTCACTATTTCATTTTCACCCTTACATCACTGTGTTAAACTAGTTTTGTATTGAAAATTGTAAAATAATAACAAATTTCACTTCATGTTTGATTCCATTATTTTGTTTTTATCACTATTAAAAAGGGAAATGTTACTTGTTTTGATAATTTCATTGAATGTGGAGGTGAGTTGAAGGGCCCATGATGAAGTCCAATAAAAATGGTCCAAGATGCACAGGATCCAAGAACACTAGTTTACTAAACCACATAATTCTACTTAATTGTGCATACAAATGGGCTTAAAATTTTTTTATAGTCCAAAATTAATTGGTATACATTTCATATGAAGGAACCCAAGCCTCATTCGGCCATCTAGTGGCCCACCAGACTTGATCTTTCTAGCACCCGAATCTGCACGAAGTCAAAAGTGGTGTGTTGTGATCTGTCCATTTCTTGGGCTCTAGTTGTCCAAATGGTGACAAAATTTAGGTGGAGATATTAAAGATGTGCAGAAACATGTTTCAAGTTTTTTCCAAATCTAGATTCTACTTTGTAGCAGCCGAAAACCATGGGCCAAGTGGTTTTACACAATCTGTGTGCTCAAAACCACCTTCCACTTTGCCTATAAAATGGAAGCTTGGGATCCTCATTTTAAAGTTCGCCCAGGAGGAAAAGATCTGATATTTTAGATACCCAAAGGATTCCTCTAATCATACAAGAATTTATGGAGGCCTCTATCCTCATAGGGGGATCAAGGATGAAGGCGAAATTCCACCCGAGTTTCCTCCTCCCAATGTCGAGCAAAACAGTGGATGATCATTTTGAGGGAGCTACGCACACTTGGGAGGGAGTTACAACACTTGTTCTTCTACAAGTTTTATGCATTTTTTGTGCTAAATATTTCACTTATTTATTATCTTGACCTTATTCTCCTCTTATTTCATTTTTATTGATATAATTAAGTGAAATGATTTTTATTTCAACACCGGTTGGGTTGAGATTTCAAGTGGGAATCTTGGGTTGTTCCGATTGGATAACACAAGAATCCTTTATCTCTCAAGCATGTATGAGATTTCAGTATGATTTGGTATCCCTTATTCTATTATTGAGTACCAAACCTTGACAATATGATTGTTTCATCATGGGTTGCTTTTTTGTGCATCATTTTAAGGGGTAAAGGGGGAATCAAGATCTTGACAACCCTCAACCAAATAATTAAACAAAACCATGTGAAATTTTCAGAACAATGAACTATCAAAGATTTATAGTGAACTTGAAATGATCTCCTTATATTATAATTCTTAAATCATCACCTTTATCTATAAACTATTAAGTTCTTTAAATCAAGTTATTTTCATAAAATTGTTTTCAAAATCACCCCACTTTTTATAACTTTTTATTAAAAATGAATAATCTAAACCTATCAATGATCCTTGAGAGATTACCTAGGTTCTTACTTATACTTAAAAAAAACCTTAAAATCATAATAAATTTGACTTTTCATGACAACTTGGTCGAATTTTAGCACCATTGTCGGGGAGCGCTTTGGTTTTTAGTGCGTTTTTTATAAGATTTTTGTAAATTTTGTGAATATTTTTTTGTTTTATCTTATACCTTTACATATATTTTTGTATTCTAATTTATTTATTTTTTAGGATTTGTACATAATTCATTCAACTCTGAGAGACTTACCACCTTTCAAACCCAAAACGGAGAGGATCCTATATCAGTGACATCGAGATGCACAAGAGAACCCTTTGAAGGGGGACACACAAAACATCGAAACACTTCTTGATCCTTCATCTTCTTCTTCTGGAACCAATATAAAAAATTAAATAAACTTTCATAATATGGCTGAAAACAGCCCAACATTAAAATAAATAACCTCACCTGATGTTGATATCCAGCCCACCTATATTCAAATGCAAGGTGAGGTACCCAATTTTGAATTGAAATGCGGTTTAATTCATTTATTACCAAGATTTCAGGGACTCGGGGGAGAAGATCCACATAAGAAATTAAAATAATTTCATACTATGTGTTCTAATTTAAAACCTGCTAATGTGTATGAATAACAAGTAAAGATAAGGGAATTCCATTTCTCATTAGAAGATACTACAAAATATTGGCTTTGCTATGTTAATTCTCCAATTATAGGTTGGGTGGACAGGAAACGTCTTTTTCTTGAAAAATATTTCCCAGCCTATTAAACTGAAACTATAAGGAAAGAAATTTGTGGTATAAGGAAGTCACAATGGGAAACATTACATGAATATTTGGAATTCTTTAAAATTTTATGCTCAAGTTTTCCACACCACCAAATAAGTGATCATATTTTAATTCAATATTTTTATGAAGCTTTAATTCCTATTGATAGAAACATGATTGATGCTACTGCAGGTGGTACACTAGTTGATAAGACCCTAATTCCTGTAAGAACCCTAATTGAGAACATGACACAAAACACTCAAAAATTTGGTTCACGGTCCAGTGTACCCATTTGAGGTGTCCATTAGGGGAAAAGTACTGAATTTGAGAAGAAGGTGGACACAAAGTTTGACGAGGTAAGTACCCTTCTTCGAAAACTTTCTCTTTCCCAAGGAAAATATCAATATCCTCCTCCATCCATTGTGGTATATGCTCTTTTGATACCCACTACTCTGGCCAATTTCCTCAATTGAGAGAAACTTCTGAGAGTTGTGAGGCAATATTTACAGGCCGCCCCTATAACCAACCCTTTAGGAAATAACCTTACTATCCATCCAACCCTAGGTGGAAAGAAAACCAAGCCTATAGGTAAGGGGGGTATTCAAACCAACCTCAAAAACAATGGAACCAACCACAGTAGAGTAGTCATCCACCACCACCCATAAATCATTAATCACAACAAAGGCCTTTCCAACAAACCCCTCCAAAAACCTGAGCCTATCATAGAATACATGATGAAACAAGTGGCTTCCAACAATCTCCAATTCCAAAAAAGCACCCAGGTTTCCATGCAAGACCTAAAACCCCAATTAGACCAACTTTCCAACTCAGTGGGGGAAATCCAAATCCATGGGTTAGGTAAAATACCTTCTCAACTAATATTTAACCCTAGGGATAAGGGGAATGTTAGTGTTATCACCCTTTATAGTGGAAAAAACTTAAAATCCAAATTAACCCTCCACTAGATTCATCCCCTCCTAAGGAAAACACCATCCCAACTGTTGAAATTAGTCCAAATATTGAAAAATCATGTCCTGAGAGAAGCCCTTCCAAAGGAAAGAGTGTGTTTATTGATGAGTCACCTAGCCCAACCATTCCTCTTCCATTCCCCCAAATGGAAAACCAACCAATAAAACAAAAGGAAACTAAACTTGATAAGGAAATATTGGAAACTTTCAAAAAAGTGAAGGTTAACACCCCCTTGATTGATATCATGAAGAAAATTTCACTATATGCCAAGTTTCTAAAGGATATGCATACACACTGAAGGTGACTTCATGGAGATGAAAAGGTGATCTTGGAGAAAAACGTATCATAATTAATAGAGCCATCACTTCCCACCGAGTGTAATGATCCCGGGACATTCTCGATTCCATGCATCATAGGGGAGTATTCATTTTCCAATGTTATGCTTAATTTAGGTGATTCTATAAATTTGATGCCTCACTCCATTTACTCTACATTGTAGGTTGGGGAACTGAAACCCACTGGAATTTTTGTTCAACTGTCCAACCGGAGTACTGCACACCCCTCTGGTGTGTTAGAGGGTGTTCTTGTGAGGGTGAAAATTTTAATTTTTCCTGCTAATTTTTATGTTCTTAAAATGGAAGATGATATGATGAATGGGCATGCCCCAATTATATTGGGGAGGCCCTTATTGAAAACCTCCAAAACCATAATTATTGTCCACAATGGTACATTATCTATGGAGTTTGGTGGTTATATTGTCCACTTCAACATCCTTGATTCCATGAAGTACCCCTTATAAGAACATTCCTCTCTCTCTCTCTTTATTAATTAAATTGATGTACTCCCTTCCCCTGAAAAAACATGTTTTCTTTCCCTCGATACCCTTTCTGAGTTTTCATAATTTATTGAAATTTTAGGTAATGGATCATGAATTTATTTTTGTATTGTTCTAGAAAAATGTCATGCATGTTTATTAATTGATGATTTATTAAACACTGAGGATGCACTGGCCATCGATGATACTTCTAAGATTGTAAAAGCTCATTCCTCATATGAGGATGATACCATTGAGTAGTTTGATGAGATTAATGAACTCTCACTTTCACACACACTCCCATCAATTCAAAATCCACCTGAATTAGAACTAAAACAACTACCACAAGATTTAAAATATTCATATCTTGAGAATGGAAACAAGTTTCCTATCATCATTTCTAGTTCACTCCCTCCTAAGCATGAAATGTGACTACTTGAACTTTTGAGGGAGTATAAACAAGCATTGGGATGGACACTTGCGGACAATCCTAGTATTAGCCCATAAATTTTTACACATCATATTTTGTTAAATGATGAGGCTAAACCAATGAGGTATTCACAACATTGACTGAAACCAAACCTCCTAGATGTTGTTAAAAAGTAGGTAACAAAATTATTGGTTATTAGAATTAGTTACCCCATCTCTGACAGCCAATGGGTCAGTCCCATTCAATTAGTTCCTAAAAAACCAGTCTTAAATTAATAAAAAATTAAAATAATGAATTGGTTCCAACTCATGTATAGAATAGTTGGCGTGTCTATATAGACTATCTCTAACTAAACCAACACACTAGGAAGGACCATTTCCCATTTCCATTCATTGATCAAATGCTTGAGCGGCTAGCAGGGAAGTCCCATTACTATTTTCTTGATGGGTATTCTAGATATTTTCAAATCCATATTGCCCCTGAGGATTAGGAAAAGGCAACCTTCACTTGTCCCATTGGTTTATTTGCATATAAGATGATGCCATTTGGTCTGTGCAAATCTCCAGGTACTTTCTAACGATTCTTGGTTAATATTTTTTCGGATTACCTATAGAATTTCATGGAAGTATTCATGGATGATTTCACTATTTATGGTTACTCTTTTGATGAATGTTTGAGTAGTCTTGGTTTAGTCCTACGTCACTATATTGAAAATAATCTTGTATTAAATTATGAGAAATGACATTTCATGGTGCAATAAGGTATAATTTTGGGACATGTCATTTCTGGGGATGGTATCCAAGTAGATAAATAAAAATTGGATTTCATTTATTTCTTACCATTCCCCAAAAATGTTCAGGATGTGAGGTACTTCCTAGTTCATGCTGGATTTTACCGTTGTTTTATTCACGACTTTAGTAAAATTGCACTCCCCCTCTCCTGATTGCTCCAAAAATAAAAGGAAATTGTTTTTGATAATGAATGTGAGGAAGCTTTTAATAAGTTAAAATGGAGTCTCACATCACCCATGGTAATCCAAACACCTCAATGGGATTTACCATTTAAACTCATGTGTGACGCCTCTAACTATGTAGTTGGGGCAGTCTTATCACAAAGGGTTAATCGAGCTCCACATGTCATTGCCTATGCCTCACATACATTGGAATCTGCCCAAACAAACTACACCACAACTGAAAAATAATTTCTTAACATCATGTTTTCATTGTATAAATTTAGGTCGTATATTTTAGGGTCTAAATTCATTGTGTTCTCAGACCATGCAGCCCTCCAGTAACTCCTTAAGAAACCGGAAGTAAAACCACATCTCATTCACTGGATGCTCCTCCTTTAGGAATTCAATTTAGAAATTATAGATAAAAAGGAGCATAGAATGTGGTGGCTGACCATATTAGTAGGATTCATCCATCCTCAAACATTGACTCGTCCCCCTGTATTCCTATAAATGATATGTTTCCTGATGATCAATTATTCTGAGTGAAATATGATATTCCTTGGTATGATGAAATTTTAAATTATTTGGTAGTATCTTGCATTCCTACTGATTTCAACAAAAAACAATCCATTCATCTAAAAAATGAGGATCGTTAGTACATTTGGGATGACCCCTACCTCTGGCGCACATGTAGTGATCAAGTCCTTAGGCATTGTGTTCCCGATAGTGAGTTTCAGTCTATCCTTAGATTCTTCCACACTCTTACTTATGGGGGCCACTTTGGTCTCTAATGGACTGTTTGCAAAGTCATTGATTCTGGTCTCTTTTGGCCAACACTTTTTTAGGATGCCCATTATTTTTTTAAATGTTTTCCTCATTTTCAAAGAATGGGTAATGTATCTAAAAGAAATGAAATGCCATAAAAACCATTGCTCTTTCATGAAATTTTTTATGTTTGTGGTATTGACTTTATGGGGCCATTTCCTAATTCCTTTGGCAACTTTTACATTCTTATGGCAGTTGATTATGTGTCAAAATGGGTAGAGGCACGCACTACAAGGACTAATGATTCCAAGGTAGTTGTAGAATTTTTAAGAACCCAAATATTCTATAGTTTTGGCTTACCTAGGTTCATTATTATTGACCAGGGTTCTCATTTCTGCAACCGAACAATGAAATCACTTTTATGTCGGTATGGGGTTGGTCATCAAGTGTCTACTACTCATCACCCACAAACCAATGGTCAAGTTGAGGTGTCAAATAGGGAGGTAAAATAGATTCTTGTAAAAATGGTTCAACCTAATAGAAAATATTGAAGTATTAGAATCGATGATTCCTTATGGTCTTATCGTACTACTTTCAAAACTCTCATTGGCATGTCACCATATCAGATAGTGTTTGGAAGGATTTGTCACCTCCCTATTGAGATTGATCACATGGCCTACTGGGCCATCAAACAATGCAATTCTAATCTTTCTGGTGTAGGTTCTCAAAGGAAGTTGCAGATTTAGGAGATGGAGGAAATGAGAAGAGATGCATATGAGAACTCTAGGATTTATAAGGAGTGAACTAAGGCTGCCCATGACCATCACATCCTTCATTTTCAGTTCCAGATTGGATAGAAGGTCCTCCTCTACAATGCAAGGCTGAAGTTTCATCCAGGTAAGCTTCGTTCCCACTGGTTTGGACCATACAATATTACTAACATCTCTCCATTTGGTGTTTCCTAGGTTCAAAATGAATAAACCAAGCAAACCTTCACTGTTAATGGGTAGTGGCTGAATCACTTCCATGAATTCATTCCAGAGTCCCTGATGGAGGAACTCTATGTTCAAGAAGCAATATATGAATTACACTCACCAGGTTTTATCCTTCCTTCCCACATTCTCTTTTATTACAGTGAGGACACTATACACTTTAGGTGTGTGGGGGGTGAGTATATTCCTGGGTTAGTTAGGAATTTTCATCATCTTTTTTCTTTTTTTATTTTTAGCTTGCTGAATTGTATTGTTACTTCCCCACTTCCTTCCCCCTCACTTTTTTCCAGAATATTACTTTTTTTATTCCCACTTTATCATGGAAAATGATACCCATTTAATCATGGAATTTATTGAAAATGAATGTGGAATGTCCATATTTCATGTTGTTTTAACATTCAAAAAAATTGCTGAAATGTGCATTTTAGTAAGAATTCAATACTGTGGTGTGATTTTCTTTTTAAATTTAGTTCTTTTTTGATGATATAAATAGTTGTATCATTTTTAAACCTTTGAGAATAATGGTACCCTTTTGTGAATAGTTTAAGGAAAAATTGTTTCACTTAATCTCTCCATACATTTTTGCACCCAACCATGAAGTGTGAAAATTTCTTACTTAATGGAAGGTAAATATAATTTAGGTTGATTTTTATCTACTTTACAAAGTCATTTTTCTATATTTTCATTTCTTATCCGATCTATTTCATTACTATACCAGATTGAACTATGCGTGTGTACCTGTTATCCAACTGTTGTACACCCTAAAAAAACAAAAAAAACAAAAAAAAGGTTGTATATTGGGCAGGTCAAAATATAACCTTCCTTGACTTTTGATCTTGTTATAGCTATTACAATTAGTGTCATGATGAGATCAAACAAGGGTTGGGAGAAGATTGTGATATTTGTTCCAAGTGAAACTTTTGAAAAAAAAATGAGGGGAGTGATGAAATGTACAACATATGGGGATATCTAGGTTGGGAGATTATGTTTTGACTTCTAGGAATTCTTAATTGAGTGGGTCTTGAAATTTTATTTCAAAGGATGTGGGGCAAGTTTAGTGGAAAGGATCTTGTAAGTTGATAATTATTAAAATAACTTATATTTACTTGATTAAAAGTGGAAAGAATAGAATGAAATGGTTGTCATACACATGCGTACAAAATTAGTGACATGATTAACGTTTGAATTATTTTCTTTGATTTTTATCATTAATCTCTTAGAATATCATTTGGATACAATTTTTTAGACGTATTTTTCCATGATCACTAAGAATAACTCCTCGATGTGATTTTTTATTTGATCACATTTCCATCAAGAATTAAATTTTCATTGAATGTTAAATATTTATGAAGTTGTAAATATCTGCATGAATAATTTTTGGAAATATGACTTTTCCCAGGAGTGAAAATGTTTAGGTGTGGGGGTGTGATCGCATCGTGATTCACTGTTTCATTTTCACCCTTACACTACTATGTTAAACTAGTTTTTTATTGAAAGTTATAAAATAAAAAAAATCACTTCATGTTTGATTCCATTATTTTATTTTTATCACTGTTAAAAAGTTAAATGTTACTTGTTTTGATAATTTTATTGAAGGTGGAGGTGATTTGGAGGGGCCATTATGAATTCCACGAAAAATGGGTCAAGTTGCACAGGATCCAAGAACACCAGTTTACTAAACCGCATACTTCTACTTAACAGTGAATCCAAATGGGATGAAATTTTGTGGTATGGTAAAAAATTCATTGAGATACATTTCATATGAAGTAACCCAAGCCTCATTCATCCATCTGGTGTCCCAACATACCTAATATGTCCAACACACCGAATCTGTATGAAGTCAAAAGTGGTGTGTTGTGATCTCTCCATATATCAGGCTCTAGTTGCCTAAATGGTGAAAAACTTTTGGTGGAGATATTAAAGAGGTTTTTCAACATGTTTATAGTTTTTTAAAAACCTAGATTTGACTGTCTAATGGCCGAACACCATGGGCTAAGTGGTTTTACACAATCCGTGTTTCCAAAACTACCTTCCACTTTGCCTATAAAATGGAAGCTTGGGCTCCTAATTTTCAAGTTCGTCCAAGAGGAAAATATATGGTATTTTGGAGACTTAAAGTATTCCTATAATCATACAAGAATTTTTTTAGGCCCCTATCCTCATAGGGGGATCAAGGATGAAGATGAAGTTCCATCCGAACTTCCTCCTCCTCCCGATGTCGAGCTAAACGGTGGACTATCATTTCGAGGGAGCTACACACACTTGGTATGGAGTTACAAAACTTTTTCTTCTACTGGTTTTATGTAATTTTTTTGCTAAATATTTCACTTATTTATTATCTTGACATTCTTCTCCTCTGATTTAATTTTATTGATATAATTAAGTGAAATGATTTTTATTTCAACACTGGTTGGGTTAAGATTTCAAGTGGGAATCTTGGGTTGTTCTGATTGGAAAACATGAGCATCCTTTATCTCTCACACATATATGATATTTAAGTATTATTTGGTATATATTTTTCTATGATTTAGGACCAAACCTTGACAACACAATTTTTGTGTCAAGGGTTACTTCTTTGTGCATCATTTTAAGGGGTAAAAGGGGAATCAAGATCTTGATGACCCTCAACCAAATAATTAAACAAAACCATATGAAATTTTCAGAACAATGAACTATCCAAGATGTGTAGTGAACTTGAAATGATCTTCTTCTCTCATAATTATTAAATCATAACATTTATCTATCAACTATTAATCTCTTTAAATCAAGTTATTTTCTTAAAATTGTTTTCAAAATCACCCCCTTTTTAGTACTTTTTATTAAAAACACATACTCTAAACCTATCAATGCTCCATGAGAGATGACCTAGGTTATTCCCTATACTTAAAACAAACCTTAAAATCATAATCAATTTGATGTGTCATGACAATGCGGTCAATCCACATCTACCGAGAGATGATAAACTGCCATGATAACCTTCTCCCTTTTATTACTTTCCAAAGTAAGAAATATCGTATCTAAGGAACTTATCCATTGCTTAGATATAAATGGGTTTGTAGTCCCATTGAATGATGGAGGTTGTTGTCTCATGAAGCGATCTAACATTTTTCCTCCATGTTGTGGATCAGGATTCTCAATATGGGTAAGGTTATTATTCATAACCTAAGTCATATATCTCAGTATAGTTATAAGTTACTCAAAACCATCCATGGCTCCAGTACCAACATCATTATCTTACATATAAAGTAAATACCTACATGGTATATTCATGTTGATATGGTTTTCATTCTTTCCAGTAGGATCCACTTCTAAATAATGGCATGTACTAAATTAGGTTATGAATCATACTGCATAATTTTGAACTAACAAAAAACTTAACATAAATAGGAAATTAATGCATATCTAATCTCATAATCATAAAAATGGTTTCTTTGGGGACATATTTACTTTTAAATACTTCATAAATTTTTATAAAGAAAATGTGAATTATCCTAAGCATATCTCCTAGGATTGTCAAACCAAGTGCGTAGTAAGGACCATTTTCATGTACTAGGTTATGATAAGTTAGGCCTGATTCACATTGTTAGAGTTGTTACCCCTAGGTACATCTATTCAAAAATTAAAACCACGTATAGTATCCAAATAGGGATGTATTTCTATGAATTACCACATAATATCCACCTTATAAAAAATTTAGGATGTTCTTTTATACTTTTCCTCAAAGTATATCCTAGTGTTATGTTCCCTAATCTATGTTTTCTAAATATAATATCCAAGGTTTATACTAAACTTCCTCTGATACCAACTATAAAGACCCCAACCCTAGTTTCACAGAGCTGGTGCCTTACTTTATTACATTGGTATAATAAACGGGGAAGTCACATCCTAAAGGACCAAATAGTTTAGTAGTTTTGGAAAACCAGATACAAACATAAGTTTTAAATTGCAATTTGAAAGGAAAAAAACAACATATCAACTCCATTGGAAACATCCATAACTACTATATTATCCTTGAAAGTCATTCATAATATACATCTTCACATCCTGGGGAAAAATAAAAGATAACAAAGTAGTGATCTTAGATGATTGGTAAGGGTAAGAAATATAGAAGAAGATAATATAAACAATAAGGCATGGTGAATGACTAAAAACACATGCCATTATAACATAATCCTGGTAATAATATGGAAAGAATAAAAGATGAATAAATAATTTCATATAAATAATAACATGAGAATGAAGATTAACTATGGATGTTCTACTAGTATAATAATCACATAGATTATCAATTACTAATATCATAATTAGGTAATTCATAATTCCAAACATTATAAACATACTGTTGAGGCCTCGTCCAAATCTATTTATTTTTTGTCTCATGAGACCTACTGATACATCGATGGGCTATAAAGGGACCCACCCATCAATTACTAAGTCCAATAAATTTCTCATATGAATGGGGTTAAACATAAACAACATATAAATATTAAATGTAAATAACTTTCCCCAATTTGTAAATATAATCACTAACCATTATGAGTAGTATGGTGAATTATATCTGTTGTCCCACAGGAATACTCAAGAGGGGGGTGAATTGAGTTCCTATTAAAAATTTCTGTTTGAAATATTTGTATTGAAGTCCCCCAATTCATAAAACAAGTTAAACTGTAGTGAATTTATAAAGATTGTAAGTGTTAAATTAGTTTCTCAAATATTGATTATTTCTTAGATAACTTAATCTGAAGATTAAGCTAGCTTTTGAAACTAACTTACTGCCTAGAAATAATTATAAACACTTGCTAGTTCAACTATCAAAGTTACTTTAAAACAGATTTGAATTTCAAAGTAATTAGCAGCAGAATATTGAAAAATAGTTTAAACTAAAATAATATGCACACCAATTTAACCAAGAGGTTCAGTCTCGAGCTGAGACTTAGTCCTCTCAAACAGTTTAAATAAAACTTTGATCCACACCCTGGATCGGGGTTTACAACAGTACTCAGACTGTCTAGGTCTTCATACCTCTACCATAGTTCTACGTGGGAAAGTAACAACAATAGCACACAGGTTGTCCAGGTCCTCATACCTCTACCACAGTTCTACGTAGGATACACAAAGGTATAAAGAGTTTAGTGTGAGGATTTCAGTATCCTCCAGTTCATCTTAGGAGTCAGTGTGTGTCCAAACAGACAGAAGCACACACACTGCTCATAATGTAATAAAAATGATCACAACAAATCAATAATATGGATATGAGTTTAGAAAGCTCTTGTGTGATGTCAATTTAGCTCTGGACTCCTTTAGATTGAAGCAGATGAAGCTTTGAGTCCTTCTCTGGAAGTTTTCTAGAAAATAGAGTGTTGTGGTTTTGTTCCTTCACTTCCAGCAGTATAGGTGTTCAGCTTGAATGTGAGAGTATTCCTTGTAGCACTTGAACCACCTCTTTGAACTTATGTTCTTGATGTGTATGAGTGTTCTTCAAGTTCTTCGAGTGTTCTTCTCTGTATGTACATGTGTATCTTCTTGTATATGTCTCGTATGTATCTTCTTCTCTTCCTTACGTATATCTCTATGTGTGTATTCTCTAGTAGCTTGATATTCATTTTATTCCTTTTTGCTCTGGCAATGGGAATGATTACATTTTACAGGTACGAGGTACGATTCCCTGACATGCCAACAACCCACATTAATTAATAGTAGTTTCATTGAATTAGGAAAATATGACCATTAGCATTATATTAATAATATTGACAAAGTAGAGAATTTGATTAACAGTGACTGGTTAACAGTCATCTTCCATCAGTAGCTCTTTATCGGTAGACTTGTAGCAGTATCTCTTGTAGAAGTAGCTCGTGTAGCAGTACCTCCATGTGTAGTGGTAGCTCCTTGTATCGGTGTACTTATGTCTATAGATCTTCCTTGTTATCAGTAGTTGTTATCATCGGTAGCAGTATCTCTCTCTATCAGTAGCTTCCACTATTGGTATCTCCATTCTATCGGTAGCTCGTATCGGTGGACTTGTATTGGTGAATTTGTGTATCAGCGACCTTGTCTATCAGTAGACTTAGTCTATCGGTGGACTTGTCTAACAATGAACTTGTATCAATGAGCTAGTCTGTATCAGTGACGTTGCATCGGTGAGATAATCTATATCAGTCAGAATTATAACTATCAGTGATTTAAGAACTTAAATGCTTACAAGGTAACTGTTCTTTGCATATTAGTTCCAGATTGAATCAATATCATCCTTCATCATTGTTAAACAAAAATAAACATTGATTAATATATTCCATGATATTATATGATTATTTTTACATCCATACTAACTCTAGAATATGAAGGCACAATTATGAAACATAATTATTATATAGATAAGCATGATTTAGGATTATCATAACATATCTAATCATATTTGAGATTATCAAAATAGTTGAGTCCAACAATATCCCCCTTTTTGATAATCACAAATTATGGCATTATAATCCAGAATAAATTTTAATGAATCAGAGTAAAATACATCTAATGGAATTTCTCAGTGTGTTCAGATCATAACTCTAAAATGTATCAGAGCTCCTCAAATGTATCAGATTTAAACTATGAACAAACATGAGAGTAAAAAGAAATAGAATAGTTATTTCCCCAAAGACACATATTATAAGTTTCTCCCCTTTAGTGTAATTTCGCCCAAAATTGGAAGTTCTCCCCATATTATAAATTTTATCCCCCTTTTTGATTAGAAAAAAGAGAAAAACAAAGGCTCGGATCATAAAATAAGAAGACATACATTTTCATTGCACATGAAAAAGTTACATGAGATAGTACAAAATAAATACAAGAAGTAAAAATATTCCTATCAAAATATCTAGCCTCATTCAATAAACCTCCTGGATGTCCACTTTATATTTACCTTTAGGATTAGAGGACTGAGGTTGGGTAGGGTGAGATGCAGGCTTGGGTACTCCGGTAATTATCAAAGTTGGTTCAGCTACTGAAACACTGCCAGGTCTGTAATGAGTACTCCTCTGTGTGATCATAGGAGTCAGGATTCTGATTGCCTGAGCAGGAGTCATTTGATGTGTGGAACTAGAAGAACCAGTGGCAAGTAAGGCAGAAGTCGTGATGATAGGTGTACTGTCCACATGCAGGAATGGAAGTAAGAGATTCCTGAAATCCATAATGATACCTCCCATCTCTCCATGGAAGAGATGAAATCATCATTTTTCTCCATAAATTTGTCCAAGGTAGGGGTCAACTCCCTGGGCTTACTAACTTGTTCTTTGAAGGCTTGAGTGACTGGGGGAAGTTTCAGATTCTCTAACAGAAGCTTGAAATGATTGGTTAGCTGATGCTTGGTGTACACTCTTTGAAAATAATAATCAATTTTGTCTTTGATTTCCTTCTGGGATGCAGTAGCATCTCTCATATAATCTTGGATGATTTTTCTGATATCCCTGGTGGTAGTAATCACCTGAGAGTCAGATGAGCTAATGGCATGAACTTGACCAAGTTCTTCTTTCAGAACAGATCTAAACTGTTCCATATCAACTGAAACTTTGGATGCACCAAGAGGTGCTACAGTAAAAGCTACTATTTCTTTGAAATACTGAGTCAAATTACTTATCAAATTTTTCACAACTAAATCTTGAGTACTGATATGAATTTTTATAGTCTTCTTAAAATCTTCAAACACATACACAAAATATTTCACTACACTTTGAATGTAGTTGATGTCAGTATCAACTTGAGATTTAGAACTCATGAGGGTATCAAATGAAGCAACTGATCTCCTTAGAGAGTCAACAGCCTCTGATAAACTTTTAACTTGATTTTGACATTATTTTAATTCATACATCACTCCTATCACAACACTTGACAAAACACTTCCCAGAGAAGATACCAAAGAACTTTCCATATTATTTATCTCTTCAACAAAACAAGTTTTCAATTCAGATTTTAGTGCCTCAAGATATCCTTTTCTCACAATGTCTTCAGGCAGAGCTAGAGGAGCTACTGGTTGAGCAGTAACGTCCTCTGAGAAAATATCATAAGACACAGGATGCCTTCTCATGGGTGTCTCATCATCAGAATCAGGATAGTCTAGTCCCAATACAACAAATCCTGGATCTACAGACCAATATTTCACTTCATAGGTCACAGAAACTGATCCTATCCTTACAGGTTGCTCCCCCTCAAGTGGGGATTCCTCCTCTTCAGCACCAACTACAGCCATCTTCTCTTCAGAGGAGTCATCCACAACCATATTTATATCCAAACTAGCTGGCACAGGCTGAGGTATATTAGAAATAGGTACTGGTCTGTCCACTTCAAGAACCTCCTCAACAGGCATAATATAGCTCTCAATCATAGGTCTGAGACTCAAATAGGTACTTCCATTTTCAGATACTTTTTCCTCTTTATCATCACTATTTCTAGAATCTAGAGCAGTCTCCTCACGATTTAATCTAGGCAGGTCTTCCTCATTCATAGATATTTTTTCAACACTTTCTCCCAGAACTACTTCCTTTCTAGGTAGGGTCACACGTGGACTTGCTTCTCCATATGATACCTTTTCAGCAGATGGGCTTGGAGGCAAATCAGGATCCCCTCAATCTTCTATAGAAGTATCTTCCTTAGCATCATCATCACTATATTGAGGTTCATCCTCATCAGGTCCTCGACCTGGATCTCTCCTATCTCTTGGACGATTTGGATGCTCAACAGGGTTAAATTTATCGTAAACTTTCTCATCATCACTAACCCATCTTTTTCTCCACGGGTTCCAGTTAATCTTCATGTATTTGCAAATATTTTTGGTGATACAGTAGTTTTCATTTACAACTACAATATCATATTGAGATCCAGCTATTCCCTTTACTTTAAGCATTAAAGATATCAACTTAGAAAAGAACAAGGCATTTGTCATTGATTTCGGCCTAGTCATATCTTCCATTTGAATCATCAGAAGCCTACACAGATTTACTTTTACTCCATGTCTTAGCAGATATAGCAAATAAATGTCTTGAAACCTTAGATTTTCACAGTCTCCTCTTCTTGGACTTAAAACATGATGGACAAACTTAAACAACAATCGGTTCTCACCATCCATTTCTGCAGCAACAACTTTTCTTGGTGTGCCATTGACATTTAGATTTTTCAAAGCAGTTTCATACTCAAAAACATCACTAGAAGGGGGTATAGAATTTGAATAAAAATTGAAGATACCTTCATGGGGTACCCTCATACAATCATCCCATTCCACTGAGGAGAAAGAAACTTCATTTCCATTAACAAATGAGAAGACCCGATTCTCATTATCTAGTTCTTCAAATTTGAGAAACTCATAGAAATATTTAACCAACTTAGGATAATACGGTACATAGTTTTTTGAGAAGAACTCAACCCATTCTTGTTCTTCAAGCACTCTTAGAATTAATGACTTACTGGTCATCAACCATTCCATGCATAGCTCTCTCTCAGCTACTAATCCCCTTTTTATGAGATGCGGGTTTATAAGTTTCCTTACTTCACTGCCGCCACTAGACTCTCCTTTGAGTATCTTGGAATTCGGTTCATCACCCTCTCCACTGACTGTCGATCTCTTCACTATTTCCATTCTGCGAATCACGAGGCTTAGGGTTTGAGAGAAATGAAGGTTTGGGAGATAAGGTTAGAAGGTAAAGGGTTCGAGGTGGATTGAAATGAGGTCAAGACTAATGTTTTATCATTTAGGAATCATGAAATAAATAAATAAAACATAATAAATATAATACAAATGATATATATTCCTGCGGCTAAAAAAACATTAAGTTTAAAACAGTGAAAACTAGTGGTAACATATATACTGGTGAGGATTCCTAATGGTGATGTCCACTAACAGTGAGGTTCTAATGGTGAGGTCCATACCAGTGAGGTATAAAAGTGAGGTCCATACCAGTGAGGTGTAACGGTGAGGTCCATACCAGTGAGGTGTAACGGTGAGGTCCATACCAGTGAGGTGTAATGGTGAGGTCCATACCAGTGAGGTGTAACGATGAGGTCCATACCAGTGAGGTGTAACGGTGAGGTCCATACCAGTGAGGTGTAATGGTGAGGTCCATACCAGTGAGGTGTAATGATGAGGTCCATACCAGTGAGGTGTCCTTAAACTGTTAGAAAAAATTTATCATTCCAATTCATGTTTGATGTAATTTAACCTCTCTGAATTTAAAGGTTTGGTAAATATATTAGCCAACTGATGTTTAGTGCCAATGAATTCAAGAGTTATATCACCTTTTTGATAATGATCTCTCAAAAATTGATGTCTTACATCAATGTGCTTAGTCCTAGAGTGAGACACATGGTTCTTGGAAATTTTGATTGCACTAGTGTTATCACAATTTATAGATACATGTCTAAATTGATATCCATAGTCCAATAAAGTGTGTTTCATCCACAGAATTTGTGCACAGAAACTACCAGTAGCTATGTACTCTGCTTTAGCAGTAGACAATGCAACAGAATTCTACTTTTTACTACACCATGATACTAAGGACTTACCTAGAATATGGCATGTTCCCGATGTACTCTTCCTATCTAACTTGCAACTAGCAAATTCAGCATCTAAATAACTTATTAAATCAAGAGATTGTCCTTTTGGATAAAATATTCCTAAATTAGTAGTATGTTTAAGATATTTGAAAATATTTTCAACAGTAAGTAAGTGTGATTCTTTTGGATTATCTTAAAATATTGCACACATGTACACACTAAACATGATATCTAGTCGACTAGCAGTAAGGTAAAGTAAACTCCAAATCATACCTCTGTAATTTGTTTGATCTACTAATTTCCCAGCTTCATCAATATCCAATTTACATGTGGTACTCATAGGTGTATCACATCCCTTATTACTATCCAGAACAAAACATTTTATAAGATCCTTTGTATATTTTATTTGATTTAAACAGATACCATCATTATTTTGAAAAACTTGAAATCCAAGAAAGTATTTGAGTTCTCCCATTAAACTCATTTCAAATTCATTTTGCATACTCTTGGAAAAATAAATACATAAAGCATTTTTAGAAGATCTGAAAATAATATCATCAACATAGATTTGTACTATCAAAACATCTTTGGAAATCCTTTTGATAAAAAGAGTTGGATCAGCAATCCCTTTAATAAAACCTTTTGAAATAAGAAAATTTCTAAGTCTATCATACCAAGCTTTTGGAGCTTGTTTTAAACCATACAAATCTTTAGAAAGTTTAAAAACTCAATTTGGAAAATGAGGATTAGTAAATCCAGGTGGTTGTTCAACAAAAACATCTTAAATTATAAAACCATTTAGAAAATCACTTTTAACATCCATTTGATATAACTTGAAATCCAGATGAGCAACATAAGAAAGTAGAATCCTAATAGCTTCTAACCTAGCTACAGGTGAAAAGGTCTCCTCATAGTCTATTCCTTCTTCTTGACTATATCTTTGTGCAACTAGTCTTACTTTTTTTCTAATGATATTTCTAGATTCATCAACTTTGTTTCTAAACACCCATTTATTACCTCTGGTCATAGTGTCCTTAGGTATGTCTACTAATTCCCAGACTTTGTTTTTTTCAAATTGATTTAATTATTCTTTCTTATCCATTACCCAAAATTCATCATTGATGGCATCATTGATATTTTTAGGTTCTGACTGTGAAAGAAAAGCTTGATGTTCAACCTGATTTCTTATAGAATCCCTAGTCTGAGTTCCTCTATCTAAATCTCCTGCTATAGAATCTAAAGGATGGTTTTTAAGGGTCCTAGTTGGTCTATTAAAGGTAAAGCTAGAAATTTAAGGTTCATTTACAGGTTCGGGTTCAACAGAAACAGGTTCTGGAAAATTTCCAGAACTGGTTGTCTTAATAGTAGGTTCACTGTTTTTGTCATTAAGGTTTAGAATTGACATATCTTCTTTAGGATTTTCAAGAGGGGTCTTAGGTTCATGTGGATCAGTTTCATCAAATTTTATGTGTACAGATTCTTCCACACATTTGTTTCTCTTATTAAATACTCTATAAGCTTTGCTAGATATTGAATAACCTAGAAAGATTCCTTCATTACTTTTGGATGCAAACTTATCATGATTATATTTAGTATTGAGGATGAAGACTTTGCAACCAAAAACTCTAAAGTAATTAACCTTGGGATTCCTATTATTCCATAGCTCATGATGGGTCCTTTTGAGAATTGGTCTAATCAAGACTCTATTCATAATATAACAAGCTGTATTGACAGCTTCAGCCCAAAAATAAACAGGTAGATTATATTCATTAAGCATAGTTCTTGAAATTTCTTGAAGTGTTTTATTTCTTCTTTCTACTACACCATTCTGTTGAGGTGTTCTGGGAGCATAGAAATTGTGGCTATAGCCATTATGTGAGTAATAAGTTTCAAACTCGTGATTTTAAAACTCACGACCATGGTCACTTCTTAGGGTCTTAATCTTAAGTCCACTTAAGTTTTCTACAAACTTGGAGTATTTAATGAAATAAGAACAAGCTTCACTTTTGTGATCTAGAAAGTATACCCAAGTATATCTAGAAAATTCATCTACAAGGACATAGACATAGTGCTTCATATTTAAGCTAGAAACTCTAGATGGTCTAAATAAATCCATATGAACCAACTCGAGAGGTTGAGAAGTTGAAAATTCTTTCTTTGATTTGAAAGAAACTTTATGTTGTTTTCCCTTTTAACAAGGATTGCAAACTTTATCTGTTAGGAATTCTAGTTTGGGAAGGTCTCTAACTAAAACTTTCCTAGTCAGTTTCCTGAGTGAATGAACATTGCAGTGTCTAAATCTTTTGTGCCATAGCCAGGATTCTTTATGAAAATCATTTAAACAAGTAACATTTTTTTTTGCTAAAGAATTCAAATCTACAGCATATACATTTTCATTTCTTAATGCAATAAATACCCAAAAAAAATTAGAATTAAAAAAATTACATGAATCATTTTCAAATTTTACATTGAATCCATCATCACACAAATGAGAAATACTTAACAAATTGTATTTTAATCCATCAACAAATAATACTTTAGAAATCAAAATTGAATCAGTGTTTCCAATCTAGCCTAAGATGATGATTTTTCCTTTTGAGTTATCCCCAAAGGTGACATTTCCTCCATAAACTTTGATTAAGCTCTTAAAGCATGAGTAGTCTCATGTCATATGTCTCAAAATCCACTATCCAAGTGCCGTATCTTCCTACAGAAACTTTTCAAGCACTTTTCCTACAAAACAGATTTAGACAGAAGATAACTTTGGTACCCAGATTTTCTTGGGTCCAGAAATGTTAGCAAGTAAAACATTAGGCATCCATATTTTCCTAATGGGTTTCCTATAATTAAAAGATTAAAAATATTTTTATAAATAAACTTTGTTTGGTCTATAAGAATTTTAATAGCTAGATGAAGCATAAGAATTTCCAGAACTTGAACTAGCAGCATACTGTCCAGATTTTGGAATAAATTTATTTTTAACAATATTTCTCTGTCCAGGCTAGTAACCTATACCAGTAGTATACTTTTGTGCAACTTGTTTTCCAAGCATTTGAGTGAGAGTGGTTTTTCCACTTGTAAACTTCTCTAATTATTTTCTAAGTTTCTTGTTAGAAAATTTAAGTTCAGTATTCTCATTCAAGAGTTGAGAATTATTTTCCTTTTCTATAATAAGATCCGAACTAACAATACTCGTCAAGGCATACTGCTTCTTTAATGATTTGTACTTATCTTTCAGCTCATTACAAGTATCTTCTAACATATTAAAGTATTCAAATAATTCAGCTTTAGACATATTATCATCATTATTTGAATCACTTTCATTCCCAGAGTAATAATCATTATGCACATGGGAATTAAGTGTTACCTTATATTTTTCAGTCATGAAACACATGTTGGCATGATTCTTTTCTTTAGAATCAGAAGCTTCAGATCCACTTGAGCTTTCTTCAGAAGTACTCCATGTAGATTTCATCTCTTTCTTGTATTTCTTATCCTTATAGTCATACTTTTTCTTAAATTTCAGTTTTGGACAGTCAACTTTGACATTCCCTTTTCTTTTTCACTCATAGCAAACTATTCCATCATCTTTATCAGTTTTCCTCTAGTCTTTCTTCCAATTTCCTCATTGATCATACTTACCCTTATAATCAGATTTTCTAAAGAATTTTTTCTTTATATAGAATTTCTTGAATCTCCTGGCTATCTGAGCCATCTCTGCATCATTGTCTGGGTCAGAATTTTCACTAGTTGAGATTTATTCAGTTATCTAAACCTTCTCTTTGTTCTTTATCTTTGAAGTAGTGGACTTGAATGCCACTGACTTCTTCTTAGGTTCATCATCTTCCTCTTTATTCACTTTTAGATCTTCTTCATACATCATCAATTTTCCAATAATCTCCTTGATAGGTATCTTGCCAATGTCACATGATTCTCGTATAGAGACAGAGGATCCTCTCCATCTGTCTGGTAGGCATCTCAGTAACCTCATGATTTGCTCTTTTGCTGGAACAAATTTTCCCAGTGAGCTCATTGTATTAACTATCTCATTAAACCTGAGATACATATCATAAATAGATTCACTAGATTTCATTTTAAAATTATCATACTTAATATTGTATGTATTTAGTCTCATTTCCTTAACATTGGTTGTTCCCTCATGGGAAACAACCAAAGTATCCCAAATTTCATAAGCAGTCTTACAAGAAGATATTCGATTAAATTCTTCATCTCCTAAAGAACAATACAGAGCATTCATTGCTTTACAATTATTATTGTAAGCAGCTTTTTTAGGTTCATCCTAAGTAGTTCTAACAGTTTCTGGAATATTATACTGAGTCTCTATAGCAGTCCAGATGTCAAATCCTATACTTTCTAAATGGATTTTTATTTTTATTTTCCATTGGGAATAGTTGACACCATTAAAGAAGGGTGTATTGTTGGTAACAACACCTTCTAATCTTCTATCCATAATAACTAAGTTTTAAAAAGGTATATAAAGATATAAAAATTTAGACTTAACAGAAATTTTGAGATCTTTAACATAAAACTAAAATCACAGTTGAAAACTTTTCACAAACAGAGTGTTTTGAAAAACTTTTATCTACTCCCTCTGATACCAAATGTTGTTCCACAGGAATACTCAAGAGGGGGGGTGAATTGAGTTCCTATTAAAAATTTCTATTTAAAATATTTGTATTTAAATCCCCCAATTCATAAAACAAGTTAAACTATCATGAATTTATAAAGATTGTAAGGGTTCAATTTGTTTCTCAAAGATTGATTATTTATCAGTTAACTTAATCTGAAGATTAAGCTGGCTTTTGAAACTAACTTACTAGCTAGCAATAATTACAAACACTTTATAGTTCAACTATCAAAGTTACTTTAAAACAGATTTGAATTTCAAAGTAATTAGCAGCAGAATATTGAAAAATAGTTTAAACTAAAATAAGATGCACACCAGTTTAACCAAGAGGTTCAGTCTCAAGCTGAGACTTAGTCCTCTCAAACAGTTTAAATAAAACTTTGATCCACACCCTATATCGGGGTTTACAATAGTACTTAGACTGTCCAGGTCTTCAGACCTCTACCACAGTTCTACGTGGGAAATAAACAGCAGCAGCACACAGGCTGTCCAGGTCCTCAGACCTCTACCATAGTTATATGTGGGATACAAAAAGGTATAAAGAGTTTAGTGTGAGGATTTCATTATCCTCCAGTTCAGCTTAGGAGTCAGTGTGTGTGCAAACATATAGAAGCACACACACTACTCGTAATGTAATAAAAATGATCACATCAGAGCAATAATATGGAGATGAGTTTAGAAAGATCTTGTGTGATGTCAATGTAGCTCTGGAATCCTTTGGATTGAAGCAGATGAAGCTTTGAGTCCTCTAAAAGTTTTCTGGAAAACAGAGTGTCGTGGTTTTGTTCCTTCACTTCCAGCAGTACAGGTGTTCCGCTTGAATGTGAGAGTATTCCTTGTAGCACTTGAACCGCCTCTTTGAACTTTTTTTCTTGATGTGTATGAGTGTTATTCAAGTTCTTTAAGAATTCTTCTCTGTATGTACATGTGTATAATCTTGTATATGTCTCATATGTATCTTCTGCTCTTCCTTACGTATATCTCTCTGTGTGTATTCTCCAGTAGCTCGATATTCCTTTTATTCCTTTTTGCTCTGGCAATGGGAATGATTACCTTTTATAGGTATGAGGTACGGTTCCCTGACATTCCAACAACCCACATTAATTAATAGCAGTTGCATTGAATTGGGAAAATATGACCGTTAGCATTATATTAATAATACTGACAAAGTAGAGAATTTGAGTAACAGTGACTGGTTAACAGTCATCTTCCATCAGTAGCTCTCTGTCGGTAGACTTGTACCGGTAGCTCTTGTAGCAGTAGCTGATGTAGCAGTAGCTCCATGTGTAGTGGTAGCTCCTTGTATCGGTGTACTTCTATTGGTAGCT
The DNA here is from genome assembly GCA_963277665.1 of Viscum album. Classification (NCBI taxonomy): domain Eukaryota; kingdom Viridiplantae; phylum Streptophyta; class Magnoliopsida; order Santalales; family Viscaceae; genus Viscum; species Viscum album. The sequence continues at coordinate 183,115,936 of OY728122.1, forward strand.
CTTCCTCGCTATCAGTAGTTGTTATCATCAGTAGCGGTAGCTCTCTCTATTAGCAGCTTCCTCTATCGGTAGCTCCATTATATCGGTAGCTCGTATCGGTGGACTTGTATCGATGAATTTGTGTATTAGTGACCTTGTCTATCAGTAGACTTAGTCTATCAATGGACTTGTCTAACAGTGAACTTGTATCAGTGAGCTAGTCTGTATCAGTGACGTTGCATCAGTGAGCTAATCTATATCAGTCAAAATTATAACTATTAGTGACTTAAGAACTTAAATGCTTACAAAGTAATTGTTCTATGTATATTAGTTCCAGATTGAATCAATATCATCCTTCATCATTTTTAAACAAAAATAAACATTAATTAATATATTCCATGATATTATATGATTATTTTGACATCCATACTAACTCTAGAATATGAAGGCACAATTATGAAACATAATTATTAAATAGATAAGCATGATTTGGGATTATCAGAACATATCTAATCATATTTGAGATTATCAAAACAGGTGAGTCCAATAGTATCAAGATTGCACATCCATAGTCAAAATGATTATAAACCATTTAATAAGATATAGTAGAAGATAATCATAAGAGATCAGTCTCAATAAATCATAATATTCAATATAGGTGTTTAAATATATGAAAATACTCTAATAAAATTATCGAGGAATTCTTGAGAGAATTACCCTTTTTACTTTGCAAAGAAGAGTTCTTTTGGAAAACTCATTTGTATTTGTCATAATTTTTTGTATAAAACCATAAATGAAAAAATATAGTTTTTCATGAAAAAATTAGTGATTTAATAAAAAATGGTGCCTTAAAATATATTGTGGATGGTACTTTAAAATGGGTAATAAATCGAGATGTTCTCTTTAATTAGGCTTGCATATCAAGAAGAATTGAGAAGGGAACCTTATAAAACATGTATTTACCCATAAATAAAGATGAAATGATATTGATACATGAGTTTTTAAAATATAAACATAATTTAGAAGAATTATAGAAAAATAATGAGGAATTAAATTTGGGTAAAGAGAGATAAAACATAACTTGGATGGAAAATGGTGGTTCGGGAAGAAACCCTTACCTTATGTACGAAAGTGTTCTGCACTTAACCTTAATGTCCTGGATAATCAAATTAAATCCATTAATTAATTAATTAAGAACCTTTTATGAATTTATTTTATTTAATATAATTTTATTAAGTTTATTTATGGTCTTTTTTATGAGTTATGAGATTCAATTTTGTTGTTTGGGAGTGTTCTTTTCCTTGTTTTTCATGATCAGTTTACTTTTACATATATATGGAAGATCATGTAAAATGGAAATAATTCTCCAGAATTGAAATTATATATTATTAATTAGCATACATAATATTTAATGGTATTATATATTATTTTGTTTCCATATATGAGTATTATTCAATAGATAAAACTTTAATGATAATCATTTAGATCATTTTGGCAGTTTTTCAATCATCACGAACAAGTTTTGTTTTACTAATTAATATTATGTACATATATTGGTTCTATAATATTAAATAAGTTATAATGAATATATTATAATCTTTTTAATCATAAAAATGGTTTTATGACCAACCTCGAAGGTGGAATTGAAAAATAAAAACACATCATCCCCGATGGCGGTAAATCAGCACCTCTTAGACGATGTTTTCATCTTTAAAATAAAAGGAAAAGGATAAGAGAATTGATGGTGTATTTTACATTACATAATAAAATTATATTATATAAAATATATTATATTTATCAGGTCACTTTGGATAGGGGGGGTGAGGAAAGAAAGATGATTTTTACCTCTTGAATTCTCCTCCTTGAGAACCTACTTAAGGGGATTGTTTTTGGTCTTTTTTTTAGACTAAAGGATCATGGATGTGGGGGAGGGCCTTGGGAAGAGGATTTAGTAGAAATTGGACAAGTCTCAAATATTGGAAGGTGTGAGGAGAGGAGGTGGTGAGGGGTGGTATTTATAGTGGAGGAGAGGGATGTTTTTGAATATTTTATTCATTTTTTTATTATTTTGGATCAAGACTATGAATAGTTTTAGAATTATTACCAAATATATTAAAATAATGAAGGATAGTTTTATATTATGGTATTACATCATCCATACGTCATCTATGACTCAATAATTCATGTTTTTGTTAAATAACATAAATTACCATATTTTACTATTCACCAAAAAATCAACTATTTTAGAAAAATCTCAAAATTTCACCCTAACAATTTTTTGATGTGTAGAATTAAAAAATGGACTCCATTTTATGAAAATAATTTTCTAAATATGATATATTTAATTTTTAAATAAAATAGTTATTTATTTGAAAAATACCCATTTTAAAATTATAACTGATTTTATAAAACTTTGAAAAATTAATTAAGGTCTCATAAAATTATCTTATAATAATAATACAACAAATTATCAATTTATGAATATATTTTATGAAAATAAAATTCTTTTAAATAATTATATTAATTATAAAGTTGTAATTAAATATTTATGACTTACAAAAATGAAAACACTTAATTTATTATTTTTAAAAAAATTATTTACTTATATTAAGATATAAATATATAATATTTTCATTTATAAGTTACCCAAATTTTATTTATACTTTCATAGGTGAAGTTATTATTCTATTGGTCGTATTACTATTCATAATAGTCGCATTACTATTCCAAAAGTCAAGTTATTATTCCATTGGTATAAGTTCCTTAACTTCTAGAAATATCTTTTATTTAATTAATTATTCATTTATAAAGTTTGTATCGTATTCTCTAAGTGATTTTATGTGATTCATACTATATTAAATAACTATAAAAAGGGAAATTTCATTGATATAATTTGTGGTCATTGTACCTCCCCCATGTCGGATCCAATTATAAGGGGGGAATTTGTTGACACCAAAATATTCATGTCACGAGAGAGGTGGAGGAATTCACGGATGGTTCAAAAAAAATCTGGCAAAAATAAATCAAAAATCCACTTAATGGGTTGGGTTCATGAAGGTCTAAACCTTTGCGAGCAGTTATAGATCATAAAAGTCACCCGGTCGTAAGGAGGTTGATGTTGTAACCTCCATGCAGCATAACTCTGATTTGTAGAAGTCACTCATCTATTAAGAAATTGAGGTAGTAACTTCCATACAGTGTAACTCTAGTTTGTAAAAGTCACTCGGACATATGGAGCTAGAGGCAGTAACCTCTGTATAGCGTATGTATGTTCACAGAACACCCTTCCTTCACGAAACTCATAATCTTTTGTGAAAACCTCCATCTTTCATGAAATCAATTCCTACACCTCTTCTAGGACTATAAATACCCCTCATGTCCAATTTTAAGGGGGGCTCAACCTTTAAGCTTCAGAGAAAAGATGTGAATTATTGAAACTCAAAACCTTTGTGAGTAAGAGAGGGGATGTATTTCTAAAGGTAATCATCTTTCACAAAGCCACTACCATGGGTTTTTTTGAACATCAACCCATGATAGAGATGCATTTTATGAAGTTATATGGAATTCTTGAAAGAATAAATTCCCTTTCATATTTTTTGGTTTTGTGAGATAATTTTCCTTCGCAAAACCAACCCCATGGGAACCAATACTTCACTCTGAGGCAGGGTCGCCCTATTTAGTGAAACATTCCCTTTCGTAAGACCATTATTATTCATGATTACCTCATATTTCATGAATCCACAACCTTCACAAAACCCATCCCCCATGCCTCTCAATGGTTCCTCCTTTCATCCAACACCTTTTCGCAAAATTCAAGTGCCCAGGGCCCCTGTACCTATCCAAAATCAGTTCACCCCACCCCAAATTCCCATGCGTCCAGTGTCATAAACTCTTGTGTCCTCCTCATTTTCTTCAAGCATGACATTTACCATTACCTTAACTTTTAATCCTATACATAGGTACCCTAATCCTATTCATATTGAACATAGGCCCCCAAACATCAGGACCCCTGATTGCTACTCCTCCATAGTAGTGTTTCCACCACACCCCACCTAAAAGTTCATGAATAGTGGACACATAAGCCCTAAGGATGACAAAATTAAGGGGAACTGCCACAATTTCCTGGTAGAGATTAATTTTTTCATATCTTCCTCTCCCACTTGGAAATGTACTCCCTGAGTATAGGCCTTTCCATGTCTGAGCTTCAAGACATAAAATCGCCTAGTCCCACATCCTAACCATATGACGTTAAACTACACGACAATGTCCCCAACTAATGATTTGAAATAGTAGTATTAACTCATGTGTTGATCATGGTATTCCCCATTTATAGTCATCATGGGATACCACTATTCCCATTCTGTGGGATTTCACTCTTCAATCATCACCCCCTAGAAACTTTTATGCATAAGCCTGATCGCATCATGATACACTGTTTCATTTTCACCCTTACACCACTGTGCTAAGCTAGTTTTTTATTGAAAATTATAAAAATAATAAGTAATTGAACTCCATGTTTGATTCAATTTTTGTAACACCCCAAGCTTCCACGGTACGCTTCTCTTTGAATAATAGAGTAGCGTGTGTTGTACGCAACTTCGAGTTCTAACACACCACAACCAATCAAACTATCCATTATGGATAGTAACACCCACTTTTTGAAATTTTATAAATTTTATCTTTCAAAATGGACTTCATTTTTGGATTCTTAATATCAAAATTATCCTAGGGTGAATTTTTAATATTTTTCTGAAAACTTTCAATTTTTGATGAATAGTGAAAAACACTGAGTTATAGTTTAAAACCGAATTTTTATTTAAATAATTATTTATTCTATTTAAATTTATTTTAGGTCAAAATAGATACATAATACATATAAAATTTCAATTTAATTCATTGAAGTAAATTTATAATAATTTTAGATATATAAAGATTTTATTGAACTTTTCACCGTCTTTTACCCACCTCCTAAGAGAATTTGTAAATTCACATAAAACTTAATTTTACCACTTCTGTGAGTGGAATTTCAAAAATCCAAAAGACACGGTTAATATTAGTAAGTAAAATATGGTTCAATAAGATTAATATTTTTTGGTGAATAGTAACTTTTTACTTTTATTTACCGCGGTTAAAAGTAAATAGGGTAATTAAGGGTAAAAATGATATTATTATTACCCTAATACATGTCTTAATTCTATTGGATAAGTATAATTAGACCAAAAACAACCTTAGGAATAAAATATGAACCTATTTGGTCCACTTGGATTAGATTAGGACACTTATTATTATTTTATTTAAAGAATAGTTAAAAGAGTTAAAATCAAATTTTAATAACTAAAACATTTTTAATATAGGGTTATACATAAGATAAATTCAACTATAAATATTCATTAGAAATATAAAAATATTTCCTACATAATTGTATTTTATTTATAAATTTTAGACTTTAAATAATTTAATTTATTTATGACACAATGATGAAGCAGTAATTACCAAATTAATGAAATATTAAAATAATTGATATTATAAATATCCAAATAAATGTAATTTGAGACTTTTTATGAATTAAACTAATTTTATAGGTTAATATGAAATATTAGTGTTGGTTATATTAATTTTTTTCGAAGTAATAATGCTATTATGAATTTAGAAAAAAACAAAATACTAAATAGTGTCAAAATTGACATAAAAGAGTTTTTAAAACAAATATTATATTATTAATTGATATTCTATTCCTAAAAAATAAGGTTCAGGAAAAATACTTATATAATTATAGGTGTATCATTAATGAACCACTTGGGATTCTCTTGGAAGTATATAGTAAGTTTATTAACCATATAATATAAAAATACAAAGAGACATGGTAAATGTCAAACTATTTAACTAAGAGTTAAATCTAAAAGATAAAGTTAATATAGTGACCCAAACCTGTCTAAAACCTATTGGTTAAGTGGTTTTCGACCCATACCCACCTTATATTTTAAATAATACATTTTGGATCCATTATAAACCGAAAATGATTTTATTATAAAATAATATTTCTAACTTTTCCTAAGGTGCCCCTCACCCCTCTTATAAAAGGGAACCCCCCCCCCCCTTCTCTCTAATTCACACCTTAAAAGCCATTTGGATCGGCCAAAACCTGCTCAAATACCCTCTCAACTATCCTCCCCTAATCCTAGTGGTCTTCCTTTAGTCATAAATCCAACCTAATGAGCCCTTTTGATCAAATCAAAAGGAAGAACCCGAAGAAGAGGTAAATATCTCACCACCTCTTTCAAGTCCCCTTCTTATTCCACTTACTTTTTCTTCGTTGTTTCCATTCTAAAATAATAACACCAGTATCTTATATATATTGTTATGTTATTATAAATATTTTACAACCAATTTCATTATTCTATCCATCCTTTGAATAACATGTCACCATACGTGTGTACGTACGGCTTACCATCTCCACATCGTGGTGTAATTGTTATTCAATACATTATTATTTGGATGGGTATAATAATGATGTGAAATTGATGTAAATAATAAATATAACATGATAATGATTATGTATATATGATATACCATCCAATTATATATTATTTTAATATCAAAATAATGATATTATCGCTCGTGCGTGTGTATGGATTACCGTCTCCATGAACGCGATGAGATTCATTCCTCATCGTATCCATTCAAGACTAATTTTCATTAGATGATTAAAAATAATGTTTCAAGAATTAATATCATTCTGAATATGAATAAGATACATCCTATCCATAACAAACATTACTTACGTAACAAAACATATAAAGGAAAATGAATCAGTTAACACCCGAAACGACGATAATACTAAGATATTATTAACAAAGCAATATTAAAAGATCATATATGATATCATATTAATGTATATGATTCTTTTATAATTTAATAACAATTATTTCACCATTATACAGGAGTTTAACCTACCCTAGACCAAGGAAAATTACAAGATAAGGGTTAATTTCACAATCTCTTTATTATCCGAGGTTGTTTTTACGTAAGTATCTACTGGGACATATTTATTATACATGTACATGTTTCATAAAAGAGTTTTCAAAGGGATTATTTTTAAAGTACTTCTTTACTAAAACATCATTTTAAATGTTTTAAATATTTATTCTTCTAAATCGTTCTCATTAATGTCCATGTTTTCAAAATGGTTTTTAAGGATTTATTTATAGGGGCATGAATGTTTTTAAAATGTTAATTACTTTTAAAAGTTTCAAATTGGTATGGGACACTTTTATTCAAAAATGTCTTTAAATTTCTTCCTTTTTAAATTGTGTGACTTTTAAATGCTTTCATGAAAAATAGATATTTCTCTCAAAGAGTTTTACGAATCAATTTCATCTATGTCAACATCCTTTAATGGATTTTAAACTTGTTTGAAGTTGATTTATTATGATACAAAACTTCCATATTGTATTGAAGGTTTTGTGATATGTTTGACTATGGATGTGCTATTTTTATACCATTCATGGTTTATGGTTAAAGTATTGACATTTTGTATTCTAGTTTTAATATGAATTTTTATGTTATATTTCAACATTTTCATATGAGGAATGTATTGGACTTAGTAAGTGACGGGTGGAGCCCGCTATAGCTCCTCGATGCATCAGTAGGTCTCATGAGACAACTAGATGTGGAATTGGCCGAGGTCTTTCCCAATTTGATATATGGTTTTGGCTGAGGCCTTAATCATTTTTAGATGTCTTGGTCGAGGCCTTGACAAAATGTTTCAGAATGTCCGGCATTATACATTCCCTCATTATGAAAATAATATTGATGGTTTATGTGGTCATTTGACTAGTAGAATACCCATGATTATGTTTTATTATGGCATTATTTGCTCATCTCATATTCCTGCCATAAAAGTATTCATGTTTATTATTGGTAAAGGAATGTGGTTTCAATTATTCACCATGATTAATATTTATGTTATCTTCCACTGTATTTCTTACCCTTACTGAGCATTTTAGCTCACCCCTTTCTTATGTTTCATTTTCCCAGGATATGAATAAGTTAGTTATGAGTGACTTGCAGGGATAATCTATGAGGCTTGGATGTTTCTAATGGAATATATTCATGTTGTATTTCTTTTCAAGCTGTAAAGTTGAACTTATGTATGAATCTTGTTTCCAATAATACTAAACCGGTTGGTCTTTCGAGACATGATTTCCTTGTGATCATGCCAATGTTATATAATAATGCACCGACTCTAGGTAACTAGGGTTGGGGCATTGCAGTTGGTATCAGAGTAAGTTTAGTACAAACCTTGGAAACTAGATTTATATAAACTCCGATTAGAGCACATTACCCTGAGATAGACTTTGAAAATTAGTATATAAGAACTTTCTATAATTTTGGTATTGTAGAGATTTTGTGAGTTTTACAAGAAATACATCCCTGTCTGGATACGATTAGGTAGAGGTGGCTCTGGAACAGATGTACCTAGGGGTAAAACCCGAAAACACCACTTTGAGCTAGACTCGAACGGGAACTGGTGCACGACAATGGTCCTTACTGCACTCTTGGTTACGAAATTCCCGGGGGATATGTTTAGGATAATTCTCATTTTCTTTACAAACTGTTATGAAGGGTTTATGAGTATATACTTCCTCAAAGAAAACATTTTTATGATTGTGGATTATATCCATAAACTGTTCAATTTATGTTAAGTGTTTTACAAGTTTGGATTTATGTGTTGTGATTTATAGACTAATCTAGTGCATGTCATTGTTTAGAAATGGAGCCTAGTGGAAGGAATGGAAACTGTATCAATGCACGAACTATATTTAGGGATTTCCCTCCTATTAAAGATAATTATAGTGGAGCTGGTGATAAAACTGGTGTTGATCAGATTATCACCATACTAGGACAACTCACACAGGTTATGAATAATAACATTACCCGTATGGAGCACCCTGATCCACATCATGAAGGATCAATGTTAGACCGCTTCATGAGGAAACAACCACCAACATTCAATGGGGGTAAAAATCCATTAGTAGATGAGCAATGGATAAATTCTTTAGAGAAAATATTCCACGCCTTGGGGAGTAGCGAAAGGGAAAAAGTTGTCATGGCAGTTTACCGCCTCACTGGAGATGCTGATCAATGGTGGTCATTGATTCAAAACACAAAGGAAGATGATGAAGTATTAAATATGTAATGGAGGGATTTTAAAGAAATTTTCTTAGAAAAATACTTTCCTCATCACCATCTAGCAGATATGGAAAGACAATTTATGAGTCTGAGGCAAAAGGAGGATGAGAATATCACAAAGTATGAAGCTAACTTTACAAGGTTAGCGAGGTATGCATTAGATTATATACATAACCCAAGAAGTAATATTGACCGTTTCTTTGATGGGTTAAAACCATTTCTCCATCAATCATTAGTATCACAATCCTTCTCATCATACGAAGATATTGTCTCGTGTGCTATCAAGACAGAAAAGGAATTCTCTAAGTCTTATGACTTTAAAGCAAAGAAAGAGAAGAAGGGATATGTTTAACACTCTGGGAAAGGAAATAAGAAAACAGGGAATAAGGGAAGAATTAAATTTCCACCCTGTGATAATTGTGGAAGGAAGCACCCTGGTGTATGTCTAAAAGGAAAAGGAGTATGCTACAAATGTGGAAAGAAAGGACATCTTTCTAGTGATTGTAAGGGAAAAAAAGATGCTACCAATGTTCAATGCTAAAATTGCAGAGATATGGGACATTATGAAAATTAATTTCCTAAGCATCAGGGAAACTTACCTCAGAAAAGGCCAAGGGATCAAGGCCAAGCTTATGTGATCACTACTGCTGAGGTTGAAGCCCCGAAAGACATGGTGGTAGGTAATTTAATGGTTTCCTTAAGTTTAGCCAATGCTTTATTTGATTATGTATCATCACATTTTTTCATATCTTCCTAGTTTGCTAAGAAAATTAGATATTTCCAATTTGATTTAACAAGGGAGTTGTCAGTCAAAATTCCTAAGGGAAGTATCATTGCAACAAAGTTTTGTGAATCAGTCCCCATTAGGGCATATAAATGTTCTTTATCTGATGATCTCATCATCATAACCATGATTGAATTTGATATAATCCTTGGTATGGATTGGCTTTCGGACCATGATGCAAAAATTTATTGTAAGAATAAGGAGGTTACTATTTTTGATGACGATGATAAAGAACACCTTATCTTTAGATCTGAATCGTCACCACCTAATTCTTGTTTAGATCCACCCCCAGTAGCTCAAATAAATTCAATTATTGGGGAGGAAGAGAATGAAATAACTGTGGGTGAGGAAATGAATGTTCAAATAGTGGATGTACCTATTGTGAAAGAATATGTTGATGTGTTTCTAGAAGATTTACCTGGACATCCTCCAGAACGAGAAATTGAATTTTCTATTGATTTAATTCCTGGTTCAAGGCCCATATCGAAGACCCCTTATAGAATGGCCACTGTGGAATTAGTGGAACTAAAGAAACAACTAGAGGAATTGATTAATAAGGAATTTATTTTCCCTAGTGTTTCTCTATGGGGAGCCCATGTTCTTTTTGTTAAGAAGAAAGATGGATCTATGAGGTTGTGCATTGACTACAGGGAGATCAATGCTATAACAATAAAGAAAAAATATCCCCTACCTCGCATTGATGATTTATTCGACCAACTTTAGGGAGCTCAATACTTTTCAAAGATTGTACTTCGATCTGGATATCATCATCTGTGTGTGAAGAAGGAAGAAATTCTGAAAACAGCATTTCGAACAAGGTACAGGCATTATGAGTTTACAGTAATGCCTTTTGGATTGGCTAATGCACCCTCTGTCTTCATGGATCTAATGAATAAAGTTTTCAAGGAATATCTTTATGACTTTGTAGTGTTATTTATTGATGATATCTTGGTATACTCCAAAAGCTACAAAGATCATGAAAATCACTTGCGCATTATCCTGAAGACTCTGAGAAGACATGAATTATATGGGAAGTTTAGCAAGTGTTAATTCTGGCTTCAAGAGATTTCTTTTCTTGGCCATATTGTCTCCAAGGATGGAATCTCTGTTGATCCTTCTAAGACCAAGGCAATCCAAGAATGGCCAGCACCGATGAGTATAACTGAGGTACGCAGTTTTATTGGTTTAGCAGGTTATTATCGATGTTTCGTCCAGAATTTTTCCCGGTTGGCTAACTCATTAACAAAGCTCACACGAAAAGGGGTTAATTTTTTTGGACAAAAGAGTGTGAAGAATGTTTTGAAGAACTGAAGAGAAGATTAGTCAATGCTCCTATATTGACTCTATCATCGGGGAATGATGGGTTTATTATTTATAGTGATGCATCGAAGAAAGTAATTGGTTGTGTCCTTATGCAGAATGATAGAGTTATTGCCTATGCATCACAACAGCTGAAAATTCATGAGAAAAACTATCCTACTCATGATCTTGAGTTAGCAGCTGTAATATTTTCTTTGAAGATTTGGAGACACTATCTCTATGGTGAAAAATGTGAGATTTATACTAATCATAAGAGTTTGAAGTATATTTTCTCACAGAAAGAACTCAACATGAGGCAAATGAGATGGATTGAACTACTCAAGGATTATGATTGCACGATACACTACCACCCGGGGAAGGCAAATAAGGTGGAAGATTCTTTGATCAGAAAGGATCATGGAGTTTTGAACAAGTTGAGAGTTGAAAAGGATCCTATATACATGGATCTAGTAAAGATGGATATGGGAATCACCATGGAAGGTGAAACATCAATAATTTTTCAAATGGTTGCCAAACCATATTTACTAGAAAGGATAAAGAGTTCTTAGACCAATGATGAAGAGTTTCAAAAGAAGATTAAAGCTGTGAATGATGGGATATTGAGTCACTTTGTGTATGAAGATGGAATTTTGAAATTTGGGAAGAGACTTTGTGTTCCCGATATACCTGATCTAAAAAGGGAATTTTTGGATGGTGCTCATAGTTCCAATTTCTCTATACACCCTGGTAGCACCAAAATGTATAGAGATTTGAAGGAACATTTTTGGTGGGACAACATGAAGAGGGAGATTGCTAATTTTGTGTCAAGATGTATGGTTTTTCAACAAGTGAAAGCTGGAAGGAAATAGCCTAGAGGAGTCTTGCAAACTCTTCCCATACCTGAGTGGAAATGGGATAATATTACTATGGAATTTGTCATGGGACTACCAAGGACTCCTAGAAGGAAAGATGCAATATGGGTCATTGTTGATCATCTTACCAAGTCAACACATTTTCTTGATATAAGAGAAGATTTACCACTTGAACGATTAGCAAGACTATATATTAATGAATTTTTAAGACTTCATGGAGTACCACTATCAATTGAAACTGATCATGATCCCCATTTTACATCAATATTTTGGAAAAGTCTTCAGAAATCCCTGGATACTGAGCTTCATTTGAGCACTACCTACCACCCCCAAACTAATGGATAATCATAACAGACTATTCAAACCTTAGAAGACATGTTGAGATCATTCTCACTTGCCTTTCAAGGTACGTGGGATCAATATTTACCTCTGGTAGAATTCTCCTATAACAATAGCTTCCATTCAAGTGTTCAGATGACACCATATGAAGTGTTATATGGAAAGAGATGTCGCACACCAACCTGTTGGGATGATGTTGGTGAAAGAAAAGTCATAGGCCCAGAACTTGTGGAGGAAAAAATGGAAAAGGTGAAGGTAATCCAAAACCACATCAAAGCAGCTCAAAGTAGGCAGAAGAGCTATACTGATAACTGAAGGAAGGATTTGGAATTTCAGGTTAGAGATCATGTTTTCTTGAAGGTATCTCCATGGAATGGTGTTATACATTTCAGTAAGAAGGTAAAATTGAGTCCCAGGTATATCGGACCTTTCGGAATTCTAGAACGAATTGGGGCTGTAGCTTACCGTTTGGAAATGCCGCCAAGTCTCTCCAAAGTTCATGATGTATTCCATGTATCACTGTTGAGAAAATACATGCCTGACCCAACGCATATACTCACCTATGAGGAATTAGAACTGGAACCTGATCTGTCTTATTGCGAAGATCCTATCAAGATTCTTAATATAAGAGAACAAGTACTGAGAAACCAGACGACTCGTCTGGTAAAAATTCTATGGAGAAACCATAAGATGGAAGAGGCAATGTGGGAACCCGAGGAACTTATGATGAAGAACCACCTGAGTCTTTTTTTGCAGTAATATTCTAGAAATTTAAAGGACAAAATTATTTGAAGGAGGGTAGAATGTAACACCCCAATCTTCCACGATACGCTTCTCTCTGAATAACAGAGTAGCGTGTGTTGTACACAACTTCGAGTTCTAACGCACCAAAACCAATCAAACTAGCCGTTATGAATAGTAATACCCACTTTTTTAAATTTTATAAATTTTATCTTTCAAAATGGACTTCATTTTTGGATTCGGAATATCTAAATTATCCTAGGGTGAATTTTTGGTATTTTTCTGAAAACTTTCAGTTTTTTGATGAATAGTGAAAAACACTGAGTTATAGTTTAAAACCGAATTTTTATTTAAATAATTATTTATTTTATTTAAATTTATTTCAGGTCAAAATATATACATAATACCTATATAAGTTAAATGCAATTCATTGGAGTCAATTTATAATAATTTTAGATATATAAAGATTTTATGGAACTTTTCACCGTCTTTTACCCACCTCCTAGGAGAATTTGCAAAATCACATAAAACTTAATTTTACCGCTTCTGTGAGTGGAATTTAAAAAATCCTAGAGACATGGTTGATATCATTAAGTCAAATTTTGTTCAATAAGATGAAAATATTTTTTGGTAAATAGAAACTTTTTACTTTGATTTACCACGGTTAAAAGTAAATACAGTAATTAAGGGTAAAAATGATATTATTATTACCCTAACACATGTCCTAATTCTATTAGATAGGTATAATTAGAACAAAAACAACCTTATGAATAAAATATGAACCTCTTTGGTCCACTTGGATTAGATTAGGATACTTATTATTATTTTATTTAAAGAAGAGTTAAAAGAGTTAAAATCAAAGTTTAATAACTAAAACATTTTTAATATAGGGTTATACATAAGATAAATTCTACTATAAATATTAATTAGAAAGATAAAAATATTTCCTATATAATGGTATTTTATTTATAATTTTTAGACATTAAATAATTTAATTTATTTATGACACAATGATGATGCAGTAATTACCTAATTAATGAAATATTAAAATAATTGATATTATAAATATCCAAATAAATGTAATTTGAGACTTTTTATGAATTAAACTAATTTTATAGGTTAATATGTCATATTAGGGTTGGTTAGATGAATTTTTTTCGAAGTAATAATGTTGTTATGAATTTATAAAAAACAAAATACCAAATAGTGTCAAAATTGACATAAAAGAGTTTTTAAAACAAATGTTATATTATTAATTGATATTATATTCATAAAAATATAAGGTTCGGAAAAAAGACTTATATAATGATATTTTTATCATTAATTAACCACTTGGGGTTTTCTTAGAAGTATATATTAAGTTTATTAACCATATAATATAAAAATACAAATAAACATGGTAAATGTCAAAATATTTAACTAAGAGTTAAATCTAAAAGATAAAGTTAATATAGTGACCCAAACCTGTCTAAAACCCATTTGTTGAGTGGTTTTCGACCCATCCCCACCTTAGCCTTTAAATAATCCATTTTGGATCCATTAGAAACCGAAAATTATTTTATTATAAAATAATATTTCTAGCCTTTCCTAAGGTTCCCCTCACCCCTCTTATAAAAGGGAACCCCACCTTCTCTCTAATTCACACCTTCAAATCCATTTGGCTTGGCCAAATCCTGACAAAATACCATCTCAACTATCCTCCCTTCATCCTAGAGGCCTTCCTTTAGTCAGAAAGCCAACCTAAGGATCTATTTTGATCAAATCAAAAGGAAGAACCCGAAGAAGAGGTAAATATCTCACCACCTCTTTCAAGTCCCTTTCTTCTTCCACTTCCTTTTTCTTTGTTGTTTCCATTCTAAAATAATAACTCCAGTATATTCTATATACTGTGATGTTATTATAAATATGGTACAACCAAATTCATTATTTTATTCATCCTTTGAATAACATGTCACCATACGTGCGTACGTACGGCTTACCGTCTCCACGTCGTGGTGTAATTGTTATTCAATACATTATTATTTGGATGGGTATAATAATGATGTGTAATTGATTTAAATAATAAATATAACATGATAATTATTCTTTATATATGATATAACATCCAATTATATATTATTTTAATATCAAAAGAATGATATTGTCGCTCGTGCGTACGTACAGATTACCGTCTCCACGAACGCGATGAGATTCATTACCCATCGTATCCATTCAAGAATAATTTTCATTAGATGATTAAAAATAATGTTTAAAGACTTAATATCATTCTGAATATGAATAAAATACATCCTATCCATAAAAAACATTACTTACATAACAAAACATATAAAGGAAAACGAATCAGTTGACACCTGAAACGATGATAATACTAAGATATTATTAACAAAGCAATATTAAAAGATCATATATTGTAATGGCCCGGACCTCTCTGGCCCTTTCCTTTGTCAAAAAGAAGGTCACGAAGTGTTCTGGAGGGTAAAATGGACTTTTCCCACAATTTCCAAAATTTTGAAACTACACGCCGTGTAGTTTGAGTACACGCCGTGTACCCCCTTTCTGGGTATACCCCGTGTTGCAGGTCGTGTCCTCGTTGTGTGAAATGATGGGTGCACGCCGTGTTCCCAGTTCTACACGCCGTGTAGTTTGTCCCCGCGTATGCATTTCCAGTCAACGACCGTGTACTGTGTTGGAGTCGTGTCCTTGCCGTGTGCAATAAATGAGTACACGACGTGTGTCTAAACTACACGCCGTGTAGTCCTTCCCCGCGTACGTGTTACCCTCAAACCGTGTGTTGACCAGTCAACGACCGCAGAACCGTGTTGGAAGTTGCGTGGAGACCATGTAAAATAACCAAGTACACGCCGTGTACCATAAATTACACGCCGTGTACTTTTCCTTTTCTAGCCTATAAAAGGAGGGGTCCCCTCCTCCTTTCAACTCACCCCTCTCCTCCCCTTTCACTCTGAGCAGAGTTCTCCCAAGAGACTCGAAGGCTCTTTCTTCCATAACTTCTTTCTCCGAGCTCCAATTTACGATCTGTCAGTGGCCACGGGATCGTGATGACGAGGCGGAACTTCCGAGATTGGATCTGTTGTCTTCCCTTCGGCCTTTCCTTTCTGACTTCCACCCGAGGAGGTTTTGTCGAGACCCGACAGAGGTGACGGACACCTACGGACTTCTTCTAAAGTTGATCCGGGGGAGCGTTGTGATCATAACCAGTTGAAGTAGGGATCTTACCTTTGTCTCTCTAATTTTTTCATCATGCGGGGTGGGTGTTCTCTTGTTTATGTGAAACACCTTTGAACCGGTTTAATAAAGATAATAACTGGCTTATATAACGGGGATGGGAAGTTGTGATTGTTGTTACTTTATATCCTGTAATATTATGTTGTGAATTGAATGAGATTCTACCTACTGAAAATCACGGTTGTTGGGGGTCTTTGCTTACGCAATTAAATGTTTCCCTATCCTTCTGAATTTTCTAATGGATGGAAACTTGTGGTATGTGGAAATTTGGTTAATCAAGTAAAGTTTGCTGTTTACAATCTGGAACCCTTGTGTGATCACCCCGGTTAAACAAAAATGGAATAATGAACATGTGGGTGTTGTCTTGGATACGTGGCATGTGATAGGGGTGTTTTGTGGGTTTTTGTGGATAGGGTGAGCAGCGGGGCTGCGGTTGGCTTGGTTATGGGTTGGTGTGAATGTTATGTTGGTGACGGGCAGCGGGGCTGCGATAAATGGTATTTAAAGGGATATTGATGTACGGGTTTCAGTGCGGTTGTGGTTATGGTGGTTGGCAGCGGGGCTGTGGGGATGGGTTGAATGTGAACAGACTTTGGGTTGTGAATAATAAATAAAATTGGAAGGGTTAATGAATGGTGGGGCGTGGTAATGAAACGGAGTTAATAATCAATTGGGTTGTTTGGTTAATAAGAAGGATCTGGTTGTGTTGCTAGTGTTTTTCCAAACTTGATTTGTGGATGGCAGGGATATGTTTTATGAACGATTGATGTGGTTGGTTGTGGATAGTTACCCAGTAGTTAAGGAACTAATAAACTAATTCTGCTGAAACGTGAAAACCTAAATGGGGTTGGGGTTGTTTGTTGTATGCATGCTTCGTAGTAACAGTGCAGAGGCACATGCTCATTTTCTCTATTTAGAAGCCATAGGTTGGGCTGTGTGGTTGGTATATATATGTATATCTATATCTTTTGTGTTTTATCGCACCCCACCCATGTTGAGCACTTAGTGCCGAACACTTCCATTTCATGGGAGAGGTTGTTTTTTCCCTAGTTACTAGCTCCTTCCTGCTCCTTCTCCCCTAGGTTGTGATGGCTTGAGGTGACCTTACACCTAAGACTCTTTGGGTAGGTTTTGATTGGGGTGGCTTTAGCCCAAGACTCTTTGGGCAGGTTTTACTATTTCCCAATAATCTTCGGGATGAGGCTCAGGTGTGTGCGGGCGGGATACGTGGTTGTGAGGCCCAGGTGTGTGCGGGCGGGATACGTGGTTGTGAGGCCCAGGTGTGTGCGGGCGGGATACATGGTTGTGAGGCCCAGGTGTGTGCGGGCGGGGAGAGTGTGGCAGCATCAGGACGTTTGCCGTTAGGAAGAGAAACTAACTAAAGGGAAATGGTGCGGGGTACCCAATACTCTTGTTTCTTATATACTACTACATGTTGTGTTTGTGTTTTTGGTGAGTGTGGATGGTGAGGTTGGGTGGATAGAATTCTTTGCTAGGTTTCTTCTGTTGTTCTCACGGGACATTAGGATGTCTCCCCACTTGTGCACGAGAGATTTAGGTTTCCCTACTGAGTATACTTGTATGCTCACCCTACGTTTACTTTCAGGTTTCTAGGAGGACTACCAGGGCCGTGCGGGACCCTACTAGTCGAAAATTTGGAGTTGTTGTTGTTGTTGTACCTTTGTTTTCTTTTGGTAGTGTACTTTGAGCTTTCTTGTACTTGTACCTTGTTATAAAATTGTTTAAACATGCATGTGGGTTTGGTTTGGGTTTATTTCTATACACTTTCTTTTTCCTTTTTGGTGGTTGACTTGTCCTATTTCCCGATCCTAAATAATAAAAAGGGTAATGCCTCCCATATTTGTGAAAACTCATACCCTTGGTGCTAGTCGCCACCCCGGGGCCTACTGGAGGCGGGACTCGGGGGTCATTATCTCCCTTTCACCATTTCCAGCTTAGGAGAGGCATCTTTGGTGGGAGGGGGTCATGACAGAATGGTATCAGAGGTGATGGTTGAGAGATAGGATGGAGTCTGGAGTTAGGCACAGTGAGGATTGCATGGGATGGTAGGGCAACAATGTTAGTTAATCTTGGTGTGTGACATAGGCCAGGGAAGACCGGCTAGGACACGGGATTTTAGGGCCCCTCGTGATCTGATGCAAGGACTCTGAGCCTACCGAACGACCAAGTGAGACTACATTGATTGCAGGGTAGAGACCCTAGGGAAGGTACATGCATCATCATGATTGTGTTTTACTTGATTTGGGTGTTCTGGGAAAGAAATTGGAATAAAATGAGAAAAATAAAACCTTGAGTTTTTCCTTACTACTTGGGATTAGGCGATCCTTGTTTACCGTACATCATGGCACCTGGACGTCATCCCCGGGTGGCTCAGACGGCCGAGGCCCAGCAGATTCAGGCGATCGATCAATTGAGGATTGACCGAGAGGAGGAAGATAGTCAGTGGCAGAAGACTCTCTGTTCTTTCTAGTGGCAGACCCTCAAGATGTACGAGGGTAGTACTTCAGATACGGAGACAGAGGGGTGTCTTGAGGAGATAGATATCGCTTTTACCTTGATCTGTGCTCCGAGGGAGTACTGGGTTCCCCTAGCAGTCAGTCAGCTGAGAGGTGCGGCGCGAAAGTGGTGGACGCTCTACCTCGGAGAGAGGATAGAGGCAGAGGTTCCATGGGCTGACTTTGAGAAGGAATTCCGAGAGGAATTCCTTTCTTCCATGATCAAGGCGGAGAAGCCGTAGGAGTTACTCTCCCTTCAGTAGGGAAGTATGTCGGTACGAGATCTGGGGATCAAGTTCAAAGATCTCCTGTGCTTTGTTCCGGATCTCTTTCCGGATGAGGAGTCTCGGGCGAGATGTTTGGAGGAGGCTCTTTGTCCTTCGCTCCAGTATGTTGTCACCCCCTTCACCCTTCTGACGTACTTGGCGGTGCATAAGGAGGTAGAGGTTGTAGAGAGGATGCACTTGCTGGGAGGTGCACCCTGAGAGGGGAACCAGCTAGGCTCGTCAAAGGGGAAGGCAGTCAGCAGCAGGTCTCCTGCGACGGGACCTTCCAGGTTCAGGCCAGTGGGGAGCGAGCCCCAGCAGTTCCAGTTCAGATCTTCAGGTCCTCGTCCTTTTTTCACGAGCCCAGGACCGAGGTGTTTTTCTTGTGGAGGTTTTGGGCACGTTCAGAGTCGGTGCTTGACCCGAGCTCAGTACGGTGGAGGTGGACAGGTTCAGCGCCCACCTCAGCAGCACCAGTTGCCGGCGAGGCCCTTCCAGCAGCAGCAGGACCATGCCCCCTATGAGGGAAGACTTTGTAGGAGGAGGCCGACCTCAGGGTGCTCCTCAGGGACCTCGACCAGGGTGTGGTCGGGGAAGTGGACAACATCATAGAGGCAGAGGAGCTGGGTGTGGACAGTTGCACGCAGTAGAGTTGACAGCTCCAGCAGGACCAAAGGTGGTGCGAGGTACGATTTGTTTGTTCAGCACTCTTGTTTTTGCTTTGTTCGATTCTAGAGCTTCGCACTCCTTTGTTTCACCTGGTCTAGCCCATGCTTTGGGACTAGATGTAGAGAGAATTTCTGTACCACTGGTACTGAGTACACCAGTTGGGGTCCAGACCAGTGTATCTTGTGTTTGTCAGGGATGTGGGCTGACGTTGGGACCACATCGATCTAGTGGGGACCTTCTTCTGTTACAGATGCAGCCATACGATGTCATCCTAGGCATCGACTGGTTGTTTTCTGTTAGTGCTATTATCGACTTCTTCCGGAGAAGAGTCGTGTTCTCCGACGTGGATGGGAAGCGCGTAGCTTTTGTTGGTGAGAGGAGCTATCAGGCAGGAAGCCAGCGTATGGAGCCTCTCCTTTCCTTGTTAGGTGGGCTATCAGTGGTTCCAGCTGATACATAGATGATGGATGTCCTAGAGGTTGTTGGGGAGTTCCTTGATGTTTTTCCCGAGGAGTTTGTGACCCTACCCCCCCGACGTGACGTTGAGTTCGGGATAGACTTACAGCCTGGTGCTCGTCCGATTTCGATGGCCCCTTATCAGATGGCACCTTTGGAGTTGCGGGAGTTGCGGATTCAGATTGATGATCTGATGGATAAGGGTTTTGTTCGACCCAGCGTGTCGCCATGGGGTGCTCTAGTTTTGTTCGTGAAGAAGGAAGATGGTGGTCTCAGGCTATGCATAGACTACCGAAGGTTGAACCAGGTAACGGTCAAGAACCACTACCCCCTTCCAAGGATAGATGATCTCTTCGACCAGCTGAGGGGAGCAGGTTGGTTCTCTAATATTGATCTGCGATCGGGATATCATCAGCTGAGGGTAAAAGAAAGTGACATCTCGAGGACGGCTTTCAGGTGTAGGTATGGGCACTTCGAGTTTGTAGTGATGCCGTTTGGAGTTACGAATGCACCAGCTGTGTTCATGGGACTTATGAACTTTGTTTTCCGAGAGTTTCTGGACCGGTTCGTCTTTGTGTTTATCGATGACATCCTGATCTACTCAAGATTAGAGGAGGAGCACGTTGAGCATCTCAGGGCAGTCTTGGAAGTCCTTTGACACCACCAGCTTTACGGGAAATTGTCTAAGTGTAAGTTCTTGACACAAGAAGTACACTTCCTTGGGCACGTGGTGTCTCAGCATGGAGTGTCAGTAGACCCATCGAAGGTAGAGGCAGTTGTTTCTTGGGCAGCACCCAAGAGCGTAGCAAAAGTTCATAGTTTCCTGGGGTTAGCAGGTTACTATTAGAGGTTCGTTTCGGACTTCTCTCGAGTTGCTGCTCCTTTGACAGCTTTGACGAGGAAGAACCAGGTCTTCCTATGGAGCGAGAAGTGCCAGAAGGCTTTTGAATACCTAAAGGAGAAGTTGGTCAGTGCTCCCGTACTCAGGTTTCCAGAGGAAGGGTTGTTGTATGAGGTGTTTTGTGATGCTTCTGGCCTTGGTCTGGGGTGTGTACTGATGCAGAAGAAGGGAGTAATCTGTTATGGGTCTAGGAAGTTACACCCTCACGAGCGTAACTATGCCACCCATGACCTAGAGCTTGCAGCAGTAGTGTTTTCACTGAAGTTTTTGCGACATTACCTCTTTGGGGAGCGCTTTGTGGTCTTCTCAGATCACAAGATCCTGCGTTATATCTTCTCCCAGCGTGACCTGAACTTACAGCAGTGGAGATGGGTCGAGTTTCTCCAAGACTATGACTTTGAGATCTCTTACACTGAAGGTAAGGGAAACTTTGTGGCTGATTCCCTAAGCAGGAAGTCACATCAGGAAGTGGTTCGGGAATCTGTTGATGCTTGGAAGGCGATGGGAGAGTTGGCTGCCTTGCACTTGGATGCCAGGGTAGAAGGTGTTAGAGGCTGTTTGTTTCAGATGACGGTGCAGTCCTCCTTGTTGCAGCAGGTGGAAGAGTCTCAGTGGGGGGACTCCGAGGCAGAAGTGATGCGGGATCGTGTCGATCAGGGGAACGCTCCAGAAGGATGGTCAGAGGATAGCCGACATCGGATGCTTTTCCATGGAAGGTTGTTTGTTCCGGAGGCGATGCGTGATGGAGTTCTCCGTGAGTTCCATAGCCCAGCCTTAGCGGTACATCTAGGAGTTTCAAAAATGTACCGAGGCCTGAGGGAACAGTTTTGGTGGCCCGGGGTGAAACGGGCAGTGGCGGAGTTTGTGGCTAGATGCCTAGTGTGTCATCAAGTGAAGGCTGAACACCGTGTTCCCAGTGGTTTGTTGCATCCTTTAGATGTCCCCGAGTGGAAGTGGGATGACATCTCGATGGACTTCGTCACAGGAATACCCAGAGCTCAGGGAGGTTATGATGTTATTTGGGTAGTGGTGGATCGTCTGATGAAATCAGCTCACTTCTTAGCAATTAAGGAGTCAGACCCGGTGAGTACCTTAGCACAGAGGTACGTAGACGAGGTGGTACGTTTGCATGGAGTTCCAAAGACTATCGTCTTAGATAGGGATACTCGGTTTACCTCACGAGTCTGGAGGGGGTTACAGCATGCTTTTGGCACCCAGCTATGCCTTAGCACTGCTTTCCACCCCCAGACCGATGGGCAGATAGAGCGGACTATCCAGACGTTGGAGGAAATGATGCGAGCATGCATTCTGGATTTCAAAGGATCATGGGTACGACACTTGCCTTTAGTAGATTTATCCTACAACAATAGCTTCCACTCTACTATTGGCATGGAACCGTTTCAGGCTTTGTATGGAAGGCCATGTCGCTCACCCATTTGTTGGGCAGAGGTTGGTGAGACAGGCGTTCTTGGGCCAGAGGTAGTTCAGATCACCACAGAGAAAGTCCAGCTTATACGTGAGAGGATGAAAGTAGCTCAGGACCGACAGAAGTCTTATGCTGATCATTGGAGGAGACCCTTGGAGTTCGAGGTGGGGGATCATGTGTTCTTAAAGGTTTCCCCTCGACGGGGGAAGCGGAGGTTTGGGAAAGGGATCAAGCTCTCACCTAGGTTCATCGGACCTTTTGAGGTGCTGAGGCGAGTTGGCGAGGTGGCATATCAGCTAGCCCTGCCACCTCAGTTGGAGAAGGTTCATAACGTCTTCCACGTCTCCCAGCTTCATCGGTACTTACACGATGACTCTCACGTTATCGAATGGGGAGAGTTAGACATGGGAGACGACGCGACCTTCGAGGAACGACCAGTCAGAATCGAGGATCGTAAAGAGAAGGTGCTCCGTGGACGAACCATTTTGTTGGTTCGTGTGTTGTGGAGGCATGGCGGCCTCGAGGAGAGCACTTGGGAGCAGGAGACCCAAATGCACGCTAAGTACCCGGAGTTGTTTTGACTTGTGTTTTTCCCTTGTTCTTCTGAGCTTGTGTTGATGTTGTACTTTGTACCCTTGTTATATGGAATGATTGGCTTGTCAGTTGTGAGACCTTTTGTTTCCTTGTTCCCTGGTAATGTGTAACATGTCCGGATGTGTGGGGAAGGGGAAAACCTGACCCTTAATCGAGATGCATTAATGCAGATGCGATTGAACCTGTGCGGGTGAGTCAATGCCGCCTAAAGCGGATAATATCTCGACATAGGAGAAGGAATTTCCCAAAACCACATGTTTGGGCAGTGTGTTGGTTGTGTGGTGTTGGGGGTAGTGTGAGTTGAAGAATCCTAATGTATGAAAGTGGGAAGACCCAATTATTAATTGAGACGCATTAATGAGGATGCGATTAAACCCGTGTAGGTGAGTTAGTGCCGCCTAAAGCGGATAATATCTCGACATAGGAGAAGGAATTCCTAACACATATGATTAGGGTTGTTGGTTGGGTTCCTGTTATAACGAGAACCCTAAGAGGTATCTTGTTGAGTTTCCTCTGGGTTAGTTTTTGAATTCTCGGGGATGAGAATGTTTTAAGAGGTATCTGATGTAATGGCCCGGACCTCTCCGGCCCTTTCCTTTGTCAAAAAGAAGGTCACAAAGTGTTATGGAGGGTAAAATGGACTTTTCCCACACTTTCCATAATTTTGAAACTACACACCGTGTAGTTTGAGTACACGCCGTGTACCCCCTTTCCAGGTATACCCCGTGTTGCAGGCTGTGTCCTCGCTGTGTGAAATGATGGGTGCACGTCGTGTTCCCAGTTCTACACGTCGTGTAGTCCATCTCCACGTATGCGTTTCCAGTCAACGACCGTGTACCATGTTGGAGCCATGTCCTTTCCGTGTGCAATAAATGAGTACATGCCGTGTGTCTAAACTATACGCCGTGTAGTCCTTCCCCGCGTACGCATTACCCTCAAATCGTGTGTTGACCAGTCAACGGCTGCGGAACCGTGTTGGAAGCCGCGTGGAGACCGTGTAAAATAACCAAGTACACGCCGTGTACTTTTCCTTTTCTCACCTATAAAAGGAGGGTTCCCCTCCTCTTTTCAACTCACCCCTCTCCTCCCCTTTCCCTCTGAGCAGAGTTCTCCCAAGAGACTCGAAAGCTCTTTCTTCCATAACTTCTTCGTCCGAGCTCTAATTTATGATCTGTCAGTGGCCACAGGATCGTGATGACGAGGCGGAACTTCCAAGCTTGGATCCTTTGTCTTCCCTTCGGCCTTTCCTTTCCGACTTCCACCCGAGGAGGTTTTTCCGAGACCCGACAGAGGTGACGGACGCCGACGAACTTCTTCTAAAGTTGATCCGAGGGAGCGCTGTGATCAGAACCTGTTGAAATTGGGATCTTACCTTCGTCTCTCTAATTTGTTCATTATGCGGGGTGGGTGTTCTCTTGTTTATGTGAAACACCTTTGAACCGGTTTAATAAAGATAATAACTGGCTTATATAACGAGGATGGGAAGTTGTGATTACTGTTACTTTATATCTTGTGATATTATGTTGTGAATTGAATGAGCTTCTATCTATTGAAAATCACAGTCATTGGGGGTCTTTGCTTACGCAATTAAATGTTTCCCTCTCCTTCTGGATTTTCTAATGGATGGAAACTTGTGGTATGTGGAAATTTGGTTATTCACGTAAAGTTGGCTGTTTAAAATTTGTAACCCTTGTGTGATCACCCCGGTTAAACAAAAACGGAATAATGAACATGTGGGTGTTGTCTTGGATACGTGGCATGTGATAGGGGTTTTTTGTGGGTTGTTGTGGATAGGGTGAGCAGTGGGGTTGCAGTTGGCTTGGTTGTGGGTTGGTGTGAATGTTATGTTGGTGACGGGTAGTGGGGCTGCAATAAATGGTATTTAAAGGGATATTGATGTATGGGTTTCGGTGTGGTTGTGGTTATGGTGGTTGGCAGCGGGGCTGCGGGGATGGGTTGAATGTGAACGGACTTTGGGTTGTGAATAATAAATAAAAGTGGAAGGTTTAATGAATGGTGGGGCATGGTAATGAAACGGAGTTAATAATCAATTGGGTTGTTTGGTTAATAAGAAGGACTTGGTTGTGTTGCTAGTGTTTTTCCTAACTTGATTTGTGGATGGCAGGGATATGTTTTACAAACGATTGATGTGGTTGGTTGTGGATAGTTTCCTAGTAGTTAATGAACTAATAAACTAATTCTGCTGAAACGTGAAAACCTAAATGGGGTTGGGGTTGTTTGTTGTATGCATGCTTCGTAGTAACAGTGTCGAGGAACATGCTCAGTTTCTCTGTTTAGAAGCCATAGGTTGGGATGTGTGGTTGGTATATATATGTATATCTGTATCTTTTATGTTTTATCGCACCCCACCCATGTTGAGCACTTAGTGCCGAACACTCCCATTTCATGGGAGAGGGTGTTTTTCCCTAGTTACTAGCTCCTTCCTGCTCCTTCTCCCCTAGATTGTGATGGCTTGAGGCGACCTTACACCTAAGACTCTTCAGGTAGGTTTCGATTAAGGTGTCTTTAGCCCAAGACTCTTCGGGCGGGTTCTACTATTTCCCAAGAATCTTTGGGATGATGCCCAGGTGTGTGTGGGCGGGATACGTGGTTGTGAGGCCCAGGTGTGTGTGGGCGGGGAGAGTGTGGCAGCGTCAGGACATTTTCCGTTAGGAAGAGCAGCTAACTAAAGGGAAATGGTGCGGGGTACCCAATACTCTTGTTTCTTATATACTACTACCTCTTGTGCTTGTGTTTTTGGTGAGTGTGGCTGGTGAGGTTGGGTGGATAGAATTCCTTACTAGGTTTCTTCTGTTGTTCTCACGGGACATTAGGATGTCTCCCCACTTGTGCACGAGAGATTTAGGTTTCCCTACTGAGTATACTTGTATGCTCACCCTATGTTTGCTTTCAGGTTTCCAGGAGGAATACTAGGGTCGTGAGGGACCCTACTAGTCGGAAATTTGGAGTTTTTGTTGTTGTTGTACCTTTGTTTTCTTTTGGTAGTGTACTTTGAGCTTTCTTGTACTTGTACCTTGTTATAAAATTGTTTAAACATGCATGTGGGCTTGGTTTGGGTTTATTTCTATACACTTGTTCTTTTTCCTTTTTGGTGGTTTACTTGTCCTATTTCCTAATCCTAAATAATAAAAAGGGTAATGCCTCCCATATTTGTGAAAACTCATACCCTTTGTGCTAGTCGCCACCCCGGGGCCTACTGGAGGCGGGATTCGGGGGTCATTATCTCCCTTTCACCATTTCTAGCTCAGGAGGGGCATCTTTTGTGGGAGGGGGTCGTGACATATATGATATAATATTAATGTATATGATTCTTTTATAATTTAATAA
This sequence comes from Viscum album, assembly GCA_963277665.1. Lineage (NCBI taxonomy): Eukaryota > Viridiplantae > Streptophyta > Magnoliopsida > Santalales > Viscaceae > Viscum > Viscum album. Next base: position 183,142,564 of record OY728122.1, read on the forward strand.
CAATTATTTCACCATTATATAGGAGGTTAACCTACCCTCGACCAAGGAAAAGTACAAAGTAAGGGTTATTTTCACAATCTCTTTATTATCTGAGGTTGTTTTTACGTAAGTATCTACTGGGATATATTTATTATCCATGTACATGTTTCATAAAAGAGTTTTCAAAGGGATTATTTTTAAGGTACTTATTTACTAAAACATCATTTTAAATGTTTTAAATATTTATTCTTCTAAATCGTTCTCATTAATGTCCATGTTTTCAAAATGGTTTTTAAGGATTTATTTATATGGACATGAATGTTTTTAAAATGTTAATTCCTTTGAAAAGTTTCAAAGTGGTATGGGACAGTTTGATTCAAAAATGTCTTTAAATGTATTCCTTTTTAAATTGTGTGACTTTTAAATGTTTTCATGAAAAAGAGATATTTCTCTCAAAGAGTTTTAAAAATCAATTTCATCTATGTCAACATCCTTTGATGGATTTTAAACTTGTTTTGAAGTTGATTTATTATGATACAAAACTTCCATATTGTATTGAAGGTTTTGTGATATGTTTGACTGTGGATGTGTTATTTTTATACCATTCATGGTTTATGGTTAAAGTATTGACATTTCGTATGCTAGTTTTAATATGAATGTTTATGTTATATTTCAACCTTTTCATATGAGGAATGTATTGGACTTAGTAAGTGACGGGTGGAGCCCGTTATAGCTCCTCGATGCATCTGTAGGTCTCATGAGACAACTAGACATGGAATTGGCCAAGGCCTTTCCCAATTTGATATATGGTTTTGGTCAAGGCCTTAATCATTTTTAGATGTCTTGGCTGAGGCCTTGACAAAATGTTTCAGAATGTCCGGCATTATACACTCCCTCATTATGAAAATAATATTGATGATTCATGTGGTCATTCGACTAGTAGAATACCCATGATTATGTTTTATTATGGCATTATTTACTCAGCTCATATTCCTTCTATAAAAGTATTCATGTTTATTATTGGTAAAGGCATGTGGTTTCAATTATTCACTATACTTAATATTTATGTTATCTTCCGATGTATTGCTTACTCTTATTGAGCGTTTGAGTTCACCACTTTCTTATGTTTCATTTTCCCGGGATATGAAGAAGTTAGTTATGAGTGACTTTCAGGCATAATCTAGGAGGCTTGGATGTTTCTAATGGAATATATTCGTGTTGTATTTATTTTCAAGCTATAAAGTTGAACTTATGTATGAATCTTGTTTCCAATAATACTAAACTGATCGGTCTTTCGAGACATGATTTCCGTGTGATCATGACAATGTTATGTAATAATACACCGACTCTATGTAACTAGGGTCGGGGCATTATAATTTTTCTTTTTTTCACTATTAAAAATGGAAATGTTACTTTTTTTTATAATTATATTGTAGGTGGAGGTGGTTTGGAGGGTCCATAGTGAAGTCCAAGAAAACAATGGGCCAAACTATGCAGGATCCAAGCACACCAGTGGATGAAACTGCACACTTCTACTAAACCATGCATCCAAATGGGATGAAATTTTGTGGGATGATCCAAAATTTAATGTTCTATATTTCATATGATGGAACCCAAGCCCAATTCGGCTACTAAGAGGTCTATCCTAACTGATCTGTCTAGGGAATCAAATCTACATAAAGTCAAAATCGGTGTTATGTATTCTATCAATATCTTGATCTGTAGTTGTCCAAATTGTTTCAAATTTTCTTTGGAGATACTAAAATGTGTGTCTACAAATTTTTAGTTTTCTAAAAAGTGATATAAAACTATCTGGAGGTCTAAAAAAATGGTCTAAGTGGTTTTACGCAATTTGTGTGCCCAAAACCACCTTCCACTTTGCCTATAAAATGATACCTTGTGCACCTCATTTAGGAGTTCGAACTAGAAGAAAATATCTGCCATTTTGGATTCCCAAATGATCCCTCTCCTCATCCAAGAATTTATGGAGGCCCATATCCTCATAGGGGGATCAATAATGAATAAGGGGTTCTACCTGAGCTTCCTCCTCCCGTTGTCGAGCTCAGCGGTGGGTGATCATTGTGAGGGAGCTAAACACTTGAAGAGGGAGTTCTAAAACATAATTATCTATTGGTTTGGTGTATATTGTGGTTTGATATTGTTATTTTATATGTATCTTAACTTTTTTTATTCATTTAATTGAAGAACTTTTTATTTCATAACTAATCGGTGTGCAATTCTAAGTGTGCGACTTGTGTTGTTTTGATTGGACAACATAAGACTCCTCTTCTTTCCCAAACATTTGAGATTTCAGTGTTCCTTGACAAACCTTAATTTGTTCTAAGGGGATGGAACTTGACTATATGATTTTTATGTCAATTTTTAGTCTTATTCGCATCGTTTTAGGGGTTGTGGGTACCTAAGATCTTGGTTAACCCTCAATCAAAGGATTACACCAAAAACCTCATAATCAATTAAGAACAAGGAACTTTTCAAGTGGTGTAGTAGCTTGGCAATGATCACATACTTATCATATATTTTCAAAATCTACTTCTTTATTAACTATTAAACTCTTTAAATTAAGTTAGTTTCTTAAAGTTGTTTTCAAAACAACCCCCCTCATTTAGTAATTTTTATTAAGAATACACACTCTAAACTTATCAACGATCCTTGAGAGACGACCTAGGGTCTTACCTATACAATAAATAAACCTTAAAATCATAATCAATTTGACATGTCATGAAAACGCATTCAAAGCCCCACACCATCCTTCATTATCGCTACTTTTGCAATATGATCATCCTTACTGCATGATGTTAAATTGCACGGACTGATCCTATCACACAACCTTAAATTGTGGAATCAAACAATGTGGGTTTTGATCCTTATTTTCTAAACAGAGTATGTAGGACACCTCTTTGAGGTTCAATCCTGACATACAAACACATCTGGGGTACCTCACTAAGGTTCAATCTTAATTCCCTAACACTTCACCAAATCCCAAGTGTGAAATCTTCCCCCTTGGAGACACACTTCATCACCCACCTTTCCCAATAATATTTTAAACATGTGTCCCAACTGTCCCCATAAGAAATTAAACCTATGATCCTCATATCCCCATAACACGTTAAACCTATGACCCACCTGTCCCCATAGGACATTAAACTTATTACCCACCTGTCCCCACAAGACAGTAAACATGTGACCCACCTATCTATTTTAATCGTGGGTACCATAGACCAAACTATGCAACACTTTTGATTATCATATCATGTATACAGTTAGATATTCATGATGTAAACTTACCATTATAGTGTTGATATTCATGCGTCCACTATATAATGGTGATATCCATATATTAACAGCCGTATCAAAAGGTTATAGAAGATCCTAGGCTATAATGAGAATCTCGAGATACTATAAAGTTAATATTAAACAAATTTCCTATGGTCTAGATATATTTTACTAACTATACACAATAGATTTTTGACTTTCAGGTGCTAGGGGCTTATAAGTATTGAGACTTCTTTTCATGAAGTTCATACTTGGTGATCTCTAGTAGTGAGATTATGAGGATAGGCCCGCTAATAGGAGCACCACATGTTTTGGGTGTCATTGGATGTTCCTATCTATGGAAATGTGTAATGGTGTCCTGACTTGAGATCATTTCCAATGTGTTCCATTTTATTGTGTACTTTGATGCAAGGAAAAAACCATGATAATGAAATCATTGTGAGGTAACTTGTGTTGGGTGCGTCATTGGTGGTATGTCATTGGTTGAATGGTTAAGAAGAGATTTGTCGCTTCCAAGTTATTGAAGTTATATTTCTCAGGCCATGTTGATCAGGATGATAGTACCTTCATAAAACCATGGCCATGGAAGTTGAGGGTAAATTCATCCAGTTAGATCAATAAACAATAAATTAAGAAAATGATGATGACATGGGTGTGCGTCCTGCATTATGAGATATTGAAGACAAAGAGATTATATTACACAGTGTGTGTTCGTAGGTTGGTTGTCATTGTTGTGACTATCCTTATCTCTTTGAGGGCTATGATGGATTTCTAGATCTCACTCTTAGTTTATGAATAGTATCCACTACTATTGAGATAAGGGCCTAGAGGGCTACACATAATAGCATATTCAAGAATCTACTATATTTAGTAAAATAGGTAAATAGGATATGGTGGCCCCACCACTAGGGTCCAGGTTTTGTCAAAGGATATACGATCACCAAAGTAATAAATGAATTCATATTATTCAAGTTAAGAATAATTTTCATTGAATTTATTTAATGTATTTACAAGTTTTAAAGTAAATACATTAAAATATTATTTGAATGAATATTAGTTTATAATATTCAAGGCTCATTTAATATTTGTGGTGATGATGGAGTTAATGGCTCAATTATTATCATGTAATATATTTATTATATTACAAGAAAGTGATAATAATATTTATGACTCAGTACAGTAGTCATATTATGTCGTTTATAGAGTGTTAATTATTCGGGGGTTAGGGAGGCAATACTGGATAATTTCCAAACACTCTATAAATAGAAGAAAAGAGGCTCACACCAATCACTATTCACTACCTCTCTCTCTCTCTTCTTCCCTCTCCTGCATCTTAGAGAGAGAGACTCTGGATCCAGGAGTTTGGATCGAGCTCTCTCTCATGCATCACAATCAAGGCGATGTGGTGATCGTTGGAGAATTGAAGGTGTCGTCGGATCTCTGTACTAGCACCTGGAATTCGATGATTGGTGCTCTTGTAGCTTCTTGAAGTGCATGTGGATGATCTAGAGGTATTCGGTCTCAGATTCTTTGAGTAGCAAAGTCCAACGATGAGAAAATGTCGAACACAGCTTCGGATCCAATCATGTATTTATGGTTTTTGTTTTTTTGCTTAAAACTCTTCATGCGGGATCTTCAACTTATACCAGGAAGTGTTTCACCGATGATGACAAAGTCATGTCGATCGTCGGTGGAAAAATTTTAAAATCTCATTTTATGGGCTTTTGTTGCGATCTTGGTACCTTCAATTGGCATCAGAGCGACGCGTGATGATTTTAAGTTAAAAAAAATTAAATTTTCATTAAATATATTAGAAGACGTTGTTCCGGTTGCAACGCCGCAAACAGATTTTCAATCCAACCTTGAACTACCAATCTACTGTCCAAGTTGTGAATACTATTTGAAAATTTCCCACAAACGCCGTCGACCGTCGTGATAGCCGGGACAGTTTTTTCCAGCAGTGATAATTTGATTATAATAATATAATTATTTTTCTAATCCTGAAGGAATTGGTTGTGGAGACTTCCACATTTGTGACAAAAAAAAAAGGTGTAGTTTGAAAAAATGGCTTCACGCCAAAATTGGATGGAATGAGGCAGGGGTCAAAGTAAAAAAAAAAAACAATTTTTTTTTTTTTTTTTAAAACGGGTTTTTGGTTGGGGCCAATCGGTGGGCACCCCACCACCCTGCCTGGCTTCCTATAGAAGCCAGAAGGGTTGACCTTGGATAGGTCTCCGTTCAGGCCGCCGACCACCTCCGCCCTCTGTCTATCAGTGATCGCCTCCTCCAGCGTGCAGTCGTCCTGCCGAGCCATGGCAGCCAGTCGCCCTCCTCTTGAAGCCAACTTGCCCCTCCGCCCTTGGCCGACGCCTTCCGGATAGCCTCCGTGAGATCCGGTGAGTCCAGCACCGCCTCCCACTGCCAGGTACCACCCTCACGCGCCGGCACCACTGCGCCCTACCGACCCGTAACGCGCCTTCGTCACCTCCCGGGAGCCCACCTACAGCATCGTCGGTTGCCACCATGGTGTCGCTGTCGCGGGTCTCCTCGGCTGGATCAGAGGTCGCCGCACTGGCAGCCTTGGGCATGCACGACCACTCAGGCCATGTGTGGTCCCGCCACCAGGCAGCAGGAGAGGCACTCCCCCTTTCCGGCTCAATCGCTGGGGCCACCTCCTCACCGACACCCTCGGTTCCAACCCATAGGGGCCCCATCCATCGGGTGCACGCCACTACACCCGCGAGGTAGTTCTTGGGGATGATCTGTATACACCCAGTTTTCCCCGAAATAAGCGGAGGCAGGTTGGAACACCCCTACATGGGTCTGCAAGGTAAAGAATGGACTTGGGCCGATTCAGCCCGACCCGCATAGGCCTTGATTTTCAGAGTCCAACTAATTTTTATAATCAAAAATTAATTTAATTTTGCCTTTAAATTAAATTAATGAAATATTAGTTTTTGGTTTAAAATTAGTACTACGGGTTAAATTAATTTAATTTTGATGTTAAATTAAATTAATTAATTTAATTTAATTTTTAATTTTAAAATTAAATTAATTAACAAGACTGAACAACATATTTGTTGAATTAAAATATGAGTGAAATTTAATTCAATAAAAATTCCCTCATAATTTTTTTTAATGCAAGTTTAATTTTTAATTTCTGCATTTATTTTAATAAGTGAGTTTAATGCGTATTAGACCGATCATTCGTCGTTGACCGACCAATATGTGTCTGGTGCTTATTTTATTTATTTATTTATTTATTCATTGCAATGGTTATTTGAAATAAGTAGTTTAAATAAATGGCGATCTACGAATCGTCTGCGTCATTAAATGTATAAGGGTCTGCAGGTCGATTTCTCAAATGTATTTTTATACTCCCAAGACCCCCTCACCTGCATGCGAGTATTATTGTATAATGATGGGATGAGAAGTGATGTACTTCATACCAAGTTATGGCGATACACCAGACATGAGTTTGACGCATTGGATGGGTAGGTGTTGCAACTTCAGACGCAAGCGACGTGACTCATGGTATTACCCCTAGGTTCTGGGTTGATTCATTATTCACTCAATGAAGCAACCATTAGTATCGGCTCATGATCAGGTCATCATTTTATTTTTTTCATGGTTTATTATTATGTGTATGTATAGTTTACACGCGATCACATAGAAAAATAAACAAGCATGCATAGATACAATGAACTTGTGACGCGATGGATATTTTCTATTTCATGGTCACTTGTGAGTGCGATCACATAGTACATGCTTATGAAATAGAAAATGATTTCTTTTGTCACATAAAATTATAAAAACCCTCAATGAAATATTAAGTCATAACCTCCTTCCATCAGTCGAATTTAGACAAAACCAGGTGTTCGGTGTGCTCATCATACCATAGTTGATGATTCTTTTTACTACTGGGGAGTTCTTATAAGGGTGGTGGGCTGAATTAACTAAAATGGTAGTGAGGATTATTCATAACTAACTTTATATCATTTTAGAGGCAAACATTGAGTAAATCAAGTTATGATTTTAGAAGTTATGACTTTACTCAACAGATCAAGAAACCATGAGTTAATGTGATTGGCAGTCAAATGCCTACCTTGAACCCTCCGAGTAGTGGTATAGCATAGCTTGTAGACTATAAGGGGAGGTTCAGAGATCTTTTTCACTAGAATACTCAAGTGACAGAGTATTCTGATTCTAGTATAGACGGTTCCTAGAATTCGATAAAATAGTGGGATACATTTAATGATTTAATTAATTAATCAAAATGTCTAAAATGGTAATCAAGATAAAAAGTACTAATTTGCTATAATTTTATTTTTGTAAAAATGGAAAGTTATAACACAAGAAATACTATGAGAAATAATGGAAAATGTAAATTTCCATATTGGCACAAGTTTTCAATATTAGTACAGACGCTTGCAAAAAATACTACGATATTGGAAATTCTAGGTGTCGGTGTCCCTGTACCTGTTAAACTACATTAGGAAGCGAGGGTCTAAATTTGCTTACAGGAGACTCATGTGCAGAGTTTATGATGGTTATGTCATAATGTTATCATCAAAGTCTGATGCTAGTTGTGGTCACTACATTAGGATATCAATGATATAACATGTAGTCTCATCTCCATGTAGTTTTCAAGGAGAAAGTGAAGCAATATATGAATAAGGTGATAATTACATTGGACATGTGTAAATTGAAAGATAGATCAAGATGTTTCAATGAATCCCTTTCTTATATCATTTTCACCCATTTACTCAAGTCTCATTTTAGGTTGAAAAACTAGTAGTATTGAGTAAATGCTACATTACCAATTCAGGTAAGGTTCTCCAAGTAAATAAGAATATAAAAAAAGTTTCATATTTAATTATTATGGTAAACAAATTGAAAGACAAGACGAGAAGGCTAATGGAAAGTCATGCCAAAAGCACATTCACAATGTTATTCAAGGTAATGAGTTTGTATGTTAACATGAGGTTATTTGCATTGCATATCATGAAATAATACAACAAAAGTTTAAATGCAATAAACTAAATTAACAAAGCAAGTAATTGCTTCTTCTTCAGGTATATTCATCACATAAAATGATTATTTTTTTGTATTTTATACCGAATGTTTTGAAAAAAAAAGTCAAAAGAAATGTTCTATTTTAACATATGCGACATCAATGGTTTTTTCCACTGTTGTAACCATTATTTGATGTTTAGATTCCATTACATGATTTCATGTTTTGTTCAAAGAAAAAACATTCTTTCTTTCATTCTATGTATTTTCAAAAAGGAGTTTTAAATAGAATGGATATTTTGATATCTATTAATGCTTTTCTTATGGGTGCAAGGAATATTTTTATATTTATGAAACCTTTCACGTCTTATTATTATGTTATGGTTCTTGAGAATTGTTTATATTGATGGGTGGTTCCATTATAAACCATGGACGGGTGGGTTCGTTATAAACCAATGATAAGTGGTTCTTTTATAAACAAAGGATGATTAGTTATGTTATAAACCAATGATGGGTGGTTATGTTATAAACTAAGGATGGGTGGGTCTGTTATATCTCTCCAATGCATTGGGTAATGATTATGCCTCATGAGATTTTATGCATGAGATTAGGGATTAAACTTAATCCATTATGGGACTTTGTCCACCATGTGATGTTGTCTTGACAGTTATCCTTGACATATACTTATGTCATGTTTTTTATTGTTTCCACATTTCCTTTATGAGTTTTATTTTTCCTTCAAGATTTATTATGATTTTTTTGAAAATATTTGGAAAAAAATTTGATTTATTAGGTAATAAAATGTTTATTTTAAAACCAAAGGTTTTTTAAAGGAAAAAAATTATAAGTATTCATGAACTAACAGGTTTCTTTATTTCTTTTTATATCCCTTATTGAGGTTTTTTGTTCATCCCACATTTTAAAAAAATAAAATATTTTAAGAGAGAATATGGAAAAGGATGAGTTCAAGATGAAAATTTTGAAGATATTTCATGAAAATAAAACCTGTTATATCATAAAAAAATTTTGTGAGAAAAATGGATACTAAGTGGAAGTGTCTACTTTGTGATGTAATATTTATTTTTGTAAGGGTGATGGCCTAATTATCTAAAATTCTAAACCGTAAAGATAATCAAATGTTAGATAATGAATTCTTGACTTAAAAATCAAGATTATGTAATGGTTAAGGTTGGGTCTTTATATTACCCATGCAGACTCAACTGTGAATTAACAATTTGAATTAGAAACACCCTTATGTTAAGGTAGTCTCATAATTTCATGCACAGAGATAAAAACAGCCTGAAAACTCCAAATCTCAAAATTTACTTGGGAATTTGACCTGAAATCGATGACAAGATAAAATAATAAGAAACGCATAAAATAATAAGGAGGTAAAAATTTCATGGTGTGACATGCATAGTGATTCAAATCTAACATTGATCTGATAATTAAAGAGGTATTAATATCTATAATAATACAAACTGGATGGTTTTATCCATTGAAGTTTAATTGTTATAACTTCTAATTAAATTGGAAATAACATTAGTTTTTCTGTAATGGATGTAGGACACACTTTCCAAACCACATAAGTATGTATTTCCTTTCCTTTTTCATTTTTCCACTTAAATGTTTCTTTAGTGTGAGTCTAGTTGAGTATGTGAAAGGTTTGGTTTGGTGCTGTGAGTGGGGTGTGTGGATTCCTATATTTTGGTACACTGGTTTAAGAGAGTCTTATGGGTGATCTGATTCTGCTATGTGCATTGTTTGGTGGATATTGTCTAAGAATTTTATGGTGGAGTGGATTTTCAATAAGTGGTATCGGAGCCTAGTCTAATGCTCTATCATTAACACACTCAGAGGAAACTCATGTAACGCTCACACTTTCCTTGACATTATTTCATTTTTTGGTGAGAATTCACTAATAGTGTAAGGTATTAAATTGGATAAAAGTTAGTGTAACACCCTAATATTTTAAATTGTATAATCCTTTAAGACCTAATATGTCTGATAGTGTGTGATACACGCAACTCTGAACCACAAAGAATAGTAGAAAAACATAATACCATTAAAATATGGTCATAGAATTAGAAGGTAAAAATAGATATAACTAAATTATCAAATATATTTAGAAATAAAAATAAAGTTCGTTATTAATACTAATACATTGATAAAAAATCAATTAGTGTAGTTAAATAACTAATAAGACTGATTTATGCTTTTAAATGTAACCCTTATAAAATTGGGCTTTATGCACTTTATTTTAATATACTAAAAATACTATGGATAAACTATATTATTGATTTTAATAATATATTAACCCAAATTTGATTAGTAATTCATAGAAAATAGGAATAAAAATAGTTAATATTTTAAAATTTTATTTTCTTATGAAAACAGTTTTCATTATATATTTATAATTTTATTTAAAAGTTAAATTCTAAAATTTTAGAATTTTAATTTGGAAAATGTAACATAATTTTTGGATTCTTCATAACAATATTATCTTGAGATGAAATTTTAAGACTTATCTAAAATAGTTAATTTTTAGGTGAATAGTGAAAATACAGTTTTTACCAAAACTGTTGATTTTATGACTTTATAATTATATAATAAAGACCTAAAAGTTTATAAAACATTTCAATTGATAAAATATGTATTTAAAAATTAAAATTATATTTTTTTCAAAAACAATGTTGAATTAATAAGATCCATATTTAACGTTTTAGAAAGTAATATTTTACTCTAAAAGTGTTTTATTCACTTATATAAAAAAATAGTTTTCATCACTTGTAGAAATTAAATATAAAAAATGGATTTCATATTTTATATCAATATTTTCATATTATTTAATAAGGTCAACTTAATTTTTAGACATAAAATAATTATTACTAAGATTAAAGTTAATGAACATGATAATGGTGAAAAGGTTATTTTTGAAAGAATTGTTTTATTAATGTTGTGTGATTTTTATCTAAAAAATTAAATTCATAAATTTTATATAATTAATATTATATTATGTTTAAACATATATATATAAATACATAATCACTAATTTAATTGGTAATAAATGTTATATAATATTATAAACACTTAATGGTAGAAACAACATTTTTTTACAAAATAGTTTTTCTATATATTAAATACTTTAATTTAAAAGTTAATTTTATCTTATTTAGAAATTTAATTGGATTATATGGAGCTTAAAATTAGTTTTAGAAAATGAAAATTTTGTAAAAATGGATACCTTTTATTTTTAATAAAATATAAATTATTTGGGTAAAAAATAGTTACCAAGATAAGAACCAAAATGTTAAAATGTAAAAAACTAGTGGTAAATGACTGAAAACGTATTTTAAAAATGTGTGTAAATTCATGGTTCAGAATTTTTCAGACCAATATCACCTATAACTCCATTTTTTTAACTTTTGGGGTCTTTGAGCTTGAATATTGACATACCATTATTGAAGTGTAATGAGTACTTCCAAAATTACCCTTCTCTTCACTTATAAAATGGGATCGCTTCCACCAATTCATGTTACACCTATTAATTTTATTCATAAAAATATGAAAAAAAATTATCCTCCTAGAATCCCCTCCCATTTTTATAAACCTCTAGTCTCAATTAGTTATCATAATACCTCCATTTGTAAGGAAATTTCCAAGTGAAATTTTATGTTCTCAACGTGTATAATTCTCACTCCTAAGTCTTTTCTTCTTAATATTATTATTCCAAAATTTTTATAGCCATACTAATATAATTAAATAGGTATTATTAATATATTTAAATTTTATTATATTATTGGAGAAACCATTATTCAATCTTTTTCATCCACTAATAAAAATAAAATATCATCGATCATGCATACGTTCGGACTAATACCTCCATGAAGCGATGTGGTTCATTTTTCATCACCACCTCTCAGGGATGGTAACTAGGATAGATTTGATGAATAAATATTTTTATATTTAATAATTATGATTCTAAAATGATAATTTTTCATATACCTTCATTACATCCCATTCATTGATAAATGAAAATGTTAATCAGGCGTACATACGTACTACTGCCTCCACAAAAAATGAATTTTATCTTTCATCACCACCCTTAATGTATGGTTATAAGAATGAATTTGATTAAGATATATGATATTTATGTAATTTTTTCACTTCGTTAAAATTTATATTATCATTACATAAAAACAATTCCTTACTCAACAAATCATTATAACATGCTCCAGTTTAGGTCGGTTTTTACCATCTATGTGAATGATGTTATAATATTTATATTATGAATGATTAAGGAATATTATATAATGATAATATTATATGATAATAATTTATTTAATATGTTTTAATAATTTTATAAATATTTTATTAATAGTTATTATATTAATTAATAAATCACTTTTCAATCGTTAAATACGTTGAAACTAGGTCTTTACAATTTCCATTTTCACAAACCATGAATTTATCATTAACTATATGAAAATGGGATATGATGAATCATTAAATCACTATTATTATATTATCTTGTATAATCTATGAATAATTAATTTTTTTAATAAACAAGAATCAACCACACCATTAAAAACTAGTACAAAACAAGCAATCCAAGTTTCTAGCACTCGGTGATGAAAATAAATTATAGATGACTAATATATTTTAAATAAGTGTTTATAAATGAATCATATAAAGTGAAATATATATTAATAATTTTATTAATTATTTTATTAGGATAGTTATTTTTTATACAAGAGGTTAGAGCACATTTCAACTGAGCAAGAATTAAGGTAAGGGTTATCTGTCTCTATTTTCAATTCCATGATACATATTAGATATTAAACACCATTATTTATTTTTATAGTTTATACACTGACCAAGTTTCCTTAAATTATAATTAATATCTTTCATTTCATGATATTTTAATATTAATTTCATGGTAACCCTATTATATTCTTTTAATTCTTATGTTACCTTTACCGTAAGGGTTCTTTGTCTCGAATTTTGATTTTCTTGAGACATGTTTCATAATGTGCACCATGCTTCATTATATTTTGTAATTAATACCTATTTTATGTACTATATCATGATTATTTTTATATTCATGACATTCAATGTTTCACTTCATGTTTCCTCTTTCTTGGGGTTTTTATTCAAGAGTTATCAAAGTCATCAGGGTTTCGTCTCAATATTTTCTTCTTTGAGACATATTTTGAGTTATGCGCCTACCTTCTTTTATATTGTGTATATATTTCCTATTTGACACATTATATCATGATTATCTCTTTTTTCATGGTATTGAGTGTTTTATTTCACGTTTACTCTTTTGAAGGTGTTTTTCATCTATGTCAACATCCTTTGGAATTCCTTGTGTTACACTTGGGATATGTATTGTTTAACTATCCACCTTATTTCTATAGATAGATTATGTCCATTTTGTCCAATTTATTAACTGGGAAAGTATTGAAATTTCATATGTTTTTATCTTAATATGGAGTTTTATTTATTCCTAAGTAAATTTTATTATGCATTATATTGAAATACATATCTTTCGTATGGTGAATGTATAAACTTAATAAAGTGGCTGGTGGGGCCTGGTATTATATAGCCTCGTGATGCATCGATTGGTATCATGAGACAAAATGTTTGGGTATTTTTTTTATTCTTACCCAATGCAAGCATGATGTCTTGGTTGTGGCCTTGATGGAAATAATGATGTGTTGGCTATAGCCTTGATAGCAAGAATAATGTATTGGATGAGGCCTTAATGGTAAAGATCAAGATGTATGGAATTATACATTCCAACACCATGAATTCAGTTATTGTTATCCATTTGATTGTTTATATTATTATTTCATTCATGGATTTATTTCAAGATAATGCGTTCATTTATATGGAATTATTTGACTCTTATTTATTCTTTCCATATTATTCATGCTATGATAGCGTCTGGTATAGGCTTTCCCTTACTGATCGTTTAAGCTCACCCTTATTATGTTTCCATTTCACCAGGTTATAATGAAAATTATTACACATGATATTCCTAGAATAGTATCATGTGTGGATAATTTTTGGGAGATTTTGAAGACTTATTATAGATTAATTGGTGTCTTATTTAGTGGAAAAATTTCCATTGGATGAGAAATACATGGTCTTTGTTAGTTAATGAGTTGTCTTAATTATTTAAAACTATAATCCTAAAAGTTCTTGGTAATGTATCTATTGAAAATGTTTCTATAAATCATGTGATTATGGGAGAGTTATGCCTGGGTTTTCTCAGTTGGTATTAAAGAAGGGTTTAGATGACTTTAAAGGTTAGGAATTTAGTTGATGATAATTTAAGGGTTGATAAGTTAAGAATGATCATAATTTCAAAGGTATATAAAAAATTTTAGTTTAGTTGAGGTAATATTGAATATTTTAGGGATTAGTATAAGAGAACTTTATTGAACACCCTAGGGATGAGTCTAAAGGATGATTCTAAGTATATGATAATATCTTGAAGTTTTGTTAAAGTAGATATTTTGTGATTCTCCTAGAAATTACATTCTAGTATAGATACTTGCAAGTGGATTCAACTGTGTCATAGATTCACCTAGGGGTAACTACCCTAAAAAATGTTTTTTAAGTATTAACTTGATCTTCACTATAGTGCGTGATGAGTGGTTCTAAGACTACACACCTGGACAGACACGCAAGGGGGATATTATTTGATTAATAACATTCTATTTAAAATCCATTATGAAGGATTTATTATGTTAAAAAATTAGGTTAAAAAATTAGTTTAAGAAATATGAGAGAACCCAAACTAAATAAACCTAGATTTAACATAGAGTGATTTAGGATGAACTAAAAGCTAATATAATAATTTCAAAGAGTAAGAAATTTTGAGGTTGAATTTTTGATGTAATTATCTTAAAATAATTATCTAATAATATTAATTTTCATCACTCATGCTTAACTCATTTTTTGTTTTAGTAATGTTTGAATCCTAAAATAACCAAGTTAATAATAGATTTCATGGATAATGCGGAGATTGTCCCAATGAGAAAACTAATGGGATAAGATATGGAGTGATAAATCTTATGGTTATTCCTAATCAACTATCATGAATTATGATTAACAACGTGAACTTAGTTGAGTTTTCAAAGACACAAAAGAAGAGAAGGATGGAGTCTCATGGAAGTCCGAGTGATGAAGATGATAAAGGAAAGAAGATTTCAATCTACTTTATGTCAAAAATGTGGGAAGAAACATCTAGGGGAATTTCTCAAAGGAATGAGAATATAAATCATGCAACATCCTAGATAAAAAGACACCATCTTTTATGTTTAGAGTGTTTTTATGGGTTTTAGAGGGCATCAAAAATGTTTTGGGATATTTTCAGCAAATCCTGAGTTGGTACTTACTACAAGGTGCATTTATGGAATAAATGGTTAATTTACAATGTAAATGGGTCATAGGGAACAAACCATGAAAATAGTTTGTGGTGTAAGTCAATTTAAATCATAAACCCTATTTTTATGGCATAAATATGTCGGTCGGGATTTTTAACCTGAGGCAGTGCATTTTTCAGAATACATGGATTTTATACCATAAATCCCTAGTTTAGGATGTAAACCCTTCATTACAGGTAGGTTTTATATCCCGCAAGCCTAAATCCTAACCCATTCATATTTTTCTCCCATATTTGAACACTAGGAATATTTCCAGGAAATTTTGGGTATTACCTCCCCTCTCAGGTCGCTTCTTTTGATCCTCAATCTCTGAATTTTTTGTGTCACTTCTCTCTGGGTAAGAAACCTTTCTGCTTATTCATTACTCTTGTTGTGGTTGTGGCATTGGGTTGTGTTCATGGATCAGTCAATCATGTAATGATGATTCTTATTTTATCCTTCTAGATCTATTGTGAAATCTTCTTCTAGGGGCAGTCCTTTCTTTGGATTTGATGTGGCGTACATGGTTCTCGAGGTATGTGTGACCTAACCTCTACGCCAACCCTTTTAATTGTGTAATATGATTCTAATATGTGGGAATCATTAATAGGGCCTCGATTTTTCATTTTTCATTCCTTTTTATGGTTTTGGATCCTGTCACTTTTGGTGTGCGACCTAAGTTTGAGGTAGGTGGTTTCATCTCTAGCCTATATTGGATGAACCATATTGCTTCAGTTTTTATGAATTATTTTTTATAAATAAATTAGCATGATTATTTTGTATGTGAAAATGTATTTGTGATAAAAATGGGTTTTCCCTTATTTTGGTAAACGAAATGGGTGTCTTTAAATCATTATGAAATGGATTGAGAAATGGGTTTTCAAATCATGTTTTTGTTAGAATAAAGGGCTTTTTGGAATTTTTTATAAAATTTGGAACCCTTTTGAAATGATTTGAGGAATGTAGAACATGGTAAGTATTGGGTATTTAGGTGAAAGGTATATATTAGGACCATCATCCATTATATTTTTAGGGGGGTTCACTCATGGAGTGTTCCTATTCTCTTTAGACCTATTGTTTTAGGGACTTTTTGTTGACATTGTTGGTGGGTTCACTCATAGGGTGTTCCTCTGCTCCTTAGGCTTGTGTTCTAAGGAATTAATTGTGCACTAGTTGTTGATTATGGTATGATTAGTCTACAAGCCTGACCTGTTGTGATCCTTGGTGTTATTTACATGTGATTTAGATTGTACTATTCTAAATTTGATATACATTTTTTGTTTTTTGATAAATTATTATGGAAATTTTTTATTTGAAACTATTTTACATGGATTGTTTTAGAAATGTAGAAAAAAACAAATATTTACCATGTTTTTTTATATAAAACTATTATACTACTTATCATGCTATGTTTTTTTTAATTAGCACACTAGTATTATTTGTGCATAGACTTTATATGGAACACCTAGGTAGGATCCTACTAAGATTGTTTAGCTCACAGCCTGCACACCTCTATAGTGGTGTGTAGACCCGGTTGTGTCTTTTGATGCAGGGAAAGGTAGGGCACCAAAGATAGGTGATGAGGTTTCTATCAGCTGTGTTTGGGTAGCTGGTGGTGAGATGGTGGGGGACTTTCCACATATCATAGTATTTTTTGTCCTTTTTTTTGTTTTCATTTGGTTTTTTGGACCTGTACCTTTTGTTTTATCTGGTTTTCAATTTGTATCACTACTGATGTTTTATTTTAGTTATGGAATATATTTCTCCTGGTTTTTCTTTCATTTTTATTTATTCTATGTATATATATTCCATGTATCTTGTTCAGGTTGGAGGAAATCATTCACTTTAGTTATTGTTTGATGTCTGAGTGTTAGTCATTGGACTATAGGGATCATGAACACCCTTTGGGTACATGGAGGATTGGGTCAGGTGCCATTTTTTGAGGGTAATCTAGGTTTTTTCATGAAAAATTAATATTAAATATGGTTTGTCCTCGAGATTTATTACCTTCATATGTTTGGTAGACTGAAGATAGTATTTTTCAGAACTTGAGAGGTATATTGTGGTGTGTTCCTAGTCATCTCTAGTCATGAAAAGACTCAAGTTACTGTGGGATGTTGAGATGTGTGTATCTTGTGATGAGTTCTTGATCTTAGTCTCAGTTTATGCTTATGGTTTTCTGGTTTGAACTAAGATTATATTATTATCTGATCATTTATCCTATTTTAAATTTATATTAATATGTGTTTGAGATTTCTCCTATAGGTTCTGCAAGAGGGTTCATGTAATGGCCTCGACCCCTCTGATCCATTACTTCGGGAAAATCTGGTCTTTAAGCTATTTTGGGAGGTAACGATGACTCATTTTAAGAGTTTTCCAAAATTTGAATTTTTCCAATGGTAGGAAATCACAATGTTGAGTCATGTCAGTGACTCGTGATGGTGACTCACGATGGTGGGTTAGGACTAGTGATTCAGGAATGGTAAGTCATGATGGTAGGTCGCAACAGTGATTCACAACAGTGACTCACACCGGTAGGTTGCCAACGGTGAATCACGACGATGACTCGTCCAATGGTGACTCATCCAACGGTGACTTGTTCGACAGTGACTCTTCCAACTATGAGTCACCCAATGGTGAATCATCCACTAGTATCTCACACTGGTGGCTCATGATGGTAACTCACCCAACGGTGAGTCATTTCTGATAGTTTGTCAAAATTTCAGAATCTTCTCCAGTTTTTTTAGTTTTTCTCCTTTAAAATTTTAATTGACATAAAATGAGTTTAATATAATATTTAAATGGTTTTGAATCCATTTTAAGTTATATGGGTCATATATTTAGTTTCCTAAAATTCATAGAGACTTCTAAACAGACAACCCGTGTGGTCTTGTTCAAGATTCGACTTTAATGGCCTTTAAAAAAAATTGTTCCTTCCGTTGATATAGGATCTAGGATTTCTAAAGACAAGATCCTATCTTCCTTGGGTGCTCCTATTTTATCTTGGTGTTCCCTAAACCTTTATTCCCTAAGGAGTTGTGTGTGTTTTTTGTAGATGTCGGATCGTGTTTTCCCTGGAGTTTCTTACTGCTTCCTGCGCACCCACTATTTGGCGCAATAATGAAGGGTTGATCGTCTGTCCTTCCAAGTAGGGATCCATTCATCTCTCTTTAATTTGTGTATCATGTGGGGTGGGTGTATGATGGTTTCCTTTGTGAATATAGTATAATTACAAATAAATAAAGATAATTGAATCTGTTTAAGATCAATAAACAGGGGTTGTGAAAAGTGATGCATGCCTATGTCCTTCTTTGTTATTTTTTGGTATTATAGTCTGTATGGGATATATGCCTACTAAAAATCATAGTCATTTGTGGTCCTTTTTTTCACACCTATAGTGGCTTGTGTATGCTTTTTGTTTATCCTCTTTGAATGGCCATATATATATATATGAAATTTATTAACCACATAAATTCAGTTAATTAAATGGATTACCCATGATCTTATGGCTTCTGTGATCACACCCTCAATTTAAGAAGTGAAATTGAATAACAGTCCTTTTTCTAAAACTGAATAAGTCTAGTTTAGTTTATGATGCATGGTTTGCTGTGTATTTTGTATATGGGATAGTTCAGGTGGTGTAATGGAATCTCAGGTTGAGAGATTAGTTGATTGTGGAACGGATGGGAAGTGTTCTATAGAGGGGATGTGTTTGGGTTGTGTGGATATGTGTTTATGGGTGTGGTGTGGTTGTGTAGTGGGGATGCCGAGAATGGTTATGGTGATGTGTTTCTGGGTGTGGATATAAGTTGGGGGTTTGTTCTGTTGATATGATGGATTGGGCGGAATGACTTTGAATAATGGTGATGGTGGTGGTTAGTATGGGTAATTTTTCTAGAGTTTCTCCATGAGTAGAATTCCCAAAGATTCAATTCGTGTATTGGGACCAATTTTTTTATAACATGAATGGGTGTTAAATGGAGCAGAAATGTGAAGTGGATTAATTTACTATGGTTCTTATTTACCCTATGAGAATTTTCTATGTGCCTTGTTTTGTGTTATACTTGGTAGTTTCCCAGATAATGATGGAGTAAATAAATACTTAA
Organism: Viscum album; assembly: GCA_963277665.1. Lineage (NCBI taxonomy): Eukaryota > Viridiplantae > Streptophyta > Magnoliopsida > Santalales > Viscaceae > Viscum > Viscum album. The sequence goes on from OY728122.1 coordinate 183,162,392, forward strand.
TAATAATGGGAATTGTTTAATTTAGTTGTTTGTGGGTATGATTTGAGTTTTTGGCTTGTTGTGAATTGTCTTTATTTTATCAACTTCAGAAGTGACTATCGTTAATGTTGATAAATACATTTAGAGGTACCAGTAAAGGTGGAAACAGGGTGGTATTTTGTTTAGAAGTTATAGGTTGGGTTGAGTGTTTGATATCTATATATTTACTACTTGTATTTTACCTTGTGATTTATATATGAAATCCACCCTAGTTGAGCACTATGTGTCGAACACCCACATCGTTACGGGGGAGGGTGTCTTTCCCAAAATCCTCATGGGAGGATGGATGGATAATTACTTGCTCTTCCATGATCCCTCTTCTAGGAATTGGTATCCCAAGTTTCCTCAGATAGGTTGTGGTGTTTTTTGTGAGGCCCAGGTGTCTGCAGGTGGGTTGTGCTTTCCTAGGTGTTTTTGGGATGAGATGTGTTGTGCTTCCCAGGTGTCTTCAGGATGAGGTGTGGTTATGAGGCCTAGGTGTCTGTGGGAAGGATGTGATGTGAGGCCCAGATGTTTGTAGGTGGGATTTGATGTGGTTACTTCATTGGTGTCTGCAGAAAAGATGTGATGTGGTTTGTGCGGCCCAAGTGTGTGTGGGAAGGCTATGACATGGGGCTTGTGGAAGAGGTAGGAGCTCCAGGATGTTTTCTGTTAGGGTATAAGCAATTACCCAGTGGGAAGTGGTGCGGGGTACCCAAATCATCAATGTTCCTACTATATTACTTTACTTGACTTACATTATTTGGAGAGTGTGCCTTGGTGATATTGGGGTGGCTAGTATACCTTGTTATGTGCTGTTGGTTTCTGCTATTTTCTCATAGGGTAATTAGTATGCTTCCTCCACTTGTGCTTGAGAGACCTTGGTTTTCCTACTAAGTATACTTGTATGCTCACCCTATATATATAAAACTTCTTTCAGGTTTCTAGGAGGACTATGGGGATTTTTTCAGGCGTTACTAGCTTAGACTTTGGGATTGTGTTGCTATATAGCTTTACTTTTGGTACTTACTTTGGAGTTTATTTATATTTTTAGCCGTTTTATTTTAAACATGCATGTGGTATGGTTTTGGATTTCTTTTATATATTTTTCTTTGAGATTCTTTGAGGTTTATACATCTTATCTTCCGATCTTGGATACTATAAAAAGGGTAATGCCTCCCATTTTGTGATATTTGTATACCCTTGGTGTCAGTCTCCACCCTGGGGCCTACTGGAGGTGGGAATCGAGATTCATTGATCTCTCTTTCTCTATTACCATCTTAGTAGGGGAATCTTTGGAGGTAGGGGGTCATGATAAGATGGTATTAGAGGGAATGGTTGAGAGATAGGATGGAGTTTGGAGTTAGTCATAGTGAGGATTACATGGGATAGTAGGGAAACAATGTTAGGTGATCTTGGTACATGACATAGGCTAGGGAATACTAACTAGGACATGGGATTATAGGGACCCCCATGATCCGATGTAAGGAATCTGAGCCTACCAAATGACCAAGTAAGGCTACATCATTTGCAGGGTAGAGACCTAGGAAAGGTACATTCATCATAATGACTTGTGTTCCTGTTTGAATTGGGTTTTTTTGGGTGAATTTGAAATGGATAAAAAATGAGTTAAAATGAATCTTAAATAAAATTACATACTACTCAGGATTTGTAATTCCTTATTTACCTTTTCAGCTATGGCACTTGGTCATCGTCCACATGTGACTTGGGAAGTTGTGGCTCAACGGGCCGATCTGGTTGATTGGTGGAGGGTTTATCCATGGGGGAGGATGACCAGTGTCATAGAACGTTATGTTCCTTCTAGCAGTAGACCTTGGGAATGTACAAGGTCAGTGTTTCGGACATGTATACCGAGAGCTAGCTCAAGGAGCTTGAGTTCACCTTGAGTTTGATCTTGTATATGATGGATTATTGGGTTCCTTTGGTGGTGAGATAGATGCAGGGAGCTGCATGTTAGTGGTGGACGTTGTACCTAGGAGAGAGGAAGGAGTTTGACATTCTGTGGGTCGATTTTGAGGAGTTATGAGTAGAATTCCTTTCATAGGCCATGAAGTCTAAGAAGAGGTAGGAGTTACTCTTCCTACAGTAGGGGATTATGTCGATACGAGAGTTGGGGATTAAGTTCAAGGATATCCTTCATGTTTCCTTTGATATTTTTCCATATGAGGAGTCTCATGCGAGACACCTAGAGGAGGCACTTCATCCTTCTATTCAGTACATGGTTACTCCCTTTACCTTGATGATGTACTTGAAGGTTTAGAAGAAGGAAGAAGTGATTGAGTGGATGCACTCATGAGGAGTTCTACCACAATAGGGGATATGGTAGGGTTCTTAAAGAGTTGGTGTTAACAGCAGCAGGTCTCAGGTTCTAGGGTTGTAGAGGTTTCGACCGGTGGAGAGTTGACCTCAGTAGTTTCATTTTTGACATCTATACCTTGTACCTTTTTTTAACTTAAGACCAAGGTGTTTTTCCTATAGATCTCTTGGGAATCTTCAGAGTTAATTTATGATTTCCATTCAAGCTCAGTTTGGTGGAGGTGGGCAGGTTCAGTATCTGCCTAAGTAGTAGTTGTTGGCAGGGCAGTTCCAGCAGCACGGACAGTAGGTCGATGCTCCACCAAGGGGAGATGGAGCAGGTAGAGTCTAACCTTAGGGTGTTCCTTAGGGAACTCGACTCAGGCGTGGTCGTGGAGGCAGTCATCAGTAGAGTGTTAGAGGATCTGGGTGTGTCCAGTTACATACAACATAGGTAGTAGTTCTAGTAGGGCCAGAAATCTTTTAAGGTATGATTAGCTTGTTTAGTACCCTTTCTTGTTCTTTGTTCGAATCAGGAGCTTCGCACTCCTTTGTTGCACCTAGTCTATCACATTCTTTGGGACTAGATGTAGAGAGGCTTTCTGTGCCCCTGATGTTGAGTATTCTAGTCGGAGGTCAGACCATCTTGTTTGATGTGTGTTGAGGATGTAAACTGATGATGGGACCGTATCAGTCCCGTGGGGATATTTTCTTGTTATATATGCATCCATACGATGTTATTCTTGGAATCGACTAGTTGTATTCCATGAATTCCATTATCGAATACTTTTAGAAAAGAGACATTTTTTCAGATGTGGATGGGCAGTGTGTGGTTTTCATTGGAGAGAGGAGTTATTAGGTGAAAAGTCATCATGTGGAGTCTCTTATTTTCTTATTAGAAAAGATTTCAGTGGGAGTAGTGGACACTGGATTCCCTAGGGTTATTGGGGAGTTCTTCAATGTTTTCTCCAAGGAGGTTGTGATGTTCCCCCCCTCGACATGATGTCAAGTTTGGGATAGACCTCCATCCTAGTGCTTCTCCAATTTTGATGTATCCTTATTAGATGGAACCTTCTGATTTGCAGGAGTTGAGGATTTAGATAGATGATCTGATAAAGAAGGGATTTATCCAGACTAGTCTATCATCATAGGGTGTTCCTTTGTTGTTTGGAAATAAGGTGGATGGTGGTATAAGGTCGTGCATAGAATACTATAGGTTGAATAAGGTAACAGTCAAGAATTGTTACCCTCATCTGAGGATAGACGATATTTTTGACCAGATGATAGGGGAAAGTTGGTTTTCTAAGATTTATCTATGGTATTTATATCACTAGTTGAGGGTGAAGTAGGGCGATATCTTGAAGAATGATTTTAGATGCAGGTATGGGCACTTCGAGTTTGCAGTCATTCCTTTCAGTGTTACTAATGCACTAACCATGTTCATGGGGATTATGAACTTATTCTTCCATGAGACCCTAGACTAGTTTATCATTGTATTCATCAATGAAATCTTGATCTACTTGAAGTTAGATGAGGAACATACCAATAATCTCAAGACTATCTTACAAGTCCTTCGATTCCACCAGCTCTACAAAAAATTTTCCTAGTGCAAGTTCTAAATACAAGAGGTGAATTTACTTAGGCATGTGGTGTCCTATTAGGGTGTAGTAGTGGACCTGTAAAAGTTTAAAGCAATTGTTTCTTGGGAATCACCCAAGAATGTTGCAGAGGTTCATATCTTTCTTGGTCTTGTGGTATATTACCAGAGATTTCTACCTGATTTCTCTCAATTTGGAGCTCTATTGACAACTCTAACTAGGAAAGAATAGGCATTTGTGTGGAGTGGGAAGTGCTAGGACGTGTCTGTCTATCTCAAGGGGAATTTGTTCAGTGCTCTAATGCTTCGGTTTCTAGAGGAAGGGGTTATTTTTGAGGTGTTTTGTGATGCTTCTCGTCTTGTCTTGGGATGCATGTTGATATAATAGTAGGGAGTTATCTCTTATGGGTCTAGGTAGTTACATCACCACGAATGTAACTATTCCACCCATGATCTGGATATAGTATTGGTCCTGTTTACACTAAATTTTTGGTGACATTACCTCATTGGGGAGTGTTTTTTGGTCTTTACAGATCACAATAATTTTAGGTATATCTTTTCCTAGTGATATCTGAACTTGAGACAATAGAGGTGGATGGAGTTTCTTCATGACTATGATTTTGAGATCTCCTACACCTTAGGAAAGGGGAATGTTGTGGATGATTCCTTGAGTAGGAAGTCGCAGAAGGAGTTTGTTCGGGAATTTGCGGATGATTGGAAGGCGATGGAGGAGTTGGAAGCCCTACACTTGGATGCAAGAATGTATGGTGACCAAGGCTATTTGTTTCAGATGATGATGTTATCTTCTTTGATGCATTATGTGGAGGAGTCTCAGTGGGGATACTCAGATGCATAGGTTATGCACAACCGCATTGACCATGGTGACGATTTAGAAGGATGTTTGGAGAATGGTTAGAATCGAATGTTGTTTTGTGGGATCTTGTTTTTTCTGATGGTGATGCATGGGAAATTCCTTCATGAGTTTCATATCTCACCCTTAGTGGTACACCCAAGAATTTCCAAGATGTACCATGGCTTGAGGTTTCAATTTTGGTGGCCCTTGAAGAAACGGGAAGTGGTGGAGTTTGTAGCAATGCGCTTAGTGTACCAGCAGGTGAAGGCTGAGAACCATGTTCTTGGTGGTTTGTTTCATCCCTTAGATATCCCTAAGTGGAAGTGGGATGACATATCTATGTATTTAATCACTAGGTTACCTAGGTCTTAGGGGGGATATGATTCCATCTGGGTAGTACTGGATCGACTGATGAAATCAACTCACTTCTTAGTGATCAAAGAGTCACACATAGTGGATGCCTTCGCAAAGAGGTATGTGGATGAGGTGGCGCGGCTGCATGGAGTTCTGAGATCCATTGTTTTGGATCTGGACACATGCTTTACCTCACGAGTCTGGAGGGGATTGCAGCATGATTTTGGAACTCAGTTACGCCTCAACACTTCTTTCCACCCTCATACAAATGGGAAGATAGAGCGGACTATCCATACACTAGAATACATGTTGTGGGAATGCATATTAGACTTTATCGGGTATAGGGTGTGACACTTACCCTTGGTTGAGTTTTCTTATAATAACAGTTATCACTCTTCCATTTTCATGGCTCCATTTGAAATTTTATGAAAGACTATTTCATTCACCTTTGAGCTAGATAGAGGTTGGGGAGACAATTTTTCTTGGCCCTGAGGTATTATAGAACATGATAGAGAAAGTTCATCTTGTTTGTGAGAAATTGAAGGCAGTGTAGGAACGGTAGAAGTTATATTCCAATCGTAGGTGGAGTCCCTTGGAGTTCGTGGTTGGGGACTATGTATTCTTGAAGGTTCCCCATCTAAGTGGGCAGTAGAGGTTTGGTAGATGGAGTAATATTTCTATAAGGTTCATCGGACCCTTTGAGGTTTTGGGTCGAGTTGGCATGGTGGAATACTAATTGGCATTTCCATCATAGTTGGAGAGGATCCATGATGTCTTTTATGTCACTCAGCTTATTTGGTATCTACACAATGACTCCCATGTCATAAAGTAGGGAGAGTTGGATATCGAGGATGAAACTATGTTTGTAGAGCGACCAGTAGATATCCAGGATCTTTGGGATAAGGTGCTGCATGGATAGACTATTCCCTTGGTTCATGTGTTCTAGAGGCATGGTTGCCTTAAGGATAGTACTTTGGAGTGAGAATCACAAATGTGTGCCCAGTATCTAATTTTTTTGAGTTCTGCCTTATTATGCATTTTAATGTGATGTTTGAACCTTGTTTTCTATGAGATGTGTTGTTTCCTTGATCCATAATGTGTAATAATGTTTTGACATGTGAAAAGGGGAGGACCTGATTCCTAATCAATATTCATTAATTTTGATGTGATTGAACCCATACGGGCGAGTCAGTGTCACCCAGAGCAGATAGTATCTTGACCTGGAGGACGGGATTCTCTGATTTATGTGTTCGGATAGTGTGGTTGTTGTGCTTATGTGGTGTGTCTTCTAGTCAATTGTGTTAGAAGATGTCAGATGAGGTGTTCTTATATATTGATTTTTCACTCCATATTTCAAACAACACATGGTGGTTTATTGTTGAACCTTGATGTCGGTAGTGGTGCTTTAAGTGTAGCAATATCCTTGAGAGGTATCTCACGGGGTGGTTGTTCGGACCCCTCTTTCTTCTGGGTTTGGTTTGAATTATCAAGGGTGAGAATAGTTTGAGAGGTATATGATGTAATGTCCCAGACCCCTCCAGTCCGTTACTTTGTGAAAATCTGGTCTTTAAGGTGCTCTAGGAGGTAACAGTGACTCGTTTCAGGAGTTTGACAAAATTCAATTTTTCCAATGGTAGGTCATCCCAATGGTGAGTCACATTGGTGACTCATGATGGTGACTCACAATAGTAGTTCAAGATTGGTAATTCATGATGGTAGGTCACAACGGTGAGTCACAATAGTGACTCACATTGGTAGGTCATAAGTGGTGACTCACGATGGTGACTCATCCAACAGTGAATCATCTAACGGTGATTCGTTCGACGATGATTCATCCAACGTTGAGTCACCCAACAGTGACTCATCCACTAGTAGCTCTTCTAATGGTGAGTCACCCAATGGTGAATCATCCACTGGTAGGTCACACTGGCGACTCGTCCATCAGTGACTCATGACAGTGAGTCACCCAACGTTGAGTCATTTCAAAAAATTTGTTAAAATTTCAAAATCTTCTCTAGTTTTTTTAATTTCACCCCTTTAACATTTTAATTTACATGAAATGATTTTAAAACCATATTTAAATGGTTTTGAATCTTTTTCGAGGGCTATGGATCAAATATTTAGTTTTCTAAAATTCCTAAAGACTTCTAAATGGCCAAACTGCGTGGTATTGGTCAAGATTTGACTTTAATGGCCTTTAAAAAAACCATTCCTTCCATTTATATAGGATCTGGGATTTATAAAGTCGAGATCCTCTCTTCCTTGTGCACTCCCATTTTCTCTTGGTGTGCCCCAAACCTTTCTTCCCCGAGTAGCCATGTGTTATGCTATAGACATTGGATCACGTTTTCCCTGGAGGTTCTTAATGCTGCATGTGCACCCCCTATTTGGCACAATAATGAAGTGTTGATCATCTATCCTTCCAAGTAGGGATCTATTTATCGCTCTCTCTGGGGTGTGTGTATGATATTTTCCTTTGTGAATACATCATAATTACAAATAAATAAAGATAATTGAATTGGTTTAAGATCAATAAACAAGGGATGGGGAAAGTGACGCACACCTGTGTTCTGATTTGTTATTTGTTGGTATTATGGTCTGTATGGGCTATATGCCTACTGAAAAACATGGTTCTTGGTGGTCCTTGTTTGCTCACCTATAATGGTTTTTGGATGCTTTTTGTTGATCTTCTATGAATGACTGTGTATATATATAATTGATTAACCAAGTAAATTTGGTTAATTAAATAGATTCCCTAGGATCCTATAGCTTCTATGATCACACCCTCAATTTAAGAAGTGGAATTTAATAACATCCCTTTTTCTAAAAATGAATAAGTTCTATTATTTTGATGCATGGGTTGTTGTGGGTTTTGTATATGGGGTGGTTTGGGTAGTGTAATGGAATATCAATTTGAGAGATTGGTTGATTACAGAATGGATGGGAAGTGTTCTACAATAGGCTTGTGTTTGAGTTGTATGGATATGTGTTGATGGGTGTGGTGTGGTTGTGCAGCAGGGCTGCTGAGAATGGTTGTGGTGAGGTGTTGCTGGGTGTGGCTGCAAGTTAGGGGTTTATTTTATTGAGATGATGGATTGGGAAGAATGAATTTGAATAATGGTGATGGTGGTGGTTAGCATGGGTAATTCTCCTAGATTTTCTCCATTATTAGCATGCCCAAAGCTTCACTCTATATCTTGGGATCGGTTTTGTTATAACAATAATGGTTGTTAAAAAAAGTGTAAATGTGAAGAGGGTTAATTTACCATGGTTCTTCTTTCCCCTGTGAGACTTTTCTATGTTCCTTTTTTATGCTATACTTGGTAGTTTCCTAGATAGTTATGGAGTAAATAAATACTTAATAATTATGGGAATTGGTTAATTTATTTGGATGAGTGTAAGATTTGAGTTTGTGGCTTGTTGTGAAGCGTATTTATTTTATCAACTTCAGAAGTGACTGCCGTTAATGTTGATAAATTCATTTAGAGGTAGTAGTAAAGGTGGATGTAGTTTGTATTTTTTTTAGAATCCATAGGTTGGGATGAGATTTTTATATATATATATGTACTACTTGTATTTTCCCTTGTTATTTCTATACACACCCCACCCTAGTTGAACACTATGCATCAAACACCCCCATCATTACGGCGGAGGGTGTCTTTCCCAACATCCAGGTGTGAGGATGGATGGCTGGTTACTTGCTCTTCCATACTCCCTCTTCTAGGAATTATTAGCCTAAGTTTCCTCGAGTAGGTTGTGGTGTGGTTTATGAGGCCTAGGTGTCTGCGGGCAGGTTGTGCTTTCCCAGATGTTTTCGGGATGAGATGTGTTGTGTTCACCTTATGTCTTTGGGATGAGGTGTGGTTATGAGGCCCAGGTGTTTGTGGGAGGGATGTGATGTGAGGCCCAGGTGTTTGTGGGTGGGATGTGATGTGGTTACAACCTAGATTTCTATGGACAGGATGTGATATGGTTTGTGCGGACCTGGTGTGTGCAAGCAGGCTATGACGTGGGGCTTGTGGAAGAGGTAGGAGCGCCAGGACGTTTTCTGTTAGGGTGTAAGTAGCTAACTAGTTGGAAGTGGTGCTGGGTACCCAGATCATTTATTTTCTTACTATATTACTTTACTTTACTTGCGTTATTTGGAGATCATGCCTTGGTGAGGTTGGGTGGCTAATATACTTTGTTAGGTGTTGTTGGTTTCTGTTGTTTTCTCACAGGAGAATTAGTATGCTTCCTCCACTTATGCACGAGAGACCCTGGTTTTCCTACTGATTATACTTGTATGCTCACACTACGTATATAAAACTACTTTCAAGTTTCCAGGAGGACTATGGGGACCATGTCAGGTGTTACTAGCTTGTACTTTGGGATAGTTTTTGTGTCGCTACTTAGCTTTACTTTTGGTACTTACTTTGGAGTTTATTTATATTTGTAGCATTTTTATTTTAAACATGCATGTGGGATGGTTTTTTATTTATTATATATATTTATTGGATCTTATTTGAGGTTGATACATCTTATCTTCTGATCTTGGTTACTATAAAAAGGGTAATGCCTCCCATTTTGTGAGATTTGTATACCCTTAGTGTTGGTCGCCACCCCGGGGCCTACTGGAGGCGGGACTCAGGGGTCATTATCTATATTTATCCATTGCCAACTCAGGAGGGAAATATTTTGAGGGATGAGTCATGACATTTTAGTGGATGCACCTCAAGGGAATCTGCCTCTCGACCAGAATTTTATAGAGGCTATCATGTGAGCAATCCATGTCGTGAACCAAAATGTACCATGAGTCAAGAACCCAATTATTGAGGTGTGACTAGGAGCTGGATGAGATAATGATCAATCTTGAGAGTTATTACATGATAATTCAATATCCTTTAAGATTATAAAGAGGTCCAAATAGGTGGAGGAATGTCTAAACAAGATAGATCAGATCTTAAACTTCTGGGATACACTTAAGACCATCAAGGTGAAGTGCGCAGTGTTCAGGCTTGAGGGTCCTGACAAGTGATGGTGGGATTCTATGGTATAGATAGATATGCATGTGGGATTATATTTTAAGGGTTTCAAGACACTCTTATTTCATCAATTCTTCCTAAAGTATCTAAGGATGGAAAATTCTATGGAGTTCCTCTCTTTGAAGTAGGGAGAGAATTCAGTGTCGAAGTACATGAATCATTTTGCAGAGATGGTTCGTTTTTCTCCAGAGGTGGTAAAGAATGATTAGCTAAAATATTAGAAGTTCCTATAGGGTTTAATAATGTATATCAAATCACAGGTATTTATGTTGAATCTTTCTACCTATGCAGAGACAGTAGATAGAGTTATGATGGAATAAATGGACACGGCAGGAAAGATCAGTTATTCTGCCCCTTCTCTTCCACCCAGTGGAAGCTTTAGTGGCGTGCAGGGAAAGAATAAGAAGTTTCATGATCATAAAAAGAGTGTTGGGGGTGGTTCTAAGTATTGGGCCTCCTCTACACCATTATCATTTACCATCATCATTTCCCTAACTTGATATAAGTGTGTAAAGGTCGGGCACACCCGGAATTCTTGTCCCATCCCCGTAAAGATGTTCAATGGTTGTGTCTACTATGGCCATATATATATGTTATACTAGGGTACATATATTTTATTCTATGGTCATGGATTTTAGGCTCTAAAAGAAACTATGGCATAATTAGAAGCTTCAAAGTCTATAGGGATCTAGCTACAGGACTCAAGGTTGAATCACTCTCACACAGTGAACGAGTCTCTAGTGGAGGTTTTTGTGGGTCTAACGATAGTGAGAGGTACCATCTTTGTTTCATCTTCTATATAAAATTATTTATTTTATATTTATTCCTCCTACTCATTTATATCTTCCTGTTTTGTTGATGTGTTGAAACTTCCAATGGATCTCATGTCCTTTTTCATAGAGTTAACGACGCCTCTAGGGAAGAGGAAAGAGCAGGAGTTTTGGTGTCATTGTTCTCTATAAATAGTTGACTTGGAGTTAGTATGGGATTTCCTTGTTCTCAATATGAATTTTTTTGACGTAATCATTGGGATGGATTGGCTTATCGCTCATCATGCTGAGATTGATTATTATCATCAGTGTGTCACATTATATGCTATTGAGGGGAGATCATGGGTGTTTCAGAGAGAGTGGGATATGAGGTATGGTTGGGCAGGATCTCCCCAATCAGAGCTCAGGATTTTTTTTCTATTATTTCATTTGATCCTAATGTGGTTTTTCTCTTGTTGATCTTCCCACATTTTTTTGATACTTTTCTAACATTTTACTAGACAACTTCTGTGGTATTCCACTAGATAGAGGTTAAGTTTACTATTGATTTGGTGTTCAGTATGTAGCTGATATTGATACCCTCACATCGCATGGAACAAGAGAATTTGAAAGATCTAAAGATTTAGTTGGATGATCTGATAGAGAAAGGTTCCATTCACCTAAGTGTTTCACCATGGGCAGCCCTGATTCTCTTTTCCAAGAAGGCATATGGTTCACTTCGATTATATGTGGACTATCGAAAGTTAAACCAGGTGATAGTTAATAATGGGTATTTTTTCTTGTGTGGATGATTTTATTGATTTATTAAATGGGGTGAAGTGGTTTTTGAAGATCAATCTTCAGTCAGGTTATCATCAGCTCCAGGTTTAGGAGTCTGATATACCGAAGAAGGATTTTAGGTGCAGGTATGAACATTATGAATATCTTGTGATGCCTTTTGGTATAACTAATTATCCTATAGTTTTTATGGATATGAGGAAATAGATATTCCATCAATATATCAACACATTTTTTATAATATTTATTGATGATATTCTAGTTTATTCAAGATCTAAACATGAGAACAGGCACCATCTGAATTTAGTTTTAGAAATCCTAAGGAGTCACTATATGTATGGAAAGATTTTAAAATGTAGTTTATGGATCTAAAAAGATAATTTCTTGGGTAATGTGATTTTTGAATGTGTCTTTTCATTCGATCTTGAGAATGTGAAGGATATATTATCATGGGAAGATCCATAGAACATATTTTTGATTCAATGTTTCCTTGGTCTAGATGGATACTATCGGTAGTTCATCAAGTATTTCTTGAAGTTTACATCACCTTTGACTTATATTAATAATAAAGGGTTAAAATTCATGTAGGATGAAAAGTTTCAAACTTATTTTGATGATTTGAAATGACTTCTGACAACAAAACCTATTTTGATCTTACCTGAGCTTGGTAAGGGGTATGTGGTATATTTTGATGCTTCTAGGGTTGGTATGGGATACATGATTAGGTAGGATTATCATTTGGTGTCATATGTATTTCTATAGCTTTGGATGCATGAAAATAATTACCCCACTCATGATTTGTAGCTTGTCACAGTTATGCATGTGCTTAAGTGTTGGTGGCATTATCTTTTTAGGGAAAGATTCACAGTCTTTTATAACCATAATAGACTGAGTTATATCTTTTCTCATAAGTAAAAGATTCTAAAATAGAGGATATGGTTGGGGTACCTTCAGATGTTTTATTTCAACATCTCTTACACCTTTAGGAAGGGGATGTCATCCCAGATGCTCTCAGCAGGAAAGTACCATCACAGGCCACCTTGGAATTGAAGGAAGAGTGAAACCTTATGGGGCTCTTCACTCAACTGTATCTGGATGCTCATGGGAATGTTTAAGGTATAGTTATAACCAGTGTTCAGTTTTCATCATCTCTCCTTAAGTCTATTTTGAAAATTTACCATCTAGTATAATGAGTTTATAAGAATCATAGAAATCCTTTATAGTGGGGAGACTGTTTCTAGTCAGTTTCTCCCTTCTGATGGTATTCTCCACTTTGAGAATCATTTTATTGTCCCAACATCTATGAGGAGTTAATTTTTTTACTATCATAGTTCTTTATGGGTTTTTAATCTCGGCAATATGAATATGTATTATGACATGAGGTGGTGATTTTGGTGGATGGGTATAAATCATGACATTGCTGATTATGTTTCCCACCATTACACCTACTGATAGATAAAGGCAAAGCATCTAAAACCTTCTATCTTTCTCCAGCCTATTCCAGTTCCAGTTTGGAAATGGGATGAGGTGTCCATATACTCTATTATTATATTTCTATGGAATCCATTCATAAATAAACCTATCTAGGTGTTGGCGAATTGATTGAAAAAATAGACCCATTTTATTCCGATCAGAGACACCTCTAAGGTTGAAGATACAGGTGAGTTGTACATGAAGGAGATGGCGAGGTTATATGGGGTTACCTATAACATTGTATTATATAGGGATCCAAGGTTTACTTAAAAATTTTGAAGAGTCTCCAAGAGGCGATGGGGACTCAAATTGGGTTGAGTACAACTTACCATCCATAGAAAGATGGTCAGACAGAGCATGTTATTCAGATTTTAGTGGACATGCTCTGCTTCTATGTCTTGGATTTAAATGGATCATGGGATAACAATATAATACTTTTTGAGTTTTATTATAACAATAGTAATCAATCATTTATCATAATGTCACCCTTTGAGGTTTTGTATGGTCTCTCGTTCAGATCACCTCTTCATTGGTAAGAGGTGGGTGAGGCCTTTCTTATGGGACCAAGACTCATCCAGGAGACATCGATGAGGATTCAAGATATATTATTATATATTATTATATCATATAGTTGGTAGAAATCATATACGGATCATCTATATCATCCTTTGGAGTTTTCTATTGGTGATTGGGTTTTTTTGAAAGTCTCTCCTGTGTTAGGCCATCATTAGCTTGAGAAACAAAGGAAACTAGCTTCAAGATATCATGGACCATTTGAGGTCACTAAGTAGCTATGGAATTTGATTATCAGTTATAATTGTTGGATTATTTAATAAGTATACATGGATTTTTTTCACATATCTCATCTTAGGAAACACAATCTTGATCCCTCTCACATTCTATGTTGGGAATAGATTGAGTTGGAGGAGAAAAATTTCTATTATAGAGAAACTAGTGAAGATCATGAATTCTCATATGAAAGTATTTTTTGGGAAGTCTATTTCGTTGGTAAGAGTGTTATAGTGACATAGATAAGATTCTCATGAGAATTGGGAGTGAGAATCATCAGTGAGGGAGCAGTGGTCTCACCTCTTTCTGAAGAACCCTTCTTCCACATGAATTCTCAAGGATGGAAAGTTTGATGGTGGGGAGATTGTAACATCATGGATAAAAGGTATTCCCTCTTTTATGTTTAGATCGTGTTTCTTAGGTTTGTAGGGAATAAAGAATGTTTTGGGATATTTTCAGCAGATTATGGGCGAGACACTGCCTACAGGTCACATTTATAGTGTAAATGGTTAATTTATAGTGTAAATGGGTTGTGGGGAAAAAACCATGAAAACAGCTTGCGACATAAGTCAATTTACACCATAAACCCTATTTTAAAATCATAAATATATTAGTTGGTATTTTTAACCTAAAGAAACCAGTTTTTTTGGTGTACATGGATTTTATATCATAAATATTAGGTTTACGATGTAAACCCTATGTTCCCAGTAGTTTTTATATGCTATAAGCCTGAATCCAAACTGATTTGGATTTTTCTCCCTACTTCGAACCCTAGGAATCCTTCCAAGTGATTTTGGGTATCTACTACCATCCCAGATATCTTGTTTTAATGCTCGATCTTTAGCTTAGTTGGTTCGCTTCTATTCGAATAAGTGGTCTTTCTGATTATTCATTTCTCTTATTCTGGTTGCATCATTGTGCTAGATTCATGGATTGGTTGATCATATGATGATGATTCTTGTTTTATCCTTCTATATTTTTTGTGTGGTCTTCTTTTAGGGGACATTCCTTACTTTGGTTGTGGTGCGGTGTGTGTGGTTCTTGAGGTATGTGTGACCTAACCTCTCTGTTGAACCTTGTCAGTGTGGAATTTGATTCTAAGATGTGGAAATAATTAATATGGCCTCCATTTGTCATTTTGAGTTCCTTCTAGTGATTGTGGATCCCATCGCTTTTGGTGCGCGTCCTGGGTTTGAGGTGGGTGGTTCCATCTCTAGCCTATATTGGATGAACTATATTGCTCTAGATTTTATGATTTTTTTTATAAATTAATTGTCATGATTGTTTTGTGTGTGTTAATGGATTTTTGATAAAATATGGTTTTCCCTTTATTTTGGTAAAATAAAAGGGTGTTTTCAAAGAATTGTGAAATTGATTAAGAAATGGGTTTTCAAAGCATGTTTGTTATAGAATAAAGGGTTTTTTGGAATTTTTTATGAAATGTGTAAACCTTTTGAAATTATTTTATAAATATAGAACATATGAATCCTTAGGTACCTAAGTGTAAGGTGTATCTTTGGGATATCATCCATTGTATTGTTTGGGGGTCACTCATGGCGTATTCCTCTTCTCCTTAGGCCAATTATTCTAGGGAATTTTTGTTGAAATTGTTGGGTGGTTCACTCATGGGGTATTCCTCTACTCCTTAGGCATGTGTTCTAAGGACTTGGGTGCACACAAGCAATTGATTGTGATATGAGTAGTCTGCTAGCCTATCCTATTATGATATTTTACATCATTTTCAATGTTTTCTTTAAAATGAACATACTGAGATTATTTGTACAGATACTTGATATGGAAAACTTGGGTGGGATCCTACAAAGCCTATTTAGCTCACACCATGTACACCCCTTCGGTGGTGTGTAGACCTAGTTATTTATTTTGATGAAAGGAAATGAAAGGCATCACAATAAGGTAGTGAGGTTTCTATTAGCTGGGTTTGGGTAGCTGGTGGTGATATGGTGGGGGATTTCACACATATCATAGGAGTAGTTGTCTTATGTTTTGGTTGTCCTTTTTTTGCTGTTCCTATTCATTTTTATCTGGTTTTCAATTTGTATCACTATCGTTGTTTTCTTTTAGTTATGGAATATATTTCTCCTGGTTTTTCTTTCATTATTCTTTCTTATATGTATATATATTCCATGTTCCTTGTTCGAGTTGGGTGAAATCATTCCCTCTGGTTGTTGCTTGATTCTCAGGTTCTGGTCACCAGCCCATGGGGATTGAGATCCCACTTTGGATATGTGGTGGATCGGGTTGGGTGTCAGTTTTTGAGGGTAACCCAAGTCAGTTCGAGACACATTGTGTGTGTAAAAATAGGTCATATTTTAACAAGTTTCATATAAAATATTAAGCAATCGGTTAACATTATAAAGGGAAAATATGTGTTTCCTAATAATACCTAAGATATTAAGGTAGACACATTAATCGGAATTATATATTTATTTATTTCTATCTTTTATATACCCTTGAATAATTATATTAGTAAGTGATAATTAAAATTATGAGGATGTAATTTATTTAAGGGGAAATGTAACACCTTAGTATTTTAAATTTTATTCCTTTAAGACCTCATATATTTGATAGCATGTGATACATGCAACACCGAACCTCAACTAACCAGAGAACAGTATATAATCATCAAAGTGTAGTTGTAGAATTGGTAACTAAAAATATATGTAATAAAATTATGAAATATATATAGAAATAAAAATAAAGGTCATTATTAATACTAAGGTATTGATAAAAATTCAATTAATATATCTAAATAACTAATGAGACTGATTTATTCTTTAAAATGCAAACCTTATAAAATTGGATTTTATGAACTTTATTTGAAGATGCTAATAAATTATGGATAAAATATTTTTTTGATATGAATTATATATTAATACCAATTTTATTAGTAATTTATAGGAAATAGGAATAAGAATGGTTAATATTTTAAAATTTTGATTTCCTATGAAAATAGATTTCATTATATATTTATGATTTTATTTGAAATTTAAATTATCAAATTTTAGAATTTGAATTTGAAAAAATGAACTTTATTTTTGGATTCATTATAACAATATTATATTTATATTAAAAAATTTTACTTTTCTGAAATAGCTGATTTTTAAATGAATAGTGAAAATACAACTTTTACCAAAATTGTGGATTTTATGACATTGAAATTTTATAATAAATAACTAGAAGTTTATAAAACCTCTTAATTGATAAAATTTTTATTTAAGAAGTAAAATTATATATTTTAAAAATTCAATGTTTAATTTATAGAATCCATATTTAACCTTTTAGAAACTGAATTAATATTTTACTCTAAAAACTGTTTTATTCGCTTATATAAAAAAATAGTTTTCATCACTTGTAGAAATTAAATATAAAAAAATGGATTTAATATTTGAGATTAAAATTTTCATATTATATAATAAGTTTGATTTTATTTTTATACATTAAATTATGGTTACTAAGATTGAAGTTAATAAATATGATAATAGTGAAAATGTTAGTTTTAAATAATTATTTTATTAATGTTGTATAATTTTTATCTAATAAATTAAATTGATAAATTTTATATAATGAATATTTAGGTATTTTTACACATATATAAAAATATATTATCACTCATTTAATTGGTAATCAATGTTATATAATATTAAGAAGACTTAATGGCAGAAACAACATTTTTCTACAAAACAGTTTTTCTATATATTAAATGTTTTAATTTCAAATTTAATTTTATATTATTTATAAATTAAATTAGGTTACATGGAACTTAAATTTATGTTTAGAACATTAAAATTTAGTAAGATAGTATGCCTTATATTTTTAATAAAATATAAATTATTCATGTAATAACAAGTTACCAAGGTAAGAACCAAAATGGTAAAATGTAAAAATCCAGTGAAAAATGACTCAAAAAATGTTTAAAACATGTGTTTAAATTCATGGTTGAGGATTTTTCAACCCAATATCATAAAAAACTCCATTATTTTAACTTTTGGAGAATTTGACCCTTTAATAGTAACATACCATTATTGAAATGTAATGGTTACTTCCAAAATTACTCTTCTCTTCACTTATAAAAGGGGATCACTTACACCACTTCATTCCATAGGGCCTTCAAGTCACGTATACTATGGAGTAGCCCAGTTCGCACAGAACATGCCCCAGAAGAGGATCAGAGCAATAGGAGTAGCAGCTACCAGATGCAGAGATAACCGAATTGGAAGAATGAGAGGGTATGGTAGCCGCCATCGGGACCAGGCACCGTGCAGCTTTGTACGAGCTAATGCTAACTGATCAGCAATTCAAGGTGGGGAGATAGGTGATCAATGACGCAGAAAGTTGGGGAGGGGCAGTTCAAGTGGGTTGGGTCTATGTGTTATGTATTGGGCATGGTATGCCTCTAGGCCTTCGGGTCATGTATTGCGGGTTTGTCAGGCCTTGTTCCTTGGGCCTACGGGTCATGTACGGGTTCCCCTTAAACCCTTAAAAGGGGGATTATCCATAATAAAATAAAAAAAGAAGGCCTTTGAGCCATTCGGGAAATATGGGTATTTCTTACTCCGTCTTTTCTTCTTAATCTTCATCTTCAAAAATTTTATTGCCTCTAAAATATAATTACATTGGTATTTTTAATATAATGAAATATAATTATATTATTTTATCAACCATTATTCAATATTTTACATCCACTAATAAAAACAAGACAACATTGATTGTGCGTACGTATGGACTACCACCTCCACGAAAAGATGTGGTTCGTTTTTCATCACCACCTATCAGGGATGGTAAAAAGAATGGATTTGATGAATAAATATTTTTTCTATGTCATATTTATGATTATGAAAGGATATTTTTTCATATACCTTCATTCAATCCCATTTTTTGATAAATTGAAATTTTAATCACGCGTATGTGCGGACTACCGCCTCCATGAATGATGAATTTAATTTTTCATCACCACACTTCATATATGGTTATAAGAATTAATTTAATAAAGATATATGATATTAATTAATGTTTAATATTATTTAAAATTTATATTATCATTACATAAAAACAATTCCTTACTCAATAAATCATTATAACATGCTCTCGTTTGGATAGGTTTTATCACCTATGTGAACGATGTTATAATATTTATATTATAAATTATTAAGGAAGATTTTATAATTATAATATAATTTAATAATTATGTATTTAATATGCTTTAATTATTATTTAAATTTATTACTTATATTCAATATATTTATTAATATTTCACCTTTCGATCGTTAAACACGCTAAAACTAGTTCTTCACAATTTCCATTTTCACAATCCATGACTTTATCATTCACCACATGAAAATGGGATATGAAGAATCATTGAAACACCATTATTATAGTATCTTTTATAATCTTGTAATGATGAAAATTTTGTTTATAAATACGGATCAACCACGCCATTATAAAACTAGTACGAAATAAGCAATCAGAGTTTTCAACACCCAATGATGAAAATAAACTATAACTGACTAATGTATTTGTAAAAATGGTTGTAAATTAAGTATATAAAGGGAAATATATATGGATATGGTTATTAAATAGGTGATTAATATAGTTATTTTTTTTATACAATAGGTTATAACACATTTCAACTAAGTAGTAATTGAGATAAGGGTTATTTGTCTTTATTTTCAATTTCATGTGACATGTTTGACATTGTGAACCATAATTTATTTTTATGTTGTATTCATTGAAATAATAACCTCAAATTATAATTAATATATTTCATTTCATTATATTCTAATTTTTATTTCATTTCAACCCTCTTATGTTCTTTTTATTCATACGTTACCTTTACCGTAAGAGTTTTTTGTCTCGATTTTTTATTTCCTAGAGACATGTTTCATAATGTGAACCATGTTTTATTTTATGGTGTAATGACTGCCTATTTGATTTATTATATCATTATTATTTGTATATTAATTAAATTCAATGTTTCACTTCATTTTTCCTCTTTCATGGGGTTTTGATTCAAGAGTTATCAAAGGCGTAAGGGTTTCCTCTCAAAATTTCCTTCTTTGAAGCATGTTTTGAGTTATGAACCTACCATATTTTATATGGTATATATACTTACTATTTGATACATTTTATCATGATTATATATTTTTTCATCATATTGAGAGTTTTATTTCAAGTTCACTCTTTCAAAGTTGTTTTTCATCTATGTCATGACCTGCCTTCTTTAAGATGAGGGAAGGGATAGCAAAGTGCCATGCCCTTCCTTCCTCAAGATGAAGGAGATATAATGGCCTCTGATTCCTGCCTTCAATAGGCCCTGGAGTGGTTACTAGCACCAAGGGTATATAATCTCACATAATATGGAATGAATTACCCTTTTTATAGAACAATATAGGGAGATAATATGGTAAATCCAAAGTAACTCCAAATACCAAAAGTAAAAGTAAATCCAAAATCCATTTCCACATGCATGTTCAAAAGTAAAAATGATACAAGGTAAAACAAAATCTCTAAAGGTAAAGTACCAAAATAAAAGAGACTAAGTATCAAAAAAACTAATCCTGACACCCAAGCTAGTAAATTCCAGCACGGTCCTCGAATCCCTCTTGGAAACTTGAAAACAACTTATATACGTTGAGTGAGAATACAAGTATACTTAGTAGAGAAAACTAAATACACCCATGCACAAGAGAGAGAACATACTAATTTCCATGTGAGAAAATAGTATAACCTCAAATCACCTACAAAGGAATACTAACCATTATAGCCTCACCAAGTCGCACTCATCAAATAATGCAAGTCCAGTAAAGTAGTAATATAAGAACATCGATATTTGGGTACCCCGTACTACTTTCCCACTAGTTAATTGTTCATCCCTAATGACTAACATCTTGATGCTACCACTCTTCCCATACACATTCCCACTACCACAACCCACTCACACACACCTGGGCCTCAAACCACACACAATCTCGCCCGCAGACACCTAGGCCACAACAGCCATGTCTCTCGCCCGAAGACACACGGGCCTCATCCCAAAGATACTTGGGAAAAAAATTATCCTGCAAAAACCTATGCCTATCATCCACAAAAAACCCTTTTCCTAAGTATCTTGGGATATGGTAAGCCTAAATACATTACAATCTACTCAAATTCACTTGAGCGGTAAGAAACCAGAAGAGGGCGCGAGGAAGAAAGTCAGTAACAAGTCATCCATCCTCCCACCGAGGCGTTGGGAAAGAAACCCTCCCCCAAGAAATGGGGGTGTTCAGAACATGGTGCTCAATAAGGGTGGGTGCATATAGAAATCACAAGGAAATACAATTTATACATATAGATAAGCAAACACTCATCCCAACCTATGGGTTTCCAAACAATGAACCAGCCCACTCAAAACCGCTTTCGTTGCCACCCCTATATGCACAACCACACAACAGCCACTACCAAAGCCTAACCCAACCCATTCTTATTTAAAAATTTTGAATTTAGTTATTTAGGGTTCATTTTAGTTTATTCCAGAACCACTGGGAAACTACCAACCACAACCATATCAAAACAACGAGCAAAACCAAACTGCAGTCCCACTACACAACAACTCAAAACCAGATTTGCAGTCCCACTGCACGCCCCCATTCAACCACTGCCAACTATCATCCTTCAAAGTTATACCGCACAATCATAATATTTTCCATTTCAGTCCCACTACATACAAGTCCATATCCACACCATAGTCCCACTATCCAACGTTGCTCTGTGACCACAATGCAACGAATGAAGTTCATCTACCTACAAGTTCATCCATTCTACAATCAATCAATCTCTTAGACTGGGATACCAAAATACCCCCTTGTACACACATACCACACTCTTCTCATGGAACCAACTCCTTTGTCCAACCTTGTACCCACAACCATGCTCCCAACAGTAGCACCACACAACTCAAACAAGGTTACACAACTCAACAAAACATAGCACTCAACCACACCTATCAATAGGATGTGTATATATATTCATATTTAACCAGCATAGGTTCTTTAATTATACTTAATTATAACTAGGGTGATCACACAATAGTTTTTATCCTGGGGAATCCATTTATTTAACCAAGTATATGTGGTTTAACAATTTTTCATATTACGATCATTTATCAAAGCATCCCAACAAAATAGAACATCACTTTTGCATAAGAAAAGGCCACTAATGGTCATGATTTTCAAGAGGCATACAATCAAAACAATCCATAAAATAATAAAATATAACAAATAAAATAGGCGATCAACATCAAACCACTCCCTACCCATTATTTTATTTACCCATGTTATCTCTTGATCATATTTACTTCTTGTTTATTTCTCATTTTAATAAAAGTGTTCAGCCATTCCTCATAAATAATCATTAGTATACACACCCCGTATGATCCAAAATTAAATATAGATAGAAAGAATCCCTACCATATGATCAAAGGATTGAAGTTCCTCCTTGCACCAAGAACAGGGGTCGTGCGAGCAGTAGGGAAGAACTCCAAGGAAAACTAAGCCAGAGGGGCTTTAGAACAGGTGCATGACTCGTTTAGGGAGGAAGGATCTAGGCCCACTAAGGGGAAATGGAAAACACATAAGGAAGGGAATATCCCAAATTTGAAGAGTTAGATCCTATTTTAAAGGAATAATGATTTTAAAACACATTAGTGTGGGATCGTGTTCAAGATCACGCGGTTTGGGTTTCTCAAATCGCCCGGGACGTTAGGATATTTAAATATATAATAAATAACCTTTGAAAAGACCTTAAAACTCTTGAATAAGGATTTAAACTTGGTTTACGTCAAATAAAACATAAGAGGGGCAAATCTAGAAAACTGGAAAAAACTGGGAAAACTGAAAATGAGTCACAGATGGGTGAGTCACTAACGCAAAGCCACCAAAAGGTGATCCACCAACATGACATATTAATATTAATCCACCGATGTCGAACTACCAATGTGACCTACCAATGTTGATCCACCGACACTGAGCTACTAACCCAATGACCTATCGACACCTCGACCTACCGACACCTGACTCACCGACCCCCTGAATCACCGATATCAGCACCCTAGACTCACTGATACTAACACACGTGACTCACTGATGCCGATGCCCCTGACCTATAGAAACTAATTCCTCTGAATCACCAACGCACTAACATTCCAATGCACTAACATATCGATGCACTGACATGCTGACACACTGACATGCTGATGAAAAACTAAAAATTTGGAAAGCTCTTGAAGTGAGCCACCAACAGCTCCGAGAACACCTCAAACACTGGACTTTCACAAAGGAAGGGACAAGGGAAAACCATGTTATACATCAGATACCTCTCAAACTATTCTCATCCCCAAGAATTTCAAATATAACGGATAAGAAAGGGGGTCTGAAAAACCATCCCTTAAGATACCTCTCATGAGTAAACCACCTTGTTTTATTCTAAATATGGAGTGAAAACATCGACATCCCAAAAAACTTCCATATCATCTATCTTTTTAACAACTATAGAAACACTACCGCTCCACTTCCTTAAGTAACCACACAAACACCAAAAGTCACAGTGTCCAGACACATAGATTAGGGAGCTCCTTCCTCCACGTCAAGATACTATTCGGTTTGGGAGACACTGTCTCGCCTGCATAGGTTTAATCGTATCTGTGTTAATGTGTCTTGATTAGGGATCAGGTTCTCCCCTCCCTATAGTCAGGAATTTTCACACAAATTGGATAATATGTAAACAAATTATCATATAGCAAGCGAGGTCAAAAATTTCATTGTAAGCAAGGTACAAAAAAACACAAGAGCAGCTCAGAACAGCTCTAGGTACTGGGCACACATAAGTGATTATCATTACCAAGTACTCTCCTCGAGGACACCATGCTTCCATAACACATGAACCAAAGGAATGGTCCTTCCATGTAGCACCTTCTCCTCACAATCCTCAATCCTTACCGGTCGCTCCACAAATGTCACGTCTTCCTCTACATCCAACTCTCCCCAGTCTAGGACGTGGGATTCATCGTGTATATAATGACCCTGCCTTTTCTTACATTACTATTACATCATTTTAAAGATAAACAACATAATAGTATTACACATAGAGGATCCAAAGTTTTATTGTCTTGGGAAAACTAGGACCATACATAACAATTACAACATCAAGCATAAACATTTATTTAATTTCTTCTTATCTAGCTTCTTATTGGAACTTGTCCTCTCCTTAGTACATATAGCCACCTAAGGATATACATCAAAAGGGGAGATCTAGAAGCCCAGTAAGAGGATAGATAAGAACAATAAATCACGGGTTGAGCATAATCATAACATGGGAAAAAGATCATAAACATGAGAGGAAGCATAAATATAAGACTTGAAATGTGGCAATGCATAAAAATGAAACATCATGTCTTAGTGGTTAAATACCACACATACTTGTGAACCAAGCTAGCATCTTGTTCACACATAATTTCACATTTACTAATGAGATTCATCACTTTACCCAATGCATTGGATCTCTGTATAATTTCGGGTGCACCCGTCACATTTAAACATTCATATTGCGCTATATAATTCTGGGTGCACCCGTCACATCATAACATTATCATTTATCATGCATGCCACAATGAACATATAGCATAAATGAACATAAATAACCCATGAAAAGGAATGGGTTTCATCTCATAAGAACACATTAATAAACTTTGGGTTCCCAAAATAAAGAGGGAATAACATACTTGATACAAGAACCGTAAATCTTGAATGATAAGTAAAAGGTGTGTTCTTGAAAGAAGAGTTCTTTTGGAAAACATTTTGTTTGACATAAACAATAGTGGTAAACATGTATATCCCAGAAAAGGAAAGATAATGATGGAAAAATTATTCTTTAGGAGTAACCATATCAAAAATGGAGTGAAAGAGGGAGAACCTGAAGGATGAAATTTGGGTTCGAGAATTTCCCCTTACCTTGTATCTGAATGCTTCCTTCTCTTTAATGTCCTCTTAAATCATCCTCTTTAGATTCTCCTTAATAAATCTAGGCTTGGTCTTTTAATGAGACCAGAAGCTCTTGAACATGGTTTAGGGGCTAGATAAGAGGTTTGGGTAGAGTTTAGAGAAGTTTTGGAGCTTGAGAGGTGTGAGGAAATGAGGGTGTGAAGGGTGGTTTTTATAGTGGAGGGGAGAGGGGTTTCCTTAATATAAAATTCATTAGTTTATTAATTTTCCCTAAGAAAAGGAATAGTGAGTCTTGAATGACCAAGAATAGCAATTTTTTCATTTGATACTGAACCAAGTGGGCTTACATCAGTATAACAACACACATGACTCTATAATTAGCTTATTTAGCCTATTTTTGTAAATTACGGTATTTCACTATTCATCAAAAATTCAAGTATCTCGGAAAAATACCAAAAATTTAACCCTACCATTTTTCAACGTGTAGAATCCAAAAATTAATTTCATTTTTAAAAATTAATTTTTTAAATATTATTAATTTAATATTTAATTAAAATCATAATTTACTTAAAAACAGTTTTTAAAATTAAAACTGATTTTATAGTGCTTTCAAAAATTACGTAGGGTCTTATAAAATTATCTAAAAAATATAAGACATTGATTTGATAATTATTGAACACATTTTAAGAAAATAAATTTTCTTTTAAATTAATTAATTAATTATAATTATTTATTTATGACTTACAAAATATCAAAATGTTTACTAAGGTCAAATTGTCACTTTCTAAGATGTCTAAATTTTATTTAATTATTCATGGGTAATATTACTCTTATTTTGGACGATTCACTATTCATAAGGGTCATATTACTATTCATAAGGGTATGTTACTATTCATAAGGGTAGGTTACAATTCACCAAAAATTAATTTTGTTTTATTAGACTCCAAAAATCATCTTGAACACAACCGTGTATGTCATATTTTCAAAATTCCAAACACAGAAGTGACAAACTTATGTTTAAAGGTCACTTATCACTTAGCAGTTCATTATGTTGTGTTTTTATGTTATTTTATGACATGATTATAAGAAGGTAATTTCCATTGAAAAACTATGGGTCATTACAGTGTAGATACCAACGGAGCTGAGAGACATGAAAGATGTCATGGATCCTCTCAAACCACTGTGGAAATACCAGCTGATATGCCAACTCACCAACTCATCCCAACACCTCAAAAGGTCTGATAAACATGGTATAAAGCTTTCTTCCTCTTACAAAACTCTATTTTCCACATAGAGGGGATAACTTTAAGAAAATGTGGTCCCTCCAAAGGCCTCCTCCTATGACTGGAATAAAATTTCCAATAGTTCTGAACTGCCTTCATCCTCTCATACACAAGCTAAACCTTCTCTGTCATGCTCTTCACTACTTCTGGTCCAAGAAGGGATACTTCCCCTATCTTTGTCCAGCATGTGGGTGAGCGATACGGTCTTTCGTACAAGGATTAAAATGTTTCCATGACAATGGTAGAGTGATAACTATTATTGTAATCAAACTCTACCAGGGGAAAGTGTCATACCCACGATCCTCTGAAGTCCAAGAAACACACCTACAACATGTCATCCAATGTATGGATGGTCCTCTCCATATGTCCATTCATCTGAGGGTGGAAAGTAGTGTTAAGGTGTAACTGGGTGCCAAAATCATGTTGCAATCCCCTCCAAACTCATGAGGTAAATCGTGCATCACAATCTGATATGATGAATCATGGAACTCCATGTAGCTGCACCACTTCACCTATATATCTCTATGCTAAGGCATCCATTGTGCTTGACTCCTTGATCTCCAGGAAGTGATATGACTTCATCAATTGGTCCACTACTAACCAAAGGTCATCTCATCCTCCCTGAGCTCTGGGTAAACCTATGAAGAAAGACATCGATATGCCATCCCATTTCCACTAGGTAATATCCAAGGGATACAACATACCTCTGAGAACACAATGTTTGGCCTTCACTAGCTGACACACTAGGCATCTTGGCACAAAATCTGCCACTGCCTACTTCACCCTAGGCCACCAAAACTATTACCTCAGGTATCAGTACATCTTAGAGACTCCTGGATGCATAGCCAAGGGTGATCTATGGAACTCACAGAGAACTCCCTCGTACATTGCCACTGGGACAAACAAATTTCCATAGAACAACATCTGATTCTGATTATCCTCCAACCATCCTTCTATAGCATCACCCTGGACAATGAGATCACACATCACTTCAGTCTTTGAGTCTCCCCATTGGGACTCCTCTACTCATCACACCAAGGAGGACTGCACTATCATCTAAAATAGATATCTTCTGCCATTGTCCTCCCAAGTATTTAGACGCAAAGTGGCCAACTCCTCCATTGACTTCCAAACATTCGTGGATTCCCAAACTACCTCCTTCTGTGACTTACTTCTCAAGGCATTGGCCACCATGTTCCCCTTTCCTGAGGTGTAATACATCTTGAAGTATTAATCCTAGAGGAACTCCATCCACCTTCACTGCCGAAAATTTAGGTCTTGTTGAGAAAACATATACCTCAATCTCTTGTGATCCATGAAGACCACAAAGCACTCCTCAATCAGATAATGCTGTCAAAACTTTAGTGTGAATACACCCACTGCAAGATCTAGATCATGGGTGGCATAATTAGATTTGTGAGGATATAATTTCCTAGAACCATAAGAGATTACTCCTTGTTACTGCATCAGCATACATCACAAGCCTAGGCTGAAAGAATCATAGAACACTTTGAACATCACCCCTTCTTTTGGAAATATAAGCACTAGGGAACTAACTAGTTTCCCCTTCAGATAATTGAAATTTGTTTGACACTGCTCATTCCATACAAAGTCCTGGTATTTTCTGGTCAAATCTATCAATGGAGCTCCAACTCAAGAGAAGTCAGGTACAAACCTCCAGTAATAGCCTTCCAGACCTAGGAAACTATGAACCTCCGCCACATTCTTGGGTGTTTCCCAAGAAACAATTTCTTTAAACTTTGATGGGTCCACCGCTATCCATTACTGAGACACCATGTGTTTAAGGAAGTGCACCTCTTGCATATAGAACTTACACTTGGACAACTTTCCATAGATATGGTGGTGTTAGAGGACCTCTAAGATAGTCCTCAGATGTTCGGCATGATACTCCTCTAACCTTGAGTGAATTAGGATGTCATTGATGAAAATGATGATGAACTGGTCCAGGTAATCATGGAAATTAGAGTTCATGAGCCCCATGAGCATGTCTAGTGCATTAGTGACATTGAAGGGCATGACCACGAACTCTAAGTGCTCATACCTACACCTGAAAGCAGTCTTTGGGATGTCACCCTCCTTCACCCTCAACTGGTGATATCCAAACCATATGTCAATCTTAGAGAACCAACCTTCCCCTTTTAACTAGTCAAAAAGATCATAGATACTTGGAAGGGGGTAATGGTTCTTGACTATCAACTCATTCAATCTCCGATAGTCTATGCACAGTCTTAGGCCACCATCCACCTTCTTCGCAAACAAGACTGAAGCAAACCATAGTGACACACTTGGATGGATAAAAACCTTCTTCATTAGGTCGTCAAATTGAATCCTCAAATATCAAAAATCATAAGGTTCCATTTGATAAGGATCCATCAAAATTAGATGGGCACCAGGCTGTAATTCTATCCCAAACTCAACGTCATTTAGAGGGGGTAGAGTCACAACCTTTTCGGGGAAGACATCCCGAAACTCACTAACAACCCTAAAAACTTGCACCATCTTTGTATCTGTTGATTCCACCGATAGCTCAGATAACAAAGAAATAAGAGGCTCCACATGCCAGCTGCCCTCCTGATAACTCCACTCTCCAACGAAAGTTATGCATTGGACACCCATATCTGAGAACATGACTCTTCTCCGGAAGCATTCAATAATAGAGTGAACATAAAACAACCATTCGATGCCTAAGATGACATATTATGGTTGCATTAGTAGCAGAAGAAGATCCCCATGGGATTGATGTGGCCCCAACATTAGTCTATATCCTCGAAAAACATCAAACAGACTATTCTAACATTCAACTGGTGTACTCAACACTGGGGGTATGGGAAGTCTCTCTACATCTATTCCTAGAGCATGGGCTAGACTGAGTGAAAAAAATGAGTGTGAGGCTCCTGAATAAAACAAAGCACACACAAGAGTACTGAACAGACTGATCATACCTTGAACAATCTCTGGCCCTGCTAGAACTTCTACCTCTACAGCGTGAAACTACCCATGCCCAGATCCTCTACCTCTCTTCTATTGACTGCCTCCCAAACCATGCCCTAGTCGAGGTCCCTGAGGAGAACCCTAAGGTCAGCCTCCTCCTGCATTGTCTACCCTCAGTGGAGTGGGAGTTCATTTCCCCTATTGCTGGAAAGGCTTGAATGGAAACTATTGCTGCTGAGGTGGGCGTTGAACCTTCCCACCCCCACTATATGGTGCTCGGACTGGGCACTGGTTCCAAAGATTCCCATGGGATCCACAAAAAAATAAACTTAGTCCTAGGCTCATGGGTAAAGGGTGAGGAATAGAAGATCAGAACTGGAACTGATGAGGCCTACTCCCCACTGGCCGAAACCTGGAAGGCCCTGAAGTTGGAGACCTACTGCTGACTACCTTCCCTTTTGATGAACTCATCTAGATCCCCTCTCATGACAGACCCCCCAGTGAGTGTATCCTTTCCACCACCTTAGCCTTCTTCTGAACCTCTAAGTACATTGGTAGAGTGAAAGGAGTAATATCATACTAAAGAGAAGGTCGGAGTGCCTCCTTAAATCATCTTTCTTGGGACTCCTCATCTAGGAATAGATTTGGTGAGAAGCGTAGGAGATTCTTGAACTTGATCCCTAGTCATCTTACCAACATACTCCCCATACTATAAGGAGATTAGCTCCTACCTTTTCTCAGTCTTCATTGTGGAATAAATTAATTTTTTCCGGAACTCCTTCTCAAAGTAAGACCATGAGACCTCAGTTTCCTTCCTCTTTATGAGGTAAAGAGTCCACCACTGACACGTTGCTACTTGTATCTGGCTCACTGCCAGAGGAAACTAGTACTCTGTCAAAGCCTGGATCAAGCTAAAATCGATCACCAACTCCTCAAGCAAACTCTCTGTTTCTATGTTTGAGATGTTGCCCTTGTACTTTCCTAGAGTCTGCTGCTGGAAGGCACAAAGTGTCTTCTGCCACTGGTCATCATCCTCCTCTCGATCAGCCCTCTGCTGATCAACTAGGACAACCTGTTGGGCTTCAAATACTCATACCACATGGGTCCGACATTTGGGTTTCATAGATGAAAAAGTAAACAAGGAACTCCTAAGCCTGAGTAGTGTAGAAATTTTATTTTAAATTCGCTTTTAACTCTTCATTTATTTTAAATTCCCAAACACCAAGGACACACAAGAACACAAGTCATTATGATTCATGTACCTTACCTAGGGTCTCTACCCCACAATCGGTGTACCCTCACTTGGTCATTCAGTAGGTCCAAAGTCCTTGTATCGGATCACAAGGGACCCTAAAATCCTATGTCCTAGTCGGTCTTCCCTAGCCTATCTCAAGCACTAAGATTGCCTAAAACCATTTCCCTAACATCCCATGAAATCCTCATTGATCCTAATTCATAATTCCATCCTATATATCAAACTCCCAAAACCTCCCTTTTATACCATTTTGTCATGACCCACCTAATTCAAGATGAGGTAAGGGACAACAAAGTGCCACGCCCTTCCTTCCTCAAGATGAAGGAGAGATAATGACCCCCGATTCCTGCCTTCAATAGTCCCTGGAGTGACGACTAGTACCAAGTGTATAGAATATCACATAATATGGAAGGAATTACCCTTTTTATTGAATAAGATCAAGAGATAAGATGATAAATCCCAAGAAACCCCAAATTCAAATAGTAAAAGTAAATCCAAAATCCATTCCCACATTCATGTTCAAAATTAAATCCGATACAAGTTAAAACAAAATCTCCAAAGGTAAAGTACCAAAATAAAAGAGACTAAGTGGTAATAGTAACTAATCTTGATGCCCGAGATAGTAAAGTCCAGCATGGTCCTTGAATTCCTCTTGGAAACCTGAAAACAGTTTATATACGTAGGATGAGAATACAGGTATACTCAGAAGGGAAAACTAAAGCCACTCGTGAACAAGTGAGGGAAAATACTAATGTCCCTATGAGAAAATAGTAGAACCTAAAATCACCTACCAAGGAATACTAACCATCTCAGCCTCACCAAGGCACACTCTCTAAATAATGCAAGTCAAATAAAGTAGTAGTATAAGCACATCGATATTTGGGTACCCCACACCACTTTCCCACCAGTTAACTGCTCATCCCTAATGACTAACGTCTTGACACTACCACTCTTCCCATGCGCGGTCCTACTTCCACAACCCGTCTCTACACACCTGGGCCTCAAACCACACACAATCCCGCCTGCAGACACCTGGACCACAACAGCCATGTCTCTTGCCTTAAGACACCTGGGAGTCGTCCAAAAGATACTTGGGAAAACAAAACTGGCCCACAAACACATAGGCCTATCATACACAACAAACCCTTTCCTGAATGATATTGAGATATGGTAAGCCTCAATCCATTACAGCCTGCCCAGATACACTCGATGGGTAAGAAATCGAAAGAGGGCACAAGGAACAAAGTCAGTAACCAACCATCCATCCTCCCACCAAGGTGTTTGGAAAGACACCCTCCCCCAAGAAATGGGGGTGTTCGACACATGGTGCTCAATAAGGGTGGAGTGCATATAGAAATCACAAGGAACTAAATTTTATACATATATATAAGAAAACACTCAGCCCAACCTATGGATTTCTGAACAACCAACCATCCCACTCAGAACCACTTTCGCTGCCACCCCTATATGCACAACCACACAACATCCACTGCCAAATCACAACCCAACCCATTTTTATTTAACCAATTTAAATTTAGTTATTTAGGGGTTCAATTTAGTTTATTCCAGCACCACCAGGAAACTACCAACCATAACCATATCAAAACAACAAGCAAAACCAAACTGTAGTCCCACTATACAACAGCACAAAACCAGATTTACAGTCCCTCTACATGCTCTCGTTCAATCACTTCCAACTATAATCCTTCAAAGTTATACCACAAAATCCTAATATTTCCCACTGTAGTCCCACTGCATAAAATTCCATATCCACACCGCAGTCCCACTACCCAACATTTCTCCACAACCACAACACAATAAAGGTAGTTCAGCTGCATATAAGTTCATCTATTCCAAAATCAATCAATCTCTTAGACTGGGATAGAAACACAACCCCCCCCCCATACACACATACCACACTCTTCTCATGGAACCAACTCTTATTTCCAACCTCGTATCCACAATCGTGCTCCCAATAGTAGCACCACACAACTCACATAAGGTTACACAACTAACAGAACACAACACTCATCCACACCTATCAACAATATGTGTATATATATTCAGATTTAACCAGAATAGGTTCTTTAATTATACTTAATTATAACCAAGGTGACCGCACAATAGGATTCATCCTAGGGAATCTATTTATTTAACCAAGTATATGTGGTTTAATAGTTTTTCATATTACAGTCGTTTATCAAAGCATCCCAATAAAATAGAACATCACTAGCACACAAGAAAATAACACCAAAGATCATGATTTTTAGGAGGCATAAAGTCACAACAATCCATAAAATAATCAAAGATAACAAATAAAATATATGATCAACATCAAACCACTCCCTACCTATTATTTTATTTACCCCTGTTATCTCTTGATCATATTTACTTCTTGTTTATTTCTTGTTTCCAGAAAAGTGTTCATCCATTCCTCACAAGGAATCATTAGTACCCACACAACACGATGAAAAATTAAATAGAGATAGAAATAATCCCTACTGAATGATCAAAGGATCGAAGTTCCTCCTTACGCCAATAATAGGGGTCGCGCGAGCAGCAGGTAAGAACTCTAAGGAAAACTGAGCCGGAGGGGCTCTAGCATAGGCGCAAAACTCATCTAGGGAGGATGTTTCTAGGTGCACCAAGGGGAAATGTAAAAAACACAAGGAAGGGAATATCTCATCTTTGAAGATTCGGATCCTATTTTAAAGGAAGAATGGTTTTAAAAGACATTAGTGTGGGATCGTGGTCAAGATCACGCAGTTTGGGTATCTTAAATCACTTAGGATGTTATGATATTTAAATATATAATCAATACCCTTTGAAAAATCCTTAAAACACATGAATAAGACTTTAAACTTGGTTTACATCAAATAAAACGTAAGAGGGGTGAAACTGGAAAACTGGGAAAAACTGGGAAAATCGCAAATGAGTCACCAATGGGTGAGTCACCGATGTGGAGCCACCCATGAGTGAGCCACCGATATGACCTAATAATATTGAGACACCGAAGTTGAGATATTGAGGCGACCTATTGACACTGATCCAACGACGTTGAGCTACCGACCCAACAACCTACCAACGTCTGACTCACTGACTCCCTGACTCACCAATACCAACACCCTATACTCACCAAGACTAATGCCCCTAATTCACCGATGTTGATGCCCCTGACCTACCAATGTCAAATCCTTTGAATCACTTATGCACTGACATGTCGATGCACTGACATGCCAATGCACTGACATGCCAACGTACTAACATGTCGATGCACTGACATGCCGACGCACTGACATGCCGATGGAAAACTGAAAATTTGGAAAACTCTTGAAGTGAGCCATTGACAGCTACCATAACACCTCAAACACTGTATTTTCACAAATTAAGGTCTTGGGGAAAACCGGGTTATTACAATCTATATCAACATCCTTTGAAATTGTTTTTGTTACACTTGGGATATGTGTTCTTTAACCATACACCTTTCTCTAAATGGATTATTCCCATGTTATCCCATTTATTAACTAGAAAAGTATTAACATTCTATATGTTTCTTTCTCAATATAGGTGTTTATATATTCATAAGGAAATTTTATTATGCATTGTATTGAAATTCATATCTTTCATATGGTGAATTCATTGGACTTAATAAAGTGATGGGTAGGGCCCGGTATTATATATCCCCTTAATGCATCAGTTGGTCTCATCAGACAAAGGGTTTGGGTATTTGGTGTATGCCTACCTAATGAAATCATGATATCTTGGCTTCGACCTTGATGGAAATAATGATGTCTTGGTTGCAACCTTGATGGAAAGAATAATTTTTTGGCGAAGACCTTGACAATAATGATCAAGATGTCTAGAATTATACATTTCATCATCATGAATTCATTTGTTGTTATCCAGGTGATTGTTTATATTATTATGTCATCCTGTTATGGAAAACATCAGGATAAATGAAGAGATTAAAGATTCACAAATAGTAAAAGGGAAAAAAATGATAAGAAGGCCTTGGGACATAGAGATTTATATGGTTTGGGAATAATCCCTATGTCCACGAAGAGGGAGAAATATCACTATGATTTGAGATCACAAATTACAGGGAGTATCTCAGAGTTTCAAGAAAAAAAAACCTAGCCCAAAATAGTCTAAAAAATAAGATGAATCACTATTCCCCCCACCACATAGAAAGTATATTGTTCTAGAGTGAAAGTTGGATAAAAGTTTTCATTACTATAGTTTTTTGGTCACCCAAGTCCAAGATGCTACAATGGCTGGTGGTTGGAAGTCCGCGAAGCTACAGTACCACTGTCTCCAAAGTTTGTACTACTACAGTGCCTTGTCAATGTCATACAGTCATCTCTGATATAGTCGGTTAGAGTTGTTACATTACCCCAAAGTTTACATCAGGGGAACTTCAGCCCCCATTGTAGGGGCATGTTTCCCCCTACAACCCCCAACGAGCTCACAGCGAAGCTCGACCTGCAGAGTTGCGGCCTGATGTGCAGTATGGGCCACAAGCATTCGAACCAACATCATCCAAAATAAATTAGGATACACCAATCCAAGTCATCTATGGATTTATTTCAATCTCATGCGTTCAGTTATATCGAATTATTTGACTCTTATTTATTCATTTCATATTCATTATATTATAACTTCTGGTATGCACTTTCTCTTACTGGGAATTTGAGCTCATTCTTATTATGATTTCATTTCCCCATATTATGAAGAAAATTATTACACATGATATGACTAGAAGAGTATCATGTGTGGAGAATTTGTGGTATATTTTGATGGCTTGTTATAGATTAATTAGTTTCTTATTTGGTGGTAAAAATTTACATTGGATGAGAAAGGAATGGGATTTTTTAGTTAATGAGTTATCCTAATTCTCTAAATATTTAAACCTAAATGGTCATGGTAATGTATGTAATAAAAATTTTGTTATGAATCATGTGATTATTGGATAGTTAATTCTAGTCAATATTAGAAAGTTCTAAATATATAATTCTGATGGAGTGGATTTTAGGTTTTGGGTAATGAAGATTGAGGATCATCTCATTCAGAAGGATTTGGATGTTCCATTAACTGGATTTTATCCAGAGAGGATATAGAAAATGGAATGGGAATGATTATATAGGAAGGAACTTGGGTTAATGAGGATTTAATTGGAATATAATGTAGCCAACGTTTAGGAAGTGAAGACCACAGTTGAGCCTATGAAATCCCTGGAAGATATGTATGAGAAACCTATGACACTTAATGAAGTGTTCATGATTTGAAGGCTATACAAAATAAGGTTATCAGAAGGAAAAATAGTGTCATATCACATGAATGATTTCAATATGGTCTCAGGGAAACTAAAATCTTTTAAATTAAAATCCATGTATGATGTATAGGAATTTTTACTATTTTTTTCATTGTTAGAGTTGTGGGGCATGATGGTAATCGTAGTGAATAATTCCTATGGAAAAAACTAACTTATTATTTTAGGATATCTCTAACTTGATCCTCAATGAAAAAATCCAGAGGTGGGAAGTCCAAGAACTATCTAAAAGTGCACTCAATACTAATGGATGATAATAATCACCCTAGCAAAGAATTTGAATGAAATAATCAGATGATATGTCATGAGAGAGAAGTCAAGAAAAATTAGTTGGTCCTGGTCCAACATTATAGTGTTATGGGAAGAAATGGAATATCAAGAAGGATCAAGGAAGTCATGAGGAATCATTCAAAATATCAAATTCCATAAGTATAAATTCTATGAGTATGACTGAGTGAGAAAAGTGTCTATATTCCAATGGATTCATGGGTGATTGACTCAGGGGAATTTTTCACTCAATGGAAGAGCAAGGAGTTGTGGATAATTATATGTCTAGATGGTTCATCAGGTGAATTTAGAGGATGATGGAGCTCTGAAAATCATGGGGAAAGGAGATTTTAATGTCTAGATGGATAATGGGAGCTTCTTGTAGCTAAAATAAGTGAGACACATCCCAAGGATATGGAATAAATTAATTTCCATAGGGTTTCTGGATGAGGTAGGTTATGTGACTGGTTTTTCTAATGGAGTTTTGAAGGTGACTCAAGGTTCAATGGTGGTTATATGAGGAGTAAATGATGGGTGCTTACATTTGAACAAATGATCAAATATAGTGATATTTATCAGATAAAAAACATCTTATAGTTCAGAGTTTTGGTATTTCCAACTCAGACATCTCAGTGAGAATAATATTAAGATTCTAATGAAAAAAAGGAATGTCAAAGCTTAATCACATGGACATCATAAGTCATGAGATTTGCATGCAAGGAAAATATATAAGGGTTTCATTCAACTTGAATGGATGGAAGTCTAGAACCCAAAGGTCAGAATTGGTTCACTCAAACATTTAGGGACCTGACACTATCTGATCTCATGGTGGGCCTCCTTACTTTGTTACATTTATTGATGATGTTATTAGGAAATTATGGGTTTAATTCCTAAATAATAAGTATAGTTTTTTTCAACTTTTATTGAATGAAAACCCATGTCGGAGAGGGGAACAAGTTAGAAGTTAAAATGTCTAAGGTCTAACAATGATAGTGAATACAATGGAAAAAAATTCCAAAACTTCTGTCAAAATAAGGGGATTAGACTAGATAGAATTGTGACTGGTACATCAGAGAAAAATAATGAGGCAGAAAGGATGAATCGTACATTGAAAAAAAATCATGAATTATGAGAGTACACTCTGGAATTTTGAAGGCTATTTGTGAATAAATAGTGCACTTGGAAACATACTTGGTCAAATGAAGTTTTCTTTCTCATATGGGATAAGAATTTATAGAATATCTATGATCTAGTAAACAACCAAACATTGGGAACCACATAATTTTTATAATCCTTTAATGTGTTTTTATGGATGCTAAGGATAGAGATAAGCTTGTGTAAAAGTCTAAGGCATGCTTTATTATGGGATATGAGATGATAACTTTTAATCATGAATATGGGATGATGAAAAGAGATAAGTCATTAGGATTCAAGATTTTCTCTTTAATGATAAGTTTTTATGGAAGTACTAGAACATAAAGGACAAAGAAGTTGAAGGTAAAGATTAGACTGAAAAAATTAAAGTTGATCTAAATGAAAACTTATAAAGGGAATAAGTTCTAAAAATTTTAGATGGTAGTGTAGAAATACTATATGATATGCTAGCGTAAGATGTGCTATAGAGATCTATAGTTGTTGAGGATCAAGTGGAAGTATCATGAGTTAAGGGTCCAGAAGTCAAAGCACTAGTAGATGGAGTATCGGACAGAGATGAGTTGCATGTTGAATTCCAAAGGTCTTCCAAAGCCATAAAATTGGTATAAATGTTTGGGGATGACATGAACTTCCTACTTCTAATGGTTGAAGGTGAACCAAAAAGTCCAAATGAGGCGGCCACACTCAGTGACTCCAGACAGTGAGAGTAATCAATGAAAGATGAAATGTATTTGTTTAAATCCAAAGAAACATGGGAGATGGTTGATATACCATTATGGAAATGAGCACTTGAAAATAAACAAGTGTTCCATTTTAAGGAATAAACTGGTGGAAGGATAAGGTACAAGGAATAGTTGGTGGTGAAGGGATTTCAATGGGAGGGAATTGATTTATTGGGAAAAATCACTAGTGGTTAAGTATTCCACCATTCAAATAGTGTTGAGCATGGTTGTGTCTGATAATATGTACTTAGAATGGATGGATGTAAAAATGGAATTTCTTCCTGGTGAGTTAGAGGAGGAAATTTACATAAAGAAGCCAATCGGTTTCAATGATGATCAAAACTAGAACTTGGTGTATAAGATAAAGAAAATACTTTATGGATTTAAGCAATATCCAAGTCAATGGAATCACAAGTTTGATGAATTTATGGAGGATAAAGGATTCAATTGGAGAAATGTGAACCATCGTTGCTAACATAAGGCTTGTAATGATGGGATATTCGTCATTCTTCTCCTTTATGTGGATGAAATGTTGTTATCTAGACCATATGATAAAAAGATTCAGAAGTTGAAGAAGGGTTTTTTTTTGAAGGCTAGAGATGAATGATATAGGATAAGCTATGAAGATATTGGGAATAAAGATCGAGAGAGATAGGGAAGTTAGTAATTTGGTGTTATCTCAAAGGGATTACACCTAGAAGGTCATAAAAATATTTGGGATGATCAAATGCAAGACTATCTCAAATCCCTTAGATATACCCTTCAAGTTGTATAAAGATAAGTCACCTAAAATGGAAGAGGAGTTCACATGCATGGAAAAGTTTTTTTTTGCATTAGTGGTAGGAAGTATGATGTAAACCATGATATGTACTCAAATAGATATTTCTTTTGTTGTCAGAATTGTAAGTCAATCCATGTATAATCTGTGGAGGGAACCTTAGGAGGTTGTGGAATGGATCATCTGTCACGAACCAACCCGGGTACCCTGGTAACCCGATAACCGAGATGGCCCTGACATAGCCCGAAGGGCATTCCCGATCCCCACGGGTCGACGACTAGAACCTGGAATCACATAACATGCACGTGGGAATGATTTTGCCACAATAATGCAGAAGCAAAAGAAAACAAGATAGTATGCATAACAAAAGAAACTCCACTGGGAGTAATGTATCATAATACAACATGGTATAAAAAAAATCCCAAAGTACTAAAACCCAAGTACTAAAAAAGGGAAACCAACTCCAAAGTCTCTAAGGACACAACACACCAAGACCAAAGCTCAACAGTTGGATTCTCCTCCAAGATATCTTTTCCCTTCACTCGAACCTGGAAGAAGAAAGTCTACAAACACATTAAGGCAAAAGTAGGGTGTGAGCCTAAGACGAGTAGGATACCACCAAAGATTCCATAACAGATTCCAAATATAGATTATCCAAAGAAAAGCTTTCAATTTTAAAGTAAACAGGTTTGGAAATCCAAAATCATATTTAAACAAAACATGATATACATTTTCAAATTATGGAAATAAATATTTAAATCAATGATATTACAAATTATGGAATATTTCTAAAACAATGGCTTAAATAAAACATTTATATAAAACAATTTATATAAATTCAGCAGGCATGTAAAGCAGTTCAAAAGCATTGGCATACATTTATATCTAAAATATAGATAAATAAGCGAGAAACATGGTCATCTGCCAAAAGGTACGATAATATTAACCAGTTATAGGATTCCACACTCTCTATGTGAACTCAGAAAAATGTGTATATACACGCCCCTATGAAACTAGCTAAAAGAGACTCATCACCAACCCATTGGGGATATGACCCGCCGCAAGTATGTTTTATAACGTTGTCTTAGCGTAGAGTGTATCTAAATAACTCACTAACTACCCAAGTCTTTCATGCACTCTTACATGATGGGTGAACTATTTTAAGACTGATTAAAAATACAATCAATCCCAATCTTTCATTTCAAAAGATCCAATTTCTTTCCATTTAAAACCAAAAGAGGTTTTATTCAAAACATGCCTTTTCACAAGATAAAACCAATGGGTTTTTATCAAATCATTTTAATCCATTTTCAC
The DNA here is from genome assembly GCA_963277665.1 of Viscum album. Classification (NCBI taxonomy): domain Eukaryota; kingdom Viridiplantae; phylum Streptophyta; class Magnoliopsida; order Santalales; family Viscaceae; genus Viscum; species Viscum album. Next base: position 183,202,412 of record OY728122.1, read on the forward strand.
CAGTTTGAAATTCATTCAAAACCAATTCCATCATTACACAATTTATTTCCACATTTAAATTCAAAAACATAATTAAAATAATTTCCATCAAATAAAAAATTTAAATTAAACAATTAAAATTAGACAATTTCCATAAACACACCCAATTCAATAGAATTGAGGGTTTTCAAAATTTCCATGCCAAAACCATTTCAAATACCTCAATTCATTGGAATTAGGTTTTTATCAACTTAATTGAAAGCAAATTTGAGCAATTGAATTTAAATCATCAATTGAAATAAATCAAGAAATACAAGGATAATCAATTTGGCTAAACGGAATGGAACCACCTACCTCAAGGTCGTCGATGTCAGCAGTAATGATAAAACACCCTGTGTGGTTCAATACACCTCCTCATAGCCTTATTATCGTAAGTGTTGACACACCAAAGTTCGATGTTCGTCAAGGGGTACTAGAACCAAAACCAGATATTTTATTTCAAAAGGAAATAAAATAACACATGCGATTATACGTTCTCTCTCCTGGATAATTTGAAATTATTGATTAAAAAATTACATGCGATAATATTTTATCTCTCTTGGATAATATCTGGATTATCATTTTATGTCAACGCATGTGTTTGGAATTATCCTTCATTCATGAATAATCATATCTTGACAATTTATAAAAAAAACTTTAAAATTATCATTTTATAATTTGAATAATTATATTCTAATAATTATCCTTTACAAATTAACATTTCCCAAATTTTCTTATGATAATTTTCTTTCCACAAATTATCCTTTATAATTTGGTGAAATTATCCTTTAATAACGTGTATAAATATTCTATATATTTACTCCATACAAATTATCATTTTTCAATCATCATATGATAATTTGAAGTAATTATCGCTTGATAATTATTTACAATTATCCTTTAAATAATTTAATAAAATTATCATTTAATAATTCCTCATAATTATTATTCGATAAGACATAAATAATATTTGATAATTTCATTAAAATAATTATTTGATAAGTTTTTTTGCAATTATAATTTGAAAATTCTTAATAATTATCTTTTGATAAATTTATTTAAAAAGAACCATTTAAAAAGTGGAAAAGATGATTGAATAATACATTTCTAAATTCAAATAAAAAATATGATTTAGGTTCTTCTCGTTGAGACGAGTCCAATGACACCGACGGTGCGTAATTCCGACCAATAACATAGAAGTTATTGAATCTAAAAGAATGGAATAAATAATTAAAAAAAATATTTAATTAATTAAACATACCCACGTTTTTTGCTAGCCGCAGCACGAGGGAGGGAGAAGACCATCCACGCCTTCCATATTTGATCTTTGAAGTTTCATCCAACATGAGCAGGGTAGATCCTGAGTTCATCAAACTCATCAAGATCAAAGGAATCGAGTACCTTCTCCATTTTAGATCCTCAAGCGTATTACTACGCATATATGAAACCCTAAACTTCAATATCTCCTTTTATCAAGCGTTTCATCCTATTCTTAATTATGGAGTCAATTATTTCAACCGATTAATGCATTTTCAACATTTAATGGGTCAAAACGGTTGAAATCCAAGGTTTCATATTCTCTTGTGAGTTAAAAATGGAGGCTGTCGTTCACAATTTCAATATAATTAATTATTTAATTATTTAACATAAAAGAAATTAAAGAACACCAAACGGTCGTTGCATATAGATGTTATGCCCCGCCTAGGGTAAACAACCCGTTATAGAAACAACGGTGGTCTCGGATTTCTCAAACGACAATCGGTTTAAGAGATATTAATGATTTTTTAATTAAAACCCGGAATAATTAATTAATTAATATAAAACGTGGTATTATTGCGAGCGAGGAATCCAAACACCCGATGAAAACAAATGTTATACCTTTTCTAGGGTAAACCCCTCATTTTTGACCCATCGGTGGTCTCAGATTTTCCATACGACGCACCGTTTGGGAGATATTTAATTTTTAATAAATAATATATTAAATATTATTTAAAAACTTTATGTCACGAGCGAGACATCTAAATGTCTGGCATCTTTGAATGTTATGACCCTCCTAGGGTAAACACTATATTTCAGACATAACCGTGGCCTCAAATTTCTCATAAGATAGACCGTTTTGAATTTATTCAATTATTTTGAATAAATTGCTCGTGCTTAAAATAATAAATTTAATATTTTTATTCCGTCCTCTTTGAGACTTTGCAGACCTCAAAAAATCTTACTTACTCAGTGTTTAACTTAGAAAATATTTAATTGAATATTCTGGATTATTAATTGAGAGTTTTACCATTCCATGACATGTTTAACAAAAACGCAACTTTTCACTGATAAACCATTTTTTCCATTTAACGCAATAATTATTTAACACAAGAAGGTTTAGGAAAACATAAAATAGTGACAGGATGTTACAATCTGGTACTTAAAAGTATTAGAAAATACATCCTTGTGATTTGGTCAAGATGATCCATTGTGATATTATGTTGATGAAGATTTCACTAGGGATTCAGACACCTAAAATGGAACCACAGTGTTTTTGTTTACCTACAGAGGTACGAAAGTTGGTTAGATGCCACATCTATAACAAATTGTTACTTTTTCCACAATGGAAGTAGAGTGTGTGGAAGCAATAGAAACAGGAAAGGATATGGCTTGGTTGATGTGATTATTTAAGGATCTCATAATAAATCAAGAGGGTGGAGTATTATTCTGTGATAATCAGAGTGTGATTTACTTGGATTGGAATCTCATGTTCCATGCATATATTAACATAAAATACCACTTCATCCATAATTTTCTGGAGGACAAGGAGTTGGATTTTTGGAAGATGACTAGAAAAAAAAATCCAGCAGACATGTTTACTGAAGTGTTAGTCCAATAAAATTGAAGGCAACATAGTTCCACAATGGGACTTAGATAAAAAAATGGAGAATGGAGAAAATTTATTTCTATGGAAGTGGAAGGGAGTTTTCTTCTATTCCAAATCATTGGAGATTTTGCAGAGTCTCTTTAAAGAAATCTTCAAGTGGAATATTGTTGGGATGTAAAACTTACTTCAAACAACCATATATAGACAACTGAACGAAGATACTCTAGATTTGTCTTGGCCTGATGTACAGATAGTAGCCATGGAATCTCTCCAGTGGATGAGAAGGAATTCAGAAGGTGATATTATCTGATGGTGTGTGCACAGATGATGGTATGGACAGTTAGAGAATGGAATTTTTTGGAAAAATCATAACTTGATTTTTTCACCAAGGCATACAATTAGATTCATTTTGTTACTAGATATCATCAGTCATCATTCTAAAAGGAGGTACCTCCATGAAGATAGGAGGTCAGTGTAACTGTGATGATCGAGTAAGTGATTCCATAAAAGGGAAGTGGGAACCTTGTCCACAATGTCTTGAATAATGATTTAGATATAATATTGGTATGAGAATTATAGAGGGATTAATCTATGTAATAATCCTTACTGACTGGTTTTTTCAGTTGAAGAGTAATTCTTATAACTTCGGATTGAAATGGGAAAAACATCACTATTTCTCCCATAGATGTAGGACGCATAGTCGAAAAAACATAAATCCTTATGTGCTTTCCTTTATTGTTTTTTCACTTGATTTTTTGTATAATGTGAGTTTTCTTGAGTGTGTGAGAGGTTTGACTTGGTATGGTGAGTAGGGTGTGTGGCTTCCTATCTTCTGGTACACTACGTTGAGGGATCCTTTTAGAAGATATGATTCTACTGCATGTATTGTCTAGTGGATATTGTCTAGAAATTGGATGGTTAGGTAGATTCCCAATAGGTTTAGTATCAAGGGACACTTACCATGAGTTGATCATTATCTCTCTAACAAATTTCTCTAGTTTATTAACTTAGTTTCATTTTTGTTTTAAAATCATAAAACCCCGGACTTCTTTAGCTTTTTTTGAATTTCAAAAGTTATAACCAACTTTAATTAATTAATCTATTGGTTCCTTGGGAAATGAACTAGGTTATGTTATACTACAAAACCTTGTAAAACTTAAATTAAATTTTGATGTGTTAGAAAACATGATCAACTATCAGGTTCCTTCGGATCTTGAGTGCTTCCTGAACTAACCAGAATTTCTAGACTTTCATTTAGATCCACCTTAACATGCTCTGCTGATTATTTTTTCTTAGTTGCATCTTCTTACTAGTTTTGATCCTTCCATAGGATCCCTTAATTGAAGTGAAAATTTGGGATTTTGATGTCCTTTTGGAGATCATTGTCTCATAGACGAAATCCAAAGTCTTCATTTTTCATAACCTATAAAAAACATGTTCAAGACTTTTCATCTAATTTATCCCTTTTCCTGGCATCAAAATGGATATAGGCAATGCATACAAAGACTTTTAGGTGAGATATAATGACCTTTCTTCTAATCCACCTTTCTTCTGGAAGCTCCCTCCCTGGTGGTGTGGAAGGACTCCTATTTATGAGGTATACCACATAATTCAAAATTTTAACCTGAACTCCTTAGAAAACCTAGAATGTATGCTCATGAATCTGGATCTCTCACATACTGTATGATTCATCCACTCCATTGCACTATTTTTTTTGGTGTTCTGAGCATCGTATTCTCAAAACATATTCCTTTATTCTAAAGAAATTGTTGGAACTCCCTACTTATGTATTCCCTGCTATTATGAGACCTCAAGTACTTAATCTTTAAATTGGCCTCTATTTCCACTATAAATCTTCATTAAATGAAAGATTTGAATACTTAAAACTTGTTCTTGAGAAATAACGCTCACACCTTGTAACACCCGAGACTTTTATGAGAAATATTTTGTTTTTATGTTATATAAATCACCAAAGGAATCTTTCACTACACACAACACTGGCTTGGCTTACTTTACATGCAATTGTGGCCTTCCTCGATAGCTTGCGTCATACGCAATACCGAGTTTCACTAAACAACGATATGCTATTAAAATATTATTAAAACTAGCCGTTATGAATAGTAATAACCACCTTTTGAAATTTTGTAAATTTTATTTTTCAAAATGGACTTCATTTTTTGATTTGGAATATCGAAATTAGGCTAGGGTGAAATTTTGGTATTTTTCTGAAAACTTTCAATTTTTGATGAATAGTGAAAACACTGGGTTACTATTTAAAAACTGACTTTTTATTTAAATAATTATTTATTTTATTTAAATTTATTTTAGGTCAAAATTGATACATAATACCTATATAAGTTCAATGCAATTCATTGGAGTCATTTTATAATAATTTTAGATATATAAAAATTTTATTGAACTTTTCACCGTCTTTTACCCACCTCCTAGGAGAATTTCCAAATTCAGATAAAACCTAATTTTACCGCTTCTGTGAGTGGAATTTCGAAAATCAGAGAGACACGGTTAATATCAAGGACTAAAATGAGGTTCAATGAGATAAAAATAATTTTTGGTGAATAGTAACTTTTTACTTTTTTTTACCACGATTAAAAGTAAATAGGGTAATTAAGGGTAAAAATGATATTATTATTACCCTAACACATGTCCTAATTCTATTGGATAAGTGTAATTCGACCAAAAACAACCTTAGGAATAACATATGACCATTTAGGCCCACATGGATTAGATTAGGACATTTATTATTAATTTATTTAAAGAAGGGTTAAAATAGTTAAAATCAAAGTTTAATAACTAAAGCATTTTTAATATAGGGTTATACATAAGATAAATTCAACTACAAATATTCATTAGAAAGATAAAAAGATTTCCTAAATAATTTTATTTTATTTATAATTTCTATACATTAAATAATTTAATTTATTTATGACACAATGATGATGCTGTAATTATCTTATTAATGAAATATTAACATAATTGATGTTATAAATACCCAAATAAATGTAATTTGAGACTTTTTATGAATTAAACTAATTTTATATGTTAATATGACATGTTATTATTGATTTAATTAACTTTTTCAGAATTAATATTTCTGTTAAGATTTTCACAAAAATCAATTACCAAATAGTGTCAAAATTGACATAAAATTGTTTTTAAAAAAAATATTATATTATTAATTGTTACTTTATTCCTAAAAATCTAAGGTTCGTCCAAATGACTCATATAAGGTTATATATATTAATAATAAACAACTTGGGGTTCTTTTGTCTTGTTATAGTAAGTTTATTAACCTTATAGTGTAAGAAAACAAGAAGACACGGTAAAAGTTAAATCTAAATGATAAGGTTAAAATAGATACCTAAACTTGTCTAAATTCTATTGTATGAGATTATTTCGACCCATCCCCGCCTTAGCTTCTAAATAAATCAATTTGGAGCTATTAAAAACCGAATATGACTTTATAATAAAATAATATTTTTATTTTTTCCAAAGGTGCCCCTCTCCTCCCTTATAAAAGGGCACCTCCTCCCTCTCTTCCTCACACCACTTTGAGCCTTAAAGATCGACCAACCCCTGCCAAATTATCTTCTCCACTTACCTAGAAACATCCTAGAAGTCATGGTCTTCTTCAAAGACCAATTTTAGTGCCCTAAGAGGAGGTCTCAAAGAGGCGCTTCAAAGAAGAGGTAATGTCCGTTACCGATTCTTTCAACTTTATTTCTTCTTCCACTTATTCTTATTTAGTTGTTTCATTATGAAGTAATAACATCAGTATCACTCATATATTTTTATGTTATTATAAGTATGAAACAAACCTATTTCACCATCTATCCATCCTACGGAAAATGAAATCAACGCGCGTGCGTACGTACGGAATACCCTCTCCACGCCGTGGTGTAATCTATTTTCCACCACCACCTTACTTGGATGGGTATAATGGTGAAGAGAATAAATATATGTGATTATTGTAAAGTGATATTAATTCTGAAATAGTATACATACACTCCAATACAATTCCATGATCATGGGAACTATATTATCGCTCGTGCATACGTACGGAATACCGTCTCCACGATGTGATGCGACTCGTTCTACATGATCTTTATTGCATAATAATTATATAAATGAATTGAATGAATGAATATGATATATATTACACTAATACCATTATGTAAATTAGGTATCTATAACCTAAAGAGAGGAATAACAATTTATTCGACAAAACACGCATAAGAACAAAAAGTAATAAACACCCGAATAACAAGTAATAATGAAATATTACTAATAAGAAGCTAAGAATATGACCATATATGATATCATAATAATAAGTATGATTCTGGAATAAGTCAATAACATTATTTAAATCATTATACAGGAGGTTCGGACACTTACGAAGCAAATCGGGCCTAATGTAAGGGAAAATATCACAATCTCATTTTTATCCGAGATTGTTTATACTTTGGTATTTACTGGGGTGTATTTTATCATCCACATCCATGTTTATTCAATATTTAATATTATTTCCATCCACCTATAATTTTTTAAATCCAATTTTACCCTTCGGTTAGTTTTTAGTAAAAGATATGAAAGGAATCTTTTGTCGTTTTTCGTACGAGGTACTTTTTGACTTTTTCGACAAAAGTATGAGAAGAATGTTTTTTTAACTTATACGGCATGAATGGATTTATACAACCTTATTTCAATGAATCTTCCCTTAAAAGTTTTCAAGTTTATTTTTAATCGACTTCTTTTAGTTTAAAATTGTATGACATGTTAAGAAAGGAAAAATGTTTTTGAAGTAGAAAGGATATTTTCCTCAAGAATGGAGTTCAGGTGTTTTATCAAAATTATTTTACATCTAAGATAATATAGGGTTATGTTTCTATCCATATTATTACATTGATTTGATTATGTTGTGATGGAATTATTTTTATGAATTCCTTTATCTTATATGAATTTTTTTATGATGTCATGATGTTTAAGAATCCTATTTTTATTACATGGGTTATGCAATGATGTATGATTTATGATTTTGTGGAACACATAAGAATGGTATCATTATGAGATGGGTGGGACCTATATCTCCCTCCAATTCATTGGTTAAAGATTTATATCTCATGAGATAGACATGGCTGGAACGGCAGGTTAAATCGGTTCAGTGAAACAGGACTGAAACGAGGAGTGAACTCGGTTCAGAAATGGACTTTGTCTGCTAAGATAGTCTTGGCTATGAGTCTTGACTACTAAGAAATGATTCTCTGTGATTATGTGTGTATGGCACAAAGTTTCATGTTTTAAGTTATGATTATTGGGATTACATTTCACTACTATGATTTATCCCATGTTATGAAATTTTGATCTTTTTTGCAGGTTAAAATTTCCAAAATGTTATGTTCTTATGAATATGATGTGATTGATATTTATTTTGTATACCCTTACTGAGAATTTGAGCTCACCCTTTTGTATGTTTTCTTTCCCCAGGTCAGGAAGAAGGTTATTAAGTAGGATATGCCAAAAGGGACTCTAGATATGCTGAAATAAATGGGAGACAATGTAGATGCTTTATGAACCAGTTGTTTATGTTTCCCAGTTTCTAAAGACACTATACCTATACGGTCCTTTCATGGTTTTGTTATATTTTGTAATAAGTGTACTTCAATTTCTAAGTATTAACTATTTATGTATTGTATGGGTCGTTATAGTTGGTATCAGAGGGAGGTTATAGTCAACCTTTGGAAACTAGGAAGTGAAAGCCTTAGTAAGAACCCTAAGGATAAGTCTAAGCATAGAACACAATCTTAGTGTTTTAGAAATGGCCATGAACAACCTATGATAAGACCTTAAGTGTAAAATTTTATTCTTGATTATGTGTTTTTTCTATTATAATTAGTGTTGCTCACACTATTATTATAGGTTTTAGTCAATGGCTGGAACCCAAAGGAACCGTGTTAATGCAGAATGCGATGGGCAATGCAATGATTGTCCCCCTGAGTAACCAAACGTTATGGGAGCTGGAATGAAAAATCTTGTAGCCATGCTCACACAACTTTCTCAAGCTATAAATCATACAGGACTTCCAAACGAGCAAAGGAAGGAGCAACATTCTGTTGAATCCTTCATGAGGCAGCGTCCACCTTCATTCAGCGGGTCTTCTGATCCATTAGTGGCTGAACAATGGATCAGTACCACTGAAAAGATATTTTCAGTTCTTCAATGTTCTGAACATGATAAAGTAATCTTAGCAGTTTATCGTTTGGAAGGTGATGCTGATCAATGGTGGAATCTTATTAAGAATACGAGGCAAAGGGATGAAATTGAGTCCATGGAATGGGACGAGTTCAAGAACTTATTTTTCAATAAGTACTTCCCTCGTATTCTCCGAAAAAAGATGGAGAAAGAGTTTCTTGAACTAAAGAAAAAGGATGATGAATCTGTTGGTACCTACGAAGCAAATTTTACAAGACTTGCAAGGTACGCTTCTGGTATTATTATCCAACCTGAGAGTAAGATCGATCGATTCTTTAGTGGCTTAAAACCAAGTCTTCAAAGGGCTTTATCCATAAGGGACTTCAATAGCTACGAGGAAATCATTCGATGTGATCTCAAAGTTGAGATGGAGATTGGAGTAACCCATCAGTCATATGAGTTTGATAAGAAGAGGAAAATGGAATTCAAAGGAAAATCTAAAGAGCACACTGAAAAGAAGATGAGTTTTCCCTTATGCTCAAAGTGTGGAAAGAAACATGGAGGAAATTGTCTTAAGGGTACAATAAAATGTTATAAGTGTGGAAAAGAAGGTCATTGGGCAATTTAATGTCGAAATAATGGGAAGAAGATGTCTAATGATGCAAACAAAGGAAGGGATACACAGAATGAACCTACTACACTTCAATGTTTCAAGTGCAGGGAGATGGGGCATTATTCCAATCAATGCCCAAATCCAAGGGTTGATGATGATGATCGACGTCATCAAACTCTTAAGGCCAAAGACAAAGGAAAGTCACATGCAATTACTATCGGTGATGTGGAGTACAACAACGAAGTGGTGAGAGGTACAATTACCATCCACTCTAAAGTAGAAAATGTTTTATTTGATTCTAGATCCACCAACTCTTTTATTTCTGAAGAATTTTCTAAGGGTATCACCGTATTACCTCAACAATTAGATGTTGAGTTGGCTGTGACAACTCCTAATGGCACAACAGTCGCATCAAAAGTTTACAATTCTTATCTGATTAAAGTTTGTGGGAAAGTGCTTCCTTCAAATCTTGTGATCCTTCCTATAGTGGAATTTTATGTGATTCTTGGAATGGATTGGCTTTCTTTATATGGAGCTCATATCAATTTCCAAAGAAGGGAAGTCACATTTCATATTCCAGATCAATCTATGATCATCTATCGATGCAAGGATGAACATAACCTTCCAGTGGAAATTTCATCCATATTATGGGTCTTGATTCCACTAAATGAAGGTTATTTATCTCAAATGGTTGGAGAGAAACTCATGATTAATAATATTCCCATTGTACGGGAATTTGATGATGTCTTTTCGGAGGAATTGTTAGGTCTTCAACCAAATCGTGAAGTTGAGTTTTCAATAGAACTCGTACCGGGTGCTTTTCCTATTTCAAAGACACCTTATAGAATGGCCCCAATTGAGTTGCAGGAATTGAAGAAGCAACTCCAAGAGAATCTTGATAAAGGATTCATACGCCCTAGTGTGTCACCTTGGGGAGCACCTGTTCTGTTTGTTAAGAAGAAATATGGATCAATGAGACTCTGTATTGATTATTGAGAACTTAACAAGATCACTATCAAGAAAAAATATCCTCTCCCACGCATTGATGACTTATTTGACCAACTACGCGGAGCTCAATACTTTTCCAAGATTGATCTTCATTCAGGGTATCATCAATTAAGGGTCAAAAGGGAGGATATACCAAAGATGGCTTTCCGTACAAGGTATGGACATTATTAATTTATAGTGATGCCATTTGGTCTTACTAATGCCCCTGCTATCTTCATGGATATGATGAATAGAGTCTTTAGAGACTATCTTGATCAGTTTGTGGTAGTCTTTATAGACGATATTCTTGTCTATTCAAAGAGAAAGGAAGAACATGAAGATCACTTGAGAATTGTATTGAAGACCCTAAGAAAGAAGAATATTTATGCCAAATTTACCAAGTGTGAATTTTGGCTTCAAAAAGTTGCATTTTTGGGTCACATAATCTCAAAAGAGGGGATATCTGTGGATCCAGCAAAAATAGAGGTTATCGAAAGATGGTCGAGACCAACAACAGTAATCGAGATCTGAAGTTTTCTTGGTTTGGCTGGATATTATCGACGTTTTGTGAAAGATTTTTCACGATTATCTAATCCACTCACCAAGTTGACTCGGAAAGGAGTTAAGTTTGTTTGGATGGAGGAATGTGAAGAGAATTTCAAGGAGTTGAAAAGAAGGTTATCCAGTGCACATGTACTCACACTTCCTTGTAGTGGAGAAAGGTTTGTGATCTACAGTGATGCATCCAAGAAGGGGCTGGGGTGTTTTCTTATGCAAAATGATATGGTGATAGCTTATGCCTCACGACAGTTGAAAATCCATGAGAAAAATTACCCAACTCATGATTTGGAGTTAGCTGCGGTAATCTTGGCATTAAAGATTTGGAGGCATTATCTTTATGGACAAAATTGTGATATTTATACTGATCATAAAAGTTTAAAGTATATTTTCACACAAAAGGAGCTGAATATGCGCCAAAGAAGATGGTTGGATCTGATTAAGGATTACGACTGCTCAATTCATTACCACCTTGGGAAAGCAAACAAGGTGCCAGATGCATTAAGTCGACAAGACCATGCTAGCTTATCCATGATGAGGATTACAAAAGATCCAATATTTATGGATTTATAAAGGATGGATCTTGGAATTATAATGGAAGTGGAAAATTGTATCTTTCTCAATTGAATGTTCAACCATCTATACATGTGAAGATTAAAGAGGCACAGAAAGAAGATGTAGAGTTACAAACGAAGGTGAGAAATTTTCCTGAATTCAACCTTGATTGTGATGGGATAATAAAGTTCAGGAATCAGGTTTGTGTTCCTCCCACCCCAGAATTAAAGAAGGAGCTGCTGGATGAGGCTCATAGTTCTTCATTCTCTATTCATCCTGGAAGCACGAAGATGTATAGGGACCTGAAAGATTACTTCTGGTGGGATGACATGAAAAGATATGTTGCTGAATATGTCTCTCGATGCTTGGTTTGTCAACAAGTTAAAGCTGAGAGAAAGAAGTCTAAGGGGATGTTACAACCATTACCCATACTAGAATGGAAATATGAAAACATCACTATGGACTTTGTCACTGGACTTCCTAAAACATCCAAAGGCAATAATGCTATCTGGGTCATAGTTGATAGTCTTACAAAGTCAGCACACTTCATCGCTATTAGAGAAGATTTCTCTCTTGATAAGATTTCCAGGATATATGTGAAGGAAGTGGTAAGATTGCATGGAGTACCAATTTCTATTATATCTGATCAGGATCCGAGATTTACCTCGAAGTTCTGGCGAAGTCTTCAGTATACTCTGGATACAGAGTTTAGTTTCAGCACTACTTATCTTCCTCAGACAGACGTTCAGTCTGAGAGGACAATTCAAACTCTAGAAGATATGTTGAGAGCTTGCTCTATGGATTTCAAAGGTGGTTGGGATCAACACCTACCTTTGGTGGAATTTTCTTATAATAATAGCTTTCACTCCAGTATTCAGATGGATCCTTATGAAGCTCTCTATGGAAAGAAATGCAGGACTCCAACTTGCTGGGATGATGTTGGGGAAAGAAATCTATTAGGACCTGATCTTGTTGATGAGATGGTAGAAAAGGTCAGATCTATTCAACAACACATTAGAGCAGCTCAGAGTCGACAAAAAAGTTATGCCGACAACCGAAGAAAAGACCTAGAGATTGAATTGGAAAGAAGGGAAAGCTGAGCCCTAGATATATTGGTCCTTTCGAAATACTGGATCGTGTTGGGAAGGTAGCTTACCGATTGGCGCTTCCACCGAATCTCTCTCAAGTTCACGATGTGTTCCATGTATCTCTACTGAGAAAGTACATACCTGATCCTTCACATGTACTCAGCTCGGAAGTTATACCGCTGGAGAAAGATCTTTCTTATGAAGAACAACCAATAGAGATTCTGGATCGTAGCGAAAAATTCCTACGGAACAAGACCACTCACTTGGTGAAAGTTTTATGGAGGAACCACCAATTAGAAGAAGCTACATGGGAGCTTGAGGATATGATGAGGGAAAGGTATCCTCATCTGTTTGTTACAAAGTGACAAATTTCGAGGGCGAAATTCATTTTAAGGGGGTAGAATGTAACACCTGAGACTTTTATGAGAAATATTTTATTTTTATGTTATATAAATCATCAAAGGAATATTTCACTACACACAACACAGGCTTGGCTTTCTTTACATGCAACCGCGACCTTCCTCGATAGCTTGCGTCGTACGCAATACCGAGTTTCACTAAACAACGATATGCTATTAAAATATTATTAAAATTAGCCATTATGAATAGTAATAACCCCTTTTTGAAATTTTGAAAATTTTATTTTTCAAAATGGACTTCATTTTTGGATTCAGAATATCGAAATTAGCCTAGGGTGAAATTCTGGTATTTTTCTGAAAACTTTCAATTTCTGATGAATAGTGAAAACACTGGGTTACTATTTAAAAACCGACTTTTTATTTAAGTAATTATTTATTTTATTTAAATTTATTTTAGGTCAAAATTGATACATAATACCTATATAAGTTCAATTCAATTCATTGGAGTCATTTTATAATAATTTTAGATATATAAAAATTTTATTTAACTTTTCACCGTCTTTTACCCACCTCCAAGGAGAATTTCCAAATTCACATAAAACCTAATTTTACCGCTTCTGTGAGTGGAATTTCGAAAATCCTAGAGACACAGTTAATATCAAGGACTAAAATGTGGTTCAATGAGATGAAAATAATTTTTAGTGAATAGTAACTTTTTACTTTTTTTACCATGGTTAAAAGTAAATAGGGTAATTAAGGGTAAAAATGATATTATTATTACCCTAACACATGTAATAATTCTATTGGATAAGTTTAATTCGACCAAAAACAACCTTAGAAATAAAATATGACCATTTAGGCCCACATGGATTAGATTAGGACATTTATTATTAATTTATTTAAAGAAGGGTTAAAATAGTTAAAATCAAAGTTTAATAACTAAATCATTTTTAATATAGGGTTATACATAAGATAAATTCGACTATAAATATTCATTAGAAAGATAAAAATATTTCCTACATAATGGTATTTTATTTATAATTTCTAGACATTAAATAATTTAATTTATTTATGACACAATGATGATGCAGTAATTATCTTATTAATGAAATATTAACATAATTGATGTTATAAATACCCAAATAAATGCAGTTTGAGACTTTTTATGAATTAAAATAATTTTATATGTTAATATGACATGTTATTATTGATTTAATTAACTTTGGTAGAATTAATATTTCTGTTATGATTTTCACAAAAATCAATTACCAAATAGTGTCAAAATTGACATAAAATTGTTTTTAAAACAAATATTATATTATTAATTGTTATTTTATTACTAAAAATCTAAGGTTTGGTAAAATGACTCAGATAAGGTTATATATATTAATAATAAACAACTTGGGGTTCGTTTGGCTTGTTATAGTAAGTTTATTAACCTTATAGTTTAAGAAAACAAGAAGACACGGTAAAAGTTAAATTATCCAACTTAAAGTTAAATCTAAATGATAAGGTTAAAATAGATACCTAAACTTGTCTAAATTATATTTTATGAGAGTATTTCGACCCATCCCCACCTTAGATTAGAAATAAATCAATTTTGAGCTATTAAAAACCGAATATGACTTTATAATAAAATAATATTTTTAGTTTTTTCGAAGGTGCCCCTCTCCTCCCTTATAAAAGGGCACCTCCTCCCTCTCTTCCTCACACCACTTTGAGCCTTCAAGATTGGCCAAACCCTACCAAATTCTCTTCTCCACTTCCCTAGAAATATCCTAGAAGTCCTGGTCTTCTTCAAAGACCAATTTTAGTTCCCTAATAGGAGGTCTCAATGAGGCGCTTCAAAGAAGAGGTAATGTCCGTTACCGATTCTTTCAACTTTATTTCTTCTTCCACTTCTTCTTCTTTAGTTGTTTCATTATGAAGTAATAACATCAGTATCACTAATATACTGTTATTTTATTATAAGTATGAAACAACCCTATTTCACCATCTATCCATCCTACGGAAAATGAAATCACCGCGCGTGCGTACGTACGAAATACCGTCTTCACGCCGTGGTGTAATCTATTTTCCACCACCACCTTACTTGGATGGGTATAATGGTGTAGATAATAACTACATATGATTATTGTAAAGTGATATTGATTCTGAAATAGTATACATATACTCCAATACAATTCCATGTTCATGGGAACGATATCATCACTCGTGCGTACGTACGGAATACCGTCTCCACGATGTGATGCGACTCGTTCTACATGATCTTCATTGCATAATAATTATATAAATGAATTGAATGAATGAATATGATATATATTACACTAATATCATTCTGGAAATGAGGTATCTATAACCTAAAGAGAAGAATAATAATTTATTCGACAAAACACGCATAAGAACAAAAAGTAATAAACACCCGAATAACAAGTAATAATGAAATATTACTAATAAAAAGCTAAGAATATGACCATATATGATATCATAACAATATATATGATTCTGGAATAAGTCAATAACATTATTTAAATCATTATATAGGAGGTTCGGACACTTACGAAGAAAATCGGACCTAAGGTAAGGGAAAATATCACAATCTCATTTTTATCTGAGATTGTTTATACTTTGGTATTTACTGGGGTGTATTTTATCATCCACATCCATTTTTCTTTAATATTTAATATTATTTCCATTCACCTATAATTTTTTAAATCCAATTTTACCCTTTGGTGAGTTTTTATTAAAAGATATGAAAGGAATCTTTTTTCGTTTTTCGTACGAGGTACTTTTTGACTTTTTCGACAAAAGTACGAGAAGAATGTTTTTTTAACTTATACGGCATGAATGGATTTATAGAACATTATTTCCATGAAGCTTCCTTTACAAGTTTTCAAGTTTATTTTTAATCCACTTCTTTTAGTTTAAAATTGTATGACGTGTTAAGAAAGGAAAAATATTTTTGAAGTAGAAAGGATATTTTCCTCAAGAATGGAGTTCAAGTGTTTTATCAAAATTATTTTACATCTAAGATAATATAGGGTTTTATTTCTATCCCTATTATTACATTGATTTGATTATGTTGTGATGGAATTATTTTTATGAATTCCTTTATCTTATATGAATTTTTTTATGATGTCATGATGTTTAAGAATCCCATTTTTATTACATGGGTTATGCAATGATGTATGATTTATGATTTTTTGGAACACATAAGAATGGTATAATTATGAGATGGGTGGGACCTATATCTCCCTCCAATTCATTGGGTAAAGATTTATATCTCATGAGATAGACATGGATGGAACGGCTGGTTAAACTGGTTCAGTGAAACAGGACTGAAACGAGGAGTGAACTCGGTTCAGAAATGGACTTTTTCCGCTAAGATAGTCTTGGCTATGAGTCTTGACTACTAAGAAATGATTCTCTGTGATTATGTGTGTATGCCACAAAGTTTCATGTTTTAAGTTATGATTATTGGGATTACATTTCACTACTATGATTTATCCCATGTTATGAAATTTTGATCTCTTTTGCAGGTTAATATTTCCAAAATGTTATGTTCTTATGAATATGATGTGATTGATATTTCTTTTGTATACCCTTACTGAGAATTTGAGCTCAAACTTTTGTATGTTTTCTTTCCCCAGGTCAGAAAGAAGGTTATTAAGTAGTATATGCAAAAAGGGACTCTAGATATGATGAAATAAATGGGAGACAATGTAGATGCTTTATGAACCAGCTGTTTATGTTTCCCAGTTTCTAAAGACACTATATCTATACGGTCCTTTCATGGTTCTGTTATATGTTGTAATAAGTGTACTTCAATTTTGAATTATTAACAATGTATGTATTATATGGGTCGTTATACACCTTCTATGTCGCAATATCAATAAAGGTAATATTTTCAGTAAACCTCCATGATAATGAACTGGTGTCATCCCCCATAAATTTTTATGTACCAACTCTAACTTTAGGTTCTTTAGTGCATTACCTTCCATATTAAAGAACACCTTCTTCTATTTCCCAAGGATATGCTCTCTACATGTTCCATACTCCACATAATCAAGTTTCAATATCCCCTATGTAGTCAAGACTTTCATCCCCTTCTCACCCATTTGACTTAAACGATCATAACACAACTTCACAGATCTAGAAGTTGTTGTTTCAAAAATTGGTGTATCTTATAAACTCTAAGTAAGATAAAATGTTCTATATTTCACACCTTTGGCCACCACCATGGAACTGTGTGTTTTCATCTGTTCTCCTTTCATAAAACATATACAAAAACTCGCATCATCCAGGTGACTGACCGAGATCAAATTTTTCCTTAACCCTAGGATGTGCCACACCCCTTGAAACTCCAAAAATTATTTTCTCCTTGTTCAGATATTCTCATCACATTTTCCAAATATCACAATAGTTTCATCATTCATAATATATACCTGGTTGAATCTTCTGGAGAAATAATTTTTCATGATCCACCTATAAAATGTTAAGTGAAATGAAGCCCCATAATCAATGATCCATGATTCTAATGGACTAGCAATACTTAGCAATAAATGTATTTCCTCCTCTACCATGGTATTTGGGGAAGAACCTCTAGAAGTAAACTTTCCAGAATTTACCTTCTGATCTTAGTAATATTTCTTCAAGTGCCCCTTCTCCCTATAATTAAATCATACAGGTTTGGTCCCTATTGTTTTCCCTCATCTATTCTCTCTTTTCCCCTTCCCCTTTTTCTAACTTTGGTTTTTCCTTCTAGCGGAACATCTGCTACCTTCAACACTCAATTCTATTCTAGTAGCACCTTGGACTTCCTTCTTTTGGATATCCTCATTCAGAACTAAATCCTAGTTTTCCTAACACCAATTCATTTTTACCGCTGGAATTTCTAATGGTCATAACCATCACATCCCATGATTCTAGAAGAAATGATAGAAGAATTAAGGATCTAACACCTTTAGATAAATTTATACTAATGGAATCCAGCTAACTTTGGATCATGTTGAAATCATTTAGATGATCAACCATAAAACTTCCTTCCAATATTCTCATGTCAAAAATTCACTGCAACATTAACACTTTTTTATCTCATAATGTTTCTCATACATGTTCTCAAGCTTCACCATTAATTCATCAGTTTTCTTCATGTAACGTATATTGAAGGCCACATTAAAGATTAATGTTATTCAAACTACCCTAAGTTATTTCCAATTGATTCTTTCCTATTCTATTTTTTCATTGCTTCCTATTTCATTCCCTTCAATATAAGCTCAAACTCCTTTTGATACGGATAGTCTTTTATTTTCATTCTCTAGAATATGAAGTCTGACCAATCGAACTTTTCAATTCATAATTTGTCTTCTTCCAACGTCATTCCTTATAAAATAATTAAATCCTATCGAAATTAAAAAATCATTCTAATTAAATTACCTCACCATAATTCTACTTCAAATCCTAGCTATGATATCACTTGTTGTACTGAAGTACCCAAGTTTTGGAAGCTCGCTTGCAGAACAAGGTTGGGACATTCTAAAACCTTGTGACACTCGATGCCAATGTTCATATGGAAGGATATACACTCCAAAATCTTACATAAAATCATCATAATCATAGAAAACCTTCGAGAACATACACACAGGCAGAAGTAGATAAGAGAAATCAGAGTCACACAGAAAAATAAAATGATTTACATGGTTCGAACTTAGTCCTACTAAATGTAAGAAACATTGATACTTTATTCATAATGGAAAATAAATATTATAATATTTTTATAAAAAACAAATGATCTCTCTCACATGTTTATAAATAAGTTCAGCCTGTAGATCTGATTCCACTACCTTTCGATCATTGTATCTAACTCCACTACTTTCCAATCTATGTGGATGACCCTCCATTTGATCAAAGCTACCGGCTGATGAACCACCTTAATTTTAGATAACTAGTAAACAGTGTAAGAAAACAGTTTTATTCTAATGTATCCCTCTTGAAAAAATTTATGTATCCATGTAAACCACTAAGTTATTCTAACGTAACTTTAGAGTTATTCCAATGCAAGTCAGTTGCTCCTTCCTCACTTACATCATTTTTTATCCAGTTGTTATTGTCGCTCCCTTTTCTCTAGTTTCCTCTTCCACATCAGATTTTGTTTTTTTTTTTGTTTTTTTATCTTGTTGTTGTGGTTTTAGTGGTTGTGTAATGACCTGAACATTTATAAATAAGATTCTCTTTGTGATTGAACTAAATACCCTTTTATAGTTATATAAAACACATGAACTTATTTGGTTTTATTATATCCTATCATATTTAAAAGACTATTAAAAATCATAACCATTGAGAATATATTTTTTGAACAGTCATTCAAATGGTTATGGAAGGGGAACTAAAAAGTTATAAAAAACATGCAAATACACACATGCAGGAAGCTGGGGAGACTTGAGCCCGAGACCTCCCCGATAACCCACAGGGCCCTTTTCCACTAGGCTAAGCACTAGGGGAAATATAGACATTGAACAGTGATCATATGATTAGTATAAATATATCACTATAGCATAAATAGGGTTTAGCGGTGGTTTTGTGGCGGCGGTTCACAAAACCGCCGCTAAATGTTTTTTGAAAAAGGTTTCGCGGCGGTTTTTAATAAACTACCGCTAAACCCATATTTTTTTAATATTCCCGACCCTTCCCTACCCTGACCCCTGTTTCCCCCAACCCTCCTGATCCCTCATGCTCCCTTCTTCCCACAACCCCCCCTGGCGACCCCGTGACGTCTCCGGCGAACGCGCGACCTCTGTCTCCGGCGACCCCGCGACCAGCGTCTACGGAGGAGCCCACGACCGGAGACCCCAGTGACCCGCGACCCCCCTTCTCCCGACGACCCTTCTCACTGCGACTGCGATCCCAAAGTGAATTTTACATTGTGATAACATTTTTCATCTTTTTTTACAAGATTTTGTGCAATATATGTTTATTATTTGATTAGAATGTTTTTTACTCCAAGTTTTAGCATGTTAATTTGAAGAAAATTGTTAATTTGATACCTAATTCATGTTTAATTGAAATTTTTATTCCATGTGTTAATGGAATTGGATAAAGAAAATGAATCTGGAAATACTTATTAATGATAATAATAAAGAGGTATGTTAATGGAAATTTTCATCCTTAAAATTCAATGAAACATGAAGTTTTGATTGAAATAATATTTAAATAATTAATAGGTTATGGTAGCTAATTCCATATGTTTCTCATAGTTTTAGCCTATGATAAATGAATCAGTTAATCCAAAATAGAAATAAAACTGGTTGTTTGATAAAGATAACTGTTTGGGGTCGAGCGAGCCTATTTTCATGTGATGTCCAGATACATTGTTTCTAGGGACTATATGCCTTGTTGACTCTTTTTATTGTTTATTTACTTCTATATTTTCTTTTTAATTGCGTATTTTTATATGATTTTTTTTGATCTTAGGATGTATGAAGATTGAAGGTATATGGTTATAAGACTTGGGTTTTTGGTTGCAGTTGGCACCTGATATGGTGGATGCATGGTGATATGAAAGGTGTATCGGGATTGATGGAATGGGTTGAACATGTGATTTCCCATTATTATGTTAAAATATAGGATAATTTCTTATGAAAAAAACTTATTTAAATTCGTTTTGTGATTTCCCATTATTTATTGGAAATGGAACCTTTAGTGGTGTCCTTGGTAGAGACTCTTATGTAATGGTAGCATGGGACTTTTTTGAGTTGTCTTGGAATATAACCACATGCATTATCCATAGACCTCCTTTTTAATGATGGATTAGTTGATTGGATTTTTATCCTAGTGAATTTTGTAATCATAACATGGTGCTAGGTTTGATGCATTCTCATTTTAAGGAGATATCCTTTGGTAGGTAGTTCCCTTAGAACATTAATACCTTTCTATTACAAGGAGTTTTCTGATGCTTGGTTATGTTCAGGTGTCGTTGCCCCTCATATGACTCTTTAGTTCTAATGAAACCCTTTTTTTTGTGGTTATTTTGTTTTTGGCCATTTTTATTTTCATGAGTATCGAAAAATACTCAGTTTCAGTAGGATAGGCTTACCTCAAGCATTGTCATCTACTTTTCAGGTCGCATTACCCTTTATTTTCCTTATTGTTGGACAACATTGTATGCTTTCATTCATGTTGATGGTCGTATGATTCAATATGATGTTGGTTTAAATTTATTTTATGTACCATCTAATTCTTTAATTCATAGGGTGGACAAACTATGTAGTAATCAGAATGTGCCAATTTCTTACGGAACCTATGGTAACATGCTTACATCTATGTTTTTCCTGTCGAGTTTTAAATGTTGTAATGAATGTATGGAGTTTGGTTAAATCATTGAACCATGGGCTATTTTTTAAGGTGTCGGGTCATCTACGGAGTTGAGTGACCTATGAATTAAATAATCAACTATGTCTCAAAGCATTGGAGGACTTCAAAAATAATAAGGTGTTTTGGCATGCTGGTCGGTTGGTTTTGGCCCTCTTTATGATTGTTATGACGTAATGAGTGTGCTTGAGGGGAGAATCAAATGTATGTTTGATGTGAATATGATATAGATAACTTATTAGTGGCTGATATATCTCTAATTTTGATAACTAGGACACTCCAAAGGTGGGGATAATCTTGTCATTTTTGTTAAACATGTGTCCTTCTCAGTAGAATGAACACAACCTAAGATGTCAACTGAAAAATGGAAATTTTTTCAAGAATTTCTTTTGATCTCTCATGTCTTAAATCTCTTCAGTTATTGCTTGCAAATACGACTTTGATATGGTTAGTTGTGTATAAAACCATTGAGAAACATCATTCCTCTTGGAGTAAATCTAAGGTCAAGACTAAACAATCACATAATGTATCAGGTTTAAAATGCATTATGATCGGTTTCGATCACACATCAATGGGGTGTTGTTTCAGGCAAAAAAAATGTGTGATCGATAGTGTTATGATAAGTGTGTAACCCGATATTCTTACTACTCCTCAATGAGGTGTTGACGCTGTCTCCTATGGACCAGACTTGTTCGGTTGGTCTGAAGTGGTAAATGTCATCAATGAATCATCTTTATTATATTATTCATAATTTATGATCAATGGGTCATCTTTATTATATTATGTTTTTGTAATCTTACACTATCGTATATTTTGTGTAGGCACATTGTGATATACATGGATAAAAGATGGATCACATTATCGAGGAACACACCTCAGTATGTTAAGGGTTTTAATGAGTTTTTAGATTTTTCAATTTCTAATCGATCCGTTGAAGGGAGAATAAGATGTCCATGTCCTAAATGTAAATTTAGAACATGGTTGAAGAGAGATGATGTTTATGAATATTTAATACTGAAGCAATTCCTTGTTCAATATTTGTGTTGGATTTGGCATGGAGAATCGAACAATACAGAAAGATTGATCACTGATGTTAATCCATAGAATGAGGTCCCAAGTTCATCGATAATGGAAAATGAAATGCAAAACCTTATAAATGATGCTTTCGGCACTGCAAGACACCACTATCAGCATCAAAATATATCAGAACTAGAAGAGGGTGCTACAAATTGCAACGTGACAAGTGATGTTTTTGAGACTGTGACACAAACAGATCAAGATTGAAACATATCATTGGATCCTCCTCTTGATTCTGTGTAGCCAAATATAAGGGAAAACTTAATTGAGGAAAATGTGTTTCATGATTTAGTTGACGATGGAAATCAAGAGCTTTATAGTGGGTGTTTGAAATATTCAAAGCTTTCATTTCTACTGAAGTTGTACCATATCAAATGTCTATGTGGAATTACAAATAAATTAATGTCCATGATATTGGAATTGATTTGTGATGCATTTCCTAAAGCAAAAATCCCAGAATCTTTTTATGATATGAAAAAAGTTGTTAACAATCTTGGTCTGAATTATACAAAAATACATGCGTGTCCCAATGATTGTATGCTTTATTGGGGAGAGGATTCAAGTAGACAGAATTTCAAGAAATTTTCTTCTACTAGATGGAAGTCAAAGGGTGATGTTGGAAGTCTGACTGAACATAATTTCATGGAGAAGAAGAAAATGAACACACCTGGAAAGATTTTGCGTTACTTTCCTTTGAAGTCGCGATTTCAAAGATTATTCATGTCATCAAAAACCGTCAAACACATAAAGTGGAATTCTGTAGATAATAACAATGATGGGTTAATGAGACATCCAAGAGTTTCCCAATCGTGGAATACATTTGATTCATTACATCCAGATTTCTCAGCTGATCCTAGGAATGTTCGATTGGGATTGGCTGCCGATGGATTCAACCCATTTGGGACTTTGAGTACCAGTTATAGCATTTGGCCAGTTGTTTTGATCCCTTATAATCTTCCTATATGGATGTGTATGAAACAAACATCTTTTATCATTTTGATGATTATTCCTGGAAAACAAATTCCTGGAAATGATATTGATGTATACTTGAAGCCTTTGATTGAAGAATTGCAGGAGTTATGGAGTAACGGTGTTGAGACATTTGATGTTTCTTCTAAAACAATGTTCAAAATGCATACTGCTTTAATGTGGACCATTAGTGACTTCCTTGGGCTTGGAAATTTATCTGGTTGGAACACTTATATAGGTTTGGCTTGTCCCGTTTGTAACTTTGATTTTTGAGCCCAAATGACTACCTC
This sequence comes from Viscum album, assembly GCA_963277665.1. Lineage (NCBI taxonomy): Eukaryota > Viridiplantae > Streptophyta > Magnoliopsida > Santalales > Viscaceae > Viscum > Viscum album. The sequence goes on from OY728122.1 coordinate 183,226,366, forward strand.
ACAGTAGAAAATGGTGCTTCTTATGCCATCAAATATTTCTCAGTGCATCTCATAGATTTCGGCTGAACAAATCAAAATTTAATGGTTTCATTGATCGTAGACCACCTCCAAAGTTGTTAACCAGTTCTGAAATATTGATACAGCATGAAAATGTTGAAACAGAATTTGGGAAGGTTCATCATTTGAATGATAGCAGAAAATGGGTCCGAAGTGCATCGTCAAATGAAATCAGAATGCAACAATGGAAGAAAAAAAAGTATATTCTTCAAACTTCCGTATTGGGAATTTAATTTGTTGCGGCACAATCTTGATGTGATGCATATTGAGAAGAATGTCTGTGATAATTTGATTTTCACATTACTTAATGAGCATGGAAAGTCGAAGGATCATCTCAATGCTCGCAAAGACTTACAAGTAATGAACATAAAACGCGATCTCTGGACAGATGAGAATGAAAAGTATGCTCCGGCCATTTTTTCAATGAAAATAGGGATAAAGATACGTTCCTTCAAATTTTAAATAATGTGAAGGTATCTGATGGGTATTCAAGTAACATCTCGAGGTGTGTTGACTTGAAGAATCGTAAGTTACATGGATTTAAAAGTCAGGATTCACATATTTTGTTACAACAGTTACTACCATTGGCATTGCGTACATTATTACCTGAAAAAGTTACTGCTCTTATACTCCAATTCTGCACATTTTTCAGGCAATTATGTGAGAAATCTGTACATCCATTTCATCTGGACAACTTCCAGGAGAGGTTTGTATTGACCCTTTGTGCAATGGAGATAATCTTTCCTCCATCATTTTTTACTGTCATGATGCATTTAACTATGAATTTGGTTGAGGAAGCTAAATTAAGAGGCCCCGTTCATTATCGATGGATGTATCCAATTGAGAGGTATTTTATTTATATGTTTTCTAGTTAAGTAAACAATTTTTGGCATTTAAATAAATGCATAATATTATTATTTTATTTCACAGATATCTTAGGAATTTAAAAGCATACGTGAGAAATAAAGCTCAACCAGAAGGATCTATTGCTGAAGGATATTTGGCCGAGGAGTGTCTTACCTTTTGTTCCAGATATTTGGATGATATTGAGAGAAGATTTAATCGAGTTGGACGTGTTGACGACACATCAACTCAATCTCAAATGCATCAGAAATCAAAAATATTTCCTGATATTGGCCGATCAGTTGGGAGGACCTAAAATGGGACATTGACGGAATTGGAATTATTACAGGCACATAGATATGTGCTGCTGAATAGTGAAATTGCAGATCTATTTATTGAAGATTTGAGGATACAAACAAATAGATAAATGAGAGGCCGAACACAAAATGAGAAATATATAGCAAAAGCTGTGAATAAAGAGCTTGTAGAATGGTTTGCACGACGTGTAAGTTCATAAATATTGCAATAAATATGAATATTAGTTTGACACATATAATTTGTAAATCTATTAAATTATATTTCTTTTTTTAGATCATGAATACTGATACTCGAGCAGACTTGTCAGAAGATTTGAAGTTTCTTGCTAGAGGTCCTATAAAAAAAGTTAGAACATTATATGCTTATAATGTGAATGGATTTAGATTTCGTACAGTCAATCGAGAAGTGGGTTTGAAAACAAAGAATAGTGGTATATTTACATTTTCTGAAGTGGGATACTATGGAAAGATGCATGATATTATTGAATTAAACTACCACGGGCATTTTTCTGTTGTTTTATTCAAATGAAAATGGGTCGATATTATCAGAGGTGTTAAAAGAGATTCATTGCAATTTACTTCTCTTAACTTCTCTCGCTTGATGGATATTGGTGATCGTGAAATTCATGATCCATATATCTTAGCATCGCAAGAAAAAATGGTATATTATGTGAATGATGTTGTGGATGAAGGGTGGAGTGTAGTTACTCATGTAATACAAAGAGATTTGTATGATATGGGTGATGAAGTGGAATATTTGACCTCTGAAATTGAATGTCATCAACAACAGGAAGCAGAATTATTTGTCCATCGTGATATTGAAAATATTAGTCTTGCAAGGATGAATGAAGTGGATGAAGCAATGGAGCAGGAAACCGACATGATTGAAGGGGAAAATTATTGTATGTACAATTATTCATTCATCCAGCAACCAATTGTTTCATTTCTGTAGTCATTCATTATCATTGTTATATATATTTGGTTTGTTAGTACTGGGCATCTATTATCATTTTTAATTTTTTTCTGCATAATTTTTTTGAAATATATTTTCTGAACTTAATTTTATTTGATTAAATGACAGTAATTCCAAGGAGGAAGCAGTATACTATTTCATCTAGTTCTGCGATGAATGACGATCCATCTGGATCACTCCCCATGGCATCTGAGGCACTAGTTGCCTACACCCCCGCACCATCTCCCCCTGTACCATCTCTCACACCATCTGAGGGTGTCCCATTAGAGGCCCAGTCATCAACTCCCCCTTCAGGTGCCTCAGTAGTTGGGCAGCGACACGCCCCTTCCAGTTCATCCCGGACATACTGGAGGGTCACAGTCATAGGTATAAATTTTAATTAAATAAATTTATTTCATTTTGTTTATACTAATTGTTTTCTCATTGAAGATGAAAAAAATGCAACCGTAGAGAAACACTTAAAAATTTCATATGTTTGGAATATGAATGGTCAAAAGATAGTCGTGTCATTTGATTCTTATGGTGTCCCTATGGATGATGTTGCGGGGTTACTTGGACAGATTATAGGCTAGCTGGAAGCGGAGCCCATTTCCCTTCCTATTTCATATGATGATTGGAGACATATGCCTCAAAACTGGAAAAATGAAGTTTTTGATTCTCAAATAAAGGTAATTTTATTACATTATGGTTTAATTGAATTTCATGTTACTAATATGTTCAAAATGAATTTCTGTATACAGATGTTCTTCCACTTTACCGTTGCTGATGTGATAGCACGGAAGTGGACTTTGAAAAATCTTGGTAAAAAATGGAAAGATTTCAAATGGAGATTGTGGTGTGATGTCAAAAATACTTCCTTGACCATGGAACAAATGTATGAGAAGCTACCCAGTGGGGTACCGAAAGAGCAATGGAAAGTTTTTGTTGACAGACATCGTGATGAGAAGCGGATGGTATTGAAATATATATTATTATATTATCCTCATTTTACAGTTATACATGTATATGAAGAGGAGATGACGTTGGATACATTACTGTTAAATTTCATTTTATTTATTTCAGGATCTTTCAAGACAGAATGCATCAAACCGGGCTAAGCAAGTCATCCCTCACACCGCGGGCTCAAAAAGATTTTCTAGAACCCGGATGTCATTGGTAATATTTTAATTAGTTTAAATATTTATAAGACAATATTATCTATTTAATATATTGAATTTTTTATTTATATTTTCTTAATGCAGTCACAGAGTTTAGATCACGAAGCATCCCGAACTGAACTGTGGTTGGATGTTCACAAAAAATCAGACGGTTGTTTTGTTAATGAGCCTGCCAAAGAAGTTGGGGTATGAAGTCAATTTTTTATTATAATAACTTATTATCATTTTTTACTCTGTTAATATGTATTGATATTTGATTTATAGGTAAAAATTAAAGAACTGTGGGATACCAATCCTGGGCAGTCCTACTCAATCTCCCAGGATGACCCGGTTACTAAAGTCCTTGGGAAGGAGCATCCTGGTAGAGTGTGTGGGATGAGTTTGGGACCTGTACCATCTGAGGTCTTTGGCATCCCACTAGGGATTCCAGTTGCATCTACTCCTGGTTATATTCAGCCTGTACTTGATGATTCTCAGAGGGAGATTTCTTCTCTACGATCCACAGTTCAAGACCAGGGGGCTCAGATATCCGCTATGCAGAAAGCGTTGACTGATTTATATCAGCAGATGAGCAGATATGCCCCTAGTGGTAGTGCACTGAGTGGTGGTGAGCAGGTAAATCACAAAAAATCAAAATCATTTAGTTTGAAAACTTTTATTGGTTTTAAGTTTAATTATAAATATGCAACAATATTTAATTTTCAATATAATGTTCTTACAGGTGTCAACAGGAAGTGGAGATGGAGGTGGAGAGGGTGACGATGCATCATCGGACCATGAGTAGTTGTACTGTTGACGTGTTGAAAAAATATGAGAATGGTTGGTTTGTATATATAATATTTGTGGCACATAGTTGCCACCAAACATTTAGATGTCCTAAAATTTTCTTGATTTCTCATGTTTCCTTTTATGAATTTTATTGATTTATGATGTTTCCTTTTATGTCTTGATTTCTTGAGTGTGGTATACATCATTCCATTTAGGCCTGTGTTTGAATTGGTAGTCGAGATTTTGGATGACTAATGAGTGATCCTTTTGTTATTTTGTTCTGTTTATATAAATTGGAACTTGGTAGGCAGTATAAAGACCAAACATAAGAGGATAATGGGAATGTGGTTTAGCCTAATCATGTGATACGAATCATATACTAAGAAGGTTGTCTTTTTCATACGGCCGGGAACCATGTTTTTCCTAGATAATTGTAATATGTTGAATCATTTCACACTAACTTTATCTACTGAGGATCTTATGTCCACTGGGTGATTCAAGGGTGGGATGGTATACACCATCCAATTGTAGTTCAATGGTTTTTGGCTGATTACAATTACTGTGATATCAACAAGGCCCTTACAATTACTGAGATATCAACAAGGACCTTATTACGCCAACAAGGCCCAATGTACGGTGGGTGTGCAACTGTCCAATTAGACTATAAGAGTGGGAAGTCCAACTCCACCCACTCTATCAGCAATTTATACTCTCTCAAATACTATCCCTATATCATATCCATTAACCTCAAGCACCAAAACCCATAAGAAACATGATGAGGTGCAAACCTATATTTGGAAGCACATACATTTGGTGTAGAAGTGTGAAATTTTGAAATAGTTTGAAACCATATCATCCAAGATCTCAATCCTTGATGCTCTCTATCCCTCAAAACTTCTCAATGAGACACTTTTTGGGACCCTCTAGGGTCACCAAAATATTGATATAGAAGTTACAATGCCCATTTTTTATTAATGAAAAATCACTCCAGCTGAATTTCATGACACTATATCATTCATATAATAAGATCAAAAATAACATATTTAGGAATATATCATACACTTGTATGTTTTATGGAGAATTGAAAATGTCAAAATTCAATGGTATCTAGTTGAAAATTAATCTTATTCATTTATGAATCCTTCAAAATTTGGGGTATAATGAGGATGATTTATCATCGATAAAGCTGACCAATCATGTGTATGATAAGAGCAAGAAGAGGCCCCTTATATAGATCAACCTGAAATCCAAAACTAGTGAACCAGTGTCCAACGCTGAGTTAATGGAAATTTGGTTGGACATTACATATCTATCTCTATCATAAATCAATGTATGTAGTTCAATGTTTTTTGGCTGATTACAAATACTGGGATATCAACAAGGTCCTTACAATTACTGAGATATCAACAAGACCCTTATTATGCCAATAAGGCCCAATGTACGGTGTATCTATTTGAATGAAAAGGTTATAGGAGTTTGGGTCATGTCTTGCACATCTTTAAAACTTTTCCACCAGTTCCTCCCAGGGGGATAAGATCTTCACATATTCCACATTATTATGTGGGTCCTCTTAATTTTTAGTAGGGATGTAGCTATAATACTACATACTACTGAGGCCAAGGTGGTAGTCAACGTAGTTGATACTGGACTCAGGAATTAATGTGCATGAAATGTGATCCCACTCAGAATAGTCAGGTTGTAGCATAGAGCCATGGTATGGGAAAACTAAATGACGTTCAACATATGATAGAGAGCATAATTCAAATCCATATATTGTTTGAGGTACTAATCTAGTAACCTCTACTATAGATTCTACATTATTTGACACAAGTGCATCACACAATGTTATATTTGAAACATTTCTAGATATTCTAGTCCTTGATATAGTGTATTTATGTGTCATTAAGAATCTTTAAACCTCATTGGTTATTCGATTAATGATTGCTCACCGATGGAATTATTTTCCCCATCAGATAGGAAAATTTTTTTTATATATAATTCATTTTTTCCCATCATGTAAGTGTATGATGTAATTATTACAATGGATTTCATGCTTCCCTATAAATCCATTATTGATTATCATCACTATAGAATTATGTTCAAAAAACCATATGGAGGTCAAAATATCTAAAGGGGAGAATGGGATTTCCATGCATATCGAGAAGGACACCATCATCGGGGTCCAATTAGAGTGAAAACCAAAATTTTAAGTGCTTTGTTAGATAATCAGTGGTTACAACTAGTTATTTTCCATCTTATGGCCAATTGTTTGTATGATGTCTCCTGTTTCATCATGTTGGGGACACCATGAATGATAGAGCTAGAAATAACATTTTATTTGTTTGTATGATGTATCATGTTCCATTTTCTTGGTTGGTTTGTTTTTCAGGGCAGTGGTGCAGTAGAAGTAGAACTGCATTTTTTTTCCTAGTCAGCGTTTAGCGGCGGTTTTAACCGCCTCTAATGGTTTACCAGTAATACATTAGCGGCCGTTAAAACCGCCGCTAAACGTAAGCGATATTTTACTCAGCGGCGGTTATAACCACCGCTACATCATGCCTGCATTTTGCGGCGGTTTTAACCACCACCGCAGAGACGCATCACATACCTGAATTTCACGGCGGTTGTAACCGCCGATAAAGAAATAAAATCTGGTGCCCATAAAACCACCGCTAAATTTACGAAAACCGCCGCTAAATGAGGCACCTACGACGCTTTCCTTAAACCACCGAGAAATGGAGAAAAATGTCGTTAATAGATTGTTGACGGCCAGTTTAGCGGCGGTTTCTGTAAACCACCGCCAATTCATATAGCGTCGGCTTAAACCACCGCTAATAGGCGGTTTTCTTGAAGTGTAGGGTTTTGAAAAATCTAATTGATAGAGATAAAGGAAGTGATGGTCACAACCAATAGGATTGTACCCTATAAATCTCATTTATCAGAGATTCTAAGGGATATAGTATCACTAGAAATTTCCCTTGACCAATCCCAATATGAGATCCAATAACAAAATCACTAGAGAAACTATTTATGGGAGAAGTTCAAGCTCATTGAGATCACGGCCCAAACCATGTACGTTGAACCACCCCATGAAAATCTCACCATCACGCACCTTACCCTTAGCACATTTTATTTCATCATAAAAGGTTATGTATTAAGACCATAATAATATAAATATGTATATTTTATAGAATAATGAATATATTTTCTTCTTATTGTTTTTACTTTATAAATTATTTTTATTTTGATGCGATAAAACACAAATTGTATTTTTGGGTAATATACAATTTCAATTAAGACATTTATTTTGATGAATTAATAGAATTTTTGAAATAAATAATATTTTATTAAAATGTTATTATTAAATTATTATTATTAAATGTAAAGGATAATATAATTTTTATGATGTCAAATGTAATTTCTATAATGATTCGAAAACTATTATTGTCAAAAAACCCAACATTTCTCAATAAATGTTGATTCTATTTTAAAAGTGAAAATTAATATATTTAGTAAATTATTTGATAAAATAAATATTATTTTTGGAATCAGAATGTCTAAATTATCCAATGGTTAAATCTTCATAATTTTCTGAGACAGTTGAATTTTTGGTTAAAAATTAAATACGGTATAAATATACAGTGTGTATTATGACATCATAATGACCCAAAAGTGATGTAATAAATTCTATAAAATATATCCATGACCAAATATATTTTTCCCCTTTAAATTAATGTATTTTTTAGGTTTTTTATTAATTTTATAAATCCTTTATGAATCCTCCAAAACCTATAGTATATTTTAAGGTTTTAAAATCATTTCTTTAAAAACATGGCTTGCTTCCACATCACCAAGAGTAATATTTTAATAAGTTTAGTCATTGACATTATAAAATAATTAAAACCACTCCTCTTTGGAAGAAACCATGGGCCAAAACCATGGGATGTTTTGTAGTTTTTATTACTTTATTATATAGAGTCAGAAACCTAAGTTTGGGAAATAATAAAGAACTACCCTATCTTTTTTTATATAAACTAACCCAAGATCTCATTCCTATTCACTAAAAGACATTGGATCACATCCTTAATCTGGTATCCTCTCTCTAGAGTCCTCCCAGGGTTCCTCCAAGTTCTCAAGAAGCTCCTCCCAAGCTTTTGGAATCACCCTCTCAAGGTAAGGGATCCTCTCATTCTCCTCTTTATTCAAGCATCTTCATTATCTTCTATCTTTTATCTCTAATTCATAATATTTGGATATGTTCTTCCATATCCCAAATACTACCCTTCTGATTTATAAATGATTAGATACCCCTTTCAATATCATTAATCCCTCCCATGAACATTTATGTTCCCCCGTTATGCTGCTGAAATTTCACTGCAATTTTCCATGCCAAACAATTGTGTAGTGAATACTCATTTCCTATCAAGGGTTTTCACCTTAATGCACTGATAATTCTTTGATTTTGGACTTACATGTATGTAATAAACACTCCATTATCATGGTATTAAATGTGATAAAATATGTTCTTATGTATATGATCTATGTGGCACACTTATGCATGTACATGATATGATTATGATGGGTGTGCCTAGATAGCACTCCAATGCACTAGGTAATGTTTTAGTCTCATGATATTACATGTATGGTTAGCATGAGGTTATACTAATTATATTATGTTATGTTGTCTTGGTGATTAACCTTTACTTATGCTTATGATTTCATGTTTAATTTTTTTTCCACATTTCCAAGTTGCCTTTATGTTATCATGTTATATCATGACTTATTGTTCACTTTTATGATTCTCACCCCTTTTATGTCTCATGAAAATGCATGTTGTCTAACATTTAATATACTTTTAATGTTATACCTTGTTTATTCCCTTACCGGACTTTATATCTCACCCCTTTCTTATGTATGTCCCCAGGTTATCCCATACAGTTTTAAGAATGATGGAATAATATGAGCATGTTAAGGAAGTTTTCAATAATGATGATGTAACCTCTATTTTAAGTTGTTATGTAATATACTTTTTCACTAGACTTCCTAAAACATCCAAAGGCAATAATGCTATCTGGGTCATAGTTGATCGTCTTACAAAGTCGGCACACTTCATCGCTATTAGAGAGGATTTCTCTCTCGATCAGCTTGCCAGGATCTATGTGAAGGAAGTGGTAAGATTGCATGGAGTACCACTTTCTATTATATCTGATCGGGATCCGAGATTTACCTCGAAGTTCTGGCAAAGTCTTCAGCATACTATGGATACAGAGTTGAGTTTCATCACTGCTTATCATCCTCAGACAGACAGTCAGTCTGAGAGGACAATTCAAACTCTAGAAGATATGTTGAGAGCTTGCTCTATGGATTTCAAAGGTGGTTGGGAACAACACCTACCTTTGGTGGAATTTTATTATAATAATAGCTTTCACTCCAGTATTCATATGGCTCCTTATGAAGCTCTCTATGGAAAGAAATGCAGGACTCCAACTTGCTGGGATGATGTTGGGGAAAGAAAGCTATTAGGACCTGATCTTGTTGATGAGATGGCAGAAAAGGTCAGATCTATTCAACAACACATTAGAGCAGCTCAGAGTCGACAAAAAAGTTATGCCGACAACCGAAGAAAAGACCTAGATTTTGAAGTGGGTGATAAAGTGTTCTTACGAATATCTCCTTGGAAGAGAGTTATGAGATTTGGAAAGAAGGGAAAGCTGAGCCCTAGATATATCAGTCCTTTCGAAATATTGGATCGTGTTGGGAAGGTAGCTTACCGATTGGCGCTTCCACCGAATCTCTCTCAAGTTCACGATGCGTTCCATGTATCTCTCCTGAGAAAGTACATACCTGATCCTTCACATGTACTCAGCTCAGAAGTTATACCGCTGGAGCAAGATCTTTCTTATGAAGAACAACCAATAGAGATTCTGGATCGTAGCGAAAAATTCCTACGGAACAAGACCACTCACTTGGTGAAAGTTTTATGGAGGAACCACCAATTATAAGAAGCTACATGGGAGCTTGAGGATATGATGCAGGAGAGGTATCCTCATCTGTTTGTTACAAAGTGACGAATTTTGAGGGCGAAATTCATTTTAAGGGGGGTAGAATGTAACACTCGAGACTTTTATTAGAAATATTTTGTTTTTATGTTATATAAATCATCAAAGGAATCTTTCACTACACACAACACTAGCTTGGCTTGATTTACATGCAACTGCGACCATCCTCGATAGCTTGCGTCGTACGCAATACCGAGTTTCACTAAACAACGATATGCTGTTAAAATATTATTAAAATTAGCCGTTATGAATAGTAATAACCACTTTTTGAAATTTTGTAAATTTTATTTTTCAAAATGGAATTCATTTTTGGATTCTGAATATCGAAATTAGCCTAGGGTGAAATTCTGTTATTTTTCTGAAAACTTTCAATTTTTGATGAATAGTGAAAACACCGGGTTACTATTTAAAAACCGACTTTTTATTTAAATAATTATTTATTTTATTTAAATTTATTTTAGGTCAAAATTGATACATAATACCTATATAAGTTCAATTCAATTCATTGGAGTCATTTTATAATAATTTTAGATATATAAAAATTTTATTTAACTTTTCACCGTCTTTTACCCACCTCCTAGGAGAATTTCCAAATTCACATAAAACCTAATTTTACCGCTTCTGTGAGTGGAATTTCGAAAATCCGAGAGACACAGTTAATATCAAGGACTAAAATGTGGTTCAATGAGATGAAAATAATTTTTGGTGAATAGTAACTTTTTACTTTTTTTTACCACGGTTAAAAGTAAATAGGGTAATTAAGGGTAAAAATGATATTATTATTACCCTAAAACATATCCCAATTCTATTGGATAAGTGTAATTCGACCAAAAACAACCTTAGGAGTAAAATATGACCATTTAGGCCCACATGGATTAGATTAGGACATTTATTATTAATTTATTTAAAGAAGGGTTAAAATAGTTAAAATCAAAGTTTAATAACTAAAGCATTTTTAATATAGGGTTATACATAAGATAAATTCGACTATAAATATTCATTAGAAAGATAAAAACATTTCCTACATAATGTTATTTTATTTATAATTTCTAGACGTTAAATAATTTAATTTATTTATGACACAATGATGATGCAATAATTATCTTATTAATGAAATATTAACATAATTGATGTTATAAATACCCAAATAAATGTAATTTGAGACTTTTTATGAATTAAACTAATTTTATATGTTAATATGACATGTTATTATTTATTTAATTAACTTTTTTCGAATTAATCTTTCTGTTATGAGTTTCACAAAAATCAATTACCAAATAGTGTCAAAATTGACATAAAATTGTTTTTAAAACAAATATTATATTATTAATTGTTATTTTATTCCTAAAAATCTAAGGTTCGGACAAATGACTCAGATAAGGTTATATATATTAATAATAAACAACTTGGGGTTTGTTTGGCTTGTTATAGTAAGTTTATTAACCTTATAGTGTAAGAAAACAAGAAGACACGATAAAAGTTAAATTATCTAACTTAAAGTTAAATCTAAATGATAAGGTTAAAATAGATACCTAAACTTGTCTAAATTCTATTGGATGAGATTATTTCGACCCATACCCACCTTATCTTCAAAATAAATCAATTTGGAGCTATTAAAAACTGAATATGACTTTATAATAAAATAATATTTTTAGTTTTTTCAAAGGTGCCCCTCTCCTCCCTTATAAAAGGGCACCTACTCCCTCTTTTTATCACACCACTTTGAGCCTTCAATATCAGCCAACCCCTGAAAAATTCTCTTCTCCAATTCCCTATAAACATCCTAAAAGTCCTGGTCTTCTTCAAAGACTAATTTTAGTGCCCTAATAGGAGGTCTCAAAGAGGCACTTCAAAGAAGAGGTAATGTCCGTTACCGATTCTTTCAACTTTATTTCTTCTTCCACTTCTTCTTCTTTAGTTTTTTCATTATGAAGTAATAACATCAGTATCACTCATATACTGGTATGTTATTATAATTATGAAACAACCCTATTTCACCATCTATCCATCCTACGGAAAATGAAATCACCGCGCGTGCGTACGTACGGAATACCGTCTTCACGCCGTGGTGTAATCTATTTTCCACCACCACCTTACTTGGATGGGTATAATGGTATAGAGAATAACTATATATGATTATTGTAAAGTGATATTTATTCTGAAATAGTATTCATACACTCCAATACAATTCCATGATCATGGGAATGATATCATCGCTCGTGCATACGTACGGAATACCGTCTCCACGATGTGATGCGACTCGTTCTACATGATCTTCATTGCATAATAATTATATAAATGAATTGAATGAATGAATATGATATATATTACACTAATACCATTCTGGAAATGAGGTATCTATAACCTAAAGAGAATAATAAGAATTTATTAGACAAAACACGCATAAGAACAAAAAGTAATAAACACCCGAATAACAAGTAATAATGAAATATTACTAATAAGAAGCTAAGAATATGACCATATATGATATCATAACAATAAGTATGATTCCGGAATAAGTCAATAACATTATTTAAATCATTATACAGGAGGTTTGGACACTTACAAAGTGAATCGGACCTAAGGTAAGGGAAAATATCACAATCTCATTTTTATCCGAGATTGTTTATACTTTGGTATTTACTGGGGTGTATTTTATCATCCAAATCCATGTTTCTTCAATATTTAATATTATTTCTATCCACCAATAATTGTTTAAATCCAATTTTTACCCTTCGGTGAGTTTTTAGTAAAAGATATGAAAGAAATCTTTTGTCGTTTTTTGTACGAGGTACTTTTTGACTTTTTCGACAAAAGTACAAGAAGAATGTTTTTTTAACTTATACGGCATGAATGGATTTATAGAAAATTATTTCCATGAAGCTTCCTTTACAAGTTTTCAAGTTTATTTTTAATCAACTTCTTTTAGTTTAAAATTTTATAACATGTTAAGAAAGGAAAAATATTTTTGAAGTAGAAAGGATATTTTCCTCAAGAATGGAGTTCAAGTGTTTTATCAAAATTATTTTCCATATAAGATAATATATGAATTCGTTTCTATCCCTATTATTACATTGATTTTATTATGTTGTGATGGAATTATTTTTATGAATTCCTTTATCTTATATGAATTGTTTTATGATGTCATGATGTTTAAGAATCCCATTTTTATTACATGGGTTATGCAATGATGTATGATTTATGATTTTTTGGCACACATAAGAATGGTATAATTATGAGATGGGTGGGACCTATATCTCCCTCCAATTCATTTGGTAAAGATTTATATCTCATGAGATAGACATGGTTGGAACAGCAGGTTAAACCGGTTCAGTGAAACAGGACTGAAACGAGGAGTGAACTCAGTTCAAAAATGGACTTTGTCTGCTAAGATAGACTTGGCTATGAGTCTTGACTACTAAGAAATGATTCTCTGTGATTATGTGTGTATGGCACAAAGTTTCATGTTTAAAGTTATGATTATTGGGATTACATTTCACTACTATGATTTATCCCATGTTATGAAATTTTGATCTCTTTTGTAGGTTAAGATTTCCAAAATGTTATGTGCTTATGAATATGATGCGATTGATATTTCTTTTGTATACCCTTACTGAGCATTTGAGCTCAACCTTTTGTATTTTTCTTTCCCCAGGTCAGGAAGAAGGTTATTAAGTAGGATATGCCAAAAGGGACTCTAGATATGATGAAATAAATGGGAGACAATATAGATGTTTTATGAACCAGTTGTTTATGTTCCCAGTTTCTAAAGACACTATACCTATACGGTCCTTTCATGGTTTTTTTATATGTTGTAATAAGTGTACTTAAATTTTGAAGTATTAACAATGTATGTATTATATGGGTCGTTATACACCTTCTATGTCGCAATATCAATAAAGGTAAGATTTTCAATAAACCTCCATGATAATGAACTGGTGTCAGCCCCCATAAATTTCTATGTACCAACTCTAACTTTAGGTTCTTTAGTGCATTAGCTTCCATATTAAAGAACACATTCTTCTATTTCCCAATGATATGCTCTCTACATGTTCCATACTCCATATAATCAAGTTTCAATATTCCCTATGTATTCAAGACTTTCATCCCCTTCTCACCCATTTGACTTAAACGATCATACCACAACTTCAAAGATCTAGAAGTTGTTGTTTCAGAAATTGGTGTATCTTATAAACTCCAAGTAAGATAAAAAGTTCTATATTTCACACCTTTGGCCACCACCATGGAACTGTGTGTTTTCATCTATTCTCCTTTCATAAAACATATACAAAAACTCTCATCATCCAGGTGACTGACCGAGATCAAATTTTTCCTTAACCCTAGGATGTGACACACCCCTTGAAACTCCAAGAATTATTTTCTCCTTGTTTAGATATTCACATCACATTTTCCAAATATCACAATAGTTTCATCATTCGTAATATATACCTTGTTGAATCTTCTGTAGATATAATTTTTCATGATCCACCTATAAAATGTTAAGTGAAATGAATCCCTATAATCAACGATCCATGATTCTAATGGACTAGCAATACATAGAAATAAATTTATTTCATCCTCTACCATGGTATTTGGGGAAGAACCTCCAGAAGTAAACTTTCCAGAATTTACCTTCTGATCTTAGTAATATTTCTTCAAGTGCCCCTTCTCCCTATAATTAAATCAACAGGTTTGGTCCCTATTGATTTCCCTCATCTATTCTCTCTTGTCCCCTTCCCCTTTTTCTAACTTTGGTTTTTCCTTCTAGCGGAACATCTGCTACCTTCAACACTCAATTCTATTCTAGTAGCACCTTGGACTTCCTTCTTTTGGATATCCTCATTCAGAACTAAATCCTAGTTTTCCTAACACCAATTCATTTTTAACGCTGGAATTGCTAATGGTCATAACCATCACATCCCATGATTCTAGAAGAAATGATAGAAGAATTAAGGATCTCACACATTTAGATAAATTTATACTAATGGACTCCAGCTAACTTTGGATCATGTTGAAATCATTTAGATGATAAACCATAAAACTTCCTTCCAATATTCTCATGTCAAAAATTCACTGCAACATTAACACTTTTTTATCGCATAAGGCTTCTCATACATATTCGCAAGATTCACCATTAATTAATCAGTTTTCTTCATGTAACGTATGTTGAAGGCCACATTAAAGATTAATGTTATTCAAACTACCCTAAGTGATTTCCAATTGAGTATTTCCTATTATATTTTTTCATTGCTTCCTGTTTCATTCCCTTCAATATAAGCTCAAACTCCTTTTGATACGGATAGTCTTTGATTTTCATTCTCTAGAATCTGAAGTCTGACCAATCGAACTTTTCAATTCATAATTTGTCTTCTTCCAACGTCATTCCTTATAAAATAATTAAATCCTATTGAAATTAAAAAATCATGCTAATTAAATTACCTCACCATAATTCTACTTCAAATCCTAGCTATGATATCACTTGTTGTACTGAAGTACCCAAGTTTTGGAAGCTCGCTTGCAGAACAAGGTTGGGACATTATAAAACCTTGTGAAACTCGATGCCAATGTTCATATGGAAGGATATACACTCCAACATCTTAAATCAAATCATCATAATCATAGAAAACCTTCGAGAACACACACACAGGCATAAGTAGATAAGAGAACTCACAGTCACACAGAAAAATAAAATGATTTACATGGTTCGGACTTAGTCCTACTCAATGTAAGAAACATTGATACTTTATTCATGATGAAAAATAAAGATTATAATATTTTCATAAAAAACAAATGATCTCTCTCACATGTTTATAAATAAGTTCAGCCTGTAGATCTGATTCCACTACCTTTCGATCATTGTATCCAACTCCACTGCTTTCCAATCTATGTGGATGACCCTCCATTTGATCAAAGCTACCGGCTGATGAACCACCTTAATTTTAGATAACTAGTAAACAGTGTAAGAAAACAGTTTTATTCTAATGTATCCCTCTTTAAAAAATTTATGTATCCATGTAAACCACTGAGTTATTTTAACGTAACTTTAGAGTTATTACAATGCAAGTCAGTTTCTCCTTCCTCACTTACATCATTTTTTATCCAGTTATTATTGTCGCTGCCTTTTCTCTAGTTTCCTCTTCCGCATCAGATTTTATTTTATTTTTGTGTTTTTTTTATCTTGTTGTTGTGGTTTCAGTGGTTGTGTAATGACCTGAACATTTATAAATAAAATTCTCTTTTTGATTGAAATAAATACCCTTTTATAGTTATATAAAACACATGAACTTCTTTGGTTTTATTATATCATATCATATTTAAAAGACTATTAAAAATCATAACCATTGATAATATAGTTTTTGAACAGTCATTCAAATGGTTATGGAAGGGGAACTAAAAAGCTATAAAAAAACATGCAAATACACACATGCAGGAAGCTGGGGAGACTTGAGCCCGAGACCTCCCCGATAACCCGCAGGGACCTTTTCCACTAGGCTAAGCACTAGGGGAAATATAGACATTGAACAGTGATCATATGATTAGTATAAATATAGCACTATAGCATAAATAGGGTTTAGCGGTGGTTTTGTGGCGGCGGTTCACAAAACCGCCGCTAAATGTTTTCCGAAAAATGTTTTGCGGTGGTTTTTAATAAACCACGGCTAAACCCATATTTTTTTAATATTCCCGACCCTTCCCTACCCTGACCCCTGTTTCCCCCAACCCTACCGACCCCTCACGCTCCCTTCTTCCCGCAACCCCCCCCCCCCCCCCGGTGACCCTGTGACGTCTCCGGCAAATGCGCGACCTCCGTCTCCGGCGACCCCGCGACCAGCGTCTACGGCGGAGCCCGCGACCAGAGACCCCGGTGACCCGTGACCCCCCTTCTCCTGGAGACCCTTCTCACTGCGACCACGACCCCAAAGTGATTTTTCCATTGTGATAACATTTTTCATCTTTTTTTACAAGATTTTGTGCAATATATGTTTATTATTTGATTATAATGTTTGTTACTCCAAGTTTTAGCATGTTAATTTGAAGAAAATTGTTAATTTGATACCTAATTCATGTTTAATTGAAATTTTTATTCCATGTGTTAATGGAATTGAATAAATAAAATGAATATGGAAATACTTATTAATGATAATAATAAAGAGGTATGTTAATGGAAATTTTCATCCTTAAAATTCAATGAAACATGATGTTTTGATTGAAATAATATTTAAATAATTAATAGGTTATGGTAGATAATTCCATATGTTTCTCATAGTTTTAACCTATGATAAATGAATCAGTTAATCCAAAATAGAAATAAAACTGGTTGTTTGGTAAAGATAACTGTTTGGGGTCGAGCGAGCCTATTTTCATGTGATGTTCAGATACATTGTTTCTAGGGCCTATATGACCTATTGACTCTTTTTATTGTTTATTTACTTCTATATTTTATTTTTAATTGAGTATTTTTATAAGATTTTTTTTGATCTTAGGATGGATGAAGATTAAAGGTATATGGTTATAAGACTTGGGTTTTTGGTTGCAGTTGGCACCTAATATGGTGGATGGATGGTGATATGGAAGGTGTATCGGGATTGATGGAATGGGTTGAACATGTGATTTCCCATTATTATGCTAAAATATAGGATAATTTATTATGAAAAAAACTTATTTAAATTTGGTTTGTGATTTCCCATTATTTATTGGAAATGGAACCTTTAGTGGTGTCCTTGGTAGAGACTCTTATGTAAGGGTAGCAAGGGACTTTTTTGAGTTGTCTTGGAATATAACCACATGCATTATCCATAGACCTCCTTTTTAATGATGGATTAGTTGATTGGATTTTGATCCTAGTGAATTTTGTAATCATAACATGGTGTTAGGTTTGATGCATTCTCATTTTAAGGAGATATCCTTTGGTAGGTAGTTCCCTTAGAACATTAATACCTTTCTATTACAAGGAGTTTTCTGATGCTCAGTTCTGTTCAGGTGTTGTTGCCCCTCATATGACTCTTTAGTTCTAATGAAACCCTTTTTTTGGGTGGTTATTGTGTTTTTGGCAATTTTTATTTTCATAAGTATCAAGAAATGCTCAGTTTCAGTAGGATAGGCTTACCGCAAGCATTGTCATCTTCTTTTCAGGTCGCATGACCCTTTATTTTCCTCATTGTTGAGCAACATTGTATGCTTTCATTCATGTTGATGGTCGTATGAGTCAATATGATGTTGGTTTAAATTTATTTTATGTACCTTCTAATTCTTTAATGCATAGGGTGGACAAACTATGTAGTAATCAGGATGTGCCAATTTCTTATAGAACCTATGGTAACATGCTTACATCTATGTTTTTCTTGTCAAGTTTTAAATGTTGTAATGAATGTATGGAGTTTGGTTAACTCATTAAACCATGGGCTATTTTTTAAGGTGTCGGGTCATCTACGGAGTTGAGTGACCTATGAATTAAATAATCAATTATGTCTCAAATCATTGGAGGACTTCAAAAATAATAAGGTGTTTTGGAATGCTGGTCGGTTGGTTTTGGCCCTCTTTATGATTGTTATGATGTATTGAGTGTGCTTGAGGGGAGAATCAAACGTATGTTTGATGTGAATATGATATAGATAACTTATTAGTGGATGATATATCTCTAATTTTGATAACTAGGACACTCCAAAGGTGGGGATAATCTTGTCATTTTTGTTAAACATGTGTCCTTCCCGGTAGAATGAACACAACCTAAGATGTCAATTGAAAAATGGAAATTTTTTCTAGAATTTCTTTTGATCTCTCATGTCTTAAATATCTTCAATTATTGCTTGGAAATACGAATTTGATATGGTTAGTTGTGTATGAAACCATTGAGAAACGACAGTCCTCTTGGAGGAAATCTAAGGTCAAGCCTAAACAATCACATAATGTCTCAGGTTTAAAATGAATTATGATCGGTTTCGATCACACGTCAATGGGGTGTTGTTTAAGGCAACATAAATGTGTGATCGACAATGTTATGATAAGTGTGTAACCCAATATTCTTACTGCTCCTCAATGAGGTGTTGACGTTGTCTCCTATGGACCAGACTTGTTCGGTTGGTCTGAAGTGGTAAATGTCATCAATGAATCATCTTTATTATATTATGCATAATTTATGATCAATGGGTCATCTTTATTATATTATGTTTCTGTAATCTTACACTATCATATATTTTGTGTAGGCACATTGTGATATACATGGATTAAAGCTGGATCACATTATCGAGGAACACACCTCAGTATGTTAAGGGTTTGAATGAGTTTTTAGAATTTTCAATTTCTAATCGATCCGTTGAAGGGAGAATAAGATGTCCATGTCCTAAATGTAAATTTAGAACATGGTTGAAGAGAGATGAAGTTTATGAATATTTAATACTGAAGCAATTCCATGTTCAATATTTGTGTTGGATTTGGCATGGAGAATCGAACAATACAGAAAGATTGAGCACTAATTTTAATCCACAGAATGAGGTCCCAAGTTCGTCGATAATGGAAAATGAAATGCAAAACCTTATAAATGATGCATTCGGCACTGCAAGACACCACTATCAGCATCAAAATATATCAGAACCAGAAGCGGGTGCTACAAATTGCAATGTGACAAGTGATGTTTTTGAGACTGTAACACAAACAGATCAATATTGAAACATATCATTGGATCCTCCTCTTGATTCTGTAGAGCCAAATATAAGGGAAAACTTAACTGAGGAAAATGTGTTTCATGATTTAGTTGACGATGGAAATCAAGAGCTTTATAGTGGGTGTTTGAAATATTCAAAGCTTTCATTTCTACTGAAGTTGTACCATATCAAATGTCTATGTGGAATTACAAATAAGGTAATGTCCATGATATTGGAATTGATTTGTGATGCATTTCCTGAAGCAAAAATCCCAGAATCTTTTTATGATATGAAAAAAGTTGTTAACAAGCTTGGTCTGAATTATAGAAAAATACATGCGTGTCCCAATGATTGTATGCTTTATTGGGGAGAGGATTCAAGTAGATAGAATTTCAAGAAATGTTCTTCTACTAGATGGCAGTCAAAGGGTGATGTTGGAAGTCTGACTGAACATAATTTCATGGAGAAGAAGAAAATGAACACACCTGCAAAGGTTTTTCGTTACTTTCCTTTGAAGCCGCGATTGCAAAGATTATTCATGTCATCAAAAACCGTCGAACTCATGAAGTGGAATTATGTAGATAATAACAATGATGGGTTAATGAGACATCCACGAGATTCCCAATCGTGGAATACATTTGATTCATTACATCCATATTTCTCAGCTGATCCTAGGAATGTTCGATTGGGATTGGCTGCCGATGGATTCAACCCATTTGGGACTTTGAGTACCAGTTATAGCATTTGGCCAGTTGTTTTGATCCCTTATAATCTTCCTCCGTGGATGTGTATGCAACAAACATCTTTTATCATTTCGATGATTATTCCTAGAAAACAAATTCCTGGAAATGATATTGATGTATACTTGCAGCCTTTGATTGAAGAATTGCAGGAGTTATGGAGTAACGGTGTTAAGACATTTGATGTTTCTTCTAAAACAATGTTCAAAACGCATACTGCTTTAATGTGGACCATTAGTGACTTCCTTAGGCTTGGAAATTTATCTGGTGGGAACAATTATACAGGTTTGGCTTGTCCCGTTTGTAACTTTGATTTTGAGCCCAAACGACTACCTCACAGTAGAAAATGGTGCTTCTTATGTCATCGAAGATTTCTCAGTGCATCTCATAGATTTTGGCTGAACAAATCAAAATTTAATGGTTTCATTGATCGTAGACCACCTCCAAAGTTGTTAACCGGTTCTGAAATATTGATACAGCATGAAAATGTTGAAACAGAATTTAGGAAGGTTCGTCATTTGAATGATAGCAGAAAATGGGTCTGAAGTGCATCGTCAAGTGAAATCAGAACGCAACAATGGAAGAAAAAAAGTATATTCTTCAAACTTCCATATTGGGAATTTAATTTGTGTCGCCACAATCTTGATGTGATGCATATTGATAAGAATGTCTGTGATAATTTGATTTTCACATTACTTAATGAGCATGGAAAGTCGAAGGATCATCTCAATGCTCGCAAAGACTTACAAGTAATGAACATAAAACGCGATCTTTGGCCAGATAAGAATGAAAAGTATGCTCCGGCCATATTTTCAATGAAAAATAGGGATAAAGATACATTCCTTCAAATTTTAAAGAATGTGAAGGTATCTGATGGGTATTCGAGTAACATCTAGAGGTGTGTTGACTTGAAGAATCGTAAGTTACATGGATTGAAAAGTCACGATTCACATATTTTGTTACAACAGTTACTACCATTGGCATTGCGTACATTATTACCTGAAAAAGTTACTGCTGTTATACTCCAATTTTGCACATTTTTCAGGAAATTATGTGAGAAATCTGTACATCCATTTCATCTTGACAACCTCCAGGAGAGGTTTTTATTGACCCTTTGTGCAATGGATATAATCTTTCCTCCATCGTTTTTTACTTTCATGATGCATTTAACTATGCATTTGGTTGAGGAAGCTAAATTAGGAGGCCTCGTTCATTATCGATGGATGTATCCAATTGAGAGGTATTTTATTTATATGTTTTCTAGTTAAGTAAACAATTTTTGGCATTTAAATAAATGCATAATATTATTATTTTATTTCACAGATATCTTGGGAATTTGAAAGCATACGTGAGAAAGAAATCTCAACCAGAAGGATCTATTGCTGATGGATATTTGGCCGAGGAGTGTCTTACCTTTTGTTCCAGATATTTGGATGATATTGATACAAGATTTAATCGAGTTGGACGTGTTGAAGACACATCAACTCAATCTCAAATGCATTAGAAATCAAAAATATTTCCTGATATTGGCCGATCAGTTGGGAGGACCTAAAATGCGACACTGACGGAATAAGAATTATTACAGGCACATAGATATGTGCTGCTGAATAGTGAAATTGCAGATCCATTTATTGAAGAGTTGAGGATACAAACAAATAGATAAATGAGAGGTCAAACACAAAATGAGAAAGGTATAACAAAAGCTGTGAATAAAGATCTTGTAGAATGGTTTGAACGACGTGTAAGTTCATAAATATTGCAATAAATATGAATATTATTTTGACACATATAATTTGTAAATCTATTAAATTATATTTCTTTTTTCCTATCATGAATACTGATACTCGAGCAGACTTGTCAGAAGATTTGAAGTTTCTTGCTAGAGGTCCTATAAAAAAAGTTAGAACGATCTACACTAATAATGTGAATGGATTTAGATTTCGTACAGTCAATCGAGAAGTGGGTTTGAAAACATAGAATAGTGGTATATTTACATTTTCTGAAGTGGGATACTATGGAAAGATGCATGATATTATTGAATTAAACTACCACGGGCATTTTTCTGTTGTTTTATTCAAATGAAAATGGGTCAATATTATCAGAGGTGTTAAAAGAGATTCATTGCAATTTACTTCTGTGAACTTCTCTCGCTTGATGGATATTGGTGATCATGAAATTCATGATCCATATATCTTAGCATCGCAAGAAAAAATGGTATATTATGTGAATGATGCTTTGAATGAAGGGTGGAGTGTAATTACTCATGTAATACAAAGAGATTTGTATGATATGGGTGATGAAGTGGAAGATTTGACCTCTGAAATTGAATGTCATCAACAACATGAAGCAAAATTATTTTTCCATCGTGATATTGAAAATATTATTCTTGCAAGGATAAATGAAGTGGATGAAGCAATGGAGTAGGAAACCGACATGATTGAAGGGGAAAATTATTGTATGTACAATTATTCATTCATCCAGTAACCACTTTTTTCATTTCTATAGTCATTCATTATCATTGTTATATATATTTTGTTTGTTAGTACTGGACATATATTATCATTTTTAATTTTTTTTTCTGCATAATTTTTTTGAAATATATATTCTGAACTTAATTTTATTTGATTAAATGACAGGAATTCCAAGGAGGAAGCAGTATACTATTTCATCTAGTTCTGCGACGAATGACGATCCATCTGGGTCACTCCCCATGCCATCTGAGGCACCAGCTGCCTACACCCCCGCACCATCTCTCCCTGCACCATCTCTCACACCATCTGAGGGTGTCCCATTAGAGGTCGAGTCGTTAACTCCCCCTTCAGGTGCCTTAGTATTTGGGCAGGGACACGCCCCTTCCAGTTCATCCCGGACATACTAGAGGGTCACAGTCATAGGTATAAATTTTAATTAAATAAATTTATTGCATTTTGTTTATACTAATTGTTTTCTCATTGAAGATGACAAAAATGCAACCGTGGAGAAACACTTAAAAAGATCAGATGTTTGGAATATGAATGGCCAGAAGATAGTCATGTCATTTGATTCTTATGGTGTCCCTATGGATGATGTTGTGGGGTTACTTGGCCAGATTATAGGCTAGCTGGAATCGAATCCCATTTCCCTTCCTATTTCATATGATGATTGGAGACATATGCCTCCAAACTGGAAAAATGAAGTTTTTGATTCTCAAATAAAGGTAATTTTATTACATTATGGTTTAATTGAATTTCATGTTACTAATATGTTCAAAATAAATTTTTGTATACAGATGTTCTTCCACTTTACCGTTGCTGATGTGATAGCACGGAAGTGGACTTTGAAAAATCTTTGTAAAAAATGGAAAGATTTCAAATGGAGATTGTGGTGTGATGTCAAAAATACTTCGTTGACCGTGGAACAAATGTATGAGAAGCTACCCAGTGGGGTACCGAAAGAGCAATGGAAAGTTTTTTTTGACAAACATCGTGATGAGAAGCGGATGGTATTGAAATATATATTATTATATTATCCTCATTTTACAGTTATACATGTATATGAAGAGGAGATGATGTTGGATACATTACTGTTAAATTTCATTTTATTTATTTCAGGATCTTTCAAGACAGAATGCATCAAACCGGTCTAAGCAAGTCATCCCTCACACCGCGGTCTCAAAAAGCTTTTCTAGAACCCGAATGTCATTGGTAATATTTTAATTAGTTTAAATATTTATAAGACAATATTATCTATTTAATATATTGAATTTTTTATTTATCTTTTCTTAATTCAGTCACAGATTTTAGATCACGAAGCATCCCAAACTGAACTGTGGTTGGATGATCACAAAAAATCAAATGGTTGTTTTATTAATGAGCCTGCCAAAGAAGTTGGGGTATGAAGTCAATTTTTTATTATAATAACTTATTATCAGTTTTTAATGTGTTAATATGTATTGATATTTGATTTATAGGTAAAAATTAAAGAACTATGGGATGCCAATACTGGGAAGTCCTGCTCAATCTCCCAGGATGACCCGGTTACTAAATTCATTGGGAAGGAGCATCCTGGTAGAGTGTGTGGGATGGGTTTGGGACCTGTACCATCTGAGGTCTTTGGAAGGACACCAGGGATTCTAGCTGCATCTACTCCTGGTTATATTCAGCCTGTACCTGATGATTCTCAGAGGGAGATTTATTCTCTACGAGCCAAAGTTCAAGACCAGGGGGCTCAGATATCCGCTATGCAGAAAGCATTGACTGATTTATATCAGCAGATGAGCAGATATGCCCCCAGTGGTAGTGCACCGAGTGGTTGTGAGCAGGTAAATCACAAAAAATCAAAATCATTTAGTTTGAAAACTTTTATTGGTTTTAATTTTAATTATAAATATGCAACAATATTTAATTTTCAATATAATGTTCTTACAGGTGTCAACATGACGTGGAGATGGACGTGGAGAGGGTGACAATGCATCATCGGACCATGAGTAGTTGTACTGTTGACGTGTTGAACAAATATGAGAATTGTTGGTTTGTATATATAATATTTGTGGCACATAGTTGCCACCAAACATTTCGATGTCCTAACATTTTCTTGATTTCTCATGTTTCCTTTTATGAATTTTATTGATTTATGATGTTTCCTTTTATGTCTTGATTTCTTGAGTGTGGTATACATCATTCCATTTAGGCCTGTGTTAGAATTGGTAGTCGAGATTTTGGATGACTAACGAGTGATCCTTTTGTTATTTTGTTCTGTTTATATAAATTGGAACTTGGTAGGCATTATAGAGACCAAACATAAGAGGATAATGGGAATGTGGTTTAGCCTAATCATGTGATACGAATCATATACTAAGAAGTTTGTCTTTTTCATACGGTCGGGAACCATGTTTTTCCTAGATAATTGTAATATGTTGAATCATTTCACACCAACTTTATATGTTGAGGATCTTATGTCCACTGGGTGATTCAAGGGTGGGATGGTATACACCATCCAATTGTAGTTCAATGGTTTTTGGCTGATTACAATTACTGTGATATCAACAAGGCCCTTACAATTACTGAGATATCAACAAGGACCTTATTACGCCAACAAGGCCCAATGTACGGTGGGTGTGCAACTTTACAATTAGACTATAAGAGTGGGAAGTCAAACTCCACCCACTCTATCAGCAATTTATACTCTCTAAAATACTATCCCTATATCATATCCATTAACCTCAAGCACCAAAACCCATAAGAAACATGATGAGGTGCAAACCTATATTTGGAAGCACATACATTTGGTGTAGAAGTGTGACATTTTAAAATAGTTTGAAACCATCTAATCCAAGATCTCAATCCTTGACGCTCTCTATCCCTCAAAACTTCTCAATGAGACACTTGTTGGGACCCTCTAGGGTCACCAAAAGATTGATATAGAAGTCACAATGCCCATTTTTTATTAATGAAAAACCACTCCAGCTGAATTTCATGACACTATATCATTCATATAATAAGATCGAAAATAACATATTTAGGAATATATCATACACTTGTATGTTTTATGAGGAATTGAAAATGTCAAAATTCAATGGTATCTAGTTGAAAATTAATCTTATTCATTTATGAATCCTTCAAAATTTGGGGTATAATGAGGATGATTTATCATCGATAAAGTTGACCATTCATGTGTATGATAAGAGCGAGAAGAGGCCCCTTATATAGATCAACCTGAAATCCAAAACTAGTGAACCAGTGTCCAACGCTGAGTTAATGGAAATTTGGTTGGACATTACATATCTATCTCTATCATAAATCAATGTATGTAGTTCAATGTTTTTTGGCTGATTACAATTACTGGGATATCAACAAGGTCCTTACAATTACTGAGATATCAACAAGACCCTTATTATGCCAATAAGGCCCAATGTACGGTGTATCTAGTTGAATGAAAAGGTTATAGGAGTTTGGGTCATGTCTTGCACATCTTTAAAACTTTTCCACCAGTTCCTCCCAGGGGGATTAGATCTTCACATATTCCACATTATTATGTGGGTCCTCTTAATTTTTAGTAGGGATGTAGCTATAATACCACATACTGCTGAGGCCAAGGTGGTAGTCAACGTAGTTGATACTGGACTCAGGAATTAATGTGCATGAAATGTGATCCCACTCATAATAGTCAGGTTGTAGCATAGAGCCATGGTATGGGAAAACTAAATGACGTTCAACATATGATAGGGAGCATAATTCAAATCCATCTATTGTTTGAGGTACTAATCTAGTAACCTCTACTATAGATTCTACATTATTTGACACAAGTGCATCACACAATGTTATATTTGAAACATTTCTAGATATTCTAGTCCTTGATATAGTGTATTTATGTTTCATTAAGAATCTTTAAACCTCATTGGTTATTCGATCAATGATTGCTCACCGATGGAATTATTTTCCCCATCAGATAGGAAAAAAAAAATTATATAGAATTCATTCTTTCCCATCATGTAAGTGTATTATGTAATTATTGCAATGGATTTCATGCTTCCCTTTAGATCCATTATTGATTATCATCACTATAGAATTATGTTCAAAAAACCATATGGAGGTTGAAATATCTAAAGGGGAGAATGGGATTTCCATGCATACCGAGAAGGACACTATCATCGGGGTCCAATTAGAGTGAAAACCAAAATTTTAAGTGCTTTGTTAGATAATCAGTGGTTACAACTAGCTATTTTCCATATTATGGCCAATTGTTTGTATGATGTCTCATGTTTCATCATGTTGGGGATACCATGAATGATAGAGCTAGAAATAACATTTTATTTGTTTGTATGATGTCTCATGTTCCATTTTCTTGGTTGGTTTGTTTTTCAGGGCAGTGGTGTAGTAGAAGCAGAACTACATTTTTTTTCCTGGTCATCGTTTAGCGGCAGTTTTAACCGGCTCTAATGGTTTACCAGTAATACATTAGCGGCAGTTAAAACCGCCGCTAAACGTAAGCGATATTTTACTCAGCGGTGGTTATAACCACTGCTACATCATGCCTGCATTTTGTGGCAGTTTTAACCGCCACCGCAGAGACGCATCCCATGCCTGAATTTCACGGCGGTTGTAACCTCCGATAATGAAATAAAATCCGGTGCCCGTAAAACCACCGCTAAATTTACGAAAACCGCCACGAAATGAGGCACCTATGATGCTTTCCTTAAACAGTCGCGAAATGGAGAAAAATGCCGCTAATAGATTGTTGACGGCCAGTTTAGCGGTGGTTTCTGTAAACCACCGCCAAATCATATAGCGTCGGTTTAAACCGCTGCTAATAGGCGGTTTTCTTGTAGTGTAGGGTTTTGAAAAATCTAATTGATAGAGACAAAGGAAGTGATGGTCGCAACCAATAGGATTGTACCCTATAAAGCTCGTTTATCAGAGATTCTAAGGGATATAGTATCACTAGGAATTGCCCTTGACCAATCCCAATATGAGATCCAATAACAAAATCACTAGAGAAACTATTTATGGGAGAAGTTCAAGCTCATTGAGATCACGGCCCAAACCATGTACGTTGAACCACCCCATGAAAATCTCATCATCACGCACCTTACCCTTAGCGCATTTGCTTGCATCATAAAAGGTTATGTATTAAGACCATAATAATATAAATATGTATATTTTATAGAATAATTAATATATTTTCTTCTTATTGTTTTTACTTTATAAATTATTTTTATTTTGATGCAATAAAACACAAATTGTATTTTTGGGTAATATACAATTTCAATTAAGACATTTATTTTGATGAATTAATAGAATTTTTGAAATAAATAATATTTTATTAAAATGTTATTATTAAATTATTATTATTAAATGTAAATGATAATATAATTTTTATGATGTCAAATGTAATTTCTATAATGATTCGAAAACTATTATTGTCAAAAAACCCAACATTTCTCAATAAATGTTGATTCTATTTTAAAAGTGAAAATTAATATATTTAGTAAATTATTTGATAAAATAAATATTATTTTTGGAATCAGAATGTCGAAATTATCCAATGGTTAAATCTTCATAATTTTCTGAGATAGTTGAATTTTTGGTTAAAAATTAAATACGGTATAAATATACAGTGTGTATTATGACATCATAATGACCCAAAAGTGATGTAATAAATTCTATAAAATATATCCATGACCAAATATATTTTTCCCCTTTAAATTAATGTATTTTTTAGGTTTTTTATTAATTTTATAAATCCTTTATGAATCCTCCAAAACCTATAGTATATTTTAAGGTTTTAAAATCATTTCTTTAAAAACATGGCTCGCTTCCACATCACCAAGAGTAATATTTTAATAAGTTTAGTCATTAAACTTATAAAATAATTAAAACCACTCCTCTTTGGAAGAAACCATGGGAAAAAACCGTGGGATGTTTTGTAGTTTTGATTACTTTATTATATAGAGTCAGAAACCTAAGTTTGGGAAATAATAAAGAACTCCCCTATCTTTTTTATATAAACTAACCCAAGATCTCATTCATATTGAATAAAAGACATTGGATCACATCCTTAATCTGGTATCCCCTCTCTAGAGTCCTCCCAAGGTGCCTCCAAGTTCTCAAGAAGCTCCTCCCAAGCTTTTGGAATCACCCTCTCAAGGTAAGGGATCCTCTCATTCTCCTCTTTATTCAAGCATCTTCATTATCTTCTATCTTTTATCTCTAATTCCTAATATTTGGATATGTTCTTCCATATCCCCCATACTACCCTTCTGATTTCTAAATGATTATATACCCCTTTCAATATCATTAATCCCTCCCATGAACATTTACGTTCCCCCGTTATGCTGCTGAAATTTCACTGCAATTTTCCATGCCAAACAATTGTGTAGTGAATACTCATTTCCTATCAAGGGTTTTCACCTTAATGCACTTATAATTCTTTGATTTTGGACTTACATGTATGTAATAAACACTCCATTATCATGGTATTAAATGTGATAAAATATGTTCTTATGTATATGATCTATGTGGCACACTTATGCATGTACATGATATGATTATGATGGGTGTTCCTAGATAGCACTCCAATGCACTAGGTAATGTTTTAGTCTCATGATATTACATGTATGGTTAGCAGGAGGTTATACTAAGTATATTATGTTATGTTGTCTTGGTGATTAACCTTTACTTATGCTTATGATTTCATGTTTAAATTTGTTGCCACATTTCCAAGTTGCCTTTATGTTATCATGTTGTATCATGCCTTATTGTTCACGTTTATGATTCTCACCCCTTTTATGTCTCATGAAAATTCCTGTTGTCTAACATTTAATATACTCTTAATGTTATAACTTGTTTATTCCCTTACCAGACTTTATATCTCACCCCTTTCTTATGTATGTCCCCAGGTTATCCCATACAGTTTTAAGAACGATGGAATAATATGAGCATGTTAAGGAAGTTTTCAATAATGATGATGTAACCTCTATTTTAAGTTGTTATGTAATATACCTAATTCCCAAAGACACTAGAAATATTGATCTTCCGGTTTGTATTATGTGTACTCTTATGTAATAAATCATGAATTAATGTGTAATAAAGATAAGGGTTTTCATGGTTGTTATCAAAGGAAAGTTTATTTATTTTGGGATTAGGATTAGAAAACTCTAGAAAAAGACTTAGGGATAAGACTAAACATAAGAAGACATCCCTAAATTTTGGTAAAGTAAAATGTAAGTGGTTTCCAAGAAAATACATATATTTTTGGATATTATAAGTGGACGAGGCTCTAGAAAAAATGTACATAGGGGTAACACATGAAAACACTGTATTGAGCTAGACTCGATTGAGAACTGGTGCACGACAATAAGACTTATTGCACACTTTTTTTGACACTCCTAGGGGATATACTTTGATAAATTCACAAGATCATTACAAACCACTATTAGGGGAATAAAAAATTGACATAAAAGTTTATATTAGGAAATATATCATGGATAACATGAATTAAATCCTAAAAATTCATAAGTTAATGAATAAATGTAATTTATAAGTCATCCCTTTAATTAGATTCACATATATGTGTTTAATAGTTTAAAAATTCTCATCCCTAATTTTCCCTTTATTCTAGCCAATTTCCAAAAATAGGAAGAACCGAGTAAATAACCAATGTGAAGGGAAATGTGATGACTTCCCAAATGAGATGTCCAACCCAATGGGAGATGGAATCATGAACTTTGTGAGGATACTCTCTCAGTTGACTCTGGTTATGAATATAAACCTGAATCAGGAGGAATTCTAAAATCCCCCTAAGAAAGAACAAGATACAATTGAGACCTTTATACAACAAAGGCCTATTAATTTCAATGAATCATTTTACCCCTTAATTATGGAGTAATGGATAAACTCCGCTAATACGATCTTCTTCATCCTTCAATGGTCTGAGAAAGAGAAGGTTATACTGGTTGTTTATCATATGGAGGGAGAAGTCGATCAGTGGTAGATATTGATTAAGAATATTAATCCTAAGGAAGAGATCTAATTTATGGGGTGGAAGGAGTTCCAAAAAATGTTTTTAGACAAATATCTCCCTTGAATTATCTAGATTAAAATGGAAAGGGATTTACTTACCCCTCAAGAAAAAAGATGATGAATTCATTGGGGCATACGAGGAAAACTTTACAAGACTTGAACGATATGACTTTAGATTTTTCGTTTCCCATGAATGAAAAGTTTACAACATATTTAGTGGGATAAAACCAATTATACAAAAATCCCTAGTGATTTTAGACTTCGATAGCTATAGGAAAATTGTGTGGTGTTCCCTCAAAGATAAAATGGAGATCAGCAAATCTCAAGGGTCTCACAGAGATAAGCAGAAAGTGGAGTTTAATTCTGGTAGTGTGATGGTGAAATCTAATAGTGGTAAGAAATTTCAATATACCACCTATCAAAAGTGTGGAAAAAATCACCCCAAAAATTGCCTAAGGGAGATGAGAAAATTCTTTAGGTGTGGAAAGGAAGGGAACCTAGCTAGAAATTTCCAATGGGAGAAACACACCAATGCAATGTAAGAAAATCATGCTCTAGCCTACCCTTAGCCTATTGTCTAATGTTTCAAATGTAAGGAACAAGGAAACTAGGAAAACCACTATCATAAGCCAAGGGTTGTCGAAGACAATCAATGCCAACAAAATACAAGGCAGTAAGGGTGAGATTATGCCATCACAATCACTGAGGTGGATCCCGACAACGAAGTGGTGTTAGGTACGCTAGTTATTCATTCAAGAATAGTGAACATAATTTTTTATTCTAGTTCAATTCATTCCTTCATATCATGCAAGTTTAGTATAGCTATTCAAACACCACCACAAAGCATGGAAGTAGAGATTTCAGTGAAAACAAAAAATGGGGAAATTATTGCATCCCAAGTATATAACTCCTCCCCTATCAATATTTTTGGGATGAACTTCACAGTGAGCCTTATGTTACTCACTTTAGTGGAATTTTATGTAATTATGGGTATGGATTGTCTTTCCCTATATAGAGACAACATAAATTTCTACGGGAAAGAAATCACTCTCTGTATCATGAATCGTCCCCTGATTATGTACAAGTTTGAGATGGAGGATGAATATTCTTTAGCACCAACATATTAATTATGGATATTATTTCCCTATTAGAAAGCGTATCTAGCTCGAATTATTGATTCTATAGAAAGAATCATCCTTAAATACATTCCCATTGTAAGGGAATACATTGATGTTTTTCCTGAATAATTTTATGGTCTTCCTCCTATCCGAGAGGTTGAATTTTCAATCAAGCTTATACCTAGGGAATTTCTATTATCTAAGACTCCATATAGAATGTCTATTGTGGAACTTTAGGAGATAAAAAAACAACTACAATAGAATATGGATAAAGGGTTCATATGCCCAAGTGCTTCACCATGGGTTGCAACATTCCTCTTCATCAAGAAGAGGTATGGGTCAATGTACCTTTGCATTAATTAGCATGATCTCAACAAGATCATGATAAAGAATAAGTATCCTCTACCATGGATTGATGACTTGTTCAGTCAGCTATGTGGAGTCCAATACTTCTCCAAGGAGGATCTTCAGTCAGGGTATTATCAAGTAAGGGTGAAGAAGGAGGATATCTCCAAGACTACTTTCCGTACAAGGTAAGGGAACTATGAGTTCATAATAATGTCATTTAGACTCACTAATACTCAAAAAATCATCATGGGATTGATGAATAGAGTCTTTGTAGATTACCTCAACAAATTTTTGGTAGTATTTATAGACGATATTCTAATATACTCCAAAATAAAGGAGGATCATGAGGAGAATCTGATCATTGTTCTCAAGACCTTATGAAATGAGATGCTTTATGAAAAGTATATCAAATGAAAGTTATGGTTGAATAAAGTCTCGTTATTGTGGCATATTATCGCAAGAAATGGGATATTTGTGGCCCCTTCAAAGACATAAGCAGTTGAAGGGTGGTCAATTCCAACATCTATGATAGAAATTCGTAGTTTCCTTGGATTATTTGGGTACTATCATCGATTTTTAAGAAATTTATCACAATTTTCAAACCCTCTAACCAAACTAACTCTTAAGGGAGTCAAGTTAATTTGGAATAATTAATGTGAAGATAGCTTTAAGGATTTTAAAAAGAGGCTTATCGCTGCACTTATACTTATGCTACCCACAAGTGGAGAACTCTTCATGATATACAGCGATACTTTGAAGAAAGTATTGGGTTTTATATTAATGTAGAATGAAAAAGTGATAGCCTATTCCTAAAGGAAATTTAAATTTCATGAATAGAACTACCCAATACATGATCTAGAGTTGTATGAAATGATTTTTGCATTGAAAATAGAGTGGAATTATCTCTTCGGGGTGAAGTGTTAAATATATATGAATTATAAAATCCCCAAGTATATATTCACACAGAACGAGATGAATATACACCAATGAATATGGTTAAAGCTGATTAAGGACTATGAATGCTCAATCCACTACCATCCTGAGAAAGAAAATAAAGTGGAAGATGCTCTAAGTAGAAAGGATCCGACAATTTTATCATTGATGAGAATTGAGAAGGATCCAATCATCTTAGACCTGAAAAGGATAGACATGGGAATCATAAAGGAAAGAACATCATCAATACTTTCATAAATTATTGCTCAACCATAACTTCTATAGAAGATAAAGGATGCTCAAATATATGATGTGGGAATTTAGAAGAACGCGTAATCTATAAGAAAATGGAAATCCTTAGAATTAAAAATTAATGAAGGAGTTGTAAGATTTGGGTTAATACTATGTGTACCATCATATCCTGAGTTAAAGGAGATATCATATGATGCACATATATCAACATTTTCCATCCATCCAGAGAGTATAAAGATGTATCGAGATATTTGACAGTACTATTGGTGGGACAATTTGAAGAAGATTATAGAATATACGTCAAGGTGTCTTGCGTTTCAGTAAGTGAAGGCTGAAAGAAAAAAATCCAAGGGGGTGATGTAACCATTACCCATACCTACATGGAAATGGGAAAACATAACCATGGACTTTGTCACTCATTTTCTAAAGACATCAAATAATGTTATATGGGTTGTGGTGGGTCATCTTATAAAGTCTTCTCACTTCATTACAATCTGAGAGTACTTCTCACTCGATCAACTTGTAAGGATATACATTAGAGAAGTGGTGAGGTTGATGGAATGAAACTATCAATTGTATCTGATCAAGATCCAATATTGACCTCCAAGTTCTGGAAGATTCTATAACATGATCAAAATACTGATTTGAACTTCATCACGGCTTATTACCCTCAAATTGATGGTCAATCTAAGTGGACTATCCAGAAACTCGAGGACATGTTGATAGCATGCTCAATTGACTTCAAAGGAGGATGGGATCAACATATTCATATGGTTGAGTTCTCATACAATAATAGTTTCCACTCAAGCATAAAAATGGATCCCTATGAAGCCCTTTATGGGAATAAGTGCAGAACACCTACATGCTAGGATGAAGTTGGTGAACACAAATTGCTGCAAAACCTGAAATGGTTAAAAAAATGGTGGAAAAAGTCAAGACCATTCAACAGCACATCAGGGCTGCTCAGAATCGACAGAAGAGCTATGCTTACAATCGTTGATGTGACCTAGAGTTTGAGGTTGAAGATAAGGCATTCCTCCTCATATCTTCATGGAAGAAATTAATGAGATTTGGGAATAAGGAAAATATTAGTCCAATATACATCAGTCCCTTTGAGATCCTTGATCACATCGGAGTAGTAGCCTATCAACTAGCACTACCACCTAACCTATCTCAAGTACATGATGTGTTTCATGTATCCCTCTTGAGGAAGTACCTATCAGACCCCTCACATGTGCTAAATCCATAGGTGGAAACATTAGAGAATGATCTTTTATATGAGGAGTATCTGGTGAAGATATTAGATCATAGAGATAAAGTTCTATGAAATAAGACAATGCGCCTGGTTAAAGTGTTATAGAGAAGCCATAGGTTTGAAGAAGAGACATGGGAACTAGAGGAGGTGATGAAATAGAACTACCATCATCTTTTTTAGTGTGTGAAATGAAAATTCCAAGGTTGAAATTTATGAAGGGGGGATATTGTAACGACTTGAACTTTTATAAATAAAATTCTCTTTATGATTGAACTAAATTCCCTATTATGGTTATAGAAAAAACATGCACTTATTTTGTTTTATTATATCCCATCGGATTTAAAATACCATTAAGAATCATAATTTTTGATAATATATTCATTGAACGGTGATCATATGATTATTATAAATATAGGGTTTTGAAAAATCTAATTGACACGGACAAAGGAAGTGATGGTCTCAACCAATATAATCATACCCTATAAATATCATTTATCAGAGATTCCAAGGGAGATAGCATCACTGGGATTTTCACTTGACCAAACCCAAGATGAGATCCAACAAATAAATCATGAGAGAAACCTTTTATAGGATAATTTTAAGCTCATCGAGATCATAGACCAAACCATGTATGACGAACCACCCCATGAAAATCTCACTGATTCGCACCTTACCCTTAGGGTGTTTTCTAGTGTAATAAAGGGTTATGTATCAAGACTATAATAATATGAATATTTATATTCTATAGAATAATGAATATATTTTCTTCTTATTATTGTTACTTTATAAAGGATTTTGATTTTGATAAGATAAAACACAAATTGTATTTTTGGGTAATACGTAATTTCAATTAAGACATTTATTTTGATAAATTAATTGATTTTTGAAATAAATAATATTTTAATAAAATATTATAATTAAATTATTATTATTAAATGTAAATTATAATATAATTTTTATGATGTCAAATGTAATTTCTATAATGGTTCGAAAACTGTTATTGTCAAACGACTCAGCATTTCTTAATAAATGTCGATTCTATTTTAAAAATGAAAATTCATATATTTATTAAATCATTTTGATAAAATAAATATTATTTTTGGAATCAACACATTGAAATTATCCAATGGAGACTTTTTCATAATTTTCTGAGACAATCAAATGTTTGGGTAAAATTAAATACAGTAGAAATATACATTGTGTATTATGACATCATAATGACCCAAAAATGATGTAATAAATGCTATAAAAGGTATCCATGACCAAATATATGTTTACCATTTAAATTAATGTGTTTTTTAGGTTATTTTATTAATTTTATAAAGCTTTTATGAATCCTCCAAAATCTATAGTATATTTTAAGGTTTTAAAATCATTTATTTAAGAACATGACTCACTTCCACATCACCAAGGGTAATATTTTAATAAGTTCTGACTTTTCCCTTATAAAATAATGAAAAACACACCTATTTTTTAGAAACCGTGGGAAAAAACCATGATAAGGTTTTTGTTTTTTATTACTTTATTATATAGAGTCCAAAACCTAAGTTTGGGAAATAATAAAGAACTCATCTCTCTTTTCCTATATAAACACACCAAAGCTCTCATTCCTATTCACTCAAAAACCTTTGAGAAATTCCTTAATCTTATATCCCCTCTCCAGAGTCCTTCCAAGGTTCCCCCAAGCTCTCAAGAAGCTCCTCTCAAGCTTTTGGAATCACCCTCTCAAGGTAAGGGATCCTCTCATTCTCCTCTTTATTCATGCATCTTCATCATCTTATGTCTTTTGTCTATAATTCCTAATGTTGGGATATGTTATTCCATATCCCCCATACTTACCTTATGATGTATAAATGATGAGATACCCCTTTCACTCTCATTAATCCCTATCATGAACATTTATGTGCCCCTATTATGCTACCGAAATTTCACTACGATTTTTCATACCAAACATTTGTGTAGTGAATACCCATACTCATTTCCTATCAAGGGTGTTAACCTTTACGAACATATAATTATTGGATTAGGGACTTTCATGTATGCAATCCAAACTCCAGTATCATGGGATTAAATCTAATGAAATATGTTCTTATGTATATGATCTATGTGGAACACTTATGAATGTACATGATATGATTATGATGGATGTGCCCTGATAATGCTCCAATGCATTGGGTAATGTTTTAGTCTCATGAGATGACATGTATGGTGCACGGTAGGTTATCCTAAACACATTATGTTCCATTTCCTTGGTTTTTAACCTTGACTTATGATTATGATGTCATGTTTAAAGTTGTTGTCGCATTTCCATGTTACCTTTATGTTATCATGCAATATCATGTCTCATTGTTCATGTTTATGATTCTCATCCCTTTTATGTCCCATGGAAATGCCTATTGTCTAACATGTAATATATTATTCATGTTATGCATTGTTTATTCCCTTAATGGGATTTATAACTCACCTCGTTCTTAATGGGATTTATAACTCACCTCTTTCTTATTTATTTCATCAGGTTATCCCATGCAGTTTTAAGAATGATGGAATAATATGAGCATGTTAAGGAAGTTTTCAATAATGATGATGTATCCTCTATTTTAAGATATTATGTGATGTACCTAATTCCAAAATACACTATACTTATCAATCTTCTAGGATGTATTATGTGTACTCTTATGTAATAAATCATGAATTAATGTGTAATAATGTAATGTCCCAGAATTCCATGATTTTTTTTCAAATTTAAATGGGATTTTTTATGAGACCAGGCTCTGAGACGGCACATAATTCTGAGACCCGAAGTGGCCGGAATAGATTTTTGAACTTTTTTAAGGTTTATTAATTAAACGTGTGAGTGGGTTTTCTACCTTTTGAACCATTGTTTGGGTTAAAAA
The DNA here is from genome assembly GCA_963277665.1 of Viscum album. NCBI lineage: Eukaryota > Viridiplantae > Streptophyta > Magnoliopsida > Santalales > Viscaceae > Viscum > Viscum album. The sequence continues at coordinate 183,264,220 of OY728122.1, forward strand.
TACGAGGGCGTCGTTGAACTCAGAACGGCGGGATTTTCCTAGAAAGGTCCTAACGCTGGCCGACGTGGGCCAATAGTGGAAGTTAGTTTTTGGCCGTAAATAAAATAATTAAGTAACAATTATTTTATTTTCAAATCCTTATAAATCCTAAACAGTAACTCAGATTTGAAATCTGAGAGTACCGTTGAACTCGTGAGGGCGTGTTTCCCTTAGGTGGAGCTTAACCTTAACCGACATGAGTCGATGGTCAAAGTTAGTTTTTGAGTTTTTTTTAAGCGAATTAAAATGGCATAGGTGCGTGGTTTTGGAAACTCCTAAATGGGTGTCAAAATTGAAAATATGAGGGCACCGTTGCATCCGAAACGGAGGCATTACCTAAGAATGGACTCAACATTGACCGGCGTGGGTCAACCGGAAAAGATAGTTTTTGGAATTTTATGAAAAATTTAAAATAAAATAAACTTGTTTATTTTATTTTTTGTTTGAACTCTCAAAACTGTTGCAGAGAAACGGCATGTGATACAATGAAACCAAAATGTTGTTTCATTAATGAAACAGCATAATGACTTCGTAATGCAGCGTAACAGAAAACGTTGAATCACAATTTTCCACTTAATGGCTTAGTAAGGATCCAAGGTCAAGGGTGGAAAGCATTAAATTATTTTGGGAAAGAAGCCTTGGAGAATTCATTGGAGAACGACCAACAACGACAAGGAATCCTCTCCAATGATGAACGCTGGCGAACTGAGAAGCAGGGATGATGCCTTTGGAGATCGGAACTGAAATTGGAGACCGATGATCGCAAATGATGACAATGTGGAGACGCTCTTCATCAGTAAAAAAACCTTTTGAGATAGGGGTTGTTATTTGAATTGAATCCTCCCCCATTCTTGGTTTTAAACGACAAACGTGGATCAACCCATGAACAGGTTGACACGTGGTTTTGATCATTCTTGTGGGATGATTCTTGTTTCATTTTTCTTGATCCTTCTAACAGATTGGGTCAAGGATGAAACGAACAAATGGCTGAGGTTTGATCCTCATCTTGATTATTGTGCTTTTATCCCCCACGTTCTTCATGTTATTCACAAGTTGGTGAATGGTCGATCATTGCACAACCGTCCTTAGCGCAATGATCTGACATCATAGATCAGGAATGGACACGGTATGACGAATGTGCGATGACGACTGACGGTGGGTGGAATGAAATGGTGCATGAAATACCAGCAATCAGTCATTTTCCGGCAAAAGTGATTGTAAGGGATTTTTGAGCCCCAGGCAGTGAAGAACACGCCCCAAGGGTTCGGGAACACCCTTTGGATCGAATAACGGACCACTAGAGCGCGTCCAGTGGTCTGCGGAAAATTATGTCAGGCTACTGGTGGCACGCAGCAATGCTGCCGGCGTACCGGATGGTGAGGCGGCGCATCGCGGTAGAGCGGCGGCAACAGCCGCTCAGCTACCGCGTGAAGAATGTCACGGACTTCGGCCGCAACAGAAGCTATACCTACGGGCGCGAGTCTAGCCGAAAGACCTGGTCCGCTGATTGTGGACCGGTTGGACAAGGTGGTGGCGCTAGCTGGCACTGCCTGGTGGCAAGCGGACGTGGCTTTGCCGCATCCAAGTTGAGGAAGCCATCCTGCTTCGATGTGGGCTGGGTTTGTGAAGGTGGGTCGGGCCGGTAGAGGGCTGAGCCCAATGGGTCAGACCCGCGACCCAGTGGGCCGGACCCATCCGGTTCGGTCCGGGTCAGACCCGGGTCGAGTCGGTGGGCCCCGGGCCAGGTCGGACCGAACCTGGACCCAACTGGACCTGTTTCACAAAAACGTCTGTAACTTTCAAACGGAGCATCCATTTGATGAGACATATGCGGTGTTGGGACCCTGGAAACAAGAAGGTCCTTTTGAGATACTCTAAGTGAGTTTTTGAGAAAGTTAGAGGATGGACACTTTGGTTTGAAGAGTAGGACCTCCTGGTATGGGTAGACTTTGGGTAGAATCATGGTGATTCTTATGTTGAGATGTTGGTATGGTTACTCCCTTGATGACTCAAGGCGCAGGTACTCCTTATCCCTCTGCTTTAGTAGAGATGGGACCCCCCACATTTTAGGGTGCGGGTTCTTGGAGAAGTTCGTAAAGGAAGAGTTGGTACTCCCCTCTTGTGCTAGGGAACGGGTCCTCTATCCTTGGAGTTGGTACTCCTCTATAGGACTAGGATGCAGGTCCTCCACACCTAACGCATATAGAGTCGGTACTCCCCTATCAGGTAGGGAGTGGGTCCTCTATTGTAGGAGTCAGTACTCCCTTGTCATTCTAAGGTGCGGGTCCTACTTATGCAGTGCTACAGCAGATTCAGTACTCCCCTGTCGTTCCAGGGAGCGGGTCCTCTAGCCTGGGCTTGGTACTCTCCTAACAAACTAGGGTGCGGGTCCCTCGTAGTGAACAAACTAACGGAGTCAGTACTCCCCTATGGTTTTAGGGTGTGGGTCCTCGACATGTGATCGAATAGATCTGGTACTCCCCTACCAGGTAGGGTGTGGGTCCTCTATTATAGGAGTCAGTACTCCCCTAACATACCAGGGCGTGGTTCCTCCACACATGAACTAATAGATTTGGTACTCCCCTGTCATACCAGGGCATAGGTCCTCTAGTCACTGAGTAGTACTCCCCTATCAGGTAGGGTGCGGGTCCTCGATTGGAGATGGAGCTCCCTCGACTGTCAGACATAGTAGAAAGGAGCGGGCCCATCCACTTGATGAAAAGGATACCTAGATAGGAGTTAGTGCTCCATCGATGGACTGAGGTGCGGGCCACTCCTTACAGGAGCGACTGAGGTATCACAGGTTAATATGGAGCAGCACTCCCTCAACTGAGCATAGTGACGAGGAGCATGCCTCTTCACTTGGATTTTCCTTACTCTTGCATGGGGCACATGACTGTGATGACTAAACCTCTAGTGTTGGGCACTAGAGTCGGACTGAGTAGAATGTTCCCTATGGAGCACGTTCTGTCGAACGTATCATTCAGAATGGTAGGATTTTACCTAATAGATTGCATCTCTCGAATGGGTGCCATCAGGGATGGATGAGATCATGGGTTGTGATCTCCTGGTTTGTGTGTTATGACTTGAGCCTTCAATGAGAATCCTGAAACTGGTTGTGTGGTTGGGACCACATGTTTTCTTAGTTACTGAGATGATTATATCTAGATGTTCATGGTATATTTATGGGCATATACCTGAGTAGAGTTGATTGTGCATTCCTTTGTGGTTTTTCTCTTGTGCTTTACCTTTGTCGTTTTGGGGTCCCCTACTGAGTATTGTTTTACTCACCCTTTCATGGGATTTTCCCATACGTGTTATGTCTTTTGTAGACGACTGACACTTCGATGGAGTCTAGGGAGGACCAGGACCCGGTAGTGTTCAGTGAGATCAGACAGATGAGGTGTACTTCTACAGCTTCAGGCTGTTACCTTTCACCTACCCTCCAGGTAGGCTTCCCAGCAGATGAGCTTTAGGGACTTGGAGTTTTACTTTTGTTTTGTTTTTATTTTAGTGGGCTTGTATACTAGCCCGAGTTTCCACCCTGTACTTTACTTTCAGTTGTACTCTGGTTTTGTTTTACTTAGTGGATTGCATGCATGGTTTCCTTGGCTTTTAGTTTCTAGTACCTTTGGCTGGGATTTGTGTGTGTGTGTGTGTATAGGTACTCAGGAAAATGTCTCTCACTGGTGGGATAATTCCTTCGGCACTAGTTGTCATCCCCTAGACTTCGGGAGGTGGGCTTGGGGTAGTCACGGCATGGGCCCCAGGGGATGGGTCATTACAAATTAGTATCAGAGGTGGTTGGTTCTACCTCAAAGACTGGGGATCTATTGTTTTTGGTTTTGGGAAATGGTGTTAAGTGTTTCGAGTTCGTCTTTAAGGCCAGGGACTCCAGTGTTGGTATAGCGGCCTACGTATCCATACACCAGGACTCTGGACACCTGTTTTCCAACTTGGTACATGGAAACACTGGTTGTGGGGAAATAAAGGGGTATATGCATCATGTAGGAATGGTTATGCTTTCTATGTCCTTCTTGAGTCAGCTCTCCATATATACTCATTAACCATGGTTCATCTTAATATATTTTAGGATTCCACCATGAAGACAACCAGATAGGATTCTACAATGTGATCGTGATGATGATCCGCCCCGAGTGGAGGCTTAAATACAGGGCACTAAATTTGTTGTGTTACCTCTGGGTGGTGCACTAGTGATGCAGCCACCCGTCGATTAGTAGTTTCTACCAGCGCTACCAGTAGAGGATGCGCGCAGGCTGATTGTGCTACACAAGTTCTAGAGGTAGAGACCTCCCAGGTTCCGAGGCGAGACAGATCCTCAGGTAGCTGAGGATTTTATGGAGGTGGTTACGTGAGTCTTCCGCCTAGTGAAGATGCCTCTCGACCAGATGGAAGTACTAGCTGTGAGCCTTCTATAGGGATCAGCAGAACGATGATGGGGCTTAGTGATCCAGAAGCATGATGAGGCGACCCTCACCTGGATTGACTTTGAGTGCCTCTTCATGGAGGAGTTCTTTTCGGAGACTTTATGCTCTATGCGTATATAGGAGTTGTTGCACCTACGGCAGGGCAGCATGATGGTAGTAGAGTACTCGGTGAGATTAAGGGATCTTTCTAGCTAATCTACAAATATGGTGCAGGACCCTTACTTCAGGGATCAGACCTTCGAGAAGGGGTTATGCTAGGAGATCAGGGCGTCGGTGATACCCCTTAGCATCCCGACATATGCTAGGATTATGGAGTGAGCCTTGGTAGTTGAGAGCTACCTGAAGGAGGAGTAGATGGATGTGATCTACAACAGAGGTCATGAGGTAGAGGTGTCTGCTGGAGCTAGCAGACGACAGGTGACAGGTCGCGGCGTAGGAGGCATACCCATACCCAAACACAGACACGTGGGTCTGTGGCACAAGAGCAGCACTAAAAAGCAGGTCATCCACAGGAGAGGCGGTGTTACGCTTGAAACGACTGAGGGAATCTCGCTAGGGATTGTCTGACCCATTGTGCCACTAAGAGGGAGTCGGCAGACGAGCCTCCTTGGTAGAGATAGTGCTTGGAGAAAGGGGTTCCTCAAGATGACAGGTAAGGTAGAGGAGCTAGATGAGCAGTAGGAGGCGGTCCACACCAGGCTTAGGGAGCTGGAGGACGTGGGTGAGGATAGCTGTATGCGATCTTGGCATATGACCAAGAATCTCCAGGAGAAAATTTGTGGTATGATCTATGTCTTTTCTTTTGGATGCCTTTTTAAATAGACATAGGTGTTGGACATTCTCCTTTTTTACATGAGTTCTGTTTGAGACTTTGAGGTTCCGTTTGGACCATGGACCTGATCCTCATGCTTAGAGATTCCTACTAGAGGAGACTCGTTGACCACACACTGGTTCTAATAGTGTGAACTGACTCTTAGAGGTGAGATTTGCAGTTGGGATCTCTTAGTCATAGCATCGAGGCCTTACGACGTCATTCTTGGTATGAACTACTACCATTCATACCCAGATTGAAAGCATTAGGCAAATTATGTGGTGTGTCCATGATAGTGAAAATAGGTTTTCCTTCAGGTGAAAGGAAAATTTAGGCAGCACAAGGTGGACTCTTGAGAAGAGTCATGCTTAGAAATGTTCCATGGTGGCAAAGTTAGACCCCATGATGTTTTCGTAGTTTGAAATTGTTGTTTACTATCCATACTCAACTGGAATACCACTAGTGAGTGTGGTAGTGTTCCAGTTTCAGCAAGTTGTGTGGCCGCTGGAGGTTGTAGATAGAGGGCCTAGTAAGACCCAACTTTTGCTCGTGGGAAACCCTATTTCGCTCGTAAATTCCCCTACGCGTTTAGCATCAACCTTGAATGCATAGAGCTTGTGGAGGATTTATCATAGTTCATCTAGGGGAGGATGTGAACTGTGGGTTTCTGTTTGTATCTACGTTAGGTTAGTGTGGGGGTGAGCCGCTAGACCCCATGACTACAAATGGATTGAAGTACTTAGTGCTTTTCCCACTTGTCACAGCTAAAGAGACATGTTCCTGTTGTTGTATGATGTTGACCTAGAAGAAGCTGGACATGAAAGTGGTCGATCTCAGTGGTTCCTCAAGATGTGTGCTTGTAAGCAGTTTAGAGACCCTTGATGAACTCAGTTTTCTTCCCTTCAGTTTAGGCCTTTGCTTTTGGGGGATGAAAAGCCTTAAGGTGTGGAGAATGTAATGTCCCGAAATTCAATGTAATTTTTATTTTCAAATTTAAATGGGATTTTTTTTGAGACCAGACTCTGAGACGGCACGTAATTCCGACACCCGGAGTGGCTGGAATGGATTTTTAAACTTTTTTAAGGTTTATTAATTAAATGTGTGAGTGGGTTTTTCTATCATTTGAACTGGTACTCAGATCGAAAATATAAGGGCACCATTGAACTCAAAATAGAGGGATTCACCTAGAAAGGTTCTAACGCTGGTCGGTGTGGGCCAACAATGGAAGTTAGTTTTTGGCCGTAAATAAAATAATTAAGTAACAATTATTTTATTTTCAAATCCTTATAACTCCTAAACGGTAACTCGGATTGGAAATACAAGAGTATTGTTGAGCTCATGAGGGTGTGTTTCCCTTAGGTGGAGCTTAACCTCGAACAGCACGGGTCGAGGGTGAGAGTTAGTTTTTGAGTTTTATTTAAACGAATTAAAATGGCACGGATGCGCAGTTTTGGAAACTCCTAAACGGGCGTATTTAAAATATGAGGGCACCATTGCGTTTGGAACGGTGGCATTACCTAACAATGGAATCAACATCGACCAGGGTGGGTCGAACAAAAAAGATAGTTTTTGGACTTTTAAGAAAAAAATAAAATAAAATAAACTTGTTTATTTTATTTTTTGTTTGAACTCTCAAAACCATTATAGAAAAATGGTGTGTGACGCAATGAAACAGAAACACTATTTCATTCATGAAATAGTGTAACAAATTTGTAATGTTGCATAAAAGAAAACACTGAATCAGGATTCACCACTTAATGTCTTAGTAATGATCCAAGGTCGAGGGTGGAAGGTGTTAAATTCTTTTGGGAAAGAAGCCTTGGAGAATTCATTGGCGAACGACCAATGACGGTGAGGAATCCTCTCCAATGACGAATGCTAGCGAACCGAGAAGCGGCGACGATGCCTTTGGAGATCGGAACTGAGACCAGCGATCGACGATTGCAAACGATGACAACGTGAAGATGATCTTCGTCAGTGAAATAACCTTTTGAGGTAGGGGTTGTTATTTGAATTGAATCCTCCCTCATTCATAGTTTTAAATGACAAACACAGATCAACCAACGAACAGGTTGACCTGTAGTTTTGATCGTTCTTGTGGGATGATTCTTGTTTCGTTTTTATTGATCCTTCTAATGGATCGGGTTGAGGCCAAAACGAACAAACGACCGAGGTTCGATCCTCAGGTGGATTATTGTGCTTTTCTTCCCCACATTCTTTGTGTTCTTCATGGGTTGGAGAATATTAGATCATTGCGCAACCGTCCTTGGTACAACGATTCAACATCTTGGATTAGGAATGGACACGGCATGATGAAGGTGTGACGACGACCAATAGTGGGTGGACCGAAGGAGTGCATGAAATACTGGAAATCGGTCGTTTTCTGGCAGAAGGGATCGCAAGGGAGTTTTGAACCCCAGGTAGTGAAGAACACGACCCGAGGGTTCCAGAAAACCCTCCAGATCAAAGAACGGACCACCAAAGCGTGTCTGGTGGTCCACGGAAAATTCTACCGGGCCGGCGGCGGCGGTGGCAGCCACTCGGCTGCCGCTTGAAGAAAGTTGTGGCCTCCGACTGCGGAATAAGTTGGACCTACAGGCACGGGTCTATCTAGAAGACCCGGTCTGCTGATTGCGGACTAGTTGGATAGAGTGGCGGCGCCGGTTGGCACCGCCTGGTGGCAAGAGTACGTGGTTGTGTCGCGTCCAGGCTAAGGAAGATGGCCCGCTTCGATGCGGGCTGGGTTTGTGAAGGCGGGTCGGGTCGGCAGCGGGCCAGACCCACTGCCTAGTAGGACGAGCCCAATGGGCCGGACCCACGTCTTAGTGGGTCGTGCCCAGCCAATTCAAGCCGGGTCGGGTTGGGTTGGGTCAGGTCGGACCGGACCCGAACCCAACTGGCCCCTATTTCATAAAAATGCATGTAACTTTCAAATGGAGCATCTGTTTGACAAGTCGTCTATAGCATTAGGACCCTAGCGATGAGACGGTCCTTTTAGGTACTCTAAGTGAGTTCTTGAGAAATTTAGAGGTTGCACTCTTTAGTTTGAAGAGTATACCCTCCCGGTGTGGGTAGAATTTGGGTAGAATCGGGGTGATTCTTATGTTGAGATGTTAGGATGGTTACTCCCTTGATGACTCAAGGAGCAGGTATTCATTATCCCTCTTCCTTATTAGAGACGGGACTCCCCACGTTTTAGGGCGCGAGTTCTTGGAGAAGTTCATAAAGGAAGAGTCGGTACTCCCCTATCGTGCTAGGGAGCGGTTCCTCTATCCTTGGAGTCAGTACTCCCCTATTGGACTAGGGTGTGGGTCCTCCACACCTAACTCATATAGAGTCGGTACTCCCCTACTGAGTAGGGTGCGGGTCCTCTATTGTAGGAGTCAGTACTCCTGTGTCGTTCTAGGGTGCGGGTCCTCCTTATACAGTGCTACGGCAGAATCGGTACTCCCCTGTTGTGCCTGGGAGCGGGTCCTCTAGCCTGGGGTCGGTACTCCCCTAACATGCTAGGGTGCGGGTCCCCTGTAGTGAACAAACTAATGGAGTCGGTACTCCCTTGCGGTTTCAGGGTACGGGTCCTCCACACGTGATCGAATAGAGTCGGTACTCCCCTACCGGGTAGGGTGAAGGTCCTCTATTATAGGAGTCGATACTCCCCTAACATACCAGGGCACGGGTCCTCCACACATGAACTGACAGAGTCGGTACTCCCCTGTCATACCAAGGCATGGGTCCTCTAGTCACTAAGTATTACTCCCCTACCAGGTAGGGTGCGGGTCCTCGATTGGAGATGGAGCTCCTTCAACTGTTAGATAGAGTAGCGAGGAGCGGGCCCATCCACTTGATGAAAACGGTACCTAGATAAGAGTTAGTGCTCCCTCGACAGACTGAGGTATCGTAGGTTAGTTTGGAGCAGCGCTCCCTCAACTGAGCGTAGTGATGAAGAGTGGGCCTCTTCACTTGGGTTTTCCTTAGTCTTGCATGGGGCGCATAACCATGACGACTAAACCTCAAGTGTTGGGTACTAGAGTCGAACCAAGTAGAATGTTCTCGATGGAGCACGTTCTCTCGGACGTACCATTTGGAATGGTAGGATTTTACCCGATGGAGTGCATCTCTCAGATAGGTGCCATCAGGGATGGATGAGCTCATGGAGTGTGATCTCCTGGTTTTTGTGTTATGACTTGAGCCTTCGATGAGAATCCTAAAACTGGTTGTGTGGTTGGGACCACATGTTTTTTTAGTAGCTGAGACGAGTATATCTGTATGTTCATGGTATATGTATGGGCATATACATGAGTAGAGATGATTGTACATTCCTTTGTGGTTTTTCTCTTATGCTTTACATTTGTGGTTTCAGGGTCCCCTACTGAGTATTGTTTTACTCACCCTTTCACGGGCTTTGCCTTCACATGTCGTGTCTTTTGTAGACGACTGATGCTTCGAAGGAGTCCAGGGAGGAACAGGATCTGGTAGTGTTTAGTGAGATCAGAAAGATGAGGTGTACTTCTACATCTTCAGGCAGCTACCTTTCACCTACCCTCCAGGTAGGCTTCTTGGTGGATGAGATTTAGGGACTTGGAATTTTACTTTTTTCTGTTTTTCTTTTGGTGGGCTTGTATACTGGTCTGGGATTCCACCATGTACTTTACTTTCCACTATACTCTGGTTGTGTTTTACTTAGTGGATTGCATGCATGGTTTCCTTGGATTTTATGTTCTAGTACCTTTGGCTGGGAGTTATGTGTGTGTGTACAGGTACTCAGGCAAATGCCTCCCACTTGTGGGATAATGTCTTCAGCACTAGTCTCCAGCCTCTGGCCTTTGGGAGGTGGTCTTGGGGTAGTCACGTCACGGGCCCTGGGGGACGGGTTGTGAAAAATAAATACAAGGGTTGTCATAGGTTGGTTCAAGTGTGTGTTGGTCTTTTGGTTCCAATTGTTTTTGTCATGGGACTTTTTTGGGAGTTTGGTGTGGGGTTTTCTAGGCGTTATTGCATTGTTCTATTTTTCATCATTATGATTGTATTTTTTCTACCGAATTTTTATAAGGTAGTGAGTGTTGGATGTGGGGCTTTCACATGTGATGAATTTGTTGGTAGTGGCTTCATTGTTGTGATTTTCTTAATAAGGCTAAAATGGAGTGTGGCGATAGAGTTGCGTTTGACAAAGTGGTTGTTCTAGTAGAGTTATGATGACAATTCTTCTATTGCGATGGAGGTGTTGTGGGTGTAGATGTACGTGCAGTCGTGATCAAGTTGTAATGCCCTTGTTATAGATTTCTAGTTGTTTAATGTTATTGATTTTGTTGGATTTTTAATATTTTTAAAATAATTAAAAAAAATTATGTTTTTAAAAGGGAAAGGATTTATTGGAATCCCACATTATAAAATGGGTTGGAATGGACATGTCTATTCGCTAGTGGATACGTCTGTTCGCTAGCAGGTGCGATCTAGTTCACTTATTTGATTGGGTGTGATTCGATAGATAGGAATAAATATAGAAAAGACATGCCTTTCCAAGAAAGGTAGAATCTTAATTCTAAGGGGTATGATGCCTTATCCATATGGGTGCTTCCATGCCTATAAAATGGAGTCCATATTGGATGGGGAAAAATTCAACCATTCCCAAGCACTCTAATCCTTCCTAGAAATTAAGATTCCTCTAAAATACTTTTACAAGCATCAAAGGCACTTTATTGGTGCGCAACAAAAAATCCATTTTCAAATCTCTCTTATTTCCAATAGCTTATCCAAGGGATACTCTCCACAAATTACTTGTGTCGAGTATCGATCCACCATTGTTCCCTAAATAGGATTCATTGTCAACCCATAGTATTACCGTTTTGGTGGGGGTGAATCTAATCTCAAGGAGAGCGATAATGTAACGTGCCTCGACGAGCTCCGTCTACTACCATAAAATATTTCTATATCCATTATCCACCAATATCCCCAAAAATATTAAGATTATATTATCATAAATATGGATATGGAGATGCTTAACAACATGATGAAGGTGGGTCAATTTGAGGGCAATAATTTCAAAAGGTGGAAAAGGAGGATGCAATTTCTACTTGCAACTCTCAAAGTGGTGTACGCTCTCTCAACTCTGAAGCCCCCCGTATCTGAAGATAATTTGGTTCAAGTTTCCCACATAATAAAAAAAATGGGAGAATGATGATCTCATGTGTTGAGGGAACATACTCAACACTTTAGTTGATGACCTATTTGACACATGTCAACATCTTCCAACCAAAAAGGAGATATGGAATGCCATAAAGAAAAAGTACATCACTGACAATGAGACAAGCATGAAATTCCAAGTAAGAAAGTTTATTTCATACAAAATGGTATATAATAGATCTATTGTAACAATTCTATGAAATATAACGCATCTTACAACACCTTAAGCAAAATAGGATGAACATAGATGATGTTATCATTGTCACATCCATCATCGATAAGATCTCCCCTTCTTGGAAGAATGTTCAACATTCTCTAAAGCATAAAAAGAAATATATTTCCCTCAATGAGTATCTCAAATACCTATAAATTGAGGAGGAATATAAAAAGCATGAGGATACAAATGAGTCTAAAGATGATAAATCCAAGGTCCTCGTGGCGGAGGGAGTGGGTACATCTGGGTCCTCAAAGGGGAAAAACATCCAAACCATCCTTCAAAAGGAAATGTGCAATTCAAGAAGAAGAAATGGACATGCTACTTTTGTGGAAATTCGGGACACTTCAAATGGGATTATTTTCTCTGTAAAAAGAAAGATGGAAACAATGCTTCAAAAGAGAACTTTATGGCTATGATCTTCGAAGCGAATGTGCTTGAGGATAACTCTTATTGATGGATTGATTCTAATTCTATAAGATATGTGTGAAACAAAAAATATCTCTTCAAGAGAATGGAATCAATCCTAGATTAGATGTCTCTCTACATGAGGAACTCTAAAAATGTACAAGGGAAGGGAATAGTTGATCTTGAGTTTACCTCGGGAAAGATCATAACCTTAAATGATGTCTTGTATGTGCCAGAAGTTCATAGGAACTTAGTCTTGGGGATCTTGTTAAACAAGCATGGGTTTAAGCTTTTATTTGAGGTGGGTAACTTTATTCCATCCAAAATTGGGATCTTTGTTGGAAAGGGTCACTTGTACGATGGATTATTCAAATTGAATACAAATATTGTTTTTGCTTATTCACTATAGTATTTTTATTTATAGCATAATAATTTAGGTTAGATAAATTTTAAGAAAATAAATGACGTGTCAAAAATTGATTTATTACCTAGCATGGATAAAAATGATAATAAATGTAACATACATGTAAACTAAAATAGTTGGGAAACCATTTCCAACTATATAAAGGAAAAGTAATTTGTTAGAATCAATACATTGTTATGTATGTGATTTGCATGCTACACCCACCATAGGTAATTAAAAGTACTTTTTTATTTTATTGATGATTATTCTAGATTTCTCCATGTCTATCTTTTACATGCTAAAGATGAAGTTATATATAAATTTAGTATTTATAAAAAATGAAATTAAAAACCAATATGGTCTTACAATTAAATGCCTCAAATCCGACATGGGAGGTGAATATTGTAGTCTTTCACTGTTTGAATCCCTAGGGATTATACATGAAGTGATAGATCCTTATACACCTCAAAAAAATAGTGCAAACATTAATGGAAATGGTTAATTCCATGATGTCTATCTCGGGTCTCTCAAAATGTTTTTGGGGAGAGGCATTATTAACTGTGTGTCACATCCTAAATCAGGTTCCCATGAAAGGGAAATCTATGAATCTATATGAATTATATAAGCATATTAGGAAACCAAACCTAAATTATTTAAAGGGGTAGGGTTGTCACACAATTGGAAAAGTACCTGAACCTAAGAGGAAAGCATTGACTAAAATAGGTATTGATAGCATATTTCTTGGATGTGCATAAAATTCAAAGGCTTATAGATTCGTGGTTGTAGAATCAAATTATTTAGTAGATTTTAATATAGTTATTTAATCAAGAGATGTTATTTTTGATTAATCTAGGTTTACCTCTTTACCTAAGAAATTCCAAATAGAGGAATCTGACTCAAATAAAGGAGTATCTCAAGAAGATACAGTTAAGGAGGTTCGTAAAAGTAAACGGCCTCAGATACCCAAGACTTATAGATCTGATTTCTATATGTACTTGTTGGAAGGAACCAATGATAATATTATTACACAAACTCCAGTTTTACTCAATATAGAGTCTGACCTAAAAACTTTCAAATAGTTTATGTCATCTTTTGATGCATCTCTTTAGAAGGAAACTATAAATGATGAAATGGACTCCATAACTGGGAATAATTCTTGTATATTAGTTGATCTTACTCAAGGTTCACAACCTATAGGTTGTAAGTGGGTATTTAGAAGAAAATGAAAAGTTGAAGGTACAATTGAAAAATATAAATCTAGATTGGTAGCCAAGGGGTTTACTCAAAGGGGAGGAACCGATTACTTCGATACCTATTCTCTTATAGCTAGGACTGGTTTGATTAGAATTTTTCTCACTTTAGAATCCATATGTAATTTGGAAATTCACCAAATGGATGTTATAAAAGCATTCACAAATGGTGAATTCGATGAAGAAGTACATGTGTAACAACAGGAAGGATTCATGGAATATTGTAAAGAAAAGAAGGTTTGAAAATTGGTATTGTCCCTATATGGTTTAAAAATAAGCTCTAAAACAATGGAATGAGAAATTTAATGAAGTAATTTTTTTTAAATGGTTTTAAAGTTAACCGAATTGGACGAATGAGAGGGTATGGCAGCCGCCATCGGGACCAGGCACCGTGCAGCTTTGTACGGGGCAATGCTAGCCGATCAGCAATGCAAGGTGGGGAGCTAAGGCGATCAATGATGCAAGATGCTGGGGGAGGGGTAGTTCTAGTGGGTTGGGCCTACGGGTCATGTAATGGGCATGGCATGCCTCTGGGCCTTCGGGTCAAGTATTTCGGGTCATGTCGGGCCTTGGGCCTTGGGCCTACGGGTCATGTACGGGTTCCCATTCAACCCTTAAAGGGGGATTATCTATAATAAAATAAAAAAGAAGGCCTTCGGGCCATTCAGAGTTGATGACATGCTTATATTTGGAACTGATATGAATCAAATAAATGAGGCTAAGTTTGTTTTATCTAGAAACTTTGATATGAAAGACTTGGATGAAGCTAATGATATTTTGGGAATCAAAATTGTTAAAAATAAAAATTTCATTTTGCTTTATCAATCTCATTATATTGAAAAGGTCTTATAGAGGTTTGAACAATTTGATTTCTCACTGGTTTCTACCCCATATGCTTCTGGGAGTAGGATGTTGCTAAATCCTGGTAGTGCAGTTGCTCAATTGAAATATGCAAGGGTGATCGGGTGTCTCATATATTTCAGGACATGCACAAGACCCGACATTACATATGTTATTGGAAAGTTGAATAGGTATACGAGTAATCTAGGATATGCACAATGGGATGTGACAAAAAGAGCACTCAAGTATCTAAAGGGTGTTATGGATTACTATATATGTTGTTGTGAAAACCTAAGGGTGTTGGAAGGATTTTCTGAAGCGAGCTAGATTACTAATTTAGAGGATCACTCTTCTACGATTTGTTGGGTTTTTAGACTTAGTGATCTCTTGGGGTTCAAAGAAACAAACTTTTATAATAGACTCCATAATGGATTCTGAGTTTTTTGTTTTAGCACCTACTAGAAAGGAAGCAGAATGGATTATATCTCTTTTATCAGATCTACCATTATGGCCTATGTCAATATCTTTGGTTTCTATACATTGTGATTGTCAAGCAACATTGGCTAGGACATACAATAATACTTATAATGGAAAATCAAGATACATTGGTATTGGACATAGCTATGTGAGGTGGTTGTTACGGGATAGTATCATAACTGTGGAATTTGTTAGATCGAGCCAAATTTTGACAAACCCACTAACAAAGGAACTTTCAAGGGAGTTGTTATAAAAAACTTTCTTAGTGATGGGTATAAAGCCCTTGTAAAAAATCCACCAATGATGGGACCTCAAGTTAACGAGATCTGACCAACTGTCCGTCCTACCTCTACGTTGTTCTTGACAGACCCTCTTTTTGTCTCAGTAAAGTATTTTAGTGGGGTCCTTTTCCCAATGAATTAGAAAAAGTGATCCACCGACGACTATATATCATCCATGTATGATCCATAATACTAGATCTAACCAATTGTCCATCCTACCTCTACATTGTTCTTGATAATCCTTTTTGTCTCGATAGAGTATTTCAGTGGCATGTTTTGATCCTCTTCCCCATGACTTAGAAAAAGTGATCCACTGGTTTAGGAAATTTTTCATATATTTCATATAATATATTTATAAATTATATATGTTTTTTTTTATATTTTATTTTTGTTGAAAGGTGCATGTTTATGATTCTCACCCCTTTTATGTCCCATGGAAATACTTATTGTCTAACATGTAATATATTCTTCATGTTATGCCTTGCTTATTCCCTTACTCGGCTTTATAGATCACTCATTTCTTATGTATGTCCTCAGGTTATCTCATACGGTTTTAAGAACAATGGAATAATATGAGCATGTTAAGGAATTTTTCAATAATGACGATGTATCCCCTATTTTAAGATATTATGTAATATACCTAATTCCCAAAGACACTAGACTTCTTGATCTTCCATGTTGTATTATGTGTACTCTTATATAACAAATCATGAATTAATGTGTAATAAATACAAGGGTTGTCATAGGTCGGTTCAAGTGTGTGTTGGTCTTTTGGTTCCTATTGTTTTTGTCTTGGGACTTTTTTAGGAGTTTGGTGTGGGGTTTTCTAGGGGTTGTTGCATTGTTCTATTTTTGTTTTCATCATCGTGAATGGATTTTGTCGGCTGAATTTTGATATGGTAGTGGGTGTTGGATGTGGGGCTTTCACATGTGACGCATTTGTTGGTAGTGGCTTCATTGTTGTGATTTTCTTGATAAGGCTGAGATGAAGTGTGGCGATAGAGTTGCGTTTGAAAAAGTGGTTGTTCTAGCAGAGTTATGATGACGATTCTTCTATTGCGGTGGAGGTGTTGTAGGTGCAGATGTGCGTGCAGTTGTGATCAAGTTGTAATTCCCTTGCTATGGATTTCTAGTTGTTTAATGTTCTTGGTTTTGTTGGATTTTTAATATTTTTAAAATAATTGATTTTTTTTTAGTTTTTAAAAAGGAAAGGCTTTATTGGAATCCCAAATTATAAAATGGGCTGGAATGGACATGTGTAGTCGCTAGTGGACGCGTCTGTTCGCTAGCGGTTGCGATCTGGTCCACTTATTCAATTGGGTGTGATTCGATGGACAGGAATAAATCTGGAAAAGACATGTCTTTCCAAGAAAGGTAGCATCCTAATTCTAAGGGGTATGATGCCTTATCCAAATGGGTGCTTCCATGCCTATAAAATGGAGTCCACATTGGATGGGAAAAAATCCAACCATTCTCATGCACTCTAATCCTTCCTAGAAATTAAGATTCCTCAAAAATCCTTTTACAAGCATCAAAGGCACTTTATTGGTGTGCAACAACAAATCCATTTTCAAAGCTCTCTTATTTCCAAAAAGCTTCTCCAATGGATACTCTCCACAAAGTACTTGTGTCGAGTATCGATCCATCATTGTATCCCAAATAGGACTCATCGGCAACCCATCGTATTACCGTTTTGGTGGGGGTGAATCTACTCTCAAGGAGAGCGATAATGTAACGTGCCTCACGAGCTTCGTCTACTACCATCAAATATTTCTATATCCATTATCCACCAATATCCCCAACAATCTTAAGAGTATAATATCATCAATATGGATATGGTGATGCTTGACAACATGATGAAGGTGAATCAATTTGAGGGAAACAATTTCAAAGGCAAAAGAGGATGCAATTTCTACTTGTGACTCTCAAAGTGGTCTACGATCTCTCAACTCTGAAGCCCCCTGCATCTGAAGATGATTTGGTTCAAGTTTCCCACGCAAGAAAAAAATGGGAGAATGATGATCTCATGTGTCGAGGGAACATACTCAACACTTTAGTTGATGACCTCTTCGACACATGTCAACATCTTCCAACCAAAAAGGAGATATGGAATGCCTTAAAGAAAAGGTACATCACTGAGAATGCGACAAGTATGAAATTCCTAGTGAGAAAGTTTATTTCATACAAAATGGTATATAATAGATCTATTGTAGAACAATTCTATGAAATATAACACGTCTTACAACACCTTAATCAAAATAGGATGAACATGGATGATGCTATCATTATCACATCCATCATCGATAAGCTCTCCCCTTCTTGGAAGAATGTTAAACATTCTCTAAAGCCTAAAAAGGAGTACATTTCCCTCAATGAGTTACTCAAATACCTATAAATTGAGGAATATAAAAAGCATGAGGAGACAAATGAGTCTAAAGATGATAAATCCAAGGTCATCATGGTGGAGGGAGTGGGTCCATATGGGTCCTCAAAGGGGAAAAACATCCAAACCATCCTTCAAAAGGAAAGGTGCAATTCAAGAAGAAAAAATGGCCATGGTACTTTTGTGGAAAGTCGGGACACTTCAAATGGGATTATTGTCTCAGTAAGAAGAAAGATGGAAACAATGCTTCAAAAGAGAACTTTGTGGCTATGATCTTCCAAGTGAATGTGCTCGAGGGTAACTCTTCTTGATGGATTGATTCTGATGCTACAAGATATGTGTGCAACAACAAATCTCTATTCAAGAGAATGGAATCAATCCTAGATGAGACGTCGTTCTACATGAGGAACTCTGCAAATGTACAAGAGAAGGGAGTGGTTGATCTTGAGTTTACCTTGGGAAAAATCTTAACCTTAAATGATGTCGTGTATGTGCCTGAAGTTCATAGGAACTTAGTCTTAGGTTTACTCAAAGAGAAGGAATCGTATATTTCTATACCTATGCTCTCGTGGCTAGGACCGGTTCAATTAGAATTCTTCTCACTTTAGCTTCCATATATAATTTGGAAATTCACCAAATGGGTGTTATGAAAGCATTCATAAATGGTTAATTCGATGAAGAAGTACGTGTCTAACAACCGGAAGGATTCGTGGTATCTTTCAAAGAAAAGAAGGTTTGCAAATTGGTGTTGTCCCCATATGGTTTAAAAACAAGCTCCAAAACAATGGCATGAGAAATTTAATGAAGTAATTTTTTCAAATGGTTTTAAAGTTAACCAAGCTGATAGATGTACTTATAGGAAGTTCCATAATAACCATGGTATTGATATTTGTTTATATGTTGATGACATGCTTATATTTGGAACTGATATGAATCAAATAAATGAGTAAGCATATTTTATCTAGAAACTTTGATATGAAATACTTGGATGAAACTAATGTTATTTTGGGAATCAAAATTGTTAGAAATAAGAATTTCATTTTGCTTTTTCAATCTCATTATATTGAAAAGGCCTTATAGAGGTTTGAACAATTTGATTGTTCACTGGTTTCTACTCGATATACTTCTGGGAGTAGGATGCTGCTAAATCTTGGTAGTGCAATTGCTCAATTGAAATATGCAAGGGTGATCGGGTGTCTCATATATTCCATGACATGCACAGGACCCGACATTACATATGTTGTTGGAAAGTTGAACAGGTATACGAGTAATCTAGGATATGCACAATGGGATGCAATTAAAAGAGCACTCAAGTATCTGAAGGGTATTATGGATTACTATATATGTTGTAGTGGAAACCCAAGGGTGTTGGAAGGATTTTATGAAGCGAGCTGAATTACTAATTTAGAGGATCACTCTTCTATGAGTTGTTGGGTTTTTAGACTTAGTTATCTCTTGGGGTTCAAAGAAACAAACTTGTATAATAGACTCCACACTGGATTCTGAGTTTGTTGTTTTAGCAACTACTAGAAAGGAAGCAGAATGGATTGGATCTCTTTTATCAGATATACCATTGTGGCCTATGTCAATATCTTTGATTGTTATGCACTTTGATTATCAAGCAACATTGACTAGGACATATGATAATACTTATAATTGAAAATCAAGATACATTGGCCTTGGACATAGCTATGTGAGGCGATTGTTACGGGATAGTATCATAACTATGGACTTTGTTAGATCGAGCCAAAATTTGACGGACCCACTAACAAAGGAACTTTCAAGGGAGTTGGTATACAAAACTTTCTTAGGGATGGGTATAAAGCCCTTATCAAAAATTCACCAATGATGGGACCTCAAGTAAACGAGATCTGGCCAACTGCTCATCCTACCTCTACGTTGTTCTTAACAGTCCCTCTTTTAGTCTCAGTAGAGTATTTCAGTGGGGTCTTTTTCCCCATGACTTGGAAAAAGTTAGCCACCGACAACTCCATATCATCCATGTATGATCCATAATACTAGATCTGACCAACTATCCATCCTACCTCTATGTTGTTCTTGACAGTCCTTTTTGTCTCAGTAGAGTATTTCAGTGGCATATTTCGATCCTTTTCGCCATGACTTAGAAAAAGTGAGTCACCGATTCAGGCAATTTTTCATATATTTCATATAATATATTTATAAATTATAAATGATTTTTTATATTTTATTTTTGTTGAAAGGTGAAAATAAATTCCCCAGGATAATGGTGTTTAGTGCTCATGAGGAAAGGAAATGTGAGTTTAAAACTCTGAATGAACCAATGATATCAAACAAGTATTGAAACATGGGAAAACTTTTGGGTTCAACTATATGAATTTAGAAGTGGGATCGATCCAAAGAGCTAATGACTTTGGCTCTCAAACATTCACGAAAGGATAAATGACAAATGCTTGATTTTCAAATGGTATTTTTAAATATTTTAAAATGGTGGGGAATTGTTGGATTTTTAATATTTTTAAAATATTTATTTTTGTTTTGTTTTATGTTTTTAAAAAGGGAAATGCTTTATTTGAACTTCAGATTATAAAATGAGTTAAAATTGACATGTTCATTCGCTAGCGAACATATTTGTTCGCTAGTGGATGTGTTCTGGTCCGCTTATTCGAATGAGTGAGATCCGATGGATAAAAATAAATCTGAAAGACATGTCTTTTCAGGAAAGATATCAACCCAATTCCAAGTAATATGATGTCTTATCTAATAGGTGTTTCCAAACCTATAAAACGGAAGTCCACATTTGATGGGGAAAAAATTCCAACCATACTCAAATACATCAATCATTCCTATAAATTGAGATTCCTCTAAAAAAAATTTATAAGCATCAAAGTTATCGTTGGTGTGCAACAAGATACACATCAGAAAATATTTATATTGAATATCAAGTCATCGTTGTATCCTAAAGAAAATAGGCCAACAAAATTATCTATTATCAACCAATATTTCTATATGGTTATTAGTTTTCCTTTTATTTGGAACCACGGATTGCAGGTTCTTTCGGGCCTGTATTTTAAAGCGTTTTTGTCTCAAAAACAAATTATTATATTTTAAAATATAAAATCAGACGTCCAGCCACAGTGCGTGATGGCAAATGAAGTGGAAAGCAAATATTACAAATCACAATCATGTTCGGCTGCAACAGCCATGCAACGCCTAACGGGAAGGGAAAGTCCAGTAGGAATTGAACCATGCTATTAGCATTAAAATTGCTTTCACTTTTAATATATATAAATAATGAATTGGAATCAGGCGGACAAATCATTCGGGCTAACGAGATGATAAGGCTATCAAAATCATTATTGTTTAAAGAATAAGACCACTCGGCTGATGATTATAATTAGGAAGTGGTCCAAAAACTTCACATGGATATATTTAATGCTTACAGTCTCCATCCCCACATCATCAATCATACACACGGGAAGCATGGTCATCGAAAACATAATGTAAACCTGCCTTCAAAGGCAGAAAATCGAGGGGTACGCTATTTGTTGGATCAAACAAAGCACAAAACTCAAAAAGAGGACCGTTGAGACGTCAGCTACTCATATTACGTTGTTTTGATATACCTTGTAAAGCACTCAGAATTGGCTCATTCTGCACCCATTCATCCTTGCTGTGCTCAACCCAAACCCCACCATTTCACTGCTTGCGAATAGAGAGATCAAGGTGCAGGAAAGCCACGCACGCCACGAAAAAGAAGAAAAATGCCGATGCCAGCATCAGTGGCTCCACAAGCATGAAAACTGGACTGAAGTTGTAGTAAACCTGCCAAAAGGGGGCATTTGGTATGAGAATCTCAGCAACACTTTGCACTAAAATAAAAGGCTGTAATCACTTTACAGCGTTTGGTTTAACAACTGCAACTACAATATAACATGGTATCAGAGCGTAATAATATATTTTGTATTTGACCATGGCTATCCTATCACATCTCCCTCAATTGAATCTCAAATCTTCTGTATCTTCTACTCCAAAAGGGTTTCGACCTCATTCAACAGGCACATCTTTAAGGTATTTCGATTTTAACATGGTGTCAGAGCCCGAAAAACCCTGGCGTCTTTCTCACTCCTATCTCTGCCACTCGGGCAAATGGACAACTCCCCCCCCCCCAAAAAAAAAAAGCAGCCAGCACCCTGGGCCCCACACCTGTGCATTCCCTCACCCTGCTCAGGCTTCTCTCCCAAGCTAGGCCAGGCAGGCAGCCCAGGCCCCACCCCTGTCCAGGTCTAACGAAACAAAACCTGGCCTTCCAGATCTGCTTCACAATGCCCACTGTTTTCCAAACACCCTGTTCCAGAAAGCCGCACCAGCACCTGACATCCTGACATACCTGCTTCACCATGCAGACTGTTCTGCAGATCTGTTCCAAAGGTCGCTTAACTAATGGTCAGCCTCTTCTCGATGATGCTCTGCTCTGCGCCAGCTCTCAGCTATTTGTTCACATCTATCCTTCCTGCTAGGACCACCACTTCGTCATTTCATCTCCGGATCAGCACCCACCCCACGGCCGGAGATGATAACATTAACATGTTTTGTTGAAGAACATCTCAATTCCACAAATTTCCCCATGTGACAGAGGACGAGGGTCGCTTAAAAAAGATCCCCCAATCACCACCTGGGAGCAACAAGATAACAAAATATTTGCACTTCTCAATTAAATGGTAAGTTCATCAAGCATGTGGCCAAAAATGCATCTGTAGTCAAGGAACTTTGGGACTCCTTGCTCCATATGCTCTCCGAGAGTAATAATTTGTCTTGTGTGTCTAATCTTTTTTAGCAAGCCTTTTCTCTGTGGCAAGGTTTGTGCTTGACTCCCATGCACTAAAATGATCAGGAGGAGATTGTGGACGAGACACATGATTTATGGCTCGTTCCTCAAGACTCCTGATCAAAGGAGGATCCAGCGTGAACTCTTCCTATTATCTCTTCTGCAAAAACTGAATTCAAAGTTTGCTCCTGCAATGGCTGAGATGCTATCAGTCACACTATGTTGCAACTGACATTGGTCTACAACCATCTTATCTTATATACACTAGTCGTCCAGCTGCTTCCACTGCTTCCGGCGACATTACAAATCATACAGCTCTTACCCACAATAGACATTGATGGAGGTCGATTTGGCAGAGGTCATAATCACCCATGTTCAGTGTACTCACTGCAGTCAGATCAGTCGCACAATTGACACATGTTAGCAACTCCATGGTCATCTAGACCTTCCTACAACTTCAGGTCAATCCCGTCCTCTTCAGGCTATTATTGCTAATTCTGCAACCCTGATTGATGATATTTACCACACAATGAAGCTTTGTGACAATGAGTATTGTCATACGCAGTCTCACCAAGTGGGGTCAGCCTCCTCCAGTGCTCATGTGGCTCACACTGACATCCATGCTCTTTGCTTATCTCAGCGTTCTACCACATGGTTGCTTCATCCAGGTGCTCGATAACTACAAGTATCCTCCCCTCTTGCCCAATCTCAGATGGCGGTGCTATGGTCAACGGTTCCTCTATCCCAATTATGAGATTTGGTACTTGTTTTGTCACTCCTGAGATCACACTTTCCTCGATTACATATGTTCCACGGAGCTCATTCAGTTACCGTCCATTAGTAAGTTTACTCATGTTTTTCAGTGCTTTGTTATATTCTCACTTAAAGATGTTGTCATTCAGGAGCTATTAACAAATAGTGTTTGGTAGTCGCATTGTTGCCAAAGGCGGCACAATAAGGCGCAAAGGTCACTTGGGGATGCAGCACGAGGCGCAACTAAGGCACATGCACACATAATTAATTATCTCCAATTTTCAACAATATTTTAAATTTAAAAAATCTTAAATTCAATCAAAAAAATACAAATTAAAAATACATGTCGATAATTTTGAACCAAAATCATAATCAAATAATCAATCCTTGAGAACCTAAAGATTCCACACATAATACGTTGGCCCCATCACACTATCTTATGCCCACTAATGTAATTCATATGTTGGTTAAGGGCTTCTTCATTTAATCACACACAATCAGCCCCCAGTTATTTATGATCACAAAAATATTGTTGGAGTCTGCATCACACATCGGACTTGAGGTCCGGTGTGGTCTTTACTATTTGTTATAAAAGCACCCTAAGGGCTCCCTTCGAGTGCATTCATTTAATCACACACAATCAGCCCCCAGTTATTTATGATCACAAAAATATTGTTGGAGTCTGCATCCCACATTGGACTTGAGGTCCGGTGTGGTCTTTACTATTTGTTATAAAAGCACCCTAAGGGCTCCCTTCGAGTGCATACCTTGGGGGTTCGGTCTACCTCTTTATACTTCTACATGGTATTAGAGAGAAACTAATCCCGACCCCCCATCTATTTTTTTTTCTATTCACTCTAGGGTTTCTCAATTCTTTTTCCCCCCACGGGGGGCGGCGGCCTCCATGGCCTACAAGCCGTAGGTATTTCCGACCGCCCCAAGTGGCGGATCTCTCCCTGCGCCAGGCCCCGCCTTCACTGCAGCTTCCCTCGCGCCGGCCCGACGACCCATCCCGGCGGCTCCCTGTGCTTCGTCCGGCACTGCTCCGTCGACGGCGTCCCCTCTCCTGTGCGGATCTCTCCCGCAATCCGCCCGCGGCCCCTCCAGGCTCTTTTTTTCCCAGGCGGCGGTTCCCTCTGTCCGCTCCCGGTGCACCTCCTCCCAACGGTCCGCCTCATCCCTGCCGGCTCCCTGCGCGCGGCTCTCCGGCGCCCTCTTGAGATCCCAATCTCGGACCCTCTCTGCGGGCGGCGTCTCCCTCCCGGTGGCTCCATCCCGGCGAAATCCTTCCGCACGCAGGACCTCTCCCGGCGGATCACCCGTCGGCTTCGCTCCGTCCCGTGGCTCTCGCCCAGCTCCCGGCTCCTTCTCGCATGGATTCCCCGGCACGGCGCCCTCTCGCCGACAGCCCCGTCCTCCTTCGGCATCTCGGCGCCCTTCCTGCACCGCTCCCGCCGTCGCCTCTCATGCAACTTCCCGACTCGTCTCCAGCGGCTCTCGCCCTACCCGCCGCCATTTCCGGCTTCCGCACCTGACGGCTCCGCAAAACGGCTCCCGCACTTGGTGGCTCCCGTTTCTCCAGGCAACCGCCCTCCCTCAGATGCGGCGCGCCTGCTTCGTCCGGAAAATCCCGGCCCGCCCTTCCCAGCGGCGTCTCCCGGGTCCGCCTCCTCGCGCTTCTACCGGCCCCGCCTCTTTGCAGCGGCTTCCGCCCTTCCCGGCGGTCTTTCCGGCACCCGCATCTCCAGGGAGCAGAATGGTCGACTCTGATCTCTCCCTGCACCGGCCTCCTATGCACCGCAGTGGTGCACCAACATTTTGCTCCCTCCATGTCGTCCTCCTCCTGCGGCAGCCCACCTCCATGCCGACCTCCTTCTGCCGACAGCTTCACCCGCTGTTGCTCCTTCCGCTCTGTGTGACTTGTCATCCGCATTCCCGACGGCCAGCCGTGGATTGGCCTCCTACCGACGCGGCCTTCCCTCCCGCGATGGACGGCCAGCGGATCTCCACTCGGCTCTCCGACGGTGGCACTCCTTCTGTGCGAGACTCCTGCATCTCCAGCGCGGCTCCCGCATCTTCCCTCATCCGGGCGCGCTCGGCCGGCGTTCCGACTTCTCCCTCGGCGGCTCTCAGCCGGTGGTTCTCCCATGCAGCCTGCCCCTCCCCGTGCGCCTAACAGCGCTTCTCCCATGCAGCCTGCCCCGCCCTCTCCGCTCTAGGCGAACTCTTCCGCCTCCCATCCCGATCCTGGCGCCTCTGCAAGGCAGCCCTCCCGCCGTTTTCATCTGCTCCAGTCCGGCGACTCTCATCGCCCGACACTTCTTCCGGCAACTAGCTGCTCCCTCCATGCCCGCTTCCTCCTGCTTCCTGCGGAATCCCCGCCTTCCTGCCCGGTGCCTCCTGCGGAATCCCTGCATCCCATCGTCGGTGCCTCCTGCGCAATCTCCGCCTCACCAACATCTCCCGGCATCTTTCTGGCAGCCGCATCTCTGTTCGCCGGCACACCCATGCGCTGGCGCAGCAGCTCGACCACCTAGGATTTGGGCACGTTGGTGCCGCCAGATCCCGCAACACTTCTGCGAAATCCCTGCCTCCCGTCGCCGGCCCCGCAAGTGCGGTTTTCCCGGTGCTAGTTTGGATTTTCCGACGTTTCATCGACCGGCCCCACTAGTGCGGCATTCCTGGCGCTCCGTCCATCGGCCCGGTCTGAGTGGTTCATCTGCTGCGTCTGCGACATCATCCATCCCTCATCCTGTGGGGGAGCTTCAATCGTGAGGGGGAGCAACAGTCTTTGCAGCTTTCTTTTTTATTTCGTCATGTTTTGTCATCAAGCTGGGTATGTCCAGCTTGAGAGGGAGTGTTTGCAGTCTGTTGATTGTTTTGTCTTCATTTGTTTGGCTTGTTTTTTCTCTATGTGTCCAAGCTAGGTTCACCTAGCTTGAGGGAGAGTGTTGGAGTCTGCATCCCACATCGGACTTGAGGTTCGGTGTGGTCTTTACTATTTGTTATAAAAGCACCCCAATGGCTCCCTTAGAGTGCATACCATGGGGGTTCGGTCTACCTCTTTATACTTCTACAAATATAATAAATTACTTTTCAATAAACATTAATTCACATAACAATAACCTAGACAAGAAGGGGGTCACGGACATAGGGGGCATGAGTCGCTTGCCTCCAGTCAGGCACAAACCGCACCGAACAAAGGGGGTCGCGCGTGCAGCTTGCCTTCGATCGAGAAGGTGGCCAGTGGAGCCGAGTCTGATAGGGGCGGCGACCAAAGCGATTGTGGTGCCGGTGGCTGCGAGTGATGAGGTCGGTCAGAGCGGCGTCTACGGCAAGAAGGTGTCACCCCGGATTTCATCGCCCAAGATCTCTGCCACCCGTATGTACCACCAAATCTCTCCTATTTATTTATATAAACTGTTTTATATAAATTGTTTTTCGGATCAGTTGGAGCAGGTTAGAGATCAGGCTGGTTACTACTAGCTTGGGGTTTTGCAGGAATCGTTCAGACATCGTGTTCGTTGTCGTTTCACTTTCTTTTGATACTTGCAGTTTTATCTTTCAGTTGTAGTAGTTCTTGCATTACATTACATACGTGCGCTTGGATTTCTTTTACTGTGTAGTTTGAGCAGGAGTTGGTCGGTGTCTATCTTATCCCTTTCTTTCGTGTGTGTTCCCTTAGAGGGTAATGTCTC
Organism: Viscum album; assembly: GCA_963277665.1. Taxonomy (NCBI): domain Eukaryota; kingdom Viridiplantae; phylum Streptophyta; class Magnoliopsida; order Santalales; family Viscaceae; genus Viscum; species Viscum album. The sequence goes on from OY728122.1 coordinate 183,291,212, forward strand.
TCATCTTTGTGTTTACTATATCATCATTGCTAGTCGTCAACCCGGGGCCTACTGGAGACGGGATTCAAAGATCACTATTTCTCTCCTCCCATTGCCGGCCCAGGATGGGTACACTTTGCTGGGAGGGGACGTGACATAGTGGTATCAAAGGCAGGTAGAGAGATAGGATGGAGTTTGGAGTTTGGAGTTAGGCAAAGGTGAGGTTGCATGGGTTGGTAAGGCAACGGTGTCAGCTAAGTTTAGCAAACGCTGTAAACACAGGAGACCGATTGAGACACAGGTATTTAGAGCCCCCTGTGATCTATTGCACGGACCTTTAAGCTTACAGTGGCTACTAAACAAGATGATACTGGTTGCAGAACTTTGGGATAGGTTAACCTAAAATGAATAAAAGAAAACAATTAATTAATGTTAAAATATTTCATATTTCAGGTTTAGGAGCTCTAACTATTTGTTCTTCTTTCGCAGGAATGGCTCTAGGTCGACATCCTCGTCAGGTTCACGCGGAAGATGTCTAGCAGGTTGCGCCAGCAGATCGCCGCATAATAGAGGTTGACGACAACAACACTTGGAGGAGAACACTCCGAGAGTTTCAGCGCCAGAGTCTGCAGAAGGGCGAGAGCTCCGTTTCAAATGCAGTCCTGGAAAACTGGTTGGAGGAGGTTGAGATAGCTTTCAGTTCAATCCGTGCTCAGAAGGAGCATTGGGTATCGTTAGTTGTGATGATGTTGTGTGGGGCAACGAAGGAGTGGTGGTTCTTGTTCCTCGGGGATCGCGAGGAGTCAACAGTCTCATGGGAGAAGATCCGAGAGCAATTTCGAGCCGAGTTTTTTTCTTTGACCGCTAAGGCGGCCCGTCACCAGGAGCAGCTTACCATTCGACAGAGGAGCTCAAGTGTGCAAGAGTTCGGGATCCGTTTCAGGGAGCTTCTGCGATATGCTTTGGACCTGTTGTCGAATGAGGAGGCTAAGGTGAGCCATTTCGAGAAGGCTTTGCGTCCAAAGATCCAGCATCAAGTCACCATGTTTATGCTGAACACGTATCTCAGAGTGTTGGCGAGGGCAGAGGTCGCCGAGAGGACGTTAGCTAGAACCGGATCGTCATGAGAAGGGAGTTGTCAGGATTCCTCACGAAGCAGAGTTGTGGTCTAGGGTTCCCAATTTTCAGGGCAGAAGATTTTTCATTCGACTGGGGGTAGGTCCCAGCCCTCAATGTCTCATTTCTCTGGAGGCTCTCAGGCCTATGCTAAGAGATCATGCGTTTGTTTTTCTAGTGGAGGTTGAGGTCATCAACGCCATGAGTGCTCGTCTTTTCTTAGCAATAAGCGTGTGTCGGGTGTTCCACTCCAGGTTCCTCCTTTGAGGCAGTTCCAGCCGGGGCAGAGGACAGCCTCGGGATGCTCCCTGTCCTCAGAAAGTAGAGCGCGGTCGTGGAGGCGGTCGTCAGAGAGGTCATGGAGCAGGTCATGGTCAACTTCATGCATTAGCGTTGCTAACATCAGGCAAGTCAGACGTCGTTCGAGATACTCTTTGCTTGTTTTCTACTTGGGTGCATGCCTTATTTGATTCAGAAGTGACACACTTCATATCACCTGCCCTTATCCATGCCACAGAACTTGAGGTGGAGAGGTTTCCATTGCCCTTGGCGTTGACTACGCAAGTTGGAGGTCGAGCTAACTTGTTTGAAGAATGTAGAGACTATTGTTGGGGCAGCAACGCTCTTGGGGAGATTTCCTATGTTTACGAATACAACCGTATGATGTAATCCTCGGCATGGATTAGTTGTATTCGGTGCAGGCTATTGTGGATTGTTTCCGGAGGCAGGTGGTGTTCGATGTTGATGGAGAGTCAACAGTATTTGTTGGCGAGTGAGACCCTCAAATGGTTCAGAGACATATTTCGTCCTTGTCATCCTTGATGACCGAGCTGATGTTAAGCTCGTCGGAAGTTCAGTAATCGGCGTTTTTCAGGATCGGGGAAGAGTTCCATGATGTCTTTCCAGAAGATGTTGTAGTATTACCCCCTCGACGGGAGATTGAGTTCGGGATCGAACTACAGCCAAACGTCTCCTATCTCGATGTCTCTGTATAGGATGGCGCCTTCTAAGTTGTGAGAGCTACATATACAATCCGATGGTCTGTTGCAGTGCGGTTTTGCACGGCGGAGTGTGTCACCATGGGGCGCACCAGTTTTGTTCGTGAAGGGTGATGGCAGTTTGCGGTTGTGTATCGATTATCGTCACTTGAACCGAGTGACAGTGAAGAACCGCTATCATCTTCCGCAGATTGATGATTTATTAGATCAACTGAATGGTGCAAGTCGGTTCTCAAAGATTTGCGGTGGGGATATCATCATATGTGTGGGAAGGATGAGGATATCCCGAACACTGTTTTATGTTGTCATCATGGGCATTACGAGTTCGATGTGATGTCGTTCGTTGTGAAGAATGATCCATCTGTATTCATGGGGTTGATGAACGCTGTGTTTCATGAGTTCCAGGATAAGTTTGTGGTGATTTTCATTAACGACATCCATGTGTACTCCGCGTCCGAGGAGGAGCATGCAGAACATCTGCGTGTTGTTTTGGGAGTTCTTCATCGGGAGAAGCTGTTTGGGAAGTTGTTGAAGTGTGAGTTTTGGGCTCGAGAAGTCCGTTTTTTAGAACATGTTCTATCCCAGCAAGGAGTAGTTGTGGATTCATCAAAGATAGAAGCAGTTGTTTCTTGAGCAGCCCCCAAGACAGTGGCAGAAGTGTGAAGTTTCCTTTGCCTTGCAGGCTATTACAAGAGGTTGGTAGCCGATTTTTCTCGGGTTGCGACTTCTCTAAAAGCATTAACCAGAAAGGATCAGACGTTCGTGTGAACTGACTAGTGTCGGGCAGCTTTCAAGTATCTGAAGGAGAAGTCGGTCAGTGCTCTGATTCTTTGTCTGCCAACAAGAGTCCAGTTTGAGGTTTTCTATGATGTTTCACGTCTGGGGTTAGGTTGTGTTCTGATGCAGCAGAGATTAGTCGTTTTTTATGGGTTTCGGCAATTGCTACCCCATGAGTGTAACTATACCACGCACAATCTCGAGTTGGCGGCGATGGTGTTTGGCCTAAAGTTGTGAAGACATTACTTCATCAGCGAGCGCTTTGTGGTCTTCGCCGATCATAAAAGCCTGAGGTATGTTTCCTCCCAGCGTGATTTGAACTTGTGACACCACCGGTGGATGTTCTTACAGGATGACGACTTCGAAATTTCTTATACACCTAAAAAGGGGAATGTTGTGGCCGATGCGTTGAGCAGGAAGTCGCGCAGTGATGCAGTTCTGGAATCGGGCGATTCATGGAGTGATGGAAGAACTTTCAACATTGCACCTAGACATGGAAGAATTTGGAGGCAGATGACGGTGCAGTCATCTCTGGTGCAGCAGGTGGAGGAGTCTCAATTGGGGGATCTTAGCGAGGCCCCTGATGGTTGGTCTGAAGATAAACAACATTGAGTGTTATTTCAAGAAAGGCTCTTTGTTCCTTTGGCGATGCGTGAGCTGGTTCTCAGAGAGTTTCATAATTCCCCTTAGCGATACATCCTGGCGTGACAAACATGCACCGGACTTTGAGAGGTCAGTTTTGGTGGCCTGAGTTGAAGCGTCCAGTTGCAGAGTTTGTGTTTCGATGTTTGGTATGTCATAAGGTTAAGGCCGAGCACCGCGTTCCCGGTGGGTTGCTTCACCCGTTAGATGTTTCTCAGTGGAAGTGGGAGGGCATCTCGATGGTTTTTGTTACCGGTTTACCTCAAACTCAGGGAGGGTATGACGTTATATGGGTGGTAGTGAATTGTTTGACAAAGTCAGCCCACTTTTATATCGATCAAGGAGTCGAGTTCAGTGGAGAGGTCTCCATCATTCTTTTGGTTCTCAGTTATGCCATGGCATTATTTTTTATCCGCAAACAGACAGTAACCATCCACTCTTGAAGACATGTTACGCTCTTGTGTCCTGGATTTTGGAGGTTTGTGGATGAACCACCTACCCTTGGTAGAGTTCGCTTACAACAATAGTTTTCACTCCATCGGTATGACGCCGTTTGAAACCTTGAATGGCCGACCTTGCTGTTTTCCGTTGTGTTGGACTGGGGACAAAGAGTCTGCAATTCTCAGATCGAAACTAACACAGAATACAATAGAGACGGTTCAGGTGATTCGCGGGAGGATGAAGGCAGCGCAGGATTGTCAGAAATCCTTTGTCGATCATAGGAGACCTCTGGAGTTTGGCGTTGGGGATCATGTGCTTCTGAAGGTGGCTCTCCGTCAAGGGCAGCAAAAGTTTGGTCGTGGGAGTAAGCTCTCCATGGTTTGTTGGGTCTTTCGAGGTGTTGGCTCGTGTTGGAGCCATGGCGTATCTGATAGCACTTCCCCCGCAGATGAACCGGATACACGATGTTTTCCATGTGTCGCAGCACCGTCGTTATCTTCATGATGACTCTCATGTCATCGATTGGGGCGAGATCGATGTTGACGACAATGCAACCTTCGAGAAGTGGCATGTAGAGATCCAGGACCGCCAGGAGAAAGTGTTGCGCAGGCGTGTTATCCCCTTGGTGTGTCTTATGGTGCCACGATGGCATAGAGGAGAGTACCTGGGAACGTGAGTCGCAGATACGCGCTCAGTACCCCGAGCTATTTGATGTTTATGATGCGAAAACATCGGGAATCACAGCGACAAAACAACGATTCAAAAAAAAGTAAAGGGAGAAAAAAACAGAACGAGAACATAAGGATTTACGTGGTTCAGAAATAATTCCAACGTCCACAGAGAGGCAAAACTTAACTATATGTCGGGAGAGCAATTTTAAAGAAGATCTCTCAGATTTTCCCACACAGAAACCCTCGCCCGAAAATGGGTAATGTAAATGACGAACCACTATTCCACCAACCGTCGGAAAGTCCGTTGTGCTATAGTGAAAGACGGCTGGAAGTCTGCGTCACTACAATGAAAGGCGGTCACCCAATACAGTGGATGTCAGCTGGAAGTCCAAGGAGCTACAGAGTTGTTGGCTCTGAAGTCTGCACCGCTACAGTGCATTGTCGGTGTCGGTCGGACTACACCAATCCAAGCATTCGGCCTAACCGGATCAGGCTACACCAATCCAACAATCTCCCAATTGAAGCCTGATCCATTGCGTTGTTATGTTTTGATGTCACTGTCTAAGAAAACTTACTTAATCTGAGCTCTTCCTCTTCTTCACTCACCAGTGACGTGTTTTCCATTCATAACTTCAATTTCAACCGGACGATTCATAAAATACAAGTTGTTTTCCTCTTGTGCTCCTATCGTGTCCTCCCTTATTATGAATCTCATCCTCTGTTCATCAGTGGAGACCAACAGAGGCACAGCAGTGCCTCAACTTCTATCGGATTGTTGATTCCACAAATCTTCTACAATGTCAGCAACTCATCTTGTATCAAACCTCTGATGAAATGGTACTTCAACTGAATGTGTTTCGTCCGAACATGAAACACTGGGTTTTTTGCAAGATGTATAGCACTCTGACTGTCACAGTGCAATACATTCTCCTCTCGTTTTCTTCCCAATTCATCGAAAAAGTTCTTCAGCCAAACCATCTTCTTTCCAGCTTCTGTTACAGCAGTGTATTATGCCTCTGTAGTGGATAAAGTCACCACCTTCTGCAATTGTGATACCAACTTACCGCAACTCCTCCACAGGTAAATACATAACCCGTGGTACTCCTGCTGTCGACATCACCTCTAAGGTCAGCATCTGCATACCCCTGCAATGAATTTCCTAGGTTCATTTTGTTTAACTGAATCAATCCTATCCCCGTATCCCCCTCTTGTTTGAATTTTGTACCTTCAAGCTACCTCAAATCTTTTGTATCGTCTTTTACTCTATAAATAAAGGGTTTTGGCCTCGTTCAAGAGACAACTTTATGTTATTTTGATTTTAACATGTTACATTTGCAAAGTGATCACGGTCAAGTCCTACACACTGATTGCAATCATTTTCAGGTGCAATGTAAGAATGCAGTGGAATGTAATTATAAAATAGAAAAATTGTCTTTATTAAAAAAAATGAGCATCAACGATTAATAGATCGTAGAATATTTTATTTAATTATTTTGGTTAATTAATTTATATTGATTTAGCATTTTTTATTTAAGAAATTTTTAGAAATTTAACATAAAATTACCAGTAAAGCAAATGTATACCGAACACTGCACTATTACTTTCCCTGCAATTTAAATATAACTTTGCATTATATACCAAACACTACAACGTTCCAAGCAATCACTTTTCATGCAATCAATTTATACCATAATCAACTTACATAAAATGTACAAAAATGCCCCCTAAGACTTTTGAAAGCAAATAACTGAAGAAAACTCTGCCTGAGCAAGATTTAACAATTTTTACAGAACAACTTTCGATTTTAAACTAAATGAATAGAACAAGCTTAAATACAGTAATGTTTTGAGCCATTAATTCAATTGAGGTATGCAAACAGATATCAGTGACTCTATGAAAGAATAATGCAAAGAAGTTACACACCTGGAAAGGAGAGTTGTGCCCAGGAACTACATTTTCCTTTTCCAAAAGGACCACTGTTCTTCCAATGACATCAAGGTATGAGTAACTGGTCTGTACAAATACCAACAAAAGGATATTTAAGGTAGCAAAACAGAAATGTAATCCAAGAGAAATCAAGGTAACAACATAGCAAGGTATATCTAGAACGCTGCACTAGTAAGGCTGTTGAACACAAGAATCAGAACATTTATGAATGACAAGAATATCTGATACAAAAGATTTAAAACAAGAACCCACTTTCACAGCCATGGGAAATTCCTCATTGCTTTTATTATAAAAAATAAAATAAAAACAAAAGATCAAAACACTTGGTGTGAGCATCTGCAGGCAAATGTGCATCATGGTTGTGTTCTTATACTTTGGTTAATAGAGATACAGAATTAAAAGGGAGCCTCCTTAGCTCCCATAAGAGTGGAGATTAGGGATTGAAAGTTGAACGAGTCAACAACACACACCATTTTGTTGAGCCCACAATTATGGCTTTAATTGGATTTGTTGTTGATGGCATCAATGAAGGCTGCTTGAAGTATATTAAATGTATTGATGGTGTTTGGAGATGGTTTTGAGGCCATCTCTAAAAGAAGCTTAAGTTTTGTTGAAAATTTCAGAAATAACTATCATAATTGACCAATTGCAGCACGTGAAAGACCTTCAACCATCCATATGGACTGTGACTTGTCCATGTGAGAAGGGGTTGTGTCACGGAAAGACCTTAGGAGCAATCCATATTGCGATATTGGTGGCCTTATGTCTGAGTTTGATGGGTCATCCGCAGGGCGCCTACGGAAGACTGTAAGTTTCATCCATATCTGTAAGGACTCTCAACAAGAGCACCAATTTGTTAGGACTGCAGCTAACAATAATCGCACATAAGAATCCCCCCCCCCCAGTTACAACCCATGTCCTTATATGAACAGTGTAATACAGAATACCCCCCCATGCCCTTATAGGAACAGCCCACCTACCCTCACATTCCCATCATTAACTCCCTCTTGAAAGACCACCGTGTCCTCAAGGTGAACCTCCAAAAGCACAGTGCGGCTTCGTTAGCATTGGAAGGGCAGCCCCCCTTTGAAGATGGTGGCACACTTGATCCAGCTCCTGCATCATTCCTGGCCAACTTTGCCTTCACTTTCCCATTTTCACCATAAATGTCAGCCATCCTCAACCTCAATTGCCTCTCCTTTAGGCTGCTGCACGCAGGAGGAGATGAAAACAGCAACCCATTTTCCGAGCGTGCAGCTGTTTTGAGAAGTGAGGCTTCTCGAGTCTTTATAATTAGCTCCACCTCTAGATGCTCAGCAGCAATTTTATTTAGATGCCCAGCAGTGACTTGAAATGCAAAAGCGTGTCTGATAGACTGCCTAACGAATATTGCAAATGAATAGGTCATCAATTCGTCCAAGAACAAGGCAAAAAGACCATTACTCAGATCATAGTGACGAGAAATGTTTCGCCGAGCATGTGTGAGTATTTTTTCTCATAAAATGCCAAAGAAAATAGCTTGCGGAAGCTATTCCCGATGTCAAAAACAATGATGTCAGCCAACCCCTCTGTTTGTTGACCCTGGAACTGGAAGTATTTATTTCTCTGTTTGCAATTAACATCAACAAGGTTCAAAAGACCTTTTTGAACAAATGAAATATCTCCACTTATATAGTCATCTGCTAGGCCTAAGTCTGCCTGTAAAGCAACCTTCCAGTAGAACTGTGGGCTGTGCACCCTCTGTGGTTCTCAAATCACATTTTATGGTGGACCCTTCAAAACTGGAGGCTGAACCTCCTCCTTCCAACAATATTAGTGAACCGGTATGGATGCAGTGTCTCAAAAACCTGGTGACCAGAACATATGCTCCCAATTCGATCACAGAAGGTACCATATGCCTTACTTTTCCATTACAGCATAACTCTCTCCAACCATATTGTGTGCAGCAACCATACCAGCCTTCAATCCATCGTCATGGTAGCCATGGCCTTGGTATGCCCCGCAGAACCATATTCGTCTCTCCCCCTGAATGGTGTGCAACTCAAGTGAAACCTTCAATGCAGCCTCAGAAGGAATAGGGTGACTGGTTGTCAACTTCGGCATCATATGCTCTGCAGTATTGGCTGGATTTAGTGTCGCAAGAAAAGGTAGTGAAGTCTCAGCAATGTTCTGAAGAACATTAGCCAATAGGTCAAACACACCCTATTACCTGTGCCTACAAGAAAATTCCATGCACACCATGCTTGCTGAGTGTCGAGGCATATAATTTTTGTCACAATGAAGATAAATATCACTGTAGACATATGGGAAAGCACCAAACACTCATTTCATCATGTGCTGCTGGTGTTCCCAATAGTATCTGAGCATCAGGCGCATGAACAGCCATAATGCATATAAGTCACATCTCTTCTGAACCATCCCCACAAAGCAAGGTGCAACCTGTCCCAAGAAGACCTACCAACCATACACCTCGAGGACGGCCTCCCAATCTCTTCTGTTGCGCGTATTGTACACCGACCCTGCACGTAAACCGCACAACCTTAGTAACCGGGTTGCATCGGTGCCCTCATTGTGGCCTTTCTCCACCGTGCCAGCAACCAATGGTCGCTCAAACTGCCCTTGTCATTCCATTCCTGACGAGTCTGGCAACCCCTCAAACACACTGTTTCTTCTTCCACCGCTGAATTGTAAGGGTTTTCTTGGCAAAATTCGTAAGGGTAACCTACCTCCGCATTATATCCTTCCCCTTAAAAACAAGCTCCACAATTTTGTGAACCTTCTACACATGATCTGGTCTCCGATAACGACTCATTCCCAGACTAAAACACCAAAGGCTGCAATTGCATGGCCTGCGGTAGAAACCCTTGAGTTGCTCACACAGACTTTTGTTGCATTGCCACCTCACCTAGCTCCATTGAGTACACAGCAACACTGCAAGATCAACCCCCCGCACACGCCCTGCTACATTCTCCGGGAAGTTAATCCTGAGCAGGATCAGCTCGCTTCGTTCCTTGCCATTTCTTGTGCAGTTGACAGAACGCTCAAACTCGCCACTTCCGCAGTCAGTGGTTTTGAATGCAATCCTAGAACAAGCTACTCCTTATCGTTCTCATATTTCTCCAAAAGCGCTTCAGCAGCTCCCAATTTGAACCAGAATTACCACTCTACCAAGACAAAAACCAGAGTGTCGTGTTCCCCGCGTTGAGTTGTGAAAGAGGTAAAAGGATCCAACATATTTGGAAATAAGTCTCCGCTTTCATGATCCATACAAAAGGATCATCCCCTGAAAATGAGGTCTGCTCTACTCTCTTCGCCACTCCCCTAAACTGCTCCTGCAACAGCGACTATAGCTCACGCAAATGACTCAAGTACTTTGTTTCTCCCCAATCAGAAATTTCATCAGAAGATAAAACATCCTATTTGTGTCCACCAAAGTTCCACATCATGTCGGACCGTTTCCAGAAATCAGTTGCCTGCACCTGTTCCCACTACTCCAACAACTCCATCCAAATGCCAATCAATCAATCGTTATCGTTTAGTTGCGTTCGTCCTCAGCTCTCATCAACCTCTACCCATTGGAGTCACCAAATTGTTAGGATTCTCGATGAGAACATCAATTTGTTGGGACTCCAGCTCACAATAATAGCACAGAAGAAACTAGGCAGAGGAAAGAGAACAAACACTGTGTTGGAAGCGACAGGAAAATCCTTTTAGAAGAGGATAACAATAGATGGAGAAGTAAAAGGAGAAGAAGAAAAAAGTAAAACTCCCCTGGAGAAGACCACTCCTCGAGGCCAAGTCGAGACGTCCCAAGGTTGTCGCCTCCCATCAGCCGAGTTGAAATCCAAATGAATTTGCATCCCCTTCCCAACCATTACTCCTACTTATTACCCTAAACCACTACCCACAAACCCCTACCTACTAGGGCCAGCCCAACATCTAACTGATAAAGCCTGGCGGTTGCAACTCACGTCCTTATACGAACATCCCCACTACCCTTGCATTCCTATCAATATCTCAAAAGGGTTTTTCGTGCCATGAAGTGCTCTGGACACTGCGGAAGGATGACGAGGTCAGTCGTATCGTGAAATTAAGCTTCGAAAGGCTTGATCATCCATATGAGCAAATGAGGCCTTACTTATGAGAATGGATTTACGTACCCACATGAGTACATCGGTTATTTGTATCAAAGAGTGGGCCCACCATATCAATGCAAAAGGACTTCCTTATCGACAATCTGGTTATTGTATATGAGGTTCAAGTCATTCGTAAGAGCTTGGAATTCTTCCATATGTAATAAGTGTCATATGAGCTTGGGAAACTTAAAATGCATGCTGATGTAGTCATTTCAATGCAGACGTTTTCTAAAATGCCTTGATCACCCTACCACATGCCAGGATCTCAAGAATGATTATTGGGAGATACTCTAATGGTAGCTGACGGTTGGGCAACATTTTATGGGATGATTTAGAAGCTCTTAACCGCATTAATGCTATGTGCGTGAGTGAGCATATACAGGTGTTAAAACACGCTTAGTAGCATGTTTTGCAAAAAGATTCAAAGTCAGAATGAATTGTTATACACCGATTCACCTCCCCAGTGTATCCACCGCACTGAAAGGGGGCATTCACATTTCTTCAATGCCAGGCACTGTAAATTTTAATTATTCATGGCCACTCAAAGAGTAGATTTTTACTTTTGTTGAAAGGAGGGGTAGGTCGCGGTATGCTTTACATATCAGAGGAAGGGGAAGGGGAGATGTACGGAAAGAGTCGGGGAGAGAAGGGGGGACTTAACTACCAGAGGTAGTCTTGTAATTGATCTCTCTCTTTTAATTTGTTATAAGAGGGAGAATCTTAGGGAGAGGGGAGAGTCAGTTGGGATTAACGACTTGCATGCCAAGGCCTGCGGAGGAGAGCTCCCCAGGAGATAGAGGTAGGGAAGTGTGGTCGAATCTGCCTTCTAGGTACACAATAGAAGTTTGTAATAGTTTTTCAGGTGCAATAAACATTCTTCTTCTAGTTCACTCCTATCAATTTGGTGCTTTCATTGAGAGGCCCAAAGTTGCCCTACAGATAGGAGTTTTGGATCGGAGTTTGTTTTGGAGTTCGTGGTTCCATGTCCACACGTATAGAGACTCGAATTACTGGACTAGAGGTATCGGGACGTCTGTAGCGAAGTTGCAGGTAGAAATACAACGGCAGGAGGAACGACAGGAGAATGCGATGCATCGATTAGAATCACGGATGCATGAGATGATGTGTAGTACCCCCAGTTTCTGGTAAGTAACCCTTGTTTAAGTACATGAAACATATGAGAAATGGTTGGGAAAGTTTGGAGACTTTTAAAGTGTTAAAGGGCAAAAAGTGGTGAAGCACGGGCTTCGCGCGGGTTGCCCAAACCGTGCGGAAGCCGTGAAGGTGGTGGTCACTTTGGACAGAGGAGACCGCACAGTGTGCGCACGGTTTGGGCAAACCGTGCGAGGAGGCCGTGTGGAGCGCCCCTTCCAAGCAGTGACTATCGCACGGTTAGCGCACGATTTGCCTAGCCGTGCGGACTAACCGTGCGCGGAGTCAACTTAGATCCTATTTTTAAGGATCTAATCCGTTTTATAATTAAACCTACTCGTTTTTGCTCCTAGATGGCCCTAACTCGGGATTTCTCTGGTGAAGGTGGGAGAACACTTATCAGGCATTTTGGAAGCGATCCGGAGTTTTGCCTTGGCGTTTGGAGGCCGGTTGATCGAGGTAAGTCCCGTTTCCTTTAGTTTTCTTAGATCTCCTTCCCTCTTGATGGATCTTTAGATCTACGCCCATGGTGGGTAGATCTAAGGTAGTGGATGACTTTTAAGTCGGGTTTTGGTTTTGTTGGTACTAGGGGAAGGAATCTAAGGAGGTTTCGGGGAGTAGTTGACTCGGTTTTGTTGGCGTTCTTCGTCCGTTGGTTGGTTTCGCCTAATTTGTTGAGGTAGGTGGCTTCACTCCCGATTCCTCTTTCTTAGAACTTGAAGGCTTAGTTTCAAATTGTTTTCCTTGATTGAAATGGTTTGTTTATCTGCTGTGAAAGAATAGTTGAAACCCTTTTTAAGTAACGGGTGATGGAAATTGTGTGTTTTTGGAAAGTGTTTGTTGAAGTGAATTTAAAATGGTGATTTTAAACTGGTTATGGTTTTGCTGCTTGAAAGAAATGGTTTTCAATAAAAGGTTTGATGCTTTATTGAAAGGTTTTGAACACACTTGGTTTTGGCATGGATTTACATGGGTTGTGGTGTGTGTTCATATGCATTGGGATGGATAAGGGCGAGAAGTACCCCCATCAAAAGGTTGGGACGGATAAGGGCGTGAAGTACCCCCGTCAAGGTAGTCCACTAAGTGACGACTTAGTGGAAGGATAACTCACCACTCGCAAATATAGGGAGGTCCAGGTTGCATGCATGGTTGATTGTGTGGATTTGTGAAATGGAATGAATGTGCCAAAATGGAAATGGGAATTTGATTGAAAACTTTGCTTGGTTGCTTTTCTTGAGAAAGATGGTTTTCGTTGGAAAATGGTTTTGACATGAAACTTGTTATATTGTGAATTGTTTTGGAATTGTTTTATATAAATGTGTTAACATGTTTTATCCTAGAGGCATGGGTTGGGAAGTCATCGGGGAAAACCTACTGAGTTTCATTACTCACCCCCTGCTTTGGCACGTTGGTGCTTTTGCAGATGTCATATACCGGGATGTTGGCAAAGGTAAAGTGTCACATGTTTATAGCACTACTTCGTGATACTTGGGCTGGTTCGTGATGTTGGAGCTTGGAGCTTGGAGCTTGTGGAGCATGGAGTTGGGTTATCGTCTTGTAGTCTTTTTGTTTGTCTTTCTGCTGTTTACTCTGATTTAGTGTTGGTTTCCGTTGTGGTACTCTTGGTTGGTTTATGATAAAATAAATGATTGAGTTGTCTTAACTTTTATCATGCATCATTTAGTTGATTAGTTTGGTTATGATTGTTGGTTCTGAGGTATGTTCTAAAAGGGTAAATCGTCCCCCACTTGTTTTGAAATCCTTCGGCATTTATTGTCAGCCTTTGGCGCCTTGGGGATGTCGCTTAAGGCCAAGTAATGACTTGTTGTATTCTCAAACCAATAAGGATAAGCGGGTAATTACATGATGGCGGTAATACACGACAGGAAACGACTCACGTGGAAAAATTGGAATGTGGAGCAGATAAAGGAAAATCCAAAATTATTGAGGAAGGAGGAAGTAGTTTCAGAAATGTGGATGTCACGGGTGTGGAGAACAGGTCAGGGGGGAAATAGAATGGAATTGCGACACACGATAAGAGAGAAAATGTCGATCGAGACTCGGAGTGGGAGGCGTTACGCACAGTCACAAAACAGGTAGAATTGCCTGCTTTTTTGGCGTAGATCGTGTTTCATGGATTGTAAGAACGGAAATGTACTTCTCGATATAGAGAATTTGAGAGGGAATGAAGATTCCATGGGCACAATTGAGCATGGACGAAAAGGTTCAATATTGGATCACATCTTTGAGGCCAGTCAAGCCGGCACTTACCTGGACGCAGCTTAAAAAAGAACTACTTGGCAGGTATGGGAACGCAGCTGAGGAAGATCCGGTGATCTTCTTGAAGGGGTTGCGAAAGACTGGTACGGTGGACGAATACATTGAAGAGTTCGAGCGAGTAGCGCTGCGAATACCGAATTTAACCGAACAGTGGTATACAAGCACGTTTATTGGGGGGTTACGGCCAGAGGTTGGTATGACTCGTGAACCACAAAACAAGGCTCGACTGTTTACTTTATCTCGAAGAGTAGAAAGGGAATTGATTGTATAGGGGTTTATCAAACAGCCAGAACCAAGGGGAAGGTGTGGACCATTGGGTGGCCAGAGACGGAACTAGAGTGTGAATGCAGTGAGACCAAATTTTCCAGCAAACGGAATCAACATGGAGCGGAAAGTCAAACCCCTACAAAAAGGGAAGGGAGTAAGGAGTTTGTCTAGAGAGGAATATGAAGAAAGAGGGGCGAAGGGACTGTGTTATGCTTGTGGGCAGAGGTACCAACCGGGACATAAGTGTCTAGAAAAGTTCAAATTGATGATATGAGAATGTATAGAACCTAGTACGAAAATAGAGACGGAGGCAAAATCCGCGGAAGCCGAAACAAGAATGGCAGAAAATAGTGGAAAAGGAACTTGGGAGACGGAAATGAAGGGAACGATTGCTTGTGTGGAAAAAAAAGGCAAGTGAAGGGAGCTAAATCGATGTTGTTGGAAGTATAGAAGGGTCCTGATGCTGATTCTAATGGGGCAAGTCACAATTTCCTCTCAAAAAGTTGAAATATTTCTCTACACGCGTTTTGGATACCGCGCCCTTCAATATACGTTTGGGAGATGGCCATAGGGTGAAATCTAGAAGCATTTGCAAGTCTTTGAGGGTAGAATTGGGGAAAGAAGAATTTGATGTCGATGCCCATATTTTTTAGACTACTGGACCAGATTTGGTGCTTGGCATAACTTTGTCGAAGACTTTGGGGCATGTCACTGCGCATTGAAGGGACATGACAATGAGTGTGGTAAGGGAGGAATGCCACTCTAAGGGGCATCCAACCTACCTTACAGGGAACTACAGGGGCTTTGCAGGAGTTGATGGGAGGAATTAAGTGTAGGGGTTGCGGTATTATGAGTCAGAGGAATTAAAAGAGAAAGAAACCCCATTAACTTGGTTCCAGTCGAGATAACTTCAAGAGCTTTTGAACCGTCATGAAACAATTTTTGAAGCTCCCAAAGCTCTTCCACCTAAGAGGGGAAGAGACCATTCCAATAGGTTAAAGGGGTTGCAGTAGTAAGAGTCAGAGGAATTAAAAGAGAAAGAAACCCCATTAATTTGGTTCCAGCCGAGACAACTTCAAGAGCTTTTGAATCATCACGAAACAATTTTTGAAGCTCCCAAAAGCTCTTCCACCTAAGAGGGGAAGAGACCATTTCATTAGGTTAAAGGGGGCGATCCTCTTAATATTCGGTCATACAGACATGCATACCACTTGAAAAATGAAATCGAAAAACTAGTCCAGGAACTACTGAAACAGGGGTTTGTAAGAGCCAATACCAGTCCATATTCCAGTCCGATTATTTTGGTCAAAAAGAAGGATGGCGGGTAGCGAATGTGTGTCGACTATCGAGCTTTAAACTGGCTAACAATACCTGATAGATATCTTATTCATGTCATTGAAGAGTTGATGGATGAGCTCTTTGGAGCAACTTTTTTCACCAAAATTGATTTGAAAACTGGATTTCACCAAGTTAGGATGCGTGAAGAGGATATAGAGAAAACAATCTTCAAGACTCATGAAGGGCCCTGTAAAAATCTTGTTATGCCCTTCGGGCTAACAAACGCTCCTGCTACTTTCTAGGATACAATGAACTCCGTATTTCGGTCTATGCTACAGAAGATAGTGCTGGTATTTTTTTACAACATTCTGATTTATGGCATAAACTTGGAAGAACGTACTAAGGCTCTGCATCGAGTTTTACAGACCATGGAAGAAAATACCTTGTATGCCAACCTTAAGAAGTGTGCTTTTGGAAGAAAATTAGTGGAATATTTGGGGCATATAATTTCAGAAAAAGGTGTTTCCATGGATCTTAAGAAACTACAGTCCGTTAAATTGTGGCAGCATCCTCGAAATGTCCGCGAGGTTGGGGGATTTTTAGGCATAACAGGATCCTACGGAAAGTTCATCAAAAATTAGGGAAAAATCGCTAGACCACTTACTATGCTTACTAAGAAAGGATTTTTGTGGACACCAGCAGCTCAAGAAGCATTCGAACTTCTTAGGCAGAACAACTGCTCCATTCCTCGATATGCCTAATTTTTCTAAGGAATTCATGGTAGAATGTGACGCATCTGGGGCTGGAATTTGTGCGGTTTTAATGCAGGAGGGGCACCCTCAAGCTTATTTTAGCAAGGCTTTATCCTAGACAAATCTGACAAAATCAGTGTACAAGAAGGAACTCATGGCCTTAGTTTTATCTGTTCAACATTGGAGGCAGTATCTTATGGGAAGGCGGTTTAAAGTCTATACGGATCACCAAAGTCTCAAAAATTTGTTAAGTCAAGGGTAGTGTCAATAAGACAACAGTGCTGGTATGCCAAATTATTGGGCTATAATTTCAAAGTTATCTATAAAATCAGACGGTTGAACAATGTTGCAGATGCTTTATCAAGGAGTGTTGGAAATAAGGAATGTCTTCATTTGACCATTTCTAGGCCTAATTGGCTAGATATACGGACAGTTAAAAACGAAATTCGGCAAGATGCTACATTGTAGGCGATTGTTCAGTCGATACTTGCAAACAGCACTACCAAACCAGGCTATTCGACTCGTGGGGACCTTTTATTTTACAAGAACAAGTTGGTTTTACCTAAAAAATTCAGAAATGATACCAAAATTGCTTCATCGCTTCCATTCCTCTCCTGTTGGAGGGCATTCGGGGTTCCTAAAAACTTACAAACACCTAGCAAATGGAGTTTACTGGATGGGGATGACTCATGCACTTTATGAGGTCGTGTGAGGTATGCCAACGACACAAATACAAGGCCATGAATCCAGCTGGTTTATTACAGCCATTACCTCTTCCAGACTTAATATGGGAGGAGGTGTCAATGGATTTTATTTCAGGATCGCCCAAGTCAAAAGGCATGATGTGATTTTAGTGGTAGTTGACAGATTGAGCAAATATTTACATTTTCTTTTGCTTAGGCATCCATATACTGATAAAACAGTTGCAGAGGTTTTTATGAGAGAAATAGTGAAATTGCATGGAATTCCTAGTGTCAGTGTAAGTTATAGAGACCCACTTTTTACCGATCTTTTCTGGGAAGAGATATTCAAGTTGCAAGGAACCGTACTGAAAATGAGCTCCTCATACCATCCTCAGAGTGATGGACAAACCGAAGTGGTGAAACGTTTGTTTAGAAACCTATCTAAGGTGTTTCTCTTATGACCATCTCAAGCATTGGGTGACCTGGCTACCTTGGGCAGAGTACCATTATAATACTTCTTACCATACTTCCGTTGGGCGTTGATAAGTTCACACCGAAACAGAACTGACTACTTAGTATTAGCAACAGAATTACAAACAGAAATAGGCAGCAGATGGATGAAACAAGGAGAATGGAGGAGGAAGGAGACTCAAGCGACCCTAGGTCCACTCGCCCAAGCCAGTGGCCAAACCAACAGAATTCAATTCTCTCTGTATCCCCCCATTCACCAGCCCCTCTTTATTTATAGCTTTTGCCAGCTGTACAAACCCCTTCTAGAATATTCCACTACTACAACCTACTTATTCCCTATATGTCCAGATCTGTATCACTCCCACCGTCTTGAAAATCAGTCTTGTCCTCAAGACTGAGGAAAAGAAGCTGATTGCAAGGCACCGCTGTAGCATGTAGTCTCCAAGAAATATGCCAAATGATCCTTCCGGCTCCATGGGCCTGTTGCTCCTGTTGTGGTTGTTCCCTGGCGTCACCAACTCTCCAGGCAATCTCCCAAATGGTTCGTCTCGGGCGGTGAACCGACCGTAAGCGTTGGTTCCCACCATGTTGTGAAGTCCGCCTCTGAGTGCCCGCATCCCGTCCAAAATAGCTGGTTGGGCTTCCCCCATGACCCTGCACAATATCAGTATCTACTAGCGCATCTGTGAGCAAATGTAGAGCCATCAATTCCCTACCCGCCTCAGAAAAAAAATCAACGTGCTAATGCTTTTTCAGCAGAGCCACCTCATCAGAAGGAATCACCGTCTGTAATAATGACATGACTGTGATACCCTTACCCCGCTTCACTCTGGCAAATCTCCTCTCAGGAAGGCAACAATGTAGTCAGTAATAGTCATGTGCTCTATGGGCAGCCCCGTGGTGCCTTCATCATCACAAAGCATATCACCAGTGTTTTGTTTCGCCAGTAAATCCACATGTCGTCCTAGTGTCAGCCCAAGCACAACAATGTCACCATGGCCCGACGACGGTGTTTCATCCTCAGTGTTGACAACTCCAAAAGCGGCGGAGACTCCCTCAGATTCCCCCATGAGCAAAGATGGTCGGTCATGGATCGAGTACAGTTGTGTTTCAGGAAGAAACATAGCTCCACCTAAGAATTGACGAAATTCCTTCTCCTGCGCGTGGGTCGCCATCGTCAAGGCCATCGTATCTATAGAAGCTTTTATTTTTGTCAGCGACATGTCGAAGCGGTCCAGGCGTTGTTCTGCATCATCAAGACGAGCGTCAACGCTCATGTCTGTCATAATCCGTGAGTTGTTCCCGGTGAAATCAATTGGGCGGCGTGCGGGGATGGTTTGAAAAACACAGGCGACCGCAGGTGTTGTCGCGTCCAGCAGTGCGCCTTCGTCTGTTCCAAAACAGGGAAACAACTTGCCTTCCTCGCTTTTTTTTTCTGGAGTTTTTTTTATAAGATGCTGCTATTTTACCACATGTGTGAGCAGAAGGTCGAGGCGAACAAGCACGCCTTTGCTGAACAAGTTGCGCGCCTCCTCGGAACAGAAAAACCGCGAACTCAGAACGGAATCCGTTCGATGCACGCGGTGGTCGTTGCTGCCATCCACGGGGAAGAAGAGACGATAACAAGTGAAGCCTCTTCTGTGCGGGTCGTCGGTTGACGCCCTGAGAAATCGTCGTAACGTCTCAGAGCGTCGAAAAACGGAAGGTGAGCTCGTAACTCCCAGTCGTGCAGCAGTGAAAGGAAGCGGCGCTAGTGGAAGATGATCGTGGTGGAAGGAGTGCACGATGCTGAACTGAACGCACGCCTCCGCTGGTGAAGTATGGTACAAATCGTTCGTTGCGCATAAAATAGCCTCACACAACGCCAGCTGGTCGCACGACTCCTCTGTGCAAATGAAAAACAGTTCCGCACAACTCCTCTATACAAATGAAAAACAGCTGTGCGCAACTCCTCTGTGCAAATGAAAAACAGGTCAGGAACAGCTCCTCCGCGTAATTCTCCAACAGTGTGGAGTGCGCTGCCGCTCGATGCGAAGAAACCAAAACTGGAGAAAAAAGGAAACGGACGAAAAGCAGAGGGCAGGAGGTCGCACGGCCGAGGAAAAACAGTTGTGCGTCGCCTGCTTCAGCTCTGTGCGTCGAAGCTGGGAGGGAAGAAACCGTAGCACGCAAGAGAATCCAGTCGTGCGCGATGGCGGAAAGCGACAGGTCAGACCAAATGATAGGTTCACACCGAAACAGAACTAACTTCTTAGTATTAGCAGCAAAATTACAAACAGAAATAGACAGCAGATGGATGAAACAAGGAGAATGGAGGAAGAAGACTCGAGCGACCCTAGGTCCACTCGCCCAAGCCAGTGGCCGAACCAACAGAATTCTATTCTCTCTGTATCCCCCCCATTCACCAGCCCCTCTTTATTTATAGCTTTTGTCAGCTGTACAAACCCCTTCTAGAATATTCCAATACTACAACCTACTTATTCCCTATGTCCAGGTCTGTATCAGGTGTTCTCCATTTGAAATTGTGTATGGGCATGTACCACCGTACATTTTTCATTATACAAAGGGGGAAGCAGCGGTAGAAGCAGTGGTTCAAACTCTGCTAGAAAGGGATGAGGTTCTCAAACAATTACAAGAAAATCTTCACCGGGCGCAACAGCTAATGGTGAAAAATGTTAATCGGCATCAAAGGCAAGTAACAACAAGGAAGGTGACATGGTTTGGGACAAATTACAGCCAAATCAGTCTGGGGTGCGTTTAAAGATCAATCCAAAGCTGGCTGCACGGCGTTATGGCCCTTTTGTTGTCTTGGGAAGTGTCGGGTTACCGACTCAGGCTTCATGCTCCACCCAGTTTTTCACATTTCTTAGCTCAAGGTTGTTGTTGGACAATATACTGGAAAAAGAGGAATTACCTTCAAAATTCATTGTTGAACTTGACTATCCTATTGCAATTTTAGCATATAAAAGGAAGTTTCTATACAATGGCACGGGCGAACTATAGATGAAGCAACTTGGGAGGAAGCTAAAAAGATTAAGGCTCAATTTCCTGATTTTCACCTTGAGGACAAGGTGGAACTTCAAGGGGGCGGCAATGATAGGAGGGGTCGGCCCACAGAACGCTTTACCTATCAGGGGAAGGGGAGGGGGGTTGTAGGGAAAGAGTCGAGGGGGCACTTAAGTACCAAGGGTAGTCTTGTAATTGTCTCTCTTTTAATTTGTTATAAGAGGGGGAATCTTCGAGAGGGTAGAGTCAGTTGTGATTAACAGCTTGCACGCCAAGGCCTGCAGAGGAGAGCTCCCCAGGGGATAGAGGTAGGGAAGTGTGGTCGAATCTGCCTTCCAAGTACACAGTAGAAGTCTGTAATGGTTTTTCAGAAGCAATAAACGTTCTTCTTCTAGTTCACTCCTATCATTTGCGAATAAAGGTTCACCGTTAGTGTTCTGCTCAAAATGTGGTTCTTTTTTACTTGTCACTTTTCCAGTTGGAGGTCTTAGAAGCCAACTTGGAACCACTATCAACCTTGTGACTGCTAGCAGCTTAGCACTGACATGGGACCAAAACTCTTGAGTTTGATTTTCAATTAACATCAAGAATGAAAGGCCAAAAAATCACCAACATGTAAAAAATCCCAAAATTAATCATGTTGCCAAAAAAAAAACATTAATCAAAGAATTTCATTATTGTAGTCCACAACTTGAAAAAAAAAAAGGTGCATTATGCTAAGGGCCCAATTAACAATACTAAAAAAAGTGCTCCAGACACCAATCACTTACGATAAGCGGTTCTTGAAAGGCTCACACATTGTTTGAAAAAATTGCATTTTTCCACTTCTAAGATTGGTTTGATTGGTTTTATTTCAATGACGTGTGTGGATGTTTTTTTTTAACCAATAAAGATAATTTATCTTTTAAAATCACTCGTCAAAAATGATAAGTAATGTAAACATTTTTTAAGCACTGTCTGTTAGTACTGAGGAGGTTGGCCCAATGGACACCTCACGCCCCCCAGTGGTATATACCTACCAACAAAGGGGCAAGGGAAATGGCTTTGTAAGTCAGTTCGGTTTGTTAGAGGGGAGAGGGGAATGGGATATATACGCCTGGGGAGACCGCCAGGCCAGGAGCATCTATCAGTTGGGAATTTACGAGACTGGGGAGTCAGTCTGAAGTAGGGAAGTGGTCTTCCTAGAGTTCCTTCACCTACAGCAAACTAAAACTAAAGAAGTGGGCTTCTCCAGGTTCTCCTTGTCTTCCTTTTTCTACAATTGTAACTAGTATAGAAGTTGCTTGTTCTTACTGAAATATATACAAAGGTCATTTAAGATTGCTAGCATTCTTCCCTTTTGAAAATCGTTCCAACAATTTGGCGACTCCGATAGGGAATTCCATTCTCACGAAGGAGCGGACGAGACGAGGTCAGGACTTCTCGGCTTAGGCGCGAGCAGGGAGGGAAAGAACTCACAGGGCAAGGCGGGCACGGCGATCAACTTGTGCGCAAGAGGCAAAAACCAATTCTTATGGGAATATTTGGATGCAAATGAGGAAGGACGATCGAGTAGCAACTGTAGAATCGGCCATGCAGGACATACAGCGAACAATGACAATGATGCATGAGAGTTTGGACAAGTTAATGTGGGTACAAAATGGTAATCAGCAGGTGGCACAACAGCAATCGGAGGAGTGAGTGCCTTGCAAATGCGAGATATGGAGGAGCGCACGCTGGAAAGACTCAAGGAAATTGAGGTAGCGAGGTTTAGAAGTGGGGAAACAGGGCAATGATGCTGGAGGAAAAACTAGGAGCGAAAAATTAAGAATCGGTCAAACCCCGAAAGAAACGGTCCTTACCAAAGGACTGTGAGAGGTGGTAAGAAAGGTGGAGCTGCCAACGTTTTCTAGAGACGATCCTTACGAATGGATTGCCAAGGCCGATACATACTTATTGATAAATCGAACTTTTGAAGAGATGAAGCTACACCATGCGCGGATAGGCATGGAAGGAACAACATTATACTGGTTTCTATCCTGGCACAGATCTCCGCTAGATTCGTCCTACGAAATGTTTAAACCATCAATAATGAAAAGGTATTGAAAATCTACAAAAGGGGATCCATTGAGATTTTTGAAAACCTTACGACAAACCGAGACAGCGGATGAGTACATCAAAGAATTCGAGTAGGTGGCATTAAGGATTCTATACATTCCGAAGCCATGGTACATGAGCATGTTCATGGGAGGGTTGCAACCCAAGGAGAACCAAATTTCTACACACGAACCAACTAACAAGTTCAGGATGTTAGTCATGGCAAGGAAGATTGAAAGGGAACTTGTAGGGGAGGGAGTTATCAGGGGAATTTGTGGGCAGACTATAGTGCAACCAATCTCACGGGGGGCAGGAGCAGTGTCAACAAACTTCCCAGTGAACCGAACGGTCAAAGAAAGGTCTAAAAGAGAAGACAATTTAAAGAAAGCGGTTGGAGAAGTACACTGGAATGGGGTCAGAGCGATCAGTCGGCAGGAACGTGAAGACTAGAAGCAGAAGGGACTATGTTTTCGTTGTGACCAGCCATACGGTACAATGCATAGTTGCCCCAATAAACACCTGAGGGTGCTAGTCTGGGAATATGAAGAAACCGAGAGAGCGCAGGAGGAAGACCGTGACACAAGGCAGGGCGAGCGCAAGGTGAGGTCTACTGACGAACAGATAGAATTTTGTAGCATGGGTATCAATGTCGTTCAGAGGATTCATAGCAGGGATTTCAATGATGGTTTTTGTGGACAACGGCGTCGGACACAATTTCATCTCTAGACCACTCATAAAAAAGGTTAATGTTGTGGTAAGCTCAACTAAACCTTTTGGTATCAGGTTAGGCGATGGGCATCGAGCAATGTCACAAGGGGCGCGTAGGCAAATTGAGTTGACCATAGAGAATTACCTCTTTTCAATGGAGGCCTTTGTATTTGACACTGGAGGACCTGACATGGGGGAATAAAGTGGTTGCACGGACTAAGGAATGTTTTAACAAATTGGGGCCAAAGCACAATGGAGTTCACTTGGGAAGGGAAGGAGATCAAGCTGCAAGTACCGTGGGGCAAGGTAGTTCTGCGGGACAACAAAAACAAAAGTTCAATCCTGATCTTTGCTCATGGAGGGCTGGTTTTGGCAAGCCTAGTTGTCCATGCCTGCAGGGGAAGAAAAACGGGGCAAGGAAGTTGGCCATCAACAGCTTGAAGATGTGCTATAGAAGTTCCAGTGACGAAATCAAGGGACTCCCGCAAACAAGAATGACTCACCATGCGATCACGTTGGTGACAGTTCCTGCCCCGGTAAACAACTGGCCATATAAGTTATCTCATCGCCTCAAAGACAAGGTAGAAAGGCAAGTAACAGAATTTCTGACCAGTGGGTTCATCCGTCACAGCAATAGTCCTTGCGCCAGCAAACTAATCATGGTTCAGGAAAAAAAAACAGGAGTTGGAGAATGTGTGTCGATATCAGGCGCTCAACAAGCTAACAGTACTGGATAGATTTCCAATTCCAATAATAGAGGAGCTTTTGGATAAGCTTCATGGGGTAAAAAAAAAAATCCAAACTCGGTCTAAAAATCTGGTTTCCACCAAATTTGTGTGCGACCAGGAGATGTCAGCAAAACTGCATTTCGGATGCATGAGGGACATTACGAGTACCTCATCGTGCCATTTGGATTGATGAAAGCACTGCCAACCTTCCAATCTACTATGAACAAAGTATTTAAACAATTTCTGAGGAGGTTCATCCTTGAATTCTTTGTTGATATCCTCATGTATAGCACAACATGGCTCAACCATATCACCCATCTTCAGACATCATTCCGATTTTTGCACGAGAACGGGTCAATAAAAGAAAGTGTTTCTTCGCTCAAGTGTATGTGGAATATCTTCGACATATTATTTCTGGCAAAGGGCGGTCAGTGATTTTTGGGTCTCACTAGGAACTACCGCAAATTTATTGAAGGGTGCGGGGAAATTGCCAAACCACTTACCAAACTGAACAAAAAGGACAATTTTCATTAGAAAACCACGGAAAAACAAGCCTTTGAGGCATTAAAAACAAACACGGTTTCAGCCCCACTTTTAGCTTTACTGAACTTCCAGAAACATTTGACATTGAATGTGATGCATCCGCGAGAGGGGTCGGAGCAATCCTCATACAGGCTCGTCGTCCAGTCGCTTATTTCAGCAAGGCTTTAGCTGATGTAAACCTGCCTAAATCAGTATATGAGGAGGTTATGGAACTAGTTTTGGAAGTGAACCCCTTGCGCCAATATCTGGTGGGCAAACATTTCATGGTTTATACTGACCTTAAAGCACTCAAACACCTTCTCAGACAACGCTACCATACAGCTAACCAATGAAACTGGCAGGCAAAACTCTTGGGGCTGGATTTCGAAGTGGTTTATAAACCAGGAAAACACAACCAGACAGCCGATTCTTTGTCCAGAATTTCCACCAACGACGAGGACCAATGCCTTGAAGACAAGTGTTTGAGTGCCACAGTTTCCGAACCTTATTGGATAGAAGTAGATACTGTCAAATCCAAAATACAGCAAGATCCAGTCCTCAAGGTAATCCTTGATGCCTTGGGACAACAATCCAAATCTTATCCCAACTATACGCTGTGCAACGGGTTGCTGTATAAAAAAGGCTGCTTAGTTCTGTCCTGCACGTCCAACCTCATTCCGAAATTCCTACACTATTATCACTCTTCAGTTGTGGGAGGACACGTTGGTTGCATCAAAACAAATAAGAGACTTGCTTTTGAAAGGAAATGTCACAACACGTTATGCAATTTGTGCGTGAATGCGATACTTGTCAACGAAAAAAATATGAAGCAATGTCCCCGGCAGGCCTCCTTCGGCCGCTGCCCATACAGAAACTAATTTGGGATTAAATATCCATGGATTTCATCTCTGGGCTCCAAAAGTCTCAGGGGTATTCTGTCATCTTGACCAAATACTCACTTTGTGCTTTTACGACATTCCTTATATGGCAAAGCTTGTGGTGGAGATTTTTGTCAAGGAGGTCATCCGCTTACACATCATTCCAAGTTCAATTGTCAACGACCGCGACCCTATTTTTGTAAGTAATTTCTGGAAGGAGATGTCCTATTTGGAAGGCGCCACCCTGAAAATGAGTTCCTCCTACCACCCCCAAACGGATGGCCAAACAGAGATTTTCAATAAATGCTTAGAGACGTACCTCCACCATTTTGCTTCGGAGCGGCCGCACACGTTGACTAGATGGATACCATGGGCAAAGTACTGTTATAATACCACGCCTCATTCTTCCACAAAATTAACTCCCTTTGAGGTGGTTTATGGCAAAAAACCACCAACGATATTGCGCTATGTGGGTGGAAATGCTCTAGTGAAATCAGTGGACACTGCTCTCGCCGAAAGAGATATCATCCTCCACCAATTGAAGGTCAATCTAGCCCATGCACAACAGTTGATGGTTCGGTACGCTAACAGGCATCACAGGGATGTGTTTTTGGAGGTAGTGAAATTTGTATATGTTAAACTACAGCCAAATGTGCAGGCCTCAAAGTCTGCTAAACTAAATCTGAAGTTGGCAACTCGTTTTTTTTGGTTCGTACCCAATTTTAGCCCGCTTGAGCAACACTGCATATCAGCTTTCCTTGCCTAGAACCACTCAAATCTGCCCGGTATTTCATGTCTCTTGGTTGAAACGTGCAGCTGGGCACTCACCAATCCAGTCAGAATTACCAAAATTTTGGCCCACTGATTTTTGTTCACGTGCTCAACCTACAGCAATACTAGCTATTAAGCCGCTTACTGGGCTACCACAAGGCTTGTGGGTTATCCAATGGAAGGGAAAAACCTTTAGAAGCTACTTGGGAAGATGTCGAGTTGATCCAAACACAATTTCCTAATTTGCACCTTGAGGACAATGTGCGATTTGAGGAGGGGTGAACTGTTAGTACTGAGGAGGCTGGCCCACTGGACAGCTCACGCCCCCAGTGGTATATACCTACCAACGAAGGGGCAAGAAGGGAAATGTAGCTTTGTAATTCAGTAAGGTTTGTTAGAGAGAGGGGAATGGGATATATCCGCCTGGGGGGACCGCCTGGCCAGGAGCATCTGTCAGTTGGGAATTTACGGGTCTGGGGAATCAGTCAGAAGCAGGGAAGTGGTTTTCCTCGAGCTCCTTCACCTACAAAAAACCAGGACTGGGGCTTATCCAGGTTCTCCTTGTTTTCCACAATTGTAACTAGTATATATACAGAGGTCATTTCGAATTGCTAGCATTCTTCCCTTAGGAAAATTGATCTAACATTGTCGAGCAAAGACTGCATAGGTTAACAGTAAGGTTATCAAGTGATACCTCCAATCTTTGTTGTACAGGAAATGGAATAACAGCATAAGCGTTTTTTGATCCTTCTGGGAGCACCACCTGAAATTTAACAAGGATTTTTGGCAAAAAACAGGAAAATCATAAATAAAGAAATCAAATCAACCAAACATATGGCAACAAATAATGTTTTAAAACCCACTTTAATTGTCAATTTATCAACCACGGCATCTGCAAGAGGGCATCCGAATGTGAAGTTGAGGCAGCGGTTGCCATCAGGTGTCTCAAAAAGGAAATCTTGCAAGGGAACACCGTATCCAATGACAAAAGTAGATTTCCAGCCTCCTAATAATGGATACCGAGGTTCTATTTCCAGCTCTGACTGCGAAGAGTAGTATAATTCAGTAATAGTTTAATGCAATAATATATAGGCTTTGCCGGACAGTGCTTATTAAAAACTGTTTATGACACTCGTCACTTTATGTAAGTGCTTCTGTTTTCAGATTGCTTGATGAAAAAATTGTTTTCCAGCCACTGAACTTAAGTTTTAAGTTTTTTCTTAGAAATAGAATAAACATCACTTATCTTTTAAAACTACTTAACTTGAGAGATGCGTGTTATAAAAAGTTTTTAATAAGTGATGCCAAACAGTGCCATGGCGTCATCATAATGTTACAATCATGCACATTTTTTAGGTTACAACTGCATACATATGTAACCAGCTAAAGTCGCTCTACTTAAAAAAATATGAGTGAAAAAATACCCTTGGCATACCAAAAGTAAACCAAGAACATAGTTATTTATGGCGCATGGCGCACAACGGCGACAAGAGCCCCCGGCGCAAAATCGCACGGTGCGGCGCACGGCGCGTGGCAATATTAACTTGCGGCGCACAAAAGAGGTGTATACATATATCAACAATAACAAATAATAAATTATACAATTTATATATAAAAAACAAAGATTTATGTCAATAATTCATATTCCATACATCAAAAAACAAATGAAGTCAACAATGATACCTACAATTAAATATTAAAAACTATATATCTCAAAAAATCATATATATCAATTCCTGAAATATATTAAAAACCATATATCTCAAAAAACCAAGATGGGAGTAAAAAACCATATATCTCAAAAAAAAAACAGGAGTAATTCAAAAAAAAAATAAGGAGCGAGCAACATAAATAAAATTGAATTAAAAACAAAAAAAAGTTACTGATTTGCACAGAAGGTGCGCCTGCTCTGGACAACATTGCGTATCTAAGTCGCGGTGGTTGAGGGAGCTCGGCTAAGTCGTGGTCGACTGGGTCACGGCGGTCAAGGGATCTCGGTTTGGTCGCGGCAGTCAATGTGGTCCAACACCGGCTGGGTCGCTACGCTCACGGGAAGAGTGTTGCGTAGAGTCGAAAGGGGAGGTCGTTGTTTGACCTCAAAAGAGGTATTTTCAATCGGGGCGTAAGAGTTGGCAGGTTAAAAAATACAAAAAAAAAAACAAAAAGGCTCAATGGTGCGCGTCATTGCGCAATATGGCGCCCGCCACAGTGAACCATCTTAAATGAGCCATGGCGAAGCCATGGCGCGGCGCACCACTCCCTGGCGCTAGCCATGGCGCAATGGCACGCGCCATTATTAACTATGACCAAGAAACTATCCATTCCTTTGAAAACTAAAATTATTCAACGACATCGTATTAAGGCTTGGTTGGATATCACTTACTGAAAACTGCTTATAGCAATTATCACTTATGATAAGTGTTTCAATGTGAGTGTTTCCAAATTGATAGGGTCCGTTGGACAAAACTTGCTTATAGCACTTATCACTTATGATAAGTGTTTCCAGATTGCTTACTGAAAAAGTGTTCTTTTGCCGCTTATTTAGGTAGTTTTCTTCTAGAATCCAAGTGTAAGTATTTCTCCAGAAACAAAATAAACACCGGTTATTTTTTCAAACTGCTTATCATAAGTGATAGGTGCTATAAACAATTTTCACTAAGTACTGTCAAACAGGTGCCTTGATGGAAAAATGTTTTCCTGCCACTGATTTTCTTCTGAAATTTAAGTGCAATTGTTTACCAGAACAAAACCAACACCGCTTATTTTTTCAAAACTGCTCATCATAACTGATAAGTGCTATAAGCAGTTTTTCAATAAGTGCTGCCAAACAGATACTAAGATCATGCCCCAAGAAGGAATACACTTTTAACCGTATAAAATCCTGTATAGATATGGCAGATCAGCAAACAAAGCCAAAAAACACGTATTATTGTCATTCCTCTGAGAAAAAATCTTGAATGCACACAGGAATGCTCTAAGATGATAAAAATTCACAACAAGATTGTACTTTTTGCAAGTTTGTACGTAAATGTGATGATGATATATTTCCTATCTCATCCCGATAGTAGACCGAGTGAACCCTAGGGGGTAGTCTTGCAAGGAGACGCTTAAACGAAGGCAGGCCATTGAATGATGATGCGGCCTGATATTCAAGCCTAGCAAAAAAATAAGAAGAATGCAAATCAGACAAGTGGGATGGATATAACAGTGAACTCAAACAAGGTGCTACATGGCCATACAGATGAATAAACAACATTGGATTAAAAAGACCTTTAGAAAAAAGGAAGAGGTGCAGTCAAATTATAGGATGGTTAATCTAACCTTGAAAATACACCCTTGTGCCGTGCTCCACCGTGAACTAATTTGTAATGCTCTGTGACTAGAATGCTGCCCCAATGAGATACTTCTACTTCTCTCACAAGCTCCTCGACAACAACGAATGGGCTATTATTCTCAAAATGAACAATCAAAGGAGAAAACGAATAGGGAGGACGTTCATCATAGGGCCCGTACTTGATCTCTGTATTTACATGGTCCATGGGTTCTAACCTGGTAAATGATTCCACCTTGGAACTAGGAGTCTTGATATAAGTGGTCTGCTGTTTTATATGATATGGTGACAGTATGATTGCACTGTCATGGTAAAATACAAACTGAGCCTCCTTTTGGCTTATCTCAGCAGGGTAAGGTTCAAGGGAATGCGTCAATGTACAGAAAATTTCTAGTGTCACAGTTTCATCAGGGCTCAATGGTTTAGACAATGACACCGAAAAGTATTTAGTTCCATTCGGTGCATCTGGTAGCTCGGTAGGGTTCACATCAAGGGGTTCATAGCTTTTTTTCTTTCTTCTCCCAGCAGCTGTTTTTGCATTGATCAACGCTAAATGATCAGCTTGGAAGGGCGGGAAAGCCACAAAAACATTTGAAACATGAGATGTCCCAGTATTTTCAACCTGAAAAAAAAAATGATACAACACTCAAACGTTCAAAGCATTGAAATAAAAACAGGGAACCCATATGAACTTTTGACCAGCAAAAACCTCAGCAAGCAACAGCCATTATTACCCAACAACAATTCACAAACTATTAGGGTTCCCCCAATCGATATAGTATGCATTCAAAGATATTGACTAGACTACCAATTGAACAGGTTGAAAATTTTCGGAGCATTTATTTACATGCCTGTGTGCATGTGTTGGGTAATAAACAAACAAGAGAGGGAAGGAAGGGCACAACGGACTCTTTGGTTTTAGATAATGTTTTTTGTTTTCATTTTTCAAAGAACATATTAGAAAGCACATTGGTTTATGTAAGTGAGAGCATCTTTTAAAAAATGAAAATGGAAATGAGAGATTAATTAAAAAAATTCCTTTTTCATGTTTTCACATACTTTCACGTTTTTCTCTACCACCAAAAAAAATTCTAACGTGGTTTTGATACATTTTTTAAAAATGAAAACAGTTGGTTTCCAAAACTAAACGCAGCCCGAGAATCCTCATTTCCAGGCCTGGTATATTTGTTAAGAAATAGAAGGTGGATCATACCTTCAAAGTCAATAAAACATTCACAATGTGTGAAGTCAAGTCAACCTGCACAGTTTACAAGCAGACCGTCAATCAAGTTCATGGCAATGAAAATGGTTACCGGCATTAACAGAAAAGGATGAAAATGACCAAAAGAAGAAACCAACACTGAATCAAACAGGAATTGACGGTCAGGAGTTGATTTTTCACTCATCATCTTCTGCTTAAAAGTAACAAACTCACATATCAAACCAGCGCAGTCAAAAGGATAACTGCTCCGATTTGCAGGACATCAAAATAGTCGGTAAGAATGAATGAAAACAACGGCAATGCATATAACATTTTCCGAATTAAAAAATCAGAATGTGAAAATTAAGATCCAGATGGAGGAAACAAAGAATAATCATTTCGATTCATTTCTGCAACTTCTCGTCTACTTTAAACGAAATCTAAAAATAAACTAATTCCAGGTAAACGAAGGAAACGCTGATGAAAATGTAATCTAACAAACAGAAGCGACGGAGAACTCACTCGGCGTTCGGCACTGACGATCCTAATACCGTCAGGAGAGAAAGAAGACGAGGCTTCAACGATGGGAGATAAACGAACTAAGATGGCGAAAACTAGGACGACCGCGAAAACTCGGATATGACCTCCCATGGCCATTTCCGTGCCTCGGTCGCTCCCCCACGACGACCTGGAAGACTTTCCCGCCTGGCCATGGGGGAGTACGCCTGAAAATGGCAAGCAGCGGACTGTGATCGATTATCTGGGCCGGGCCGGGCCGAGTGTGAAAAAATGGTCCGATGGGTTTAATGTATCGGCCCAAATATCCAAAAAAAAATGAAGTGAGGGTTGTGATTTTGTTTATATTGAAAATAATTTAAAATTAATCTATAATTTATTATTAATAAACATGTTATCATGTTTTTACTTTGTTTCGTTAACAAAAATTGTAAATCATGTCAAATATAAAACAATATATTCATAATTTGACTTTCATGTGGCACCGCATCCAAACTTTTCATTTATTGATATGTCCATAATGATGATAGGTGTTTTATTATTTGGTGATGAAAATATTGTTTTAAAGAGGCCACGAGACATAAGTTATGTTATTTGATACACGCGTGTGTTATGAGATGGTGTGCATTTGTATTGCTAAACACGTATAGGTTTGGAGTGAAGCATGTATGTTTATATATTTTTTTATTAAACATGTGTAAAGATATGCGAGCATAGTGCATATGTTTTTCCCTTTTCATCTTGATATGTTATGAAACATAGTATTGATTTTTTGAAACATATTTTGTAATTTTAAAAACACAAAACACGTGTTTTTTACTTTTTTTTACACAATACATACATGTGTGTTGTCGTACATATAACATTTGCACCTGCAGTGAACACACACACACAAGGCATGCATTTATTATTATACGTTATTCAAACACTCAACATGCATATATTGTCATGCATGGTATGCTTATTCCATGCAATTTTTATACAAAACACTTATGTTTTTTAATATGTTCTGAAACATTTACGAACATTCGTATGTTTTAATATGCGGTCATCATTTACGAATCATTGATGCTTCCAATATGTGTATGTTTGTCAAGAAATTTTTTTTTTATGAATACGTGCATGTGCACGTACCGATAACGATGAATGCTCATTATTCAAGTACCTGGTACTGCCTTGACTAATTAAGTAGGGTTAAAGTAGCAGTTAATGTGGTTTTTTGATGCTTCATTTTCATATTCATCAGATCATTAGTTTTTTATCACGAAATCAAGTTCATTTCACTTTAATTATATCGTTCCTGATGTCTTATAGGTAGACTGAAGCTTTGGAAGAAATCAGAGAACTTTGAAAGAAAATGAAGAAAACTGAGAAAAACAACAACGCAGTAGCGAGGGAAAACGTTGTGTCGTGTTTCATTTCAGGGATCTCGAAGAAAACACCTAAAAACTACGAGTAGAGTGAACCAATTGTCAATGTGAAACCACAATATATGAACCATGTTATGGTCAGAGAAACCAAACTTTTTTTCAAGTTTCAAGATCCAAAGGCGAGAGATGAAAGATGTATTTTTTGTCACCTCATTTTCTACTCCGAACAACTAATCGATTTCAAATAAAATGAGGAGTTTAAGACCAAGCCATGTTGTGGTGAATTGCTCGTGGCCATAAGACAGAGAATAATTCATCATTTTCACCTGATCATGGTGATGTTTTAGCCATTTTAGCTTATATAGGGAAACCATGACGTAGTGTCCCACTGTATCGGTTCCCAAACAACACCAAACTGGAGGTGTTATGTTGCGATATGTATTTTTTTAATAAATGCCTTTGAATATTTTTAATAATATCCATGAAGGCGACCATGAAGCTGGTTCATTTAAAACAGTTTTGCGAGTCTTTAAAAAAATATACAATATATACAATATATTATTATTGGTCGTGCGCATGTAAACGATTAATATATTCTAAACGGAGTCCTGTATTGAAATTACAACACCATGGTTACGTATGGAATGAGAGGTCTTTCTTGGAAGAGGTATAACTTTTTTTTAGGCTTCGGGACTCAGACCAAGAATTTTAAAGTTTTCAATTGAAATGCCCAATAATTGGAACCTTTAACCTAATTTTGGTTATAAATATGATTTTATAACTTGTCCATGTGGTTTCCCGCTGTGATTGTGGGGAAACCACATGTAACACCCTGATATTTTGGAATATATTTTTCTAAATTAATATTACGTTCGATAGTTTTCTCCACACGTAATATCAAACTAAAACGAGTCGCGACACATTATATGAATATTATTATGAAAATTTAACAATAGTAAAACATATATCAGATAAAAAGGTTGTAATCAATTAGAAATTCATACAAAATAAGATTAAGAACACTTAAAGTTTTAAAATGGCAATTTTTTTAATAAAAACAATTTTTCTCTATATACTGTAATTTTCATCTAAAATCTAAATTTATAAAATTTAGAATTTGAATTCTGTAAAATGAATTTCATTTTTGAATTCAACATATCAAGATTATCATGAGATGAATTTGTGGGATCTTTATGAAATAATTGACTATGAATTTTAAAATATCATTTTGAATTTAGAAAACCTATGTTCAACATTTTAAAACATAAGTAACATTTCATTCTGATTTGAAAACTATTTTCAGTCATTTTCTTTAATTAAATATTTTAATTGTAATATCCAATTTTTACTTTCTTTGTAATCCACATAACTCTTATTTTCTTTATAATAAACCAATTTATATATTGAGAGTCAATGACATTGATAAATTTATACCACATAAATTTCAAGCATAAAAACACACTTTTTCTAAAAATGGTTTTTATGTGTTATGTGTGCTGGTATTAAAATTAGCTTTTCTAACCTTTAAAAAAATTATTTGATAAAATGATTTCAATATTTGAGATCAATATTTTCATATAACGTAGTAAGTTCAATTTTATTTTTTAGGTATAAAATTAAGTTACCAAGGTAAATATTAGTTACTGTGGTAAAACAACTATTTTTCTAAGAATTATACTTTTCTAAATACTATGTAATTTTAAATTAAATGGATATGTTTTAAATTAAAACCACAATACTATTTTTAAACTTATATACAAATAAATTAACAATCATTTAATTGGCAGTTAATGTTGAAAATGATTAAGAACACTTAATGATTAAAATTACATTTTTCTACAAAAAAAGTTTGCCCCACTGTTGTTGGGTGGTAAGGGTTTGGGGGGTGAGGAGCAGGTCGTAGGGTCAAATCCCTATGTTTTCATGTTTATTATGATCTTCTTTCTTGCACTGTGTTCTGCGGTGGCG
Organism: Viscum album; assembly: GCA_963277665.1. Lineage (NCBI taxonomy): Eukaryota > Viridiplantae > Streptophyta > Magnoliopsida > Santalales > Viscaceae > Viscum > Viscum album. Next base: position 183,325,877 of record OY728122.1, read on the forward strand.
GATGTAATTGACCTATTGCAAAAACAGTTTTTAAACACATTATATGTTTTAATTTAAAAGTAAATTTTATCATATTTTAAAATTGAATTGGAATAAATGGAGTCTAAATTTGTATTCAGAACATCAAAATTTGATAAGAAGGACCATATTATATTTTTAGTGATAAAATAATAACAATGATTAATATTTAATCAAGATCAATAAGTGTTAAAAAATGTAATCTAATGTGGCTTAAATTTTACTAAATCAACGTGACACATTGACCTTATAAAATACCTATGTTAGGTTAGAAAGTCATACCTACATGTCTCACCAACATTTCCCCACCTAACTCTCATGCAATTCCATTATTACCCCTTACTTAACATTATTTTGTAACAATTTTGCCCCCTTTTCACCAATAAAAGAAGCTCACTTCCACCCATTTCAAGCCACACATCTAGTTAAAAATTATCATGAAACTCTACCCAATTTAATTATTCCAGACCCCTTCTACACATTTGGCAGTCTCTTGCCTCAACAAAGTGCCTCAAGACCATAATTTCCAAAGGATACTTCAAGAGAAGATCCAAATTCTTAAAGTAAGTATTACCCACCCTTTACTTTCTTTATCCTTCTCATCCACCCTCATCCAAACCATTCTAAGCATATGTATATAATGAAATTAGTATAAATGATATACTGAAATGTTATTATATTAATGGTATAACCATTATCTATCCCCCTCCCATTCAATCAAAAAAATGAAAACGTTGCTCATGCTTGTGTGCAGACTGCCACCTCCATGAACATCACATTTCATTTTTCATCACCACCTTTCAAGGGTGGTTCTAGAAATGGTTTTAGTGAATATATATATATATTATTCCATTATTTATATTCTATAAATATAAATTATGTGTTATCTAAGTAATACTGACAATAAAAGATCATTATAAAACTAACTGCCTAAAACGAACACACTAAGAGGAAAATGATTTATTTATAAGTGACAACTTATTTTTCATTTACCTTTTTCTTACAACTCTTTCCAATTCAAAATTATCACTTTAAAAGCATCTAAATAATTCCATTATACTTTTTTGATAATAATATCATAACAAAAGAATCCCTTTTATAGCCACACTCACACATAGACTACAACATGTTCTTATTGGGTCAGTTTAACCACCTACATGATCAATGCTATAAATTTCTATCAAGGATGATTTTGGAAACATAGTATTGGATATTAATAACTAATTAAGATTTTTTTGTTTTGTAACAGTAATACAAAAATTTAACTCGTTAATCAACACAACACCATCCATTCATTATAAATTATCAAAACAAGCTCTTCACTAACCTCATCATCACGAATAATAACAAAAATACTTATGAAATGAAATTAAAAAAAATTATAAATAATTAAAAATCGTAAATTTCAGCACCTTTTATGACTTATGAATGGTGAAATTTGGGATAATAATGAATAACAACACCACAATTATGAAATTAGTTCAAAACGATCGAGATTACCCACACCCGATATTAAAAATAGATAATAACTAACTAATATACATGTAGAAAATAATTATAGATGAAGTTTATAAAAGTTAATAAATATTAATAAGGTTCTGAAATAGAAATTAAGATGGTTATATTTATTGTATAGGAGGTTAGAGTGTGATTAACTAAGCATGAATTCAAGGTAAGAGTTTCTTGTCTCAAATTTATTTTTTTGAGGCATATGTTCTATTATACACCATGTTTTATTTGGAATGGTTTATCTACTACCATTTTAATATTTTGTATCACGATACTATCATTATTCAAGGTATTTAATTTTTAATTTGAAATCATATCCTTCAATGGGTTTTGATTCAAAGGTTTCTAATATTGTAAGGGTTTCTTTGTCTCATTTTCAAATCCATGAGACATGTTTGATATTGTGCACCATCATTTATTTTATACCATGTGATTACTGCTCAATGAATGTTTTTTACATATTCATGAAATTCACGTGGTTTGAAGATTCATACCATGTTCTTTCTTTAAATACCCTCTGATTCAAAAGTTACCAAATTTTTAAGGGTTTTTGTTAACTCAACTCCCTTCATTGAGTTATAATGCATATCCTTGAACTTCTTTTTTCTTATAAGATTGGTTTTTTTTTCACCTTAATATTTTATTTCATGTTACTTTATTTTTTTATCTAGAGAAAGTACACTTTTGATTCACATCTTCGTCCTCGATGAATTTTTTCCTTGTAAAAAGTATATCATTGTTGAGAATAACTTGTACTTCGCACGATGATATAAATCAATGCTTATTTAAAATTTAAAATTGAGTTAAGAATGAAGAGAAGATATAAATTACCATGTCAATGATAAACTCTAACTCTTCAAGGAAATAAACCATTATATAGTGTCAGAAAATACCATTTACACACTAATAAAAGCATTTTTTTATGAAAATTTAGTTTGAAGGCAATTGAAAATAAATAAAAATTCATTAACAAATTTGTTTGTAAACATCACCTATTTAAGTAGGATAATCAAAATCAATAACACATTAAGGTGAATCTTCATCTTGAAAGTTGTGGAATGAATTTACCTATTGAAAAAATAAACAATGTCACCAGTAGATAATTCCTCAAATAAAGGCAAGTTACAAATTGGAAAGCATGTAATGCTACATGGTTAAATTTTTAGATATATGTACATATATTGAAACAATACCTAAAAAGGATACTGATTGCATACTACAACAAAGCATACATATTGAAATTGCATAGTGTTATGGAACTAGTACATAATAATATGCAAGACATTTCATTTTGTACATTAATTGGTAATAAAGAATACCATTCAAGAGCTGGTAAAAAATACATGAAAAACACTACTAATTACAACATAAAGAGAGTTTGTACCAAATTATGGATAGAAAAAACCACATTAATGGGGGGGGGGTTCTATGTTAAGGTGCAGACCATGGTACCTGTACTGATGGCTTATGCTGAAGGTAATTTTACCCATCTTCATGGCTTACTAAAAATGAGTTTTTAGGAGTTATTTTATGAAATCGAGAGAGTGGATAAACACATCACTACAACGAATATTTTGATGGGAATATTTGGATCAGGATAAAATAATTAAATGATTCTATAATCAAATATTCAACTAATTATCTGGTTCACAAAACACATCTCAAACTGGAGAGAAATGATTCAATGAATAACATGAAAGCGAGCATATGTATATTCACTAACATGAGATAACAATAATAAAATGCATAAACATGAAAATACAAACATAGAAAACATTTCATTACACACCAATTATATTCCTGTTGAAAATACAGTTTTTGATGCATATTTAATAGTAATATGTTAAAATATGTAATAGCAATGTATGATGCATATTTCATTATTTAATTGATTACCCATTGAAAATGAAGTGAATGATTCATATTTCAATAGATTACTATTTAATAGTAATCTATTGAAATATGTAATAGAAATTGAAAAAAAATATACTGTAAACTGTATATTGTAATTTGTGCAGTGTATATAAAATATATATGGAAAATTAAAAAACTATGAAAAAAAACTACTGAAATAAAAAATTGTGCAAACTGAAATGTATGATACTCTTTGGTTACCAAAAATAAAAATTAAAAGATGAAATCAAAGATAAAATAAGAAAACTTAATTCAATATTACCTTCTTATAGCATCATAAAATGTCATTCATTTTTTCAGTCTTCTTTTTTAAGTTTTCCTTCATAGATGGTCGCGGTCCATTGTCATGGTCTATTGTAGCCGTAAAGTCTTCACACATTATAACATCACATTGCACCACATCTTCACCATCAAAATTACGCAACATGTTTTTCTATAAAGTGGATGGAGTTATAAGATTAAATGGAAATTATTAGTGAGAACTAAAATCAGAGAATCAGAAATAAAAATGTTAACAATATCCTATTGGAAATAATAAATGAACTATATGTTTTAAATGTAGAAAATATGGAAATGACTACAAAAAATGCATATTTGTCAATTTTAGAGTTTCAATAAAAATAACAGTCAATCAAAAGTACAAATATATACTTGAGTAGATGAAACATGCATGGATTATTTAACAAACCCAACATCAGTGCCACAACTAAGCCATAAAGATCCAATACTCCAAAATACCCCACCGCTCCCCTCTTCCATGATGGTGTATTTCTCCAACTTGTAGTGTGACTCCACCCTGTCACCTTGTATGCAGGACCAAGGCCTTTCATCCCAACACTAGCATTGTTTACTAATGATTTTTCACCCATTCCCACACCCTGGTGGTTGCCTCCCAAATTCCATTCCTTCTATTGATTTTAGAAATCAACAACACATTTACGCTATTAAAGAATGCTAAAAGTTTCTCCAAACCAATCCTTTAAGTAAGTATGCATATAAAAGTTTCATATTGAAATAAACATAAAACCTCCCATTTAATAAAAAACAAAAATCACAACATAAAAAAAAATTAGATCAATTTCACTTAACAAAAATAATTCATATCATAATAAAAATAGCTCAAAAAATGATTAATTAGAGATTTACATCGATTTCTAACAAAAAAAATATTTTTTGGTGTTCTAATGCCAAATAAAACATACAACGAAGATATTAAAAAAAGTATAGAACATAGAATATAAATCACAAGATCATGATATCAAATAATGATCATCATATCTTGATATTATCCAAAGTAAAAAAAAATGTTCATGTACAAAACAACACCAAGTTATAGTTATAAAACTTATGCTACACAATAAATAAATAATAATAAATCTTAGTAGTTTCGTTAAGCCTTAAGTTTAAAATGATAAAAAATATGTTAAGTAGATAATCAAAACATAAAGCTTCATAATTGACCATATAAGACACAATCAACACAACAAATGGAAAACTGAAAACTAAGATTAATTCATCTATTCTAATAAGTTCCATTGAGTAACCTAGAAACACTGGAAATATGTTTCCCCTAAAAGAAGACTTATGCTATTTTAAGCTTTGTTGGGTGTCCTAGAACCACAATCTACATAAGTTATAGCTTTTTATAGACTCCCACCCTTCACTCGCTCTATTTCAAACATATCTACCTTGAACAAATACCCAATCAATAAAAATATTATCCCATGGTGAACTAGCTAGCTATAAAACTTTAACCAAGAAACTTTATCTAATCAACAAAAGCTAATTGGGCCCCAATTATTAATAATTAGTTAACGTAAATTTGGAAGGTCTTATAAAAAAAACTCTTAAAACATGTATCAATTATGATAAATACCCCATTGTTTCTAGATTTCTCATTCAATTAAATAAGTGTTGTAATAAGTGTTAATGTATAACCCTAGTTCATGTTGAAAATATTCATGTTGTTTTCAATAGATGGAATGGCATAAAAAACCCAAAAACATGAATTTCCATGACTAATTGAGATCAAATAAGTTGCAGTAAAAGGAGAAGGGAATGTGGGAATGAGAACTTACACTGTGATCTCTAGGCAGCCTCCCCATCATCTATTTCTATAGAACTTATAGATGAGCTTTCCTGAAATCTATTATGCCATGAACATCCCACTCATGGAATCTAGAAATTCCATGTCATGTCTATGATATCCTTTTTAGGTATTTTTCTATTTTATTTTTTGTCTATATTTTTCCCTTGGTTTCCTTTTGAATTTTGGAGAAAAAAGGGAGGATTTGGGTGGATAGGACCCTGCGCACAGTTGGCGCACAGTTAGTAGTAACCATGTGCCCACCCATGAAACTGTGTGGTAGGAAACATAACCTACTGCATGGACTTCGCATAGCCATGCATCTCGGCCCAGGTAACCATGTGGAGGTCTCTATTTGGACAGAATGATCTACATGGTTACTGCATGGTTTCCCAAACTATGCGGACTAACCATACAGATCCGCCATCACATTAAAATTTTGCCATGTTTCTCTCTCCTCTTGGTTTTAACCCCCAAATCACCCCATTTCTCCCCTACTTCATGATTCCTCACCCTAGGTGTGAATCTCCCTCCTTCCACCTCCCTTGGAGCTTAGATTTTGTGCCGAATTTGGTGCAATTCCTCCCTGGTTCTTCAAGTAAGTGCCTCCCCTCCTTGATTCCTTCTCTATTCTAGGGTTTCCTCTCTTATTTTTGGGGTTTCCTCTTCTACATCATTAGGGTTACGATTTTAGGGTTAAATCTTGATCCATTGGGATCGATCTTGTGGTGTAGGGCTTGATCTTTCTTTTTCATGGTTCAGTTGAGGTGCAGTGGGAATTCTGTACCAGATTTTGGGGTTTCCCATACCAAAGGTAGGTGATTCCATGCTTAAATGTTACTTTATGAATTTATTGGGATTCCTTATGTTATTTAACATGTTTTATGAATTGTTAATGTGGTGCACATATATTTTTTGAAGATTTTTGACATGCAATTGATTTTAAAATGGAATTTGCACGTGAAATTAGTGTATTCTTAAAGTAAGGCCTTGTTGTGTGCATTTGAAATGTTTTATGAATTGAGTAAATGTTTTATTAAGTTGTGTTTGGAATGTGAATCATGGTTGGAAAGGTTTTGGGGTGATTTTTATTTTTGAAAGAGCTTTTGGGTGTGAAAATTGTGATTTTTGGTGTGCATAATGCCTTGGTGGGCTTGTGTGTGCGAATGTGGTGTATCTTATGGCATGTGAAAATTGATTGAGCACTAAGGGAAGCCTGGGTAGCTAAGAGGGTGGACTAGGACTAGTGTGATAGTGATATGGAAGTGTCTACGGTCCGATTTAACTTAACATGATTGATGATGACAACACTAACTAAACATTGACAATGATCGAAGACCACTAGAATATTTGATGCTTCTCCTCTCTAGTGGATCATGCATGAGAACATGGATGGTTGTAGTTTCTATACCACTTCACACTGAGACATGAGGTTCTAGTGTCCCATTTACTAGCTAATACCCATAGGGCCTATTCCATGTTTGGTGCTCTTTGACTATGATACGCTCACCGTCGACATACGGTGTGGTATTTGGGTTACTTCAACGGTAAAGGTGTTTTTATTTAAAACTACTTTCCTTTAAGTTGTTATAGCCCTTCCTTTAATTTGTAAAACCTGTAAGTTTGTTTGACATTTAACATTTGGAGCATGGAATCCTTTTGGGTGTCATACTACTAGGAAATCTCTCACACCCTGTTTACACCTTTGGGTGTAAGCATACTTGGTCATGTTTGATACAGGTAAGGGTAAAGCTTTTGGTGATGGTTGTTCAGGTTGCTAGTGATCCTCTTGGGCGGTGCTATAGTGATAACTTGAAGGAGATTTTACCTTAACTTATTGTGGTTTTTGGAGATGGTTTTTGGTTTCCTTTTTGTAGTATCTCTCTTTTGTTTTTTTATAAGCTTGTAGACTTAATTATGAAACCTTATAAAGGCTTGTTTGGTTTACTCTATATTATTGATTGTTTTATATTTTTATAATTGGGTAAATCATTCTCACTTGCTTTTTTTGATACCTGGGCACTTGTGCCAGCCTGTGGGAATTGGGAATGCCCTTCAGGCCTTTTTGCGGACCGGGTCGGGCGCCAGGTTTTGGGCCTTACCACAGACCAGGTCAGGCGCTGGGTCGGATGGAGACCTATCTTGGTTTGTGACATGCCTTGAACTATACGTCTATCATTCTAAATATTGTGGGAAAAACAAAAACAAACCAATAATCTTTCCCAGGTTGTGTGGGTGTAATAATGGGTAAGTTGGTCTTTGTTGGTGCACTCCCTCTGATAGCATAATCATTGGATACAAGTATCCAATATAGTGAAAGAAACATCCAATAAAAGGTATTGCATCACCATCAACAAAATCATGGTATGCATATTTATGTACATACAACATATAATATAATTTTTAACGACAAAAAGAAATTACATAATGCATGTATTAAAATAGATTTATACAAATCATTAATCAGGAGCACATACAATTTGCAATAGATAAACGAATTAGTTTTATATATAGTTTTTAGTGAATAAAATCAGTTAGGATTACCTAAAATACAACACATTTTGATGCGGTGAAATAAAAAAGTGTGAACCCTAAAAAAATCAATAGGTAAATAAATACTGACTGACTAAATGCAATAGAAGTTGTAATTATTGAATGCCAAAAATAGATGTAATGTGATAACATAAGAAAATATATTAATCAAATAAAAATTCTATAAATGTAATAACCGAGATAAATTAAGGGCATAAGGTATTAAGAAGAATGTAAAATCATGGAATGCATATATATATGTATAAAACATATGATATAATTTTTAATGACATACATAAATTATATAATTCAAGTACTATAATAGCTTTATACAAATCAGTAATCAAGAGTACATACATTTTTCAAGAGATAAACAAAATTGTTGAGTATGTAGTCTTTAGTGAATAAATTTAGTTAGGATTACCTAAAATTCAACACATTTTGATGTGGTGGAACAATAAATTTTGAACCATGAAAACACAAATAGGTAAATAAATGCTGACTGACCGAATTCAACAAAAGTTCTAATTGTTGAATCATAAAAACAAATTTATTGTAATAACATAAGAAAATTTATCAAGGAAAGGGAAATGATAAAAATTTAATATTAGAGATAAAATAAGTATAAAATGTGTCAAGAATAATGGATTGTATGTAGATCTATGGGTGATTCCTAGATTTTCAATGATGAAATTTTAAACTTCATGGTTGGGGAAGGCACATAGAGGGAACAACTATTCCGCTGAATCTGTCGTAACTAGAGGGAAACTAATGAATTTTTTCATGTCCTTAAATAGATTCTTACTAAAAATCGCATCTTCATAAACTTCATCCTCATTAAATATCTGTTTAACAATTTGACCCATCCTATATACATCTATGTATCATGATAATTAATAAATGAATGTATAGTCTAACATTCTGAATTCATTACCCAAACATTCCAACAAAGTAAGAACGTTGAATTGGATAAGAACCATGAGCACATGTCATATGATTGAGGACTCAAATACAATGAAAAATATGAAATATATAGCATACTGACCGCACTAGAGATATAAGGATAATCAAAACAATATACCATTACCTTGTAAGAACATCTTTTCTATCTTTAATTCTCATGATCAATAAAAACATTCCCACATGATTGACCTACAATTGAAAAAAAACATAAAAACATGAGTTTGAAATTTTTAAAAGTATGACATAACTAATAGGAGCACTAAATTACAATGAAAAATGCCAAAAAAATTACTACTCAAGGAGGCAAGGGTGCTGGAGGTGGATTTTAGGGTGTTAGAGGCAGACATGGAGAGGGGAGTTAGGGAGGTAGAGGGAGCCAAATGTGGAGGTTAAGGCATAAGTAGAGGATAAGGTGGAGGTTTAGGCTATAATGAATGTGAGGGGAGGATAAGTCGGGGGTGAGGGTGTTGGAGTCGTAGCCGGAGGCAGAGGCTAAGGCAAAGGCAAGGGAGCTGGAGACAGATGCTAAGGTGGAGGTGGAGAGGGGGCAAGAAAGGGATAGGGTGTTAGGGGTGGAGGAGCCAGAGACAGTGTTAGAGAGGGGAGTCAAGGAGGGAAATGGAGTTATAGGCAGAGGATCCAGAGTCGAAGGAGCTGGAGGCGAAGGCGAAGATGGTAGTCAAGGAGGGAGAGGGAGCTAAAGGCGGAGGTAGAGACGGAGAGGGGAGTCAGGGAGGGAGAGGGAGCAGAGGTGGAGAGGGGATTTGAGGATGGATAGGAAGAGGTTGAGAGGGGATTAAGTGAGGGAGAGGTGAGGAATGTCGAGCGGGGAGGGCGGTCGAGAGTAGATGGGCTACAAAAACCCTAGGTGGAGAGGATGGAAACCCATGAGTGGGTGTTGTGGATTGAAGGAAACAAGTAAGAAAAAATGGTTTTTAGGGAAAATAAATGACCAGGGGAGGACACATGTGCATGGGTAAAGCCATATTTTAAGCGTATAGTAGATTTAAATCCTCTTAAATAGTTTTATCCCCTCCTTGTCTATATTTTCCTTTCCCATTAGTTTTCTCCTTTATATCTGTAAATTCAATTATGTGTTATCTCATGTGACCTTTATATTTCTATCATATTCCTTTTAAAAGGAAGTTTTTCTTACTATTTTCCAATGTAAGTTTTCAAAAAAGGTATTTAAAAATTTTTAAAAGGTTTTCCATCCTTTCAAAAATCAAATGTTTTATCTTCCACTCCACATTCCTTTTTGATAACCTTTATGTCTTTTTAAAGCCCTATTAATGAATATTATTTTTAAAAGTAAAAGTTTTTAAAATGTTTTAACTCAAACTTTTTGAATCCTTTGTGTCTTTTTTAGGGATCCACCATTGGAAGTTCCTTTTTAGAAGTAAATCTTTTTCAAAAGTTTGACTTTACCTTTTCAAAAGTGACTTTTCAAAGTGAGATCAACTTTTTCTTTTACGATTTCACCACCATTTCCCACTTTATCTCTAAATTATTTATTTACTTGGAAATTATTTTTTATGAATCACATTCTAAATGTTCTTATGAAATAATATTTTGGGGTGATTGAGTTTTTGGTATCAACCGTTTACATTCTTGAGGTCAATTTTGGTGACACTATCTAAAAATGTTGTGAAACCCATTTTTCTTTCCATGGGTTCTTTATAATGTGATAAATGATTGTTTTAAAGTGGAACATGTATGTATGGATGACTAATTAGTGGGGTCCTATATCACCCTATAATTAATTAATTAAAAATTTATATCTCATGAGATAAGGATGTTAGGTGTGGACATTTGGTTTGTTCACAACAGGAAGCATGAACATTTTGTTTATTCACAACATGAAGCATGGAAATTTCTTTTATTCGCAACATGAAGTGTATAAATTTTGTTTATTTATAATTATATAATTTATACGTGATTATGTTTGTGCTAAAATTCTTCATTATGATATTTCTCAAGTTTATGTTACATTTCCATGCCATAAGCTTATGATTATGCTCCATGGATCATGTTTATTATCTTATGTTTTCACACTTTTATGCCATGGTATATGTTTTCTATTTTGAGATTAATTGTCTTGATATTATGACATATGGAAAATTTTTATTGTTCCATGTTATTTTTAATAATATATTTCTCTCATGTTCATGTTTTTTCTCATGCTTATGATCTAACCCTTGACAACATGTTGAAAAGTGTTCCATTATTGAGTGTTTGAGTACACCCATTTCTTATAATTTCATTCCCTGGGTTATGAAGATAACTATAAATTATGAGAAGTATATAAAGGATTATATTGTGGCTCAATTATGGAGGAATTTTTACAAGTGTTACAGAAGAAGTTTCTTGTGTTTCTATTCCTCAAAGACACTAAACCTTCCATTTTTTAGATCGTGATGTGATTTATGAGTTGTAATGTTCATCTTATAGAATTGTTGTAAAATAAATATATTTTTATATTGGGTTTTTTATAGTTTCTATTAGAGAATATTTTATTTATTTTTGAGGATTAGTTTAGTTATTTTATATTTAGGTTTATAAAACATTATTGAAAACCCTAGGGATAAATATAATGGATAAGTTTATGTTTAGGACAACATTATGAAGTTTTGGTAAAGTAGAGATTATGTGGTTATCCTATCAACTGTATCCTTGTATGAATAATGGAAATTGGGTGCAGCTATGACATAGATGCACCTAGGAGTAATCACCCTGAAAAGGTCAGTTGAGTATCAATTTAATCTTCACTCTAGTGCATAATGAGTGGTCCTAAGACTGCACACCTGACTAGACACTCCCGGGGGATATTATTTGGTTAATCACATTCTATTTACAAGACATTATGAAGGATTTATTTTCTAATTTATTTATGGTATTAGGTTAAGAATTATGAGATAACGAAACATAACAAAACCCAGATTAAACTAAGAGTTATTTAGGATGAATTGAAAGATAATGAATTAATTTCAAAAAGTAAGATATTTTGTGGTCAATTTCATCGTGAAATTATTTCACAATGATCCTATTATAGTTTTAATTATTCATCACACACAATTAACTCATTTTGTTTTTATAAATGGTTAGATCTGGGAGTAACCAAGTTAATAATGGACATGATGGACAATGTAGTAATTTTCCTAATGAGAAAACAAATGGAATATAAGTTGGCATTCAAAATATTGGGGTTATGATCACCCAACTATATTGAGTTATGATTAATAAATTGATTCTTTCCAAACATATGAACACACCAAATAAGATAAGGGTCGAGTTTCATAAAATACTAAGCGACTACAATGATAAAGGAAAGAAAATTCAACTTTCTAATTATCGAAAATGTGGGAAGAAACCCCTAAGAGAAATGTCTCAAAGGAAAAAGAAAATGTTTCAAGTGTGGAAGGATTGGCCATCGAGCTCATGATTGTTAAAGAGAGATGAAGTGGTTAGCTAATATAAAGATACCCAACTAATACACTGTCCACACATTAACACTTTAAATATAAGGAGTTTGGACATTATGAAAATCGATTACCTAATCCAAGGTCTAAAAAGGATTATAGGTATAACCAACCTCCCAAACCAAGGGAACTAGGGAAATACTATCTAATAACAACTACTGAAGTGGATGATGATAATTAAGGTACACTTATCCTCTACTTTATATTTGTGGGTGATTTATTGGATTCTGGTCTAGGGTATCTAGAAAATTTTCTAAGAAAATCAAATCACCACCCTAATCATTTAATTATCAAAGAAAAATTATTTTTTTAATGTATAACAAAGTTTATAGGAATGTGCCTTGTGAAAATCTTATTACCCTTCCTTTAGATGAATTTAATGTGTTTTTTAGAAATAGATTAACCCCCTATATCTAGATGAAAAATTATTTGGAATAAGGAAATAACATTTCATATCAAACTAAGGTATTATATCAATGAAATAATGATAATGGAAACCCTTCAGAATAAAATTATATAATGTGTATCTTAATACCAAATAACAATAGACTCTTGGCTCAAATAGTTGGTGAACAAATTAATGATAGTGATAAGCCTATTATTAGGAAAAAGATTTATTTCCTAAGTTTGTAAGGTTGATATCTCTCTAGAAATTATATCTTGAATCATGTCTATATTTTATATACCCTTATATATTTTCATTAGTATGTGATAATTAAAATTGTGAGAATGTAATTTATTTAATAGGGGTGGGATGTAACACCTTGAGATTTTGGAATATATCTTTCTAAATTAATATTATGTTTGATATCTTGCTCCACACACAACACTAAACTAAAACAAGCCCCGACATATTATTTGAACATTATTAAGAAAATTTTAGAATAGTAAAACCTATAGTAGATAAAAATATTACAATAAATTAGAAATTAATACAAAATAGGATTATGAAAACTTGAAGTTTTAAAAGGGAATTTTTTAATAATTTTTATATATATATATTGTAATTTTCATCTAAAAGATAAATTTATAAATTTTAGAATTAAAATTTTTTAAAATGAATTTAATTTTTAATTAAAAATATCAAGATTAACTTTATATTATTTTTGGGATCTTTCTAAAATAAGTGATTTTAAGTGAACAGTGAAAAATACAGTTTTACCAAAATTGTATATTTTATGACTTTATCAATATATGAAAATGACCTAGAGGTTTATAAAACCTTTTAATTGATTAAATATTTATTAAAGGAGTAAAATTATATATTTTAAAATATAATTTTGAACTTAGAAAACCTATGTTCAACATTTTAGAACATAAATAACATTTGATTCTAATTTAAAAACCGTTTTCAGTCTTTTCTTTTAATTAAACATTTTAACGGTAATATTTAGTTTCAGCTTGATTTTCAATCCACATAAATATTATTTATTTTATGATAAATCAATTTATATTATGAGATTCAATGAAATTGATGAATTTATACTACATAAATTTTATGCTTAAAACACACTTTTTCTAAAGATGATTTTTATGCGTTATGTGTGCTAATATTAAAATTAACTTTTATAACCTTTAGAAATTTTATTTGATAAAATAATTTTCACGTTTTAGATAATTTTTTAATATCATTTAGTATGTTAAATTTCAGTTTTAGGCATAAATTAAGTTACCAAGTTAAATATTAGTTACCACAATAAAAAAATTATTTTTCCAAGGACAATATTTTTCTAAATATTGTGTATTTTTAAATTAAATTGATATATTTTAAAATAAGACTATAATATAATGTTTAAACTTATATAAAAATAAATTAACACTCATTTAATTAATAATAAATTTAAAAAATATTAAGAACACTTAATGATTAAAACAACATTTTTCTACAAAAATTAGTTTTTCAACACATTATATGTTTTAATTTAAAAGTCAATTTTCTAATATTTAGAAATTTAATTAGATTATATTAAGTAAAAATTAATACTCAAAATGTAAAAATTTGGTAATAAATTTCATTTTATATTTTTAGTGATAAAATAATAATCATTAATAATATTTAATTAAGATTAATAAGTGTTAAAAATGATAATCTAACGTGGATCAAATTTTACTAAATAAATTTCAAAAATATACCTTCTAGAATACCTTTTCTGGGTTAGAAATTCATACCTACATATATCAAAAACATTTACACACATAAATCACCTAAATCTCATTCAATTTCATTCTTACTCCTTACCTAACATTCTTTTGCAATGATTTATCCCTCTTTTCACCGATAAATGGAGCTCACTTATACCCATTTGAATCCACACATCTAGTTTAAAACTACCATAAAACTCTTCCAAATTTAATTATTATAGATAAACTCTACACTTTTGGCATCCTCTTTCCCCAAAAATCCCCTAAAGTACTTATTTCTAAAGGATACTTTAAGAGAAGATCCAAATTATCATCGTAAGTATTACTTACCCCTTTACTTACTTTCTTAATCCTTCTCATCCACCCTCCTCCAAACCATTAAAAACATATGTATATAATGAAATAATAATAAATAATATTCTTAAATATTATTATATTTATGGTATAACCATTATTTATTCCCCTCCCATTTAATTGAAAAAATGAAAATGTTGCTCATGCGTGTGTGTGGACTACCACCTCCATTAATGACACATTCTGTTTTTCATAACCACCTTTTAAAGGATGCTTCTATAAATGTGTTTAGTGAATATATATTTTATTTATGTCATGAATTATATTATGGAAATATAAATTAGGCATTCTATAAGTAAAATTATTAATAAGTGATCATTGTAAAACTAACATCCAAAAGCGAACTTACCAAGAGGAAAAACAATTTATTTATAAGTGAGAACTTCTTTTTAATTTACCCTATTCTTATAATTATTAAAAATTATGATTATTCACCTTAATAAAATCTAAATAATGTCATTATACTTTTGTGATAATGATATTATAGCAAAATAATCCCTTTCATAGCCATACTCACATGTAGATTATAACATGTTCTTGTGGGGTCGATTTAACCACCTATATGAACAATGATATAAATCTATATCAAGGATTAATTTGGAAACATAAAATTGGATATTAATAAGTAAATTATGATTTTTTTGTTCTATAATTATAATATAAATATTTAACTTGTTAATTAAGAAAACACCGTCTCTTCGTTATAAACTACCCAAATAAGCACACCACCAACTTCATTGTCATGGATAATAACTAAAATACTTATGAAGTGAAATTAAAACATTATAAATAATTAAAAACAATCAATTAAAGTATATTTTATGATTCCTTAATGATAAACTTTGGGTGAATAATGAATAGCAACACCGCGATTACGAAACTAGTTCAAAACGATCAAGATTACCCACACCCAATATTGAAAATGAATAATAACTAAATAATATAAATGAAGAGAATTATTATAAATTAAGTTTATAAAATGTTATATATATGAATAAGGTTCTTAAATATGTTATTAATATGGTTATGTTTTTTATACAAGAGGTTAGAGTGTGATCAACTAAGCAGTAATTCAAGACAATGGTTTTTTCTTGAGGCATATTTCTTATCATACACCATTTTTTATTTGGAATGGTGTATATAATAACCATTTAATATTTTATATCACTATCCAATAATTATTCAGGGTATTTAATTTTTCATTTGAAATCATACCCTTCAAGGGATTTTTATTCAAATGTTTCTAATGTCGTAAGGGTTTCTTTGTATCATTTTCAAATCGATGAGACATGTTTGATATTGCAAACCATCATTTATTTTATATGGTGTTATTAATACCTAATGAATGAATTTTTTCATATTCATTAAATTCATGAGGTTTGAAGATCCATAACACGTTCTTTATTTAAATAGATTTTGATTCAAAAGATACCAAATTTGTAAGGGTTTTTGTTAACTCAACTCCCTTTGCCGAGTTATAATGCATCTTCTTGAACTTATTTATTTAAAGATTGGTTTCTTACACCTTAAGATTTTATTTCATGGTACTTTATCTTTCTCTATGGGGAAATGATGTTTTTTATTCAAATTTTCCTCCTTTATAAATTTCTTCACTATAAAAAGTATATTATTGTTGAGAATAATTTCTACCCTCTTAAATGATGGTATCTACTCCCTATACAAGTTTTAATTTCTTACCAATGTTCTAATTTATATTTGGAAATCCAATTATGTGTTATATCATGCGACCTTCATGTTTCCTTTCTCCACTTTTAAAAAGTAAATTTTGGTTACTTTTTTCCAATGTGGGTTTTCAATAAAGGTATTTTAAAATGTTCAAAATGTTTTCCATAATTTCAAAATAAAATGTTTTATCATTCAATACAAGTTATTTTTTGATAACATTTATTTCTTTTCAAATATATTTTATTGAAGATTCTTTTTAAAAGTAAAAGTTTTTAAAATGTTTTCACTTCACCTTTTTTAAACCTTTATGTATTTTTCAAGGCTCCAATATTGGAAGTTCCTTTTTTGAAGTAAAGTTTTTTCAAAAGTTTTCACTTTAACTTTTAAAAAATTACTATTTAAAGTGATCATAACTTTTTATTTTAAACCATAGATAAAAGTGTTTTCTAAAAATTCATTTACAATTTCACCACCATTTTCCTCTTTATCTTTAAAGGATTTATTTCCTTGGAAATTATTTTTGATGAATAACCTTCTAAATGTTCTTATAAAATAAACTTTTGGGTTATTAAATTTTAGGTATAAATAATTTACATTATTGAGGTAAATTTTGGTGATACCATATGGAAATGTTGTGAAACCCATTTTTCTCTCCATGGGTTCTTTATGATGCGATGGATGGTTGATTTTAAGTGGAACATGTATATATAGATTATTGATAGATGAAGTCCTATATCTCCCTCCAATTCATTGGTTAAGTATTTATATCTCATGATATAAGGATTTTAAGCATGGAAATTCGGTTTGTTCATAACATGAAGTGTGGACATTTTGTTTGTTCATAATAGGAAGTGTGCACATTTTATTTTTTCACAACATAAAGCATATAATTTTTTTGTTCATAATGATATAATTTATATGTGATTATTTTTATGCAAAATTTCTTCATTATTCTATGTCTCAAGGGCATGCTACACTTCCATGCCATAAGCCTATAATTATGCTATATACCTCATGTTTATTATCTCATGTTTCTACACTTTTATGCCATGTTATATGTGATAGAGATAATATGTTCATAATTATTCATATATATTTTTCAATGATTTAATCCCTTAAAATTAATCAATTTGATCTAATTTTCACCATTTTAGTATATTTTGTAAACTTTAGGCTTAATCGTGAAAATTGGTTAATTTTGAAAATCTAATAGTTTTCTGGAGCTTCTATTTTTCGGGAATAACTTTTAAAATTTTGATCCAATTAAAGTGATTTTTATAGAATTACTTTGTTTTTTGGGATTAAAATTTGTTTTCTAGACCCATATCTAATTCAATACAAAATGGCCTAGAAAAATCAATCAAGTGGAGAAATTTTTCTAGCCGATAGAATGGACCCCACATCAATAATTAAGGAATATCGCAATCTAGAGACATACAAATGAAGTTATTCCAGATGGATTAGAGAGAGTAATCTGATCCTCATGTCCAAAAAAAAATTAATGAAGAAATTATATCATTAATTCATCCATTTAATGTGAAAAATTGGAGGGAGTTGATGAGTCTCCTCGGGCAGAAAAATACCTCTTCATTAATTTGAGCATAACTTTTTTGACACTTGTCTAAATGAGATAAGATTTTGTGAGATAATGAAAAAGAGGTATGGAAACAACTTTTATAAAGATAAATTCCTAAGATTATTATATTTACTATTCAAAATAGACCCAAACTTTCAAAGTAGTGAATCTATAGGGAAAATTTTCCACCCCTCAATCCTATAAATATGAGTGTTCACTTCCATTCAAAGGAGTTGAACGGGGAGAAGGAGGGGATGTTCTAGGTTATTGGAATATTTAAGTGACGCGTATTTTCTATTTTATCTTTTATTAGTTTTATAATACTCACTTCTTCCCCATTCAACTATATTACCCTTCACATGGAGGGGTAAAGATTTTGAGTGATCGGGGAAGGGGGGGTTTCCTTTTGTGACTCCATAGTCTTATAATTTAATGTAAAAATATATTTTTATATTAAATTATATCTATTTTAAGTGGTGCCAAATTCTCTTAATGTTATCGTATTTTGGGTTTTGGTTTTATTCATTGTTTATAGCTTTGGTTGAAGATCTTTCAAATCCCTCCACCTAATGCAGTTTGTCTCGATTGAGTGGATTGTGTTAGGTAGTTAGTGTCTAGATATCATTGGAACATGTATAGAATTTGTGAATTTTTTCTATATTTATAAGGAGAAAAAATTACCAACCAGTAATTTCCTTAGTTTTTTGGTAATTGTTTATGAATTTTCATGCACACATGAGTGGTTTTCATTACTTCCTTCAACCAAGGGTGATTGATAACTTGATTTAGGAGTCTTTCATTTATCATTAAATAGGAAGAGGGGGGGACTAATTTTTATGACCATGATGACATTAAAAAAGGTGATCCTACCCTGACCCCATCACTCTCTTCATAAATTTGTGTTCAATCATCATTTTAATTTTTTTCTTTTTAAAATCAAACAATTTCAAAAACAATCTCAATTATTTATCTAATTTCAAGTGAAAAACATGATTTTTGTGCACTCCTCTCTAGAGAAAATATAGGTTTACCACTTTATTACATTTTAACTTAGGAAATATGTGTTTTTGTCACACCCCATGACATACACTTTTCAAAACTTAGTGTCGTTTCTGGGTAGGTGGTTTCAATAATCTTTTTTTCTCTTATTTCATTCTTTTCTCTTAAAAATTGCATGAATAGAACCTCAAACACTAAATATTTCCCCCTAGATCCTGAAATTGAAAGAAAATTGTTGATTAGACCTAGAAATCTTAATTTGAAATCTGAATTTTAGGAAATTTATCTTGCATACTTGGGTGAAACTTCAAGTATTCACTATGAACCTATCACTATTTCTGGAAATCAGAACCAAACCCTTAGATATCTATGTGCACCATTATTCCTTAATAAAGACAATAAACTTGTCATGCCATAGTTACAAAATTATTTTGAGATTAAACCTAACATGATCCAATTGCTTCCAAAATTTCATGGCTTGGTAGGTGAAGACCCAAACAAATATATTAAAGAGTTCACATATGCATGCTATACTTTTAGACACCGAGGAGTAGCCTAGGAGCAGGTAAAGTGAAAGGAATTCCCATTTTCATTGGAATGAGTTACCAAAAAATGGTTTTATGGACTACAACCAGGTTATGTACATGATTGGAATGACTTAATGAGATGATTCATGCAAATATTATTCCCTACCTCTAGAAGCACAACCATAAAAAAGAAAATATATTCCATCAAATAGTCATATAAAGAAACCCTTTACAAGTACCGGGAAAGGTTTAAAAATATTTATTCCAGCTTCCCACATTAAGAAATTGAGGAGCATCACTTTATTGTATTCTTTTATCAAGGCTTACTATATAATGACATAAAACTTATAGATACATTATATGTAGGTAAATTTATTAACAAGTCATTAGAAGAAGCTAAGGACCTGATTGAGAAGATTTCCCAGAACTCACAATAGTTTGGTACAATAGGTAATGACACAAGAGATATTCATGAGGTAAGAAATTATTATTCATAACCTTTATGGGAAAATAATACTGATGAGCTAACCAGTATGGTGAGCCAGATGGCCTTAAAACAAGTGGGTAACCAACAAGTACCAACTAAGGTATGTGGTTTATGCTTTTCACCTGATCATTTCACTGACCAGTATGTTGAAATACAGGGAATGAAAACTTTTGTGTCAGCCTTTCATTCGAGTCAGTTCTAAAAAAAACAAGTATGGATAGAGCCTAACCAAGTCTAATATGGATTTGGAAATCAACAGAATCAAGCTAGACCCCATACCAAAACCAGTTCTAAAACCAACCCCCATTCTAACAGTAATTAAAAAACCCACCACCATTTCAACAAAAGAAATATTATAACCAGACTTCATACCACCAACCACACACATTTGAAAAACCCTATGATTGACTATCCACCAGTACACAACCTTTTATGTAATAACTATAATCCAAGTATGAGGGCTTAGAGGATAAGGTTGATAAGCTGACAAACATGGTGGGAAGTCTCATTGAAATCATGTCCAAAAACCTAAGAAAACTTCCTTACCAGACAATACCAAACCTAAAATATAATGTCAGTATAATAATAACAATAAGTGGAAAATAACTCTCACCACAAACATCTCATGAACCCAAAAACAAGACCACCTAATTTGAGGGAGAATGACGATGTAAATTCTGAAAATTCTGTGAAAATTCACTAAAAAGAAGAAAGGAAGGAGGAGTAGAAGAAGGATAGGATGAGGAGGAATAGATAAGAAACACCATTGAAAAGGAAAAAAAGGGATAATAAATACTTACCCCCAACATTTCCATCAAGGATGATTGAATCAAATAGATTGTAGGAAGAAGCTCTTCAGAAATAAATTCTGGACACCTTCCAGAAAGTGGAAATTAATATCCCCCTTCTTGAAGCACTCAAAAAAAAATCCAAAGAATGATAAAATTTTAAAGTATATTTTCACCAATAAGAGAATACTTCAAGGTAATTAGAGGATCAACTTTGGAATAAGTGTCTCATCCTTTATCACACCACAATTTCCAACCAAATGTCAATATCCAGGGATGTTTTCCATTCCATACACCATTAGTTATTTAAATTTATATAATGATTTGTGTGGTCTAGGTTCTTAAATTAATGTATTTAATTACTCATTATACACTTATTTTCATATGGGAGACTTGAATCCCACAAGAGCGGTGGTCCAACTTGCAAACATATCCACAGTCTTCCTAGTAGGAATTCTGGACGATGTCCTTGTGAAAGTCAAAGATCTTTTATTACCAAATGGCTTCTATGTGCTGAATATGGAAGAATATAGGATCCCATCACACTCTCCATAATTTTGGGGAGAAATTTCTTGAAGATGACCAAAACAATCATCAATTTCCATGAATGGACACTCACCATGGATTTTGGAGATAGCACTGTCCACTTCAATATTTTTGAATCCATAAGGCACCCATCAGACGATCGCTCACTCTTTTCACTCTCCCATGAAATTGGTACTGAACCCATTGAAGAATAAAGTATATTCCATGAAATCTTATCCTTATGAGAGAATTTTTACATTGAAAATATCACTGAACATGTGGATGCCCAAAACACTAGAGATTCTGATTACATGTGGGAAGAAGAGGTAAAATCTAATTTCATTGATGATTTGTTAAATAATGAATAATATGATATTATTTCTTGTGTGTAAGAATTATAAACTTTGGAAGTGGGGAATCTAAATTTAATTTCTTCTCTTGAGCATCCCCCAGATCTAGAATTAAAACCCCTCCCCACTGATCTGAAATATGTGTACCTTAGGGAAGAAGAAAAATTACCAGTGATAATTGCTAATAATCTATATAAAACCCAATAAAAATCTTTTATTGAGATTTTTAGAGATAATTTACAAGCAATAGGGTAAATATTAGGTGATATCATAGGAATAAACCCAACAACGTGCTCACATAGAATTCTTCTTGAGGGAGATTCCAAGCCTATTAGATAGTCCCAAAGGAGGCTGAATCCCACCTTGATAGAGGTTGTAAATAATGAGATTGATAAGATCTTGTAAGATGGGATCATCTATACCATTTTAGATTCACAATTGGTTAGTCTCATTCATGTATTTCTAATTTTTTTTGGCCTAACCACTGTGAGGAATGAAAAGAATGGATTAATCTTTGTGAGAATTCAGAATAGTTGGAGAGTGTGGATTGATTTTAGGAAGTTGAATTAGGTATTTTCAGGTACCTATTGCTCCCAAGGATCAAGAGAAGACA
Source organism: Viscum album (assembly GCA_963277665.1). Lineage (NCBI taxonomy): Eukaryota > Viridiplantae > Streptophyta > Magnoliopsida > Santalales > Viscaceae > Viscum > Viscum album. Next base: position 183,348,425 of record OY728122.1, read on the forward strand.
ACCTTTACTCATCCCTTTGACACTTTTTCATATAAAAGGATTCCATTTGGATAATGTAATACTACAAGTACATTTCATAAGTGAATATTAAGTATTTTTCTGATCACATTGATGATTTATTAGATGTTTTCTTATATGATTCACAGTTTTTGGAAATTCCTTTGACCATTGTTTAAAAAATATAGAAAAAGTTTTGAAAACCTACATTGAAAAAATCTTGTTTTAAATTTTGAAAAGTTTAATTTCATGGTTGAGAGAGGAATTTTCCTTGGGCATGTCATTTAAAAAAGTCATTGAAATGGATAAATCAAAAATTGAAGTGATAAATTCATTTCCTTACCCAACTAGTGTGAATCATGTTAGATCATTTTAGGACGTGTAGGATTCTATAGGAGGTTTATCAAATATTTCAGTAAGATTAATCTCCCTTTATCTATATTTATTTTGAAATATGATGATTTTTATTTCAATGGTGCATGTAGGTAATCTTTTGATGATATTTATAAGAGATTTATTACACCACCAATGATGCAGCCACCAAATTGAGAAGAACCATTTGAGCTACTTTGTGATGCTTCCAACCAAGAAGTTGGAGAATTCCTTTCTCAGTGAATTGAGGGATGAACACAAGTCATTTCATATGAATCAATAACCTTGGATATGTCCCAATTCAATTACAAAACCATAAAAAGGAGTTTTTAGCAGTTGTTTTTGCTTTAGAAAGATTTAGATCATATCTTCTTGAAACTAAAGTCACTGTGTTTTCTAATCATGTAACTCTTAGGTACTTGATGAATAAGGTTGAATATAAAACTATGCTAGTGATATGGATGTTACTATTATAGGAGTTAAACATATAAATTAAGGATAAGAATGGATTTTATAACCAAGTGGCTGATCATTTAAGCAGACCGCCCAACACTACTGAAACTGAAATTCCAGACAAAGAACCACTGAATGATCACCTCCCAGGAGAGTAGTTGTACTTGATTGAATGAGAAGTTCCTTGGTATGCTGGCATGTTCAATTATCTAGTAACATCTCCAGTCCCATCTCATTTTAATTCTCACCAAATTCAAAAACTAAAAGCTGAATCTAGATATTACATTTGGGATGATCCATTTATTTGGAAGATTTTCAATGACCAAGTGATAAGAAGATGTTTGCATGAGAGTGAAATTAGTTATATCTTTGAGTTTTATCACACTTTAGCTTGTGGATGCCACTTTTAACCTCAAAGTAAAATATTAAGGTTTTAGAATCTAGACTTTATTGGACCACCCTTTTTAAATATGCTCATGAATTTTGAAAAAGGTGTGAAAAATGTCAGTTTTCTAGAAATATTTCAAAGAGAAAAGAAATTATCAAAAATCCACTTAATTTCTGTGAGATTTTTGAAGTCTGGGGGATATATTTCATGGCTACTTTCCCAATTTCATTTGGAAATTTTTATATCTTTCTTGAAGTTGATTATGTTTCCAAATGGGTGGAAGTAAAAGCCACCAAGATTGGCGATGCTAAAGTTGTTTGTGATTTTGTTAGGGATATAATATTTTGTAGGTTTGGAGTACCTAGAGACATAATTAGTGATCAAGGGACTCACTTTTTCAATAGTATAATAGATTTTTTACTGATGAAGTATGGGGTTCATTATAAAACATCAAATCCCTATCATCTACATACTAATGGTCAAGCTGAAGTGTCCAACATAGAAATTAAAGAAATTTTGGAAAAGGATGTTAAACCGAACATGAAGGATTGAAGCCAAAGGTTGGAAGACACATTATGGTCTTATAGGAAAGCCTACAAAACCCCGATTGGAATGAGTCCACATAGGATGATTTATGGGGAAAGTTGTCACCTACTTGTGGATTTGGAGCATAAGGTGTATTGAGTTGTGAGTAAGATGAATTTGGATCTTGAAAGTGCTGGAAAAGAGAGAAGATTGTAGTTGTAGGAGTTGAAGAAAATTATAAGGGAAGATTTTGAAAATTAAAGGATTTACAAAGAGAGAACAATAGTGGCTCATGACAAGCTAATCCAACTAAAATACTTACATCCTAGAGACAAAGTGATGTTATTCAACTCAAGACTCAAGATGATGCCAAGTAAGATTCATTCCAAATGGGAAGCTCTATTTATAGTTACTCATATATATCCTTTTAGTGTTGTGAATATTTTGAAGGATGGAGAGCAGAATCCATTCACTGTTAATAGAAACAGGCGAAAGAAATTCCATGGGACCATTCTAGCAGATCCAGTGGAGGAGATCACACTCCTCCAACCTGTTTATCACTAAAATCCATCAGATTGTACCTATCATTTACAATTTCTTCCTTATTGTGATTAATTTTCAAATCTAGTTACATGTTAAAATATATTTTAATGAGTTGTTGCATCATTTAAGTGTGGGGGAGGGAACCTTTGCAGTTTAGGATTTTAATTTGTTTTTTGTTTTTCTATTAAAAAAAGTGTTTTTATTCAATTTTTTTTTGTTTATTTTTCATTTTTTTTTGTTTTTGAAAATTTTGAGATGGAATGATTATAATTTCCATTTTGGAGCCCATTTTAATGAGTGAACCAATTTATTCTATAAAATTGATCTTAAATTAATGCTGAAAATGACTTTGTTTCAAGTTTAAATCATTGGGAATTTAATGAAAAGTACTTTGATTTTTGAATCCCATGCCACATCTCACTGTCTTTTATCTTTGAAATAACTTTAATATGAGGCTTATAAACCATTTTTTCCTATTTTTTTCATTTACCTCACTTCTTGAGAGAACCAAACAATGCTTTCTTTAACCATAATTTGATTTATTCATACAAAAAATTAAGGGCTTGAGGTACTTGTGTTTTAAATTATTGAGAAATTTATTTAGTTTTAAATACCCTTTACAAGAGAATCATTTTTATTCTAGCCTTACTTGTGCATTTAATCCTTATATCCCTTAAAATCCACAAACAAACTATTAGGTTATCCACATTACAAGCCAATTTTTTCTATCCAACATGCTCTTGAAGTGAAGTTGCATGATCTAGTTGAACTTATGTTGTGGGGGAAGCTCTCTTGTGTTGTGCTACCTCGTTTGGTGAAACTTTGGGTGGAAAATAAAATGATTAAGAGATGTGTTTTCTATTAAAAATAAAAATCATTCTGTTGAAAGTTGTGCCTTTTTATGGAGATTTCATGATAAGAGAAGTCATTCCTTTTTGGAGCTTCCAATGAAGAAAGAAAGTTGTGTCTATATGGAGCTTTCAAGAAAAAAAAATTATGTTTGAGAAGATTGATTTTTTTTTGATAAAATGATGAATATTGTGCACTTTCCTTAATTTTTCATGATTATGGAGCTGATTTTTTACAAAGGGGAGCGAGTCGGAGACCATACTTGAGTGGAAATTAGAATCTTGCAATTTTGCTTTAAAAAGAGCCAAGCCCTCATCATTCGGCCTCAAAATTTTTCACATCAAAATCCTACCAACCAGAAGCCATAGAACATACCTGAAAATTCATCATGATAAACACACATACTTGACTCAAATCGGGTGGAGATGTAGGAATTTATCAAGCCTATGATGACCCTTTCATTAGTTTGGATGAGAAAAGACTAGTTAAAATTTGTCATTTGTGAGATGAGAGAAAATTCATGTGAGGTAGGTGTCTTGTGTGAATGAGAGGAGAAATGAAGAGGAAATATATTGAATTATCTAAATTGAGAACTTGAAATAATTATTTTTGATAAGGAATGGTATTTTTTGTTTCTTAATGTGGAATTGGTGGATCTAATGGGCACGTGTTTTGAATTTTCTTTGATTTTTACTTGTCTAGGAGTCTAAGTGCTCAATGTGGAAGAATTGATAGAGATAATATTTTCATAATTATTCATATGTTTTAAATTATTTAATCCCTACCAATTAATCAATTTTAGTTTATTTTCATCATTTTAGTATTTTTGATAAATTTTGGGATTAATTGTGATTTTTTTAATTCTGAAAATTTAACCGTTTTTTGGATCTTCGGCCTTTCAGGATTTTTTTTTTAAATTTTTTGATCTAATTTAAGTGATTTTTTTAGGATTCCTTTTTTTTTGGGTTTTTAATTTGTCTTCTGGATCTAGATCTAATTCGAGAAGCAGTGGCCCAAAAAAATCAATCAAGTGGAATTTTTTTTTCTGGTCGACAAAATAGACCCCACATTAATAATTGAGGAATATATTAGTCTAGAGACATACAAATGGAGTTATTATAGATGGATTATAGAGAGTAATATATGGATAATTTCCACAGTAAATTTCATGAATAAATTAAATCATCAAGTCATCTATTTAATTCAATAAAGTAGAGGGAGTTGAGGAGTCTCCTCCGGAAGAAAAAGACTTCTTCAGTAATTCGAGCATAACTTTTTTGAAACTTGTCTAAATGAGCTAATATTTTGTGAGATAATGAAAAAGAGAGATAGGGAAAAAATTATGAAGAAAAATTCCAAATATTAGGCTATTTATTATTCTAAATAGACTCAAACTTGTGTAGGAGTGAATTTGGAGGGGAAATTTTCCACCCCTTAAGCCTATAAATATGGATGTTCACTTCCATTAAAAGGTATTAAAGGAGGATAAGAAGGGGATGTGATAGAGTATTGGAAGCTTTAAGTTCTATGTATTTTATATTTTTTCTTTTCTTAGTTTTATAATGATCACTTATTCCCCATTCAACTCTATTACCCTTCACATGGAGGGGTAACGATTTTGAGTGACCGGGGAAGGGAGAGTTTTCCTTTTCTAATGTCGGAGTCTTGTAATTTAATTTAAAGATATATTTTTCTATTTAATTATATATGTTTTTAGTGGTTCCCAATTATATTAGTGATATTTTATTTTGGGTTTTGGTTTCATTCATTTTTTATAGCTTTGGTTAAATATCTTTCAACTCCCTCCACCTAGTGTAGTTTGTCTCGATCGTGAGAACTGTGTTAGGTGGTGAGTGTCTAGAGATCATTGGAAAATGTGTGGAATTTATGAATTGTTTCTATATTTATAAGGATAAATAATTCATGATCAAGACTTGCCTTAGTTTTTTGGTAATGGTTTATGAATTTTCATGCACACATGAGTGGTTTTCATTGCTTTATTCAACCAATGGTGATTGACAACTCGATCGAGGAGTCTTTCATCTATCATTCAATAGGAAGATAGGGGGACTAATTTTTATGACCATGATGACATTGTAAAAGTTTATCCTACCCTGACCCCATCACTATCTTCATCAATTTGGATTAAAGCATCATTTTAATTACTTTATTTCTTTTTGAAAATCAAACAATTTCAAAAACAATCTCACTTTTTTCTCTAATTTCAAGTGACAAACGTGATTATTGTGCACTCCTATCTGGAGACAACCTAGGTTGAACACTTTAATACATTTTAACTTAGTAAATATTTGTTTTTGTCACACCCCATGATAGGCACGAGTCAATATGTTTTATCTTTTGATATTACTTGTCTTGCTATCATGGAATAAAAATAACTCTTATTGTTCCATGCTATTTTTAATAAGATATTTCCCCATGTTCATTTTTTCTCTCATGATTATGATATAACCCTTGATTACATGTTGAAAATTTGTCTCTTACCAAGAATTTGATCTCAACCCTTTCTTATGGTTTCATTCTCCATGTTATGAAGATGATTATAACTTTTGAAAAGTCTAGAAGGGAGTCTAGTATGGCTCAATTATGGAGGAATGTTCATAGGTGTTGTAGAATAAGTTACTTATGTTGTTAGTCCTCAAAGACACCAAACCTTCCACTCTTGGTATTGTGCAATAATTTATGAGTTTTAATGTTTATCATATGGATTTTTTGTAAAATAAATACATTTTTATCCTGTGTCGCTATAGTTAGTATTAGGGAAGGGTTTAGTTATTTTTGAGGACCAATTTAGTTATTTTGGAGATAGGGATAGATGAAATTAGTGAAAAACCTAGGGATAAGTCTAAGAGATAAGTTTAAGTATAAGATAACGTCATGAAATTTTGGTAAAGTAGATATTGTATAGTTCTCCTAGAAATTACATCATTGTCTAGATACTGGCGAGTGGATGCAGCTATGGAACATATGAACCTAGGGGTAATCAACTTGAAAAAGGTGGGTTGATTATTAACTCAATGTTCAATATAGTTCATGATGAGTGGGCCTAAGACTATACACCTGGCTAGACACTCTCATGGGATATGATTTGGTTAATCACATTCTCTTTACAAGACATTATGAAAGATTTATCTCCTAATTAATTTATGGGATTAGGTTAACAAGTACAAGATAACACAACTTCAAGAAACCTTGACTAAACCAAGAGTGATTTAGGTTTAACTAAAAGTAAATGTATTAATTTTGAAGAGTAAGATATTTTGAGATTGAATTTTTCATGTAATTATCTTACAATAATCCTCTTATGGTGTTAATTATTCGTTAATCACAATTAAATAATTTTGGTTTTAGAAATGGTTAGATATTGGAGGAACCAAGTTAATAATGGACATGATGGACCTTACAATAATTTTACTAATGAGAAAAAAATGAGATAGAAATTGGTATTGAAAATTTTGTGGTTATGCTCACCAAACCATATTGAGTTATGATTAATAACTTAAGACTTTCTAAACATACAAACACATAAAAGAAGAGAAGGATTGAGTTTTATAAAATATTAGGTGATGAAGATGATAAAGGAAAGAAGATTCAACTTCCTACATGTTAAAAATGTTGGAATAAGAACCCAAGGGAATGCCTCAAAGGAACAAGAAAATGTTTCAAGTGTGAAAGGATTGGTCGTAGAGCTCGTGATTATCAAAGATAGATGAAGAGGTTAGCCAATACAATGGAAGGTATTGGAGACCGAACAAATACACCATCCACACACCAACACTTTAAATACAAGGAGTTTAGGAATTTTGAAAATTGATTCTTGAATCCAAGGTCCAACTAGGATTATAGGAATCAACAACCCCCTAAACCAAGGAAATAAGGGAAAGACTATATAATAAAAACTAATAAAGTGGATCATAATAATTAAGTTACACCTATCCTCTACACTATATTTGTGTATGACTTATTGGATTCTGGTCTAGGGTATCTAGGAAGTTTTCTAAGAACATTAAATCACCACCCTAATGATTTTATTATTAAAGAAAACTTTTTATTGTATTTTATCCCATGTTGAAGTTTATGGGAATGTGACTTATGAAAATATTATCATCCTTCCTTTAGATGAATTTAATGTGATTTTGGAAATGGATTGATCCCCTTTACTTAGATGGAAAATTATTTGGAATAAGGAAATAACATTTTATTTCAAACTATGGAAGTCTATCAATGCAAGAATGAGTATGAACACCCTTTAGAAGAAAATTATATAATGTGAATATTGATACTAAATAATGAAAGACTCTTAGCTCAAATGGTTGGATGAAAACTCAATGATATGAATAAGCCTATTATAAGGAAAAATATTTATTTCCTAAGTTTGTAAGGTTGGTATCTCTCTAGAAATTGTATCTTGAATCACATATATATTTTAAATACCCTTATATATTTTCATTAGTAGTTTATAATTAAAGTGTCGATGATGAAATTTATTTAAGGGGAAAGAATGTAACACTCCAAGATTTTGTAATATATTTTTCTAAATTAAGACTATGTTTGATAGCTTGCTCTATACACAACACTGAACTAAAACGAGCCACGACATATTAGATAAATATTATTAAGAAAATTTTAGAATAGTAAAACATATAGTTGATAAAAATATTTTAATCAATTACAAATTCATACGAAAATAGAATCAATAACACTTAAAGTTTTAAATGATCATTTTTTAATAAAAACTTTTTTTATTTATATATTATAATTTCTATCTAAAATCTAAATTTATAAAATTTAGAATTTGAATTTTGTAAAATTAATTTCATTGTTGAATTTATAATATCAAGATTATCCTAATATGAAATTTTGGGATCTTTATGAAATAATTGATTTTTAAGTGAATATCGAAAAATATAGTTTTTACCAAAATTGTAAATTTTATGACTTTATCAATATATGAGAATGGCCTAGAATTTTATAAAAAAAATTAGTTGATTAAATATTTATTTAAAGAGTAAAACTATGCATTTTAAAATTTCATTTTAAGCTTATAAAACCTATGTCCTACATTTTAGAACATAAGTAACATTTCATTCTAATTTAAAAAAAGATTTCAGTCTTTTTCTAATAAATTTTTTAAATAGTAATATTCAATTTTGGATTGATTTGTAAGACACATAAGTATTATATATTTTATAATAAACCAATTTATTTCATGAGAGTAAATGAAATTAATAAATTTATACTACATAAATTTTAAGCTTAAAATAACACTTTTTCTAAAAACAATTTTTATGCGTTATGTGTGCTAACATTAAAATTAACTTTTCTAAACTTTAGAAATTTTATTTGATAAAATTATTTTAATATTTTAGATCAAAATTTTCATATTATTTGTTAATTTAAATTTCATTTTGTAGGCATAAAATTAAATTACCAAGGTAAATATTAGTTACCAAGGTAAATATTATTTACCACGGTAAAATAGTTATTTTTCCAAAAATGATACTTTTATAAATATCATTTACTTTTAAATTAAATGGATATATTGTAAATTAATACTATAATATGATTTTTGAAAATATGTAAAAATAAATTAACACTAATTTAATTGGTAATTAATGTTAAAAAAGATTAAGAGCACTTAATTATTAAAATGACCTTTTTCTACAAAAACAGTTTTTTAACACATTATATACTTTAATTGAAAAGTTAATTTTATTATATTTAGAAATTGAATTCTATTAAATGGAGTAAAAATTTATATTCAAAATGTATAAATTTTGTAAGAAGGTTTATCTTATATTTTTAGTGATAAAATAATAACCATGATTAATATTTCACTACTGGAAATTTTTCTATTTGCGACGGGATTCCATCGCAAAAACCCTTTTGTGACGGGGGCCTGACATAAATAGCCCGTTGCAGAAAACAGTGTTGCAACTAGTATTTTTTGCGATGAGTCCATCACAAAAAATATTACTTATGACGGGAAGTGAGCCCGTCGCAAATGGATATCTGATTAAATACATTATATATGCAAGAACCTTTAGCGACAAACCCGTCACAAAAAGTATTTGTGGCAGGATACCAGCCCGTCACAAAAAATTTATTACGACAGTAAAGAAACCCGTTGCAAAAAAACTTTTAAAAAATATATATAATCTATTTGTGACGGGCCCCCCGTCGCAAAAAATCTCATCGTAAATACTTAATAAAATAAAAAAATAATATTAATATTATTAAAATAATAAAAATAAAATAAAAATCTCAATATTTATAAATACTTAATAAAATAATTAAATAATAATAAAATTATGATTAATGAAAAAAATATTAATATTATTAAAATAATAAAAAAATAAAAAAATATTAAAATTCTCAATATTCAGAAAAAATATATAAAAAAATCACAAAATATTATTATTATTATTATTAGTAAAATAAACAAACATTAAAAAATATAATACTAATAATAAATAATAAAATAATAAAATATTAAAAATACTAAACAAAATTATGCAATATTCGCACCAATATAAAAGACAAAAACTGTAAATAGTTCATATTACAACAAATATTCAATTCAAATGTTTTTAACATAATAAAAAAATCATCGGGGGATAGTTTTCTGGAGGAGCTGGAGGAGCTGGAGGAGATGGTGGAGGAAACTCCATCTCTAAACTACGAGTCAGACGGTGCATGTACTCCATCTGATCATGCTGTTGTTGTTGTCATCAACACATGTCCTCCTTGTATTGTTGTTGTTGTTGTTGCTACTGCCATCAATGCATGTCCTCCTCGTGCTGCTACTGCTGCCATCGACGCATGTCCTCCTCATACTACCACTGCTGCTACTACTGCTATTGACGTATCTTTTCCTACTGCTTCTACAAACTCTCTATAAGCTCAGTTTGAGCTCATAACTACTCCTGATAGTGTGAGCAAGAAGATGATGCCTCTCCACGAGCTCCTCCCGATCTAGATGCCAACATCACAACAACACCATAATATGTCCCAAGACTCAAATAAGAGTCGATACCAACTACTTGGCCCTTCTCGAAGGCATACTAGGTCACCTGCATCCATGCTGCCTCATCGAAATGGTGGGCACTAGTCTGATCAGCCATCTCAGCCTGAATCTCAGCCCGTGTCTGAGAGTTCACGACCTCATATGACTCCTTCAGTTTCAATTTGAAATTAAAATAGTGAAAATATTATATGCAGTTAATTTTCAAATTGAAAAAGAAATAATATTAACCACAATCTGACGCTAGTGATCACCTTTAATCTCTCAAGTGGCTAGATCATTGTACATCCTCTAATAAACGTCGTACTTCGTAATATCAGGATGATCGAATGCCTATATGAATATAAAATAAACTATTTATATGTAATGTTATATAAAATATTTAAAAAAGATACTCACCAGATGCTCTCTATGCGTACTGAATGTACAACTACCAGCTCAATGTGTCACCTCCTGTCTCCCCCGGTTCTGCCGACCCAATGAAGATCTCCTCTGAAATCCAATACTCAACTAGTGTGAACATAATCCATCCCAAACGTGAGATGAAATGTACTCTAGTCAGTTGGATCTACATGACTTATCAAATACTATCGCTCCTGCTTTCTTAATGATCGTCCTTCTCAAATTATTCAAAAAACTGACGGAAATCCTCATGCATAGGCACCTCCCATGCCTTGTGGATAGCGCCACACATTCTATCATCGATGAGATACCATAAACCCTGCAAATAATTTATAATATTAAATTATTAATGAAATAAATTTCTAAATAAATATTATTTATTTACGTACTAACCAATGATTGAACATTCTAAGCCGCACATCAATGGGAATCTGTTCCCATGTGATCCATGGCTGAGAAAAATAATTGTGCAATATAGCACTCTACTATCCAATAACTACATGTGCAAAAATGTGAAAAAAGAACAAATAATCAAACAATTAGTATATAAATAAATTAATGAAATCTAACTAAAATACACAGGTTATAATACCCCCACATGCATGGATTGAAACCAAGATGTAGCCACCACTCGGGGATAGGGTCATGAATCATAAGTTGTGCAAGATCATGCCCCCTCCGCATACCCCCTAAACCACCAGTATCCTGAGGGTAAGATGATCCCAAATCCTCCTCATCCAAAGTTAGCTCAGCCTCCTCCAACTCACGAAGTGGATCAGGGTTTATCTGAAACACAAAATGATTATTATTAGCAGATAGTTGAAAATAATTATTATATATATATTAGTTATGATTATAACCAAAATTTAATTGTGTCAATGTTCACCATCATCATCATATTTATATCTGATTATGTCAATGTCTTCATATTCATCATCGACGTCATCAATATTCATATGAGTTTCGATTTCATCATATCTTTCTATTTCAAATTCATTTGTAACATCATTAACATAATCATCATCACCAACCCTTAATTGTGGGGTGTCATCATCGATATTCATGTCTCTTTGTGAAAAGGATAGATTTTGAGTAGTCTCTTAAAAAAATTTAATTCCTTGAACTTCATCGGAACCACAGTCAGTTTGAGTAAACTGATTTTCCCAAGATTTCATTTTTATTATGCGCCACCAATCACTCAGGTCTCTTAAAGTAACACAGTACTTTGCGTAATATATTTGATGTTCCTATTGAGCCGGTAAAAATGATTAATTTACTGCAAGAAGACTTTTATATTTAATATCGACGATTCTATGAATCAGATGAACACACAAGCTTCTCTCAGTATCTAACCACCAACATTTAAACATTGTTATGTAATTTTTCCCTAGATAACACAGTTCAATAATTTCATCCAGTATGCCGTAAAATTCAACTTTAGTTTCTCTATGATGCGATCCTCTCAAGAAAACTCCATTGTTCATTGTTTTTCTTGATTCCCCATATGCACATGTATGGAATCGAAAACCATTCACCACATATGCATTGTAAGATTTAACCATTTTGGATGGTGGGTTACTCAATATACACATCCGCTTATCAATTTTATCAGTATGTTGAGACACCTGAAAATTTGTAAAACAATTATCAATATAATAAATAATAAACCGAATTGATATTTTAAACCATCAATAATTTATATTACCAGTTTTTAAAACCATTGAGAAAAAATTTTCTGTCAGCGTTCTTCAAGAGCAGCTACTGTAATTTGTGGAAGTTGTTTCTTGATATGATTATCATATAACCTACAAATAAAACAAGTTTACTTAATATAACATAAATTATAGAATAATTGATAGAAGCACTCATAGTACAAATGATTTCATTTCTTCACAGTTTAGCAGAACATATGTATGCGCTTTGTGATGTTCATCATCTGAAAGCCATCGTTCATGAACTCCACCAAATCCAAGATCTGGCTAATTAAAAACTAATAATTTATTATCCATTTCATCATAATAATTCCCCTTGTTCCGTCCCATGCGGTTGTGTTTTTAAGTATATTAAGATTCAAAATAATGAGAGCAGAAAAAAGCAATTTCCTCTTACAAATAAGCTTCAACAATTGAACCTTCAACCTATTCTTTGTTACATAATTTTTTCTTCAATTTCTGCATGCATCTCTCAAATGGGTACATCTATTGAAACTGTATCAGACCTCCACATTTAGCTTTATGTGGCATATGTAATATCAGATGTTCCATCGAGTCAAAGAAAGATGGTGAAAAGATTTTTTCCAATTTACATATAATGATAACAACATCTTCTTCCAGTTTACTTAGTGCATCATAGTCTATTGTCGCTAAAAAAATGTCTCAAAAAATATATGATATGTCTGTTATCGAATCTCAAATCATATAATTCAACAAACATCTAAATCCAACCAACATATGTCTTTCCATTATAACATGACAATCATGACTTTTTAATTCGGTAATATAACCATTCTTAACACATCTTACCAAATTGGAAGCATAACCATCTGAAAGTCTCAAATATATAATCCACTGACAAAATAATAAGCGAATCTCTTTGGAAAGTTTATAAGCTACTTTTGGCTTCATTAACCTTTGTGATCTGATATTTTTAAATAGTTCAAGTTTTGGTCGTCTGCAAATTTGGGCAAGTTTTAATCGTGCCTTTACATTATATTTGGTCTTACCTGGTGTATCCAAAACTGTATGAAATAAATTATAAAAATAGTTCTTCTCAATATGCATGAAATCCAATATGTGGCAGACTAACAAATCAGACCAATATGGAAGATCCCAAAAAATGCTCTGTTTTATCCAATTATGCTCTTTCCCAAAGCCATGAATTTTCTGTTGGTTTACTATTGGCCCAAATGTGATGGGAGGTAATGAAAATACAACTGAATTTAACTCTGTACCTAAGATTGTTTTTGGAGGTTCATCCCTTTAAATTGTGCCTTTTCTAAAATGATATTTTTTCCTCTTAAAAGGATGATCGGTTGGAAGAAATCTACCATGACAGTCAAAATAGCAAGGTTTTTTCCATTGATGAGCATAAAGACTTTGTTGTATTTCATACAGCAAGGACATGATTTTAGGCCATGTGTACGCCAGCCAGATAACATGCCATGTGTCGGGAAGTTACTAATCGTCCACATCAATGCAACTTTTAATATGAAATTTTGTTTTGTAGCAACATCATATGTACTAACACCATTACTCCATAATGAATTTAACTCATCAATAAATGGTTTTAAATAAATATAAATATTCTTTTTTGGATGTCCTGGGATTAATAAGGTCAAAAAGATATAGGGCTCCTTCATCAACATCCATGGAGGTAAATTGTACAGAGTTATAAAGACAGACCAACATGAATATTGACTACCATAAGAACCAAACAGACAGAAACCGTTAGTAGAAAGACCCAATCACACATTTCAAGCTTATAAAGTAAATGACAGATGCATTCGGTCAAAATGTTTCCATGAATCACTACCAGATAAATGATTTAAGCTTTTATTGGTTGAAATCTTGGTTTTGTGCCATGACGTCATTGACGCTATGTAGTAATGCGAAACGGGAAGACCGGGGCGGGGTAGGCCAAGCCCGTGCAGGTTTGTCCACAAAAGCCTGCATATAATGTGAACAAAAAATTTCAAGCCCGCCCTGCCCTACATAAACCCATGGGTTGCCTGTGGTCTTACCCACATTTACAAAAAAATACTATTTATAATCATTTAAATATTGTATTTTTTATCATTCTTAAAGGTATTTGTGGGGAGAAGTATGAATTAACAATAACTAGAGTTTTAAAGGATGTGATGGAACATTTTTTGTGGGTTAATGGTGGCATGTGGTAATGCTGATGTGGTGGTGAACTGTTGCGATAGAAAGTAGGTGAATGGTCGGTGATGAGAGATGAATGATAATGTTGGTTGTGTGGTGATTTGAATAACTAAACCCGTGAATGAATGAAGTCTCTCCAGGCAACGATCAGTTTCATAGGAAGCTATTAGTGTTTTCACGTGGTTTTATCCAATTCACTTAATAATAAAATAAAATTAAATAATAAAAAAATTAAATCAACCTAAAAAATATTATGATTATAATAACTCTTATAGAATTGAAACCATGTGCAGGGGTGATGAGTTCCATTTTTTGAGAGATGGGTTGACACACCATGTGAATATGGTTAATAATTACCATATAAATAATATAATATCATATTAAAACAATAAATATAGGTCTATTTAAAATTAAAATGTGAATAAATGGTGAATTAATATGACCATTACGGTGAGAAATCATATGTCACCGTTTAACCATGGTATTTTTATTAAAAAAACTAAAATGTTAAAGAAACATATATTGTAAAAATAATATATATATTTTTAAATCAGGCCTGCGGGCAAGCCCGCACCCACGCGGGCTCAACCTGCATTGGCCCGCACCCGCGCGGGCTCAACCCACATTGGCCCGCACTCTAAACGGTCAAAAATTTTAGGCCCGCCCCACCCCACATCCGCCCCATACCCACAAATCCCGCGGGCCGCAGGCCCACTTTGCATCACTAACACTATATTTTGAGACATAAACAAACGCTGCAACTTGGGTGTAAGGGGGAAATATCTCAACTGTTTCACAGGAATCGATCCAGACTTCCCCGGTTGAGCTTCTTTATACCTCGATTGTCCACATGTGGGATAACTATCCAATGACTAATTTTCACCAGAATATAAGATGCAATAATTTGCACATGCATGAATCTTCCGATAACTAAGACCCAGATTACGAACCAACCTCTTGCTCTCGTAGTAATTTGCAGGCAACATATTTTCTTTAGGTAACGATGTTTTAACCATAGAAAATATCTGATCAAAATAGTTGTTTGACATTACATTATCTGATTTAATAACTATAAATTTTATAACCACTTATAATTTTCTTATCTTGCAACCAGGATATAATGCATCTTGAGCAGACCTCAACAACTCATAAAATTCGGATGGTGCCAACTCATGAGTAAAATCAACAGCATCTTGAGTTTCAGTTTGTTGAACAGATGGACTTGCAACATCATGTACTAAATTTTGAAACAGTGATGGATCTAGAATCAAGTTATTAGTATCTTCTATAGAACTGCATTCACCGTGTTGATACCAAAAAACATAATCTGGTTGAAAACCAAACTGCAAGAGATGTCCCCCAACCTTGTCAAATATGTTAAACATTCTCAGAGCACATTTTTTACAAGGACACTTAATTGTGTATTCTAAAAAAAATTCTGGTTTTGATGATGTAAATGATAAGAAAGCTTTAACACCCTCAATATATGCAGGATTTAAACCAGAACCGTTTGGATTTTTACGCTGATTTATCCAAGCGCGATCATCTAATAATGACTATTGTTGACTTCTTTGTTCCATATTTTTCTACAAAATATAAAATCATTACTGTTTTTGAATAATTTGAAATTATAAAAACACTATCCAAAAAAAGAAGATAGATAATTACAACTAATTCTTAATAATTACCATTAATTATGGGCGGCACAATTTTCAGTGGATTGACGACTACTCTTTTGTTTGACGACTCGTTTACTTGCAACTTTCTCACACTCAAATCACAATGAAGAATCTGCTAGGAGGTACGCTTATTCATTCTCGTACATATGAGAATGCATAAGCGTACATCCGAGAAGATTCTACTTTGTGATTTCAGTGTGACAAAGATGTAAGTAAACGATTCTTAGACAAAAGAGCCCCCTTTTCATCGATAAATATTCCTCTTACAACTATCACCACCTGAAAACATTATAAAAAATGTGGTCCTACGAATGCATATTCAAACTCATACATACAAGATTAGATATGCATACGTAGAAGCATACTTTTTATAATGTTTTGAGTCAGTGAGAGTTGAAAGGTGAAGAGTCATCGAGCAAAATGAGTGTCATCAATCCACTGAAAATTGTGCCAAGTTATTATAATTTATTACAATTTATTACAATTGATTTTATTGCTAATTATTGCTAATTATTGCTAATTATTGCAATTAATTGCTAATTATTTCTAATTATTGCTAATTATTGTTAATTATTGCTAATTATTTCTAATTATTGCTAATTATTTCTATTTATTGCAATTTATTGCAATTTATTGTAATTTATTGCTACTTATTGCAATTAATTGCTATTTATTGCTAATTATTAGTATTTATTAGTATTTATTAGTATTTATTGCTAATTATTGCTAATTATTAGTATTTATTACTATTTATTACTATTTATTACTAATTATTACTAATTATCACTAATTATTACTAATTATTACTAATTATTACTAATTATTACTAATTATTGCTAATTATTACTAATTATTAGTAATTATTAGTAATTATTACTAATTATTACTAATTATTACTAATTATTACTAATTATTACTAATTATTACTAATTATTACTAATTATTAGCATTTATAAGTATTTATTAGTATTTATTAGTATTTATTACTATTTATTTCTATTTATTACTATTTATTACTATTTATTAGTATTTATTAGTATTTATTAGTATTTATTAGTATTTATTAGTATTTATTAGTATTTATTACTATTTATTAGTATTTATTAGTATTTAATACTAATTATTACTAATTATTAGTATTTATTAGTATTTATTACTAATTATTACTATTTATTAATATTTACTAGTATTTATTACTAATTATTACTAATTATTATTATTTATTACTATTTATTACTATTTATTACTGTTTATTACTAAATATTACTATTTATTACTATTTATTGTTATTTATTACTAATTATTACTAATTATTACTCTTTATTTCTATTTCTTACTATTTATTACTATTTATTAATATTTATTACTATTTATTACTAATTATTACTAGTTATTACTAATTATCACTAATTATTACTAATTATTACTAATTATTACTAATTATTACTAATTATTGCTAATTATTACGAATTATTACTAATTATTACTAATTATTACTAATTATTACTATTTATTACTAATTATTACTATTTATTACTATTTATTAGTATTTATTCGTATTTATTACTATTTATTAGTATTTATTAGTATGTATTAGTATTTATTAATATTTTTAGTATTTATTAGTATTTATTACTATTTATTTGTATTTATTTCAAATTATTAGTATTTATTACTATTTATTACTATTTATTTGTATTTATTTCTATTTATTAGCATTTATTTTTATTTATTGCTATTTATTACTAATTATTAGTATTTATTAGTATTTATTACTATTTATTAGTATTTATTAGTATTTATTAGTATTTATTACTATTTATTACTATTTATTTCTATTTATTAGTATTTATTTCTATTTATTATTATTTATTACTATTTATTACTATTTATTTATTTATTAGTATTTATTAGTAATTATTAGTATTTATTACTATTTATTGGTATTTATTAATATTTATTACTATTTATTACTATTTATTAGTATTTATTACTATTTATTTGTATTTATTACTATTTATTAGTATTTATTACTATTAATTAGTATTTTTATTACTAATTATTAGTATTTATTACTAATTATTAGTATTTATTAGTATTTATTACTATTTATTGGTATTTATTAGTATTTATTACTATTTATTAGTATTTATTACTAATTATTAATAATTAATACCATTTATTACTAATTTTTAATATTTATCACTATTTTTTTCTAATTATTACTAATTAGTGTTAATTACTATTAATTACTGCAAAATACAGCTACTAATTACTAATTACCGCTAATTATTTATATACATTACTAATTATCGTTAATAATTATTAATTATTACTAATTACTAAGAATTAATACTTATAATTTAATTTTATTATGACAAATAAATACTGATGACCAAACAATTTAAATCTAACATAATTATAACTAATCAACGGTAATTAAAATTAATATAAAGAAATGAAATAAGTACTAAATTAAATAAATACTAAATTAAATAAAACATAAAATACATTTAAACCTGATCTCTTATAATTGTAGGCGGCTTCACAACTTTTTCGTAAAAAAAAGCTAACTCTAAAATATTTTCACTTTAAAATTGGAGTTTAGAGAAGCGGAGAAACAAGAAATTCAGGCAAAGAGAAGAAAAAATGGAGGAGATCTATATAGATTAGATTAGTTGCGACGAGACTATTTGCGATGAGACCCGTTGCAAATACCTTCGGCCGCATTAATTATCATCGATGATTAAAAGGTTATTTGCGACGGAGCCCATCGCAAAAAGTGACCTGTCGACACACTTTTTGCAACGAGACAACATCCCGTCGCAAATACGTTTTTACCGCTGCCAGTTATTTACGACTAGACCCGTCGCAAATACCTTTCGGGGGTCGAACTAGTTGCGACGATGGATCCCCCCGTCACAACTAGGTCTTACCGCCTCCCGACATTTGCGACGGGCGATGCCAACTCGTCGCAAATACTCTTTCGCACGGTTTGACGTGCAAACCGAGCCAATCCGCGCATAACTTTTTGCGGCGGGGCACCTATTCTCATTGCAAATAACATCTTCGACGGACTATTTGTGACGAGATTTATTCCCGTTGCAAATAGCCCGTTGCAAATAATGGTTTTTCCCATTGTGTTTAATCAAGATTAATAAGTTTTAAAAAGGGTAATCTAATGTGGATCAAATGTTACTAAATAAAATTGACACATAAACCTTATAAAATAACTTTTTTAGGTTATAAATTCATACCACTAGTGTAATTCCATTCCTACCCCTTACCTAACATTCTTTTACAATGATTTTCCCCTCTTTTCACCTATAAAAATACCTCACTTCCCTCCATTTCACGCCACACCAAATTCCCATGAAAATCTGAATAATTTACTTCTTATAGTTCCACTATATATTTTTGGAAACCTTTAGCCTCGACAAAGTGCCTCAAGTCCTTAATTTACAAAGGATACTTCAAGAGAAGATCCAAATTCTCAATGTACATATTACTTACCTTTTTTACTTCCTTTATTTATCTTTCTCATCCACCCTCCTCCAAACCATTCTAACCACATGTATATAATAAAATAAGTGTAAATAATATACTGAAATATTATTATATTGATGGTATAACCATTATATATTCCCATCCCATTCAATCAAAAAAAGGAAAATATTGCATGTGTGCGTGTGCAGACCACCACCACCATGAACGCCACATTTCATTTTTCATCACCACATTTCAAGGATGGTTCTAACAATGGTTTTAGTGAATATATATGTTATTTATGTCATAATTTATATTCTTAAAATATAAAGTAGGAATTATATAATTAATATTATCAATAAGCGATCATTGTAAAACTAACTGCCTAAAACAAACATACCAAGAGGAAAACGATTTATTTATAAGTGAAAAATTCCTTTTCATTTATCTTATTCTTATAAATATTCCCAATTCTGATTATTCACCTTAATAAAATATAAATAATTTTATTATACTTTTTTAATAATGATATTATAACAAAAAAATCCATACTATAACAATTCTCACACATAGATCGTAACATGTTCTTATTGGGCTGATTTAACCACATACGTGAACAATGCTATAAATTTATATCAAGAATTGATTTAGAAACATAATATTATACATTAATAAATAAATTATGATTTTTTGGGTTATTTAATGGTTATATAAGAATTTAACTCATTAATTAAGATAACACCGTCCATTCATTATAAATTATCGAAATAAGCTCGTCACCGACTTCATCGTCATGAATAATAAATAAAATACATATGAAATGAAATTATAACATTATAAATAATTAAAAATTATCAATTAAAATACCTTTTATGATTTTATAATGATGAACTTTGGGAGAATAATGAATAACAACACCGCGATTATGAAACTAGTTCAAAATGATCAAGATTACTCACACCTCATATTGAAAATAGATAATAACTAACTTATATATATAGAGAGTGAATAATTATAAATGGTTTTTTTAAAAGGTTATAGATATGAATAAGGTTATGAAATATGCGATTAAGATAGTTATGTTTGTTATACATGATGTTAGAGTGTGATCACCTAAGCGAGAATTCAAGATAAGGGTTTCTTATCTCAAATCTATTTTCTCGAGGCATATTTCCTATTACAAACCATGTTTTATTTATAATGGTGCATCTAATAGAATTTTAATATTTTTTATAATTATACTATCATTATTAATGTAATTTAATGTTTCATTTGAAATCATATCCTTCAAGAGGTTTTGATTCAAAAGTTTTGAATGTCGTAAGGGTTTATTTGTCTCATTTTCAAACCCATGAGACATGTTTGATATTGTGCACCATAATTTCTTTTATGCAGTGTGATTACTACCTAATAAATGTATTTTAACATATTAATGAGATCCATTGGGTTTCAAGAGACATATCATGTTATTTATTTAAACGTCCTTCAATTTAAAAGATACCAAAGTTATAAGGGGTTTTGTTAACTAAACTTTCTTCGTTGAGTTATAATGCATCTTCTCGAACTTATTTCTTCCAAGATTGGTTTCTTACACCTCAATATTTTAGTCCATGGTAAATTCTCTTTCACTCAAGGTAAATGACCCTTTTGATTCAAATATTCCTCCTTAATGAATTTCTTCCCCATAAAAAGTATATCATTGTTGAAAATAATTCCCATTTTCTTAAATGACGACATCCCCTCCTTATTCATATTTTCCATTCTCACTAATGTTATTCTTTATATTTATAAATACAATTATGTTTTATCTCATTCAATCTTCATATTTCCATTATCTTCTTTTAAAAATGATGTTTTGGTTACTCTTTTCCAGTGTGGGTTTTCAATAAGGTTATTTCAAAATGTTCAAAAGGTCTTCCATCATTTCAAAATAAACTGATGTATCTTCCAATACACATTACCTTTTGACAACCTTTATGCATTTTCAAAGATATATTATTGAATATTATTTTTAAAAGTAAAAGTTTTCAAAAAAAAATTCACTTCACCTTTTTGAAACCTTTGTGTCTTTTTCATGGCTCCACTATTGGAATTTCCTTTTTAGAATATTTTTTTAAATTTTTTTCCCTCAAACTTTTCAAAAATGAATTTTAAAAGTAATCATAACTTTTTATTTTATGGAAAATATAAAATCATTTTCTAAAAACTCTTTTTAATTTCACCACTATTTTCCTCTTTATCACTAAAGGCTCCATTTCCTTGGAAATTATTTTTGATGAATCACCTTATAAATGTTATTATGAACTACTCTTTTAGGGTGATTGAATTTTAGGTATCAACCATTTACATTATTGAGGTTAATTTTGGTGACACCATATGGAAATATTGTGAAACCCATTTTTCTTTCCAAGAGTTCTTTATGATGTGATGGACAATTGTTTTCAAGTGGCACATGTATGTATAGATGATTGATGGGTGGGGTCCTAAATCTCCATATAATGCATTGGTTAAGGATTTATATATCATGAGATAAGGTTCTTAAGCATGGAAATTTATTTTATACACAACAAGAAGTGTGTAAATTTTGTTTGTTCACAACATGAAGCGTGAACATTTGGTTTGTTCACAACATGAAGCCTGGGCATTTTGTTTGTTTACAATGATATAATTTCTCCGTGGAAGCTAGATGATTTTTTAGAAGAACCTCGATGTTGTGGGGTTTTTCCAATTGGAAATGTGTGTCTCTTGGTTGTGGGTTTTTTCACTGCCTCTTTCCGTCAGATGACTTGAAGCTTCGTGCGTGGAGCATTGGATCACTATTGTTGAAACCGGGTTGGCTTCATCTACATGAATGGTCATTGTATTTCAATGTATCTCGTGCAAGAAATGATTTTTCTCAGGTTTGGATTTGATTATATGGTCTTAATTGGGTCCTTTGGCATCCAGAGACTACATGATATTGGCACGATAATTGGGACTCCTATTCGCCTTGATAAGGAGACTGAGGATGTTCGGTTTGGGCACTTTTCTAGGATTCTGGTGGAGGTTGACCTCAGTTCCAGTATTATTGACAAGGTAACCCTCTCTACTCAATCTGATAACATTCAAATTAATATTGAGTATGAAAAAATCCCCTCTTTTTCTCTGAATGTATGGCTGTTGGACACTCCATGGAGCTATGCCGAAAAAATGTTTCTTGTAAGGAGTGTGGGATGAGCGGTCACCCTTGCACCCTTTGTTGAAGAAAGCCAAATATAAAAGACTCATCATTATCAAAACCTTCCAATAAGGATGGTGAATCCCTCAAAGAATCATCTACCAGAGTGGATGTTGGGCTTATTTTGGGGAAACCTGATTCTCAACTGTCTCTTTTGAAAGGCAAAGAGTGGATAATTGATGCGTCACCAGAAAGAGCTCATAGCGGTCCTTCTAATTTACAAGTTGATTTGGTTAAAGAAGTTACCTCAACAGAGGATATAACCACTGCGCCCTCTCTGGTTGATGTCTCCAATCAAAATGATGCATTACAACATACTTACTATCACCAGGAAATTCAAAAGATCTTGTAGTCTTCTAATGTTTCTGGGAAATGGAGGAACGTCTCTGATGATGAAGGGGGAAACAATGACACCCCTTCTCCAGACAGTGATCAATCTATCTCCTTCAATGATGTTTTCTTAAGTGGTGAGTCAAGGATGACTGATGGTGAGGATATTACCTCTATTCCCCCGAGGATAACTCGCAAGGACTATTCCCATCTTCTAAAGAGTGTGTCTACTAGATTATCTTCAAAGGTGTCAAAACAATGGATGCAAATCTTCTTAAGACGTTCAATCAGGAGAAATCTCAATCTGAGTGGGAGTCTGCCAGTGACTCTGATTACAGGAATGATATGTCATACTATGAGTATTAGTCTTTTTATTGAGGGAAATCCTATTTGTCTGACCCCTTTCACCACTTGTATCTTTCTTTTTTGATTAATAAATGGTCAGAAGCTTTGCTTCTGGCCAGACCCTTGACTTAAAAAAAAATCTCTGTGATTATGTTTGTCCCAAAGTTATTTATTATGATATGTTTCAAGATCATGTTGCTTTTCCATGCCATAAGCCTATGATTATTCTCTATGGCTCATGTTTATTGTCTCATGTTTCCAAAATTTTAAGACATGGTCTATGTTTTATCTTTTGAGATTACTTGTCTTGATATCATGGAACATGAACAATTTTTATTACTCCATGTTATTTTTAATATGATATTTCTTCCATGTTGATGTTTTCTCCCATGAATATGGTCTAAACCCTAATGACATATTTAAAAGTGTTCTCTTACCAAGCATTTGATTTGACCCATTTCTTATGTTTTCATTCCATATGTTATAAAGATGATTATAACTTATGATAATTCTTGAAGGGAGTCTAGTGTGACTCAATTATAAAGGAATATTAACAAGTCTTTTTGTAACACCCATGATTTTTTAAAATTCATTTTTCATTTAATTTCCATTCCTAATTTGTTTTGGGGGTTTACCACTCATTTTGGTGAAAATGGTGGGTTTTGAAAATTTGGGCCAAACCGTGAGCCCAATTCCAAATTTAAAAACAAATTTAGTTTCTTCTATAAATCCTTAAATTTTTACTATTTTATACCCATTAAACTTCCCAATTGGCATACCCTGATATATTAAAATCACCATATCCCTTTGGGCCTCATAAAAATCCATAATCATGAGGGATTTGGGTTTTTTATTAAGGTTTTGGGCCAGCCCGAAAGCCCATTTCCTGCTTTAAATTTTATTTTTAATATTTTAATATTTCATTCAATATTTAATATTATTTGGTGATTCCACCTCCCAATCGAATACAAAAACCTATGGAGTACCCCCAATATCTATTTCGCCTCTTTGGATCCCATTTGTGTCCCTAATTTGGGCGAAACTTCTCTGGATTTCTCAAATCGTCCAGATTTGAAGAGGTAAATCATTTCTTTCATAACTCCTTCAATTTCTGCTCTTTTCCCCCATTTTAGTCCCCACATTACCTTATCTTCCCAATTAGAGCCTCTATATCAGGTTTTGTTGCTTGGAGATTCAAATTGTGGTGTATTTGGTTCGTTTGATTCAAGATGTTTCAAGTAAGTGTTTTATTTCCTTGATTTCTTCCCATTCCTTAGGGTTTCTTTCACCCTTTCATGAAGTTCCTAATGTCTAGAAGTTGAGGTTAGAAACTAGTGTTTGATTTGGTGTCTTTTTGGTCAAATATTGTGGTCTAGGTCTGGATTTATATTCCTTGAGGTGCGGAGGTGGTGCGGTTGATGTTTCGCACCATGTTTTGAGGGTTTTGACATAAAAGGTAGGCGATTCCATGTGTAATCATTTCTAGATGAGTTATTTTGCTTGAATTACTTATTATTCATGTTCCTAATATGCTGCGTGTAGTGCAGGAACTGTTTATGTTGGATTTGGTAAAGCATTTGTTTTTATCATTTCATTTTAGCTTAAAATTGGGTGTTTTACATGTGCAACCCTTTGGGTATTGTTTGGGTGTGTTTTATAACATATTGAATTGGTTTAATAAATCTTGTTTGTGCTGAGAATTATGATTTGGTAGGGTATTGGTGTGCCATTAGGTTTTAAAGAGGTTTTTTAATGGGTTTAAGGTGTAAAACCTTATTGTACTTCTTGAAAGTGATTTTGAAAACGTGTGCTTTTCATGTGGATCTTTTGTGGTATTGTTTGAGGTGTTTTTATAACACTTGGGGGTAGTTTAATAAATTTTTTTGGGGATTAAAATTCTATTTTTAATTTGTATTGGTGTTATTTTTTCCTTGAAATACTGTTTTGAAATGGGTTTTATGTGAAAAGATTTGGTACACTCTTTTGAATTGTTTTATGAAAGTTTTGAATGGTTTAATGATTTATGTAAGAGGTGAAACCATATTGGAAAACTGTTTTGGATTGTTTATACTTTAAAATGGACCATTTTAAATGTTAATAGTTCTATCATGTTATGTGTATCCTCATGGAAATGTTTTATAAAAATGTTTAATGGATTTACTGAAATGTGAAAGAGGTGTGAACGTGATGTGGGCTGTTTGTGTGAGTGCGATGTGAAAAATAGATTTTGTTTATAAAAAGGGTTTTATGAAACATGTGAGTGGGCTGTTATGTAATGTTTAGCATATTTGGAGGGACTTTATAAAATTTTTAAATGATGTGTTGGATTGTGAAAGTTATGCAAAAAGTGTTGTGGTCTATTTTGGTGTGGGTTTGATTTCAAAATGCATTTGAATGAAAACTGGACTTTTGTGGCTTGTGTTGTATCCATGTGGGCTGTTTGGTGAATTTATGATATGGAAATGATATTTTTATGCGAAAATTATATTCATTGACTTGTTGAAATTGTTTGAGCACAAAGGGAAAACCCGGGTATCTAGGTGGGTGGACGTGTACTAGTATGCTAGTGAATCTATGGGGTTTGGCCTCAGTTTCACTTAGAAATATTGATGCTTACAACTCTAACTAAACTATGATGATGATGATTGGGGACTACTAGGTTATGGGTATGTTCCCTACTAGTGGCTCGTGCACAGGAATTGAAATTTGTGATGGTTACTCTCACCGAGATACGAGGTACCTAGGACCCACAGCTAGCTAGTGCCTAGGGGTTATTTCCTATTGCTTGTTCTCATTAGTTACTTTATACTTACCGTCAGCATACGGTACATTTGGCTGGAAAATTCAGTATCTTTGGTGTTTATTTTAAAAGTGTTAATCCTTTAAAATTTCCCACTTGAAAAATGTTCTTATTCAAAGTTTCATCTTTTAGAAATTGTAACTATCTTTTCATGTTTTTGAAAACATGCACGATTTTCATCTTTAAATGTTTATCATATGAAATATCTTAGTGGTGGTGTCCTACTGGGCTTTGGCTCACACCCTACTTACACCATTGGGTGTAAGTAGACTTTCTTATTTTGTGTCACAGGTTTGGGTACAGGTTTTATGCCATTGGTTCGGGTTTTTAGCGGTCCATCATGATGCAGTGTCGTGGAGATGGCTTGAGGGTGGCGCCTCTTTCCATGTGGAGGTTCTTGGGCTGTAATTTCATGATTTTTTACCTTTTTAATGGTCTGCAAAAATTGTTTAAAATTGTGTAATTCAGTTCTGAATTTTAGTAAAAGATGTTTTGGTTTGAAAAATCCAGATTTGATTTCTTGGATTCATTTGTTGTTTTAAGTATAAAAACTTAGGCAAATCGTTCCCAATTTTCAGTTTTTGATACCCAGGTACTTGTGCCAGACCGTGGGGATCGGGAACGCCCTTCGGGACTAGCCATGAGTCGGGTTGGGTGCTGGTTTTGGCGGCGACCAGATCCGGTTCGTGACAAAATGGTATCAGAGGAGGTTCACTCTATTTGAGTCATGTTATTTGGGAAATAGTTGGGATAGTCTAGAGTTAAGATTGTTGGGACATGAAATTCTAGTTATGGTTAGTGTTCTTGATCACCACACCTCATGACAGGATTCAAGTCTCCAGGGGAAGTCGGTATTTATCTATGTCTTTTGGTTTTCTTGGTCTGATGATGATTTGGGGAAATGAAAAGAGAGTTGGGTTAATGGTCTCAGTGAGCTCGCAGGGTCTGGAAAGCCATGTGGAGCCAGGGATATTCCCTAGAACACTCTCTGTGATGGTTAAGTGATTGGAATATGGCTGCCAACCATATTCCCAAGTCACCCACTGAAACTAGTTTCCTCTCACATTGTTTTGTGCTTTAGTTTTGAAATCTTGGAGCTTTGGTTTTAAAGTGACTTGGTTTTAAGAAGCGAAAAGTTTTTGTGAAATGATTTTCAAATAAAGAGGGAATGGTTTGATTTATAAAATGGTGGAACTTAATTTTCAGAATTATTTTGAAATGGAAAATGGTGTTCTGACACCTCTTTTGAAAGCAGGAACTATATTGAATTTGGTTTTGAAAAAGTGTTTCCAATAGAGTTTTCTAAACAATCAAAGGGTGTTTTAATGGGATGAGATGTTTTGAAATTGATTTATATGAATTGAAAGTGAGTATTCATTTGAATGATTGGTTTTTTTTATTCCATGGTTAGTGGTCTTGAGAAAAAGTAAGTATTGGTTGATTGTTTTGGTTTTGAAAAGTGGAAAGGATTTTTGTTTTAACCTTTGGTATTTACATGAGCGACCACATGAATGGGGTTATAGGGGATGATGGATGGTTAATGGCATGGCTGGATGAGTTCATGGATGGATATGAGGAGGGTGCCCGGTGTGGTACAAAAACATGCATGTGTAAGGCCCATGGGGTACCATTGGTGGATACGCTAATCGCTGAACTATTTGTTTTCAAAGAAATGTTTTTAAAGGAAAACATGATGTCTTGATAAATTGTTTGGGATGGTGTATATTGTGTGTTTTTGGAAAATGTTGATGTTGTGGGATGTTTTGAGTCCAAGAACCCCTCCTATTCGAACTGTGTTTTGGGTTTGTGTTTGGTCGGTAAGCTGGGTAGAAGGACCGGTTAGTAGTCTCCTATGAGATATATTTCCGTACACCTTTACGATGGTTCCATTAATGTGTTTGGATCTGTTTTGTGGCATGTTTTTACTAATGGACCAGCTTGGTTGGGTCCTTGTGTTCTCCCGTTGGATAGGGTACGCCCCCATTAAGGGTTAGTGCACACCTGAAGTACAACCCAGATTGTTTTGCCATTGGAAAATCCTCCAGTTGATCAATGTAAGGAATATTTTCTTGAGCTTTGTAGAATGAGTCTACACCATTTACATTATTGGTTTTTTTTCCAGATCCTCTTGTTGCGGAAGAGTGCCCGTGGATGGTTGAAATAGACCTTAGTTTCTTAAGCTACCTGATGTGTCGAAGGTGGAAGTTGTCTAGGGTTGTCAGTATGGATAGTGTCTAAGAGGGCCTCTGAGTCCTTCGTATTCTCTTCGAAGAAGGGGTTTATGTTAAACCACCTGTGTGGGAAATCTGGCCACGAGAGGCTGTTATGGACACTTTTTGGAATGCTGTGATATTTGGGGATGTTGTATAATCCCCCCTCCTTGTATTATTTCTATTAGTCACTTTGGTCATGTTCGGTGACACGTTGTGATGTTGCATGCTCATTTGACTGTAAAGGTGAAATTGTAAAATATTTTGTGATTCTATTTTTTTATAAGTGTTTCTCCTTTCAGGAGATCTCGACATCCTCTATTTTATAGGAAGGTGTTTATATGTGTCCTTTATTTCTATTGTTTCTCACCTGAATAAACAAGGTGTGATGTGAGTGTATACTCTAAACCCTTATTTCAGTGAAATTCCATGTTAGGGTAAAGTGATTTCTGGAGTGTGTTTTGTCTTGGTGAACCCATCTGGGATTGCATGTAGTTGTTTGTAGCATCCAAAGAAGAAATTCTATTCGGGGGTTTCCAAATCCTAACGGCGAGGACGAAGATGCTTCAATCATTCCAGCTCCAGCCATAGGTCCCGGAGAGAAGCTGGCACGTAGTCAGAGGAAATCCCAGTGTAGTTTTTAACCTTGTACAAAGAACTGTTCTTAGTATGAGAGATGGGAATAGTTTAAACATTTGGTGTTGTCATCTTGCTTCTTTTGTTCCCGTTCGGTGGAAAGAGGTGGAGGGCCTCATCCCCATGTTATCTCCCAATGAATTTCTTTTCCACTTTGGTTTCCTTTGGGTTTGGGGGAAAGTTTTAGATTTGTCTAGACATGTTGAGTGAACATTTAGTAGTAACCATTAACCAGAAAACCATGTAGGTATAAAGATCCACATGGTTAGCGCACATTTTCCCAAACTGTGCGGTCTAACCGTGCGACCGTCCCAACTCTTTAAATTTTGGGGTTTTTCTGTGCCGACCCATATCGGTCAGTTAAGATGGTTGGTTCTTATGGTGGGGAGACCCACTATGAGTCCCATGTATATTATTTTGAAAATTACTAATGGGATTCTACCCCTTGTACTGGGGAGTTTGTTCGGGGCTCCCCTATTAGTGTCTTGATTC
Source organism: Viscum album (assembly GCA_963277665.1). NCBI lineage: Eukaryota > Viridiplantae > Streptophyta > Magnoliopsida > Santalales > Viscaceae > Viscum > Viscum album. Next base: position 183,378,072 of record OY728122.1, read on the forward strand.
TGTCTCGGAAAAAAATTTAAGTTGTCTTATATGGTTGGGGAGCCCATTTGTGTATCCTTGTACCAGTAACTCACTTTTTTACTTGGTCTTGTCTTGGAAGTGGGTAGTCTCGTTTGGAGATATATAACCACCTACATCTTCCTTGGGTAAATGTTGGTATTGGAGAGTTCCCAATGGTTTAGTTATATCAAGGTAAGTGTAACCTTGTTCGATGTTCTTGTTTGTTTGGGTAAATTGCTTGAGCCTTGTTCAGATAGTGTTTGAGGAGTTTTCTTTTAGGATAAATCCTAAATGTGATTGATCATTTCAGTAAAGAGGTGTATGTTTTGGTTGTGAAGTATTCCTTCCTTAATTGATCACTGGAAGTGTTTTGGCATTTGGGGGCGAAGTTTAGCAAAGGAGTCCATTTCTACCTTTCGGTTGGGTTTGGTTTTTTCTTTGTCCTTGATGTGGCTTTCCGAGGGTGGAAAGTTTTATGGTGGGGAGAATTGTAACACCCATGACTTTTTTTTAAAATTCATTTTTCATTTAATTTCCATTCCTGATTTGTTTTGGGGGTTTACCACTCATTTTGGTGAAAATGGTGGGTTTTGAAAATTTGGGCCAAACCGTGAGCCCAATTCCAGATTTAAAAACAAATTTCATTTCTTCTATAACTCCTTAAATTTTTACTATTTTATACCCATTCTACTTCCCAATTGGCATACCATGATATATTAAAATCACCATATCCCTTTGGGCCTCATAAAATCCATAATCATGAGGGATTTGGGTTTTTTATTAAGGTTTTGGGCCAGCCTGAAAGCCCATTTCCTGCTTTAAGTTTTATTTTTAATATTTTAATATCTCATTCAATATTTACTATTATTAGGTGATTACACCTCCCACTCAAATCCAAAAACCTAAAGAGAACCCCCAATATCTATTTCTCCTCTTTGGAGCCCATTTGTGTCCCTAATTTGGGCGAAACTTCTCTGGATTTCTCAAATCGTCCAGATTTGAAGAGGTAAATCGTTTCTTTCATAACTCCTTCAATTTATGCTCTTTTCCCCCATTTCAGTCCCCACATTACCTTATCATCCCCATTGGAGCCTCTATATCAGGTTTGGTTGCTTGGAGATTCAAATTGTGGTGTATTTGGTTCGTTTGATTCAAGATGTTTCAAGTAAGTGTTTTATTTCCTTGATTTCTTCCCATTCCTTAGGGTTTCTTTCACCCTTTCATGAAGTTCCTCATGTCCAGAAGTTGAGGTTCGAAACTAGTGTTTGATTTGGTGTCTTTTTGGTCAAATATTGTGGTCTATGTCTGGATTTATATTCCTTGAGGTGTGGAGGTGGTGCGATTGATGTTTGGCACCATGTTTTGAGGGTTTCGACATAAAAGGTAGGCGATTCCATGTGTAATCATTTCTAGATGAGTTATTTTGCTTTAATTACTTATTATTCATGTTCCTAATATGCTGCGTGTAGTGCGGTAATTGTTTATGTTGGATTTGGTAAAGCATTTGTTTTTATAGTTTCATTTTAGCTTAAAATTGGGTGTTTTACATGTGCAACCTTTTGGGTATTGTTTGGTTGTGTTTTATAACATATGAAATTGGTTTAATAAATCTTGTTTGGGATGAGAATTATGATTTGGTAGGGTATTGGTGTTCCATTAGGTTTTAAAGAGGTTTTTTTAATGGGTTTAAGGTGTAAAACCTTATTGTACTTCTTGAAAGTGATTTTGAAAACGTGTACTTTTCATGTGGATCTTTTGTGGTATTGTTTGAGGTATTTTTATAACACTTGGGGGTAGTTTAATAAATGTTTTTGGGGATGAAAATTCTGTTTTGAATTTGTATTGGTGTGATTTTTTCCTTGAAATACTGTTTTGAAATGGGTTTTATGTGAAAAGATTTGGTACACTCATTTGAATTGTTTTATGAAAGTTTTGAATGGTTTAATGATTTATGTAAGAGGTGAAACCATATTGGAAAACTGTTTTGGATTGTTTATACTTTCAAATGGACCATTTTAAATGTGAATAGTTCTGTCATGTTATGTGTATCCTCATGGAAATGTTTTATAAAAATGTTTAATGGATTTACTGAAATGTGAAAGAGGTGTGAACGTGATGTGGGCTGTTTGTGTGAGTGCGATGTGAAAAATGGATTTTTTTTATAAAAAGGGTTTTATGAAACATGTGGGTGGGCTGTTATGTAATGTTTAGCATATTTGGAGGGACTTTATAAATTTTTTAAATGATGTGTTGGATTGTGAAAGTTATGCAAAAAGTGTTGTGGTCTATTTTGGTGTGGGTTTGATTTCAAAATGCATTTGAATGAAAAGTGGACTTTTGTGACTTGTGTTGTATACATGTGGGATGTTTGGTGAATTTATGATATGGAAATGATATTTTCATGTGAAAAGTATATTAATTGACTTATTGAAATATTTTTAGCACAAAGGGAAAACCCGGGTATCTAGGTGGGTGGACGTGTACTAGTATGCTAGTGAATCCGTGGGGTTTGGCCTCAGTTTCACTTAGCAAGATTGACACTTACAAAGATAAATAAACTATGATGATGATGATTGGGGACCACTAGGTTGTGGGTATGTTCCCTACTAGTGGATCATGCACGAGAATGGAAATTTTTGATGGTTACTCTTACCGAGATACGAGGTACCTGGGACCCACAGCTAGCTAGTGCCTAGGGGTTATTTCCTATTGCTTGTGCTCATTAGTTACTTTATACTTACCGTCAGCATACAGTACATTTGGCTGGAAAATTCAGTAGCTTTGGTGTTTATTTTAAAAGTGTTAATCCTTTAAAATATCCCACTTGAAAAATGTTCTTATTCAAAGTTTCATCTTTTAGAAATTGTAACTAGCTTTTCATGTTTTTGAAAACATGCATGCTTTTTGTCTTTAAATGTTTATCATATGGAATATATTAGTGGTGGTGTCCTACTGGGATTTAGATCACACCCTACTTACACCATTGGGTGTAAGTAGACTTTCTTATTTTGTGTCACAGGTTTGGGTACTGGTTTTATGCCATTGGTTCGGGTTTTTAGCGGTCCATCATGATGCAGTGTCGTGGAGATGGCTTGAGGGTGGGGACTCTTTCCATGTGGAAGTTCTTGGGATGTAATTTCATGATTTTGTACCTTTTTAATGGTCTTTAAACATTGTTTAAAATTGTTTAATTCAGTTCTGAATTTTATTAAAAGATGTTTTGGTTTGAAAAATCCAGATTTGATTTCTTGTATTCATTTGTTGTTTTAAGTATAAAAACTCAGGTAAATCATTCCCAATTTTCAGTTTTTGATACCCAGACACTTGTGACAGCCCATGGGGATCGGGAACGCCCTTCAAGACTAGCCACGAGTTGGGTTGGGTGCTGGTTTTGGCGGATAACAGATTCGGTTCGTGACAGTTTTATAATAAGTTTCAAATGTTTATAATCTAAAAATATGATAAACCTTCTATTTTTGGTATTGTGAGATTATTTATGAGTTATAATGTTTACCTTATGATTTTTTTGTAAAACAAAGACGTTTTTAGCATAGTTTTCTATACCCCAGGGAGAATTCATCTCTTCTTCATGCATTCGAGTACTATTCTATGTGGTGGAATTAGTGACAAACATAGATCATGGTGTGATCATTGAAGTGTTGGCATTTCACCAACTAGGTTGGACATTTTGATTATAAGTGTTTGCCTCAATCCTTTACATAATCATTGAATTTTTAAAATGGAAAAAATGATGAAGAATTTAGAATAATAATGATTCAAATATTATTTGATAATAATATTTAAATATGTTATTAAAACGGATTACCAATGTAATATATGAATAACTGATAATCATACTTTAATTACTTACATTCACGTGTTTTTGATCAATTGATCAATAATTTGGTTTGTAATTTTCATGATGTTAGATAATTTATCTTAGAATCCTATTTGGTATAATCATGGAACTAGATGATTTTCAATTGATTATTTAATTTCTAACAATTTATTTTCATTTTGTTGAATATTTTTTATCAGATTTATAAAGCCTTGATTTGAATTCCCTATCTCTCTAAATCATTTATGAATGTCACCATACACTATTTGTTCATTTTCATTGAAGTAAATCTCCTCATCAAATCCTTCAATGAACATGGGCGTGAACCCTATTTTGGGTGGCCAAACTTTCCACTGACCATCATTATTTGATTCCTCAATTCTTTATCTTTATGACATGAGTCATTCATGGAAAAATGACATAACGATGCATGGTGTCTAGTGGATTCAAGACTGTTTGGGGATTTTATAATGAAACTTGAGATCAATATGGGTTTTGGGCATGAATTCTATAGAGGGAGATGGTAGCGGTAAATAGTAGTGATGTTAGATAATGAGGAGGCTCTAATAAGGTGTAACATAGAATCTAAGGGAATTAGGATTGACCAACATGGGAGTCGTGATCAGAGGTGGAGGTGGTGGTGCCAGTTGTGATGCAGAATGTGAGGTAATACACATACTAGATCTAAAATTCTTGATCACATGGCATGTAATCCTTCAAGTCACACATAACGCATCCCACAACCTTTTAAACCTGAGTACACTTTATATTGATGCCTTATCCCCACACATCATGTGGAATAGTATAAATAGCATGTAATTCATAGATCTAACCCATGCGTATCTATTAGTATATTCTCAAGTCATCTGAAGGGTACACCCACCATGTGAATTAAGTACATGCCTTGTATCCTAGTTACAAGACAAAAAATATCACAGTGGTACACATCTAGCTAGTCCACAAGTCCCACACATCATATAAAACACTGGACATGTTGTGTAGGTTGAATTTACATGGATTGGGAAACCATAATAAATGTCGAAATTCTACTTGAGGAACACACATCATGTACTTTTCCATATTTGGAGTTTTTTGCATTGCCTCACTTAGGTGTCAATTTTGGATTTATGATCATTCCATTATGACCATTTCTTTATATTCATCATGATAGTGTATATACCTTCATCATATATGAATTATTTCTAAGGTATTTAAGTTTTTGGAGTTTTATAACTTCATAGAGACGATGGAAGAGAGTGGGCGACATAGTTGGAGAAGACATAAGGTCAATAAATACCTTGGAGGCATACCGACACTAGGGTGTTGGTCTCCATATACTTAGTAGAGTAGGTAACCCCTAGTGACAGTGTGTGGGTCCTCCAATTAGTGGATTAGGTAACCCAGTGGTGGCATAATGACACTATCATAGTCTTAGGAATTTTTATGCATCAAACTGGGCAATCACATGGTTATATAATATGCTAACCAGTTTTCTGAGCTTGTCCACTTCACACCTGAGATGGTTTCAAACGACAAGTTGAAAGCTTGCTAGTTTGAAATGTGTTTGCGAACTAACATCCAATCCTAGGTCTTTCTATTGAAATTACCCACCCATGTAGAAGTGGTGAATTAATCCCTAATGGTAGGGATAAAATAGGTTAGGGTATTAGGGATGAATGATGCTTCACCCATGCCAAGTGGGAGTGAAGGTGGCTTTCATAAGAAGAAGAGGAAGCATGATGATTTTAAACGGGGTGGTAGTGGTGGATCAAGGCATCTATCACATGAATCTTCCTCCTCCAAAATGGGGAGAAAATATATTATTGTGCATCAATGTGGTAGGGTTGGGCATGTGAATCCATCTTATCGAAGTCCCTCAAGGATTTTTACATTTTGGGTGTTTGGGCCATATTCATAGGTTTTGTAGAATCAAGCCCTCATCAAGGTGTAGTGTGGGTTATTCTAGCCTTAAAGGGTCCCAAGTGAAATAAAATTAATCTAAAGCAATGGGGTTCTCACTATATGGGCATGGGGTAAATATTAATTTATCTTATGGGTAGATTTAGTTAAGGGATGAGCCTCAGTCTAGTGTGAGGGCTTAGACTCACTCATAAGTGAGGTGGTTACATGAAGTGGAACAAGTGACTACAAAATCAGATGTAGGACCAACAACTTTGCGAGATACCATTATTATTTCATCATATATGGCAATTAATTTATTTGATATATATTCCTCTCATTCATTTATATTTATCTATATCATGGATTTATTGAACCTTCCATATGATCCTATATTGTGTGTTATGGAAATATATACTTCTATTAGGAAGAATTTTTAGGATCATAAGAGTATATAAATGACTTCAAGAGGGGGGGGGGGGTGAATTATAGGTTATAAAATAAAACTTACAATTTACTTATACTCTTTGTAAATGCATTTCAGACAAACCTTTGTCTAATTTTTAAGAAAGTGATCATACAAACTTTTGTATCGATACTTTATAAAATTAGAGTTTAGGAAAATTTTATAACAAATAGTATGAAACTTTCCTTAAACATACACAACAAGAATAATGAACTTGTAAAAACAAGTTATAAAAAAAATTTATAAAGTTATAAAAAGAACTTAAAAAACATTATAAAAGGAATATCTATACTTTCACCTTCAGTGTAAATGAAGTGAATAACCCTATATTTAATTATCCATAGTTTTTAAGAAACCATAAAGGTTTTTCTTCATTAAACAAAGAATCCCTTGATACTAATATTAGAAGTTCTATTTCCCTAGCCCCCAAAACCCTCAACCAGCAAGATTAGACAAACTTATGTCTCTCAAAACTCTAATATACTTTGATCACAAAGATAATACACAAAGACATCACAATCTCAGAAATTCTTAAAGCATTTACAATAATTCCTCTCATAAATTCCTTAATAAGAAAACTCTATAAATATTACAATTAAGTGATCTCAGTGCAATGAGATATTATAAAATCTTCACAATAACTTTAGATAGTTGATTATGAAAAAGATTCCACCTCCTTGAATGATGATTCTATTTTTAATAAAATTTAAAATGGTCATATTTCATAATATTTGGAGGTAGTTGAAACAAATTCAGGTGAACTCATTATTCTTTTGAAAGATTCAGTATAACTTCGTCTGATAGTTGTCTTGGAAGCACTATTGCAATGATTTTTAATTCCATCTTATAAAATGAATTTTGTTAGACCTATGGAATGAACTTTTTTTGTCCGATGGAATAAAATTTGTTCATTCAGTGAAATGGAATTCTTCATTTGTTAGATTTTATAAATGTTCTTCCAGAAAGCATGTCCGCCTCCATTCAATGAGGTTTGTCCAGTATTCTTGTTAAAACTTTATCCGATAGACTTCATTATACTTCAACTTATGGAATTTTATAAATCTACATCTAGTGAAGTTTGTAATAATTTTTCTTATATAAAATACATGTACATTTGATCACAGAAAGATTTCGTCCAAAGAACAAGTGATTCTACGTCTGATAAAATATTTTTCCACAAAAAAATACTATAAACATGGGAAGTATAAAGTTAGTAAAATAAGTCATTTAAGGAAGTTTGTTGTGATTTTCAAAACTATATTTATAAAATTTTGAAATTAAACATTCGACTCAACAATATCCCCATTTTTGTAAATAAAAAAACACAACTTCCAAAGAGAAAAACTAAAGCTTAAATAACTTTGAAAATACTTACTCCCCTTGGCTGATACACTTATGAACTTTACCCCCTTTTAATTATTTCTCTATTTCTACCCATTTTTCATTTATCACCTTTTATTGAATAAATTTTTTTCAAAGTTTTTTTTAGAAAGTTAGTTTTTCTCACTTTTCTACCCTTGTTTGATTTTCAAAAAGATTTATGGGGAGATAGAAAGTGCACCTAAAATGTTAGGGAAAAAATAAATAAAAAAATTATATAAAAAAAAATTCAAACATGATATGTATGAAATAAATCTATTGAAAGATAATGGATAAAACATCAATCTAAAAATATATGGAAGAAAATTCATCCAGAAAAATGTATCTAAAAGTTAAGTATACTTTATTTCATTTTTTTTCAAGAGTTTAATAGAAAATATTAGTCTTTTTTTTTTAAATTTATTGATGATGAATTTCAGCTCATTTACATCTTCTTAATACTTATCAGATTCAAAAACAACTAATTTTATCTTCCCCAATTCCTCTTCAAGAGCTTCTAACTTCTTGTTCTCTTGCTTTATCCTTAACACTTCTTATTCTATAACTTATAACTTGTTTTTCTCTTGCTTCAACTTCGATACCTCTTCTTATAAAACTTGAATATTTTTCCATTATTATGAGATTTCATCATCTTGATTCATGGAAAGATACTTCAGATTATAAATCACCCTTGTTTTCTCATAAACTTCTTTACTAACACTTCTTATAAGTTTTAAAACTAATTTGGTAATAGTTTTTATTCCAAAATTTTTCTCATCATAAAATTTTATATCTCACTCCATATACTTGATCCATTTAACAATATGTTTCAAATTTATTAATTCCATTTTATATTTTCCTTTAATTTCTTTTAAATCTGATTCATTTTGAATCACATTCTTAATGAGATATTTTAAAGAATTTGAATTTTTTAAAAAATAAATCCTTAAATGTATGTATTTACATCTCACTTAAATGTTAGGAAATAAATGTAGTGAATATTCAAGATTCTTTATAACTTTTTGAAATAATTCAATATAATTTATATTATTTGAGTACTTGTGTTAGGAAAATAATGGGTTGAATCATAAGAAAATTCTGGAAAGAATGGAGATAGAGGTCTAGAAGTTCCAACTTATTCTTTTCTTTTATCTGATTAATGTTTACAAACTTTAAAACTTAAACTTCTTTATTTGTTTCTTCTTTGTCTAATTCATCTATGTATAATCCCTTTATTTGTGAGAATTTATATTTTTCTTATAAAATTTTATCATTTTCTGAAATTCTTAGAGATGCATCTTTCTTATATTGAGAAGATAAGGAGGTTGAGGAAGTAGCTGATATTTCCTCCATATATAAAGTCTTCTTCAATTCTTTAGTAATCTTATATTCTATACTATTTTTAATTTCCCCTTTATTTTCCATAGATTTTTTAACTATAGCTTCTACATTTTTAGAATGATATTTTTCTTCTATATCTTATTTTCATTTATTCTTTTCAATGGATGGGGGTTTTACCAAAGCTTGTTATAATTTAACTTTTAGTTGAAAAAATGAAAAAGGTTAAATGCACAAAGTAATTAATAATTTAACAAATTCAACTTTTGAATGTGATTATTCAATACATTTTAAAAAGACATTAGCTATTTTAGCCTACTTTTCCTTTTGTTTCTGAGTTTTCTTCTTTTATTCTTCGTGAAGTTTCTTATAAGTTTCCTCTTTGAGAGCTAAGTCCTTAGACTTATATAGTCTTAAACTCAGATAATTAGGTTTATTTTCTTATTTATTCTTCATAAAAGCTATAAATTCCACACCAAAAATTGTCTTGGCTTTTTTCTTAGGAAATAGAGTGAAAAATTCACCTAACTTTATATTTTATAACTCTTTTTCATTTATATTCTCTATTTATATTTCGGACACAAATTTGTCTAACTTGTCAAAAAACTTCTTTAAAGACAGAAAAATACATGTCTTATCTTTTTTATTGTTTCCTCACTAATAAAAGAAACTTTATCCCTTATTGGAGTTGATTTATTCTTGATTTTTTGTACTTACATAAAGTTTACTAAAAATATATTTATGAAACTCAGGAATAATGAAATCTTCAACTTCATAGTTCCATGTTTGACAGCCTCTATGAAAAGGAATACAAACTTCAAAAGATTGATTTTTATCATATAATAAATAAAATCCAAAACATATATGTCCATAACTTTAAGGATATCCCTATATCCCTTCCTTATAATGAGATAGTTTTGCATCCAAATAGACATAATTATCACATTTGGAGAAATATGATGAACTTTTATAAAATTTTCATAGGAAGAAAACAAGGAATTTTCTACCTTAAATTTTCTAAAACTTTCTAAATTTTTAGGTAGATTATGAGTTATTAAGTTTACTTCTCCTTCAAAGGGAACTCTAACCAACTAATCCACTAGATATATATTAAATTTATATAACTCTCCAAATAAAGAAAAAGTGTCAACCTTAATACTTTCCTCTTCACTAAACTTTACTGAAGAATATAATTATCTCATTATCTCTAGAAAATAAAGATCAAAATCATCTTTTTTCAACACAAATATCTCCCTATCCTTGAAAAATAATTTCAAACTTTAGTAAAGAGTCATATTTTTTATACTAGGAATCTTTATATGAGTGTTTATTTATTAGGAAATATGGTCAAAATATCACTTGAAGAGGCCATTTTGTTGATTGGATGAAGCTTAAATAATCAGATATACTTTGAAAGAAATGGATGGAGAAAGATCAGATCGGCGAGAGCTGTTATCTGATACAAGCAGTGAAGGAGTGGTGACCCACACCCATTTAAATACACTTAAGGATAAAGACACTTTAACTTATCCATATCCAATGGCTCGAAAAAAACCCTATATCTGATCAACAACTGATATCATTTATCAAAATATTGAAAAAATGTTTGAAATCTTAAAATTTTAAAAAGATAAAGATATAAGTTTTATTAGGTGAACTTAAGTTCTAATGGGACCTATAATTTTTCAAAACAATTTTTTCATAACAACATATAACAAGTTACAATAATGAATATAGAAAATAAAAATTACCTCTTAAAAAATAAATTATAAATTTTCTTTATGAAAGTTTTTTTGGTGCTTGTAACTTCTTGGTTTTCTAATTTTTTTTGAAAGTTTTAATAAAAGTTTGTTCGAAAATGCTCTATTTTTTTAATTTTTTTAAAAAAGTTTTAAGATTTTTTTCCCATAAATCCTTAAAAATTGAAAAAATTTAAGGAAAAGAAATTTTTTTCCCATAATTTGTTTTAATAAAAGTTTTTTCAGAAGGAAAACTTTGAAAAAAATAATCAAAATTTTAAAATATAGGAAAAAAGTGTTCTCCCTCTTTTTATGGAGCTTTTTTACTATAAGGAGATAGTTAAACAAGAATTATATATGAATGATTATTTTATGTTAACCATTCCTAGATTCAATTTAATACAATCAAATCTATTTGAATTGAGTGGTTTTGTAAAAAATATTATAAATTTATTCTTGTATTATGATGAATTATAAAATTATATCTTCTTTTTGTGTGTGATACCAAAATAAATGGTGTATTATATATATGTTATTATCTTGTGAGTGATGTGATGAGTTTTTACTTAAATCTATGACACTTGTGCTATCACAAAAAATAAGAGTTAAACTAAAACTCAAGCCAAAGTCAGTGAGTGTGCATTTTATCTACAACACTTGAGCATAAAACTTCTAGTTGCCACATATTTAACCTCAACAGTGGAAATTTCTAATGATTGTTGTTACTTAAAAGACCATGAAACTAAATCCACTCCCAAGAAATGAAAAGTTATAGATTTACTTTTTATATCTATTTTACATCCACCAAGGTCATCACCAAAAAAGATTTTTAATTGAAAATCATTTCCAAAAGAATAGAATAGTCTAAGATCCATAGTTCCCTTAAGGTAACACAAAATTCATTTTACAATTTTAAAATGAGACTCTTTTAGAGTTGATTGAAATACTGCACATAAGAATGTTGAAAACATTAAATCTATTCAACTAGCTGTAAGGTAAAATAAACTTCCAATCATTCCTATAAAAGTTTTTTGATCAACCAGTTTCCTAGACTCATCTAGATCTAATGTTTTTGAGGTTCCAATAGGAGTATTAATACTTTTAGTATTATCATAACCAAAATTTATAAGTAAATATTTTATATAATTTTGTTGAGATATAAAATTTCCTTATGATTTTTGAGAAATTTTAAAACCAAGGAAAAAATTTAACTCACTCATCATGATCATTTAAAACTTAGATTTCATAAAAAATATAAAAAAATATGAAGGAATTTTTTGAGTTGATCCAAATATAATGTCATAAAGATAAATTTTAACAATGATGGTTTCATTAAAAAACGTTTTTAATAAAAAGTGTTGGATCCAAAACTCTCTTAAAAAAATTATTTTGTATCGAAAATATAGTAAGTCTATCACACCAGACTCTTGGGGCCTATTTAATTCCATAGAGGGCCTTAGTAAGTATAAAAACATAATCTAGAGTTTTTTGTTTTTTTTTTAAAAACTAGGTGTTTGTTCTATGTAAACTTCCTTATGAACATATCCATTAAGAAAATCACAATTCACATCCATTTTACAATGAGTGAAATTTAAAAATATTATATGTGATAGAAGTATATATATAGATTCAAGTATAGCTAACATAGCATAAGTTTCTTCATAGTATATTCATTCTTATTGATTATAACCCTTTACAAAAAGTCTTTCCTCATTTATAACAATAATTACATTCTAATCATGTTTATTATGAAAAACCCATTTAACTTTGATTATAGGTAAATCTATAGGATGTTCAACTAAAGTTCAAACTTTATTCCTCTCAAACTCAATGAGTTTATCTTTCATTTATTTTATCTAATATTCACCACCTAAATACTTATCAGGATTCTTAGGTTCAAATTGTGATAAAAATTCACAATATTCATATTCATTTTATAAGGAACTTCTAGTTTTAATGGGTTGACTTACATCACCAATGATATTATTACTAGGATGATTCCTAATGTTTTTTGAATTCTTGGGTTTGTAAAACTCTATTATTTAACAATAGGTTGAATTTATTCAAGAGAAAAAACTTCAGAAAGAGTTTCTTCTATTGTTATATTAAGAGAAAAATTTTCCAACATGGTTTAAAAATTATTTTTTGTAAAAACATCTGAAGACGTGGTTTCATGTTATTTGAAAATAAAAGGATTAGTTTCATCAAATTTGATATGCATTGTTTCTTCTATAATAATTATGTTTTTATTAAAAACTCTATAAGAATTACTAGTTTTATAATAGCCTAGAAAAATTACTTCATCATATTTTGGATCAAATTAAATCATCTTTAGTATTTAAAATGAATACTTTAAATCCAAATATTTTGAAGTAAGAAATTTTTTATTTATTCCAGTCCACAATCCATAATGAGTTTTATTAATAAAAGGTATAAGTAAAACTAGATTTATAGTATATCAGGAAGTACTAACTACTTCAGCCCAAAAATGTTTAGCAATTGAGTATTCACTCAACATGGTTCTAGTAATCTCTCGAATAACTCTATTTATTCTTTCAACTACACCATTTTTGAGGTGTTTTAGGTACTGAAAAGTTATGTATTATACCTATTTTACTACAAAAAGTTTCAAAATCTGAATTTAAAAATTCTCCACCATGATCACTCTAAATAGTTAACAAAGGTTGAATTTTCTTTTTTTAACACCAACTATAGAATATTTAAAAAAGAAAAAGGAATTTGTATTTTTTTTCTAGAAAATAGACTCATATATATCTTGTGTAGTCATGAAATAAGAAATATACATAGTATTCTCCACCAATACTTCCAGTTTATGTTGAACTAAATAAATCCATGTGCACTAACTATAAAGTATTCAAAGTTGAAAATTCACTAATATATTTAAAACTTGACTTCTGTTGCTTTACAAATTTTCAAGGATCAAAAACTTTAGAATAGTTAAACCTAAGGTTCAGCAAATCTCTAACTAGACCTTTATTATAAATTTCTCTAAAGTTATTACATTATAGTGTCCAAACATTCTATGGCACAATCAATATTTATCCTATATTTCACTAAGGAAAGGTAGATCTTGGATTATAAGGTATTCTAATTTAATTTTATAAATATTATCATGCCTATCATTAGAAATAATAAATTTACCTTCTGAACTTTGAACAATACATTTTTCATTTATAAATTTCACAAGGTAACCATCATCACACAATTGACTTATTATAATGTGTTTTTTCTTAAGGTCCATGATAAATAAAACATTTGAAATTAAAGTTTTTCTAATAATAACAATATTACCTATACCATATATCTATCCTTGAGCATTATCACCGGATGTGACTTTTCCACCTTTCATCCTGATAGTTTTCTGAAAAAATTTCTTATTTCCAGCCATATTCATAGGATAACCACTATCCATGTGCCCTATATTGATGTTGATACTCTTATTATTTTCTTTAAAATAAAAAAGTTAGGATTTTTGTGTGCACACTTTCTTGGTTCCATCATTTTTAGAAAATAAAACTTTAGGGATCCACATATGTCCAAATTTTCTTTATTATACAACTTACAATTCTTTATAAATATAAGCTTTATGAAAACCAATAAATTGTATTTTATTTAAAGAGCACTTTTTCTTCTAGTGTCCACCACTTTGAAATTTTTTATAAAAGGAGGAACTTTTAGGAACAAATTAGTTGTTTTTGAAAATGAGGTTTAGATTTTGTAAAACCCATTCCGAAAGTATTTTGATGAGGTCTCATCTGTTTGTACATATTATCAAAAATTTTCTTCCTGGAAGTAAAGTTTGATAGTGATTTTTTCAGACCCAAAATTTCATAATTTAGTTTTACAAATAAATCTTTATTATTAATTGGTGAGATAGAATAAGATTTCTTCTCTAATTCTTTAATAATATTTGAAATCTCTATGGATAATTTTAAAATTCTAGAAGTTTCTTTGGAAAGTTCCACCCTATAATTTTCATAGTTTTTAGAAACTTTGTTATTTTATCTTTCTAATAAAGTTTCAAATATATAAACTTCCTCATATCTTGTTAAAGTATTATATTCATCAAATAAACTAAAATTTTCTTTTTCTAAAGATGTATAGTTATTTTCATTATCAGAATTAGGATAATTAGAATTTAAAGTAAGATTAGTTAAGTATTTAGCAGATACCTTATCCATCAAACACCGGCTGTAATTTGGAATTCTAGTATATAATACCATAATATTATGACTATCATTGTTTTCATATGAAGAATTTTTTGAAGAGCTGTTTCCACCACTAGAAATCCATGCATTTGTAGCTTTTAGACTTTTCATTCCTTATTGAAACATCCTAGGTAAATAAAGAATAATACATTTTCCATAATTATTCAAATTTGTGAATTAAATATTAAATTTACTTTAAAGGGGTTGCTATGTTCGACGGTGTACCCGATACGCAACAACGAGTTTCTTTGAAATCTCACATTGCACACTAATAATATAATATTATTATTTTAAATGGTAGTTAACGCCTCCCCGTTGTATTAGCGGGAATGAGTAGAACTGACTACAATATGATTATACATGTTTTTTTAAATGTTTTTACATTTATCCAATAAAATTTAGAGGCTTAAAATGTGAATGAATATAATTTTAAGCACAATTTACCTTAAAAGGTTGATTTAGCGCCTTTTGATGGAGAACCCTATTTAAATCTAGTTATAGTAATTTTATATGTTCTATTTGAGAAAATAAAATTAATTTTTAGATTCGGGACATCAAAATTTACTTTGGGTAAATTTTTGGTATTTTTCTGATAAAATTCATTTTTTTATGAATAGTGAAAAATACTGTATTTTTAATTCAAAAGTTCCTTTTAATCTAATTTATTTATATGGTTAGATTATATTTTTAATTGGGTTTAAAGTGTAATTATATTATTTTTTTACCATTTAATCTAATGTTGTTCATTGGAATTAATTTCACTTTTAAATTGGACATAAACAAGTGTCAATCTTTTGATAGTTAATATTTCTTAAAAACACGCTATTTGTTTTGATAACGGGAATTAATTTTAAATTAATTAATGAAACTTCTATGTTTTGAATTTGTTAAAATAGAAATAATTTTTGAATTCGGAATATCAAATATATCTTAGGTTGAATTTTTGGTAGTTTTCCGAAAAACTTCAATTTTTGATGAATAGTGAAACCACTAAGTAGTAGTTAAAAACTGACATTTTCATTTAAATGAAATTTTACCGCTTCTATGAATTTAATTTAAAAAATCCGACATAAATTTTTGTTATTAATAAGTAAAATTTGGTTCAATAATATGAAAATATTTTTTGGTGAATAATAACTTTTGACTTTTATTTACTGCGGTTAAAGGTAAATAAGGCAATTCAAAGTAAAAAGAATATTATAATAATACAAAATTACCTTAAAACTTGTCCTAACATTATTTGTTGAGTCATTTACGACCATGGGCATATTTGGGTCGATTTTGGGACCCCATGGAGCCACTTGGGAGTGATAATGACACTTTATTTTAATTAACTTAAAGTAAAGGCAAAAATGACATAAACAAATATCTTTTAGTAAATCAATTTTTACATGGGGGAATATAAGTTATCTTTTTGACTATAAATATTCATTGGAAAGATAAACAGATTTCCTACATTATGGTATTTATTTTATAATTTTTATACATCAAATAAATTAAATTATTTATGACACAATAATGATACAATGTTTACCTCATTAATAAATGATTTAAATAAATAAGATTATAAATATTAAAACAATATCCAAAACTTGTCCAATTATTATTGGATGATTTTATTTCTAACTTGAGTCATCTTATATTCAACTTTAATGAGTTTTGGATCTTTAGAAACCGAAGATAAGTTTATAATAAAATAATATTTACAAACTTTCCTAAAGAGCCCCTCCCCCCTATAAAAAGACCTCACTTTTAACCCTTTCCTCACACCTCTCAAGCCCCTTTTCTCATACAAAACCTACCCAAATAAGCTCTAAATATCCCTATACTCATCCTAGAAGCCTTACCTTAGGTATAAGGCACTTCAATAAGTTCTTTTGGTTCAAACCAAAGGAAGTTACCCAAATTAAAGGTAACAATTTCTCTTAACTTCTTTTATTTTATTTTAATTATACAACCATAAACTCTTATTATTACTTTATTTTATAACAACTCAAGTATCCTCAATATAATAGGATGTTTTTATGAGAATTATTCGAACTACACTTACACACACCTCCATCTAATGGGTGAAGAACATACTGTTTCTGTGAATGACAAACTAACACCTCACGAAACGATGATTGTTCGATTATCTCCTATCACCTCTCATGGTGGCCATTAAGATGACACTATATTTATATATGATATATATTATGTTTATATTTTATTTATTCTTCTGTATTTTTCTTTTATATCATACCTTTATGGTTTCCATTATGGGTAAACGTGATAATTTCATTTGAGGAAGTGCGGACTACCGCCCCCTCAAAGTGATATGACTCGTTAATGCCATATGTGGGACATATAAAGGATAGATTTAATGATATTATATATGATATTATAATATAATTATAATATATTTATGTATCATTATGTTTTAATTCCATTAAAATAAGAAATATAAATGAAAGTAGCATTAATGCGTACGTACGACTTACCGTCTCCATGAACGATGCATTTCATTTCTTATCTCCAAATGTTATGTACCATTATAAATACATGTATATACTGGATATATATTATATATATGATATCTAAATCATGAATATCATTCTAGATATAATGAAATTTTGACCATGCAAACAACTTGTAATTATAAGAAGTTCATTTTTGACTCAAGTACCAAATATCGACAGAATGAATGTTATTAACTTAAATGATTACATAATGTTTATGACATGGTAATAAGTGATATAAAAGGAATAATAAACTTGAAAAAGGTTCTTAAGAAAGTATAAATTAACTTTAGTTTATTATTCAAGATATTAAAGAACGAACGAGTCAAGTCGGACACAAGGTAAGGGACTTCGTCTCAATCTCCTTTCATTAAGGCATATTTTGTTTTAATACACAACTTTCTTTTATACACTGTATAAAAAAATTTGAATTTTACTTTTATTCAAAAGGAACATTTTCTCTACTTAGTGTTTTACTAAACGACAAAAAAAAGAATGTTTCTTTTTAACGTAAGCGGTGATAATGACCTTTCTGCCACCACAGGTATTATTTGATCTTTGGATTCCTTAACAAGACGTAATGTTTTTAAAAGGAAAATAAAATAACATATACTATTTTATGTATTTTGGTATTGAAAATGGTTTTGATAATGGATTTTTTATGTCAATATATTTAAATGATATATTGTGATTGAAATGTGGAAATGTTATCTTTCCTTTATGTTTGTTTTATGTGTTACAAATATGTTATGGTTCTTGGGCATTGTTTTGTATATGGGTGGTTCCATGATAAACCTAGGGCGGGTGAGCCCGATATAGCTCTCCAATTCATTGGGTAACATGACAGAGGTAAACGTGAATGTTTCTCTTAATAGATTTAGGGAATATACTGTGATGGATATTCCAAATGTAACTCCCTATGTAGTTGTGATAGCTACAATGTAAGTATGATATGAATGCCACAAGTTACATTTACGATTTATGTTTTTTATGTGTTATTAATAAATCTTATGATTTCATGAGGTATGTTAAAGATCTTATTTTATGTATGCAATGATGAACTAATTTTTTCTTTCTTTGTTTTATAACCCTTACTGAGCTTTTTATGCTCATCCTAAGTTTTTAAATGTTTTTCACAGGACCTAAAGATGAATAGGGTCAAGGATGGGATCAAGGAAAAGTCATGCTATCTAAAACATGGGACTAGACATGAATCTCTTTTTAAAGAGTTTTTATTTTATAAAAAAATAGAAACTGAGTATAAGTGTCTACCTTGTAATATTTGAGATGAAATGTAATAGTTATGGCCTAATTCTATAAAACTCTAAACCTGAAAAGATCCTCAATGTGAATTATTCATTTAATTCCAGATTATGTAATTTTTAAGGCTAGGTCCTTATAGTTGGTATCAGATGTTGGTTTAGATAACTTTAGAAGTTAGGGTATTGTTAAATTAATATCCATAAATTAATTTATATTAATATTGAAATGATATAGAATTTACAGATTATCATGTTTCTTTGCCTAGGATATTTTTGTGTTCAGAATGGTTTTCTGCAGAGGAAACATGGAAGCTATGTTGGGACGATATTTGGAGGAAGACAACCTTCCAAATCAGCAACCTGAGATGGTTGAAATAGGAACTGAACAGTTTGTTACAGTGATGACACAATTAAATCAAGATATAAATGGTGGTGGTATCCATGCACGAGACCAGCCATATCAACCACAGAAGAACATGTCAGTATTGGAGAATTTCATGAGGTAACACCCCCCATAATTCAGAGGATCATCTGACCCTATGCTAGCAAAAGGGTGGATTAAAGCACTGGAGAAAATTTTTGATGTCATGGGGTGTTCAAAACATCAAAAGGTTAGCCTTACTGTTTACCGTTTTGAAGGTGAAGCTGATCAGTGGTGGTCGATGGTGAAAAATATCAGGGACAGTGAGGAGATTGATGCTCTTGATTAATATGAATTCAAAAGTATGTTTCTTGAGAAATATTTTCCTAAGGTGGTTCGTTTTAGAATGGAAAAGAAATTACTAGAATTGAGGTAGGAGGATGAATCAATGGCTGCTTTGAAGAAAAATTCACTCAACTGGCAAGGTATGCTCCAAATTTCATATGAGATCTTGATAGTAAAATCAACCATTTTACTTAGGATTAAATCCAAAGTATCGAAGGGATTTAGCTTCTTGTGAGTTCAAAAGTTATGAAAAACTTGTTCATTGTGCGGAGAAGGTAGAAATGGAGTTTTCCGATGATCATGTGTTCTTTGACAAACAACATAACAAGATGTCAAGGTGGTAGATGAAAGGGAAGAACTCTTCAAAAAAGTCTGATGGTAAGAAACTTAAGTTTTCAATCGTCATACTTTTTGTACTTTGGTTTATGCCAAGAATAGATATCAAGATAGAAGAGACTTATGGAATGATCTTCTTGATTTGGATAAATGTATTAAATCTCCTTGGGTGGTCATGGGTGACTTCAATGCTATCCTCAGCCCCTGTGAAAAAATTGGACCCTCTCACCTTTCTATATCCTCCAGGGAATTCAGAGCGGCTATTGAAGACTGTAATCTTTTTGAAATCACTCTTTCTGGGGCTAAATTTACTTGGTACAGAAACCACCATAATAAAAAGGTTGCTAGTAAGCTTGATAGGGCCTTCGTTAACATGAAGATCCTTGATAACTGGGATAATATTTCTAGTGTCACTCTCCCTAGGCTCAACTCTGATCATCATCCTATTCTAGTTAGCCTTCTCATACATGACAATAAATATGTCCTTCCTTTTAAATTTAATAATGCTTGGTCTTCGAATCCTGATTATGTTGCTTTTATTCACAACATCTGGAATTCTATGAAACATCAAAAAGATTCTTTTGCCTGTTTACATAAATTGAAAACTCTGAAACATGCCCTCAAAGGCTGGTGAAAATCTCCAAACTCTCAAATT
Source organism: Viscum album (assembly GCA_963277665.1). Taxonomy (NCBI): domain Eukaryota; kingdom Viridiplantae; phylum Streptophyta; class Magnoliopsida; order Santalales; family Viscaceae; genus Viscum; species Viscum album. The sequence goes on from OY728122.1 coordinate 183,398,397, forward strand.
GATTTGGATATCTCCTTACTTGAGAAAGAGCTTAGTTGTTTTCAAACTCAAAACACCAACTCTGACTTCATCTTGGATCCTCAATTGGAAGTGAATATCTCCGTCAAACTTAACTCCCTGCTTACTTTCAAAGATAACATTCACAAACACATGTTCAGGACCAAATGGCTTACTGATGGAGATCGTAATACCAAATTCTACAACTGACTTCAAAGAATTATAAAAGACTAATCATCCTTTTTCCAAACTTACTATTGATGGTGTGATCACTAGCTCTGAAGAGGCCATCACAGATCATGTTACCTCTTACTATTATAATCTTTTTAATGGCCCAGGTTTAAACACTGATCTTAAACCTGATATTATTCCTCTATTGGTAGATTATAGGGACAATGACTTGCTATTGAGCACTCCTCTTGATCATGAAATTAAAGACACTATCTTTGTCCTCAATCCTGACAGTGCTCCTGGTCCAGATGGGTTTAACAATGGTTTTTTCCAAAATCATTGGGACATAATCCACAAGGATGTTTGTAACCTAGTTAAGAGCTTTTTCACTCGTAGTTTACTCCCGCATGGAATCAATGCTCAATTATTAACCTTAATTCCTAAGGTTGAGAATGCTTATGAGATCCACCAATTCAGACCCATTGCTCTTATTAACACATTTTTCAAAATCATAACCAAAATAATTGCAAATAGACTTTCTCCTATTTGCAATAAAATTGTTTCTTGGAACCAGTTTGGATTTATCAAAGGAAGATCCATTCAAGATTGTATTTGTCTTGCCTCTGAATTCTTTAACAGTTTAAATAAAAATAATAGAGGAGGATGTGTGGCTATCAAACTGGATATTAAAAAATATTTTGACACTATTGATTGGAATTTTATCTTTAAAGTGCTAAAAAGCTTTGGATTTCAAGATCTTTTCATTGGAAGAATTATGACCTTATTTCTTTCATCTTACATATCTATCCTTATTAATGGCACTCCTAGAGGGTTTTTTAATTGTTCTAAAGGTGTTAGACAGGGTGACCCTCTTTCTGCTATCCTTTTTGTAATTGCTGAGGATTATCTTAGTAGACTCCTCAGTAATTTGGTTGATCAAAGTAAGCTTAAACCTATACAGGTTGCTAGAAATCTTAATGCTCCCACTCAACTTCTATATGCTGATGACATTATCCTGTTTCTAAAAGGGGATCAAAAGAATATTCATATTCTTAAGAAAACCATTGCTCATTATGAGGAGGTATCTGGTCAAGTGATCTCTTGGAATAAATCTTTCATTTTCTTTGGTAAGAATTTTCCTGTCGGTAGGAAAAATAGTATTACCACTTATTTGGGTATTAAAGAGGGTCTAATTCCTTTCACTTATTTAGGAGTTCCTATTTTCTGGGGGAGACCCAAAGCCAGTTATTTCACTAATATCATCGATCAGATTATAAAACAACTTTCCAATTGGAAAGGGAAATCTCTCTCCATGGCTGGGATAATTTGCTTGTCAAGTCAACCATTGTATCTAAAATGGTCTAATCCCTCATGATTTATAAATGGCCTGCTGGAATTTTCAAGAAAATTAATACTTATATTAAAAATTTCATCTGGACTGGAAGTATTCTTAAAAGGAGGCTTGTCACTATTCCTTGGAATTCTTGTTGTAGACCTGTTGACAAAGGTGGGATTGGCATAAAAAATTTAAAGCTTTTCAATGACGCTCTCCAGGATCATCTCACTTGGCATATTATTAATCCCTCTTTTAAAGTCTCTAATTTTCTGTATCATAGATTTCTTTCTAAGCTCTTAAAATGGAATCTCAATTTCATTAACTCTTCCATCTGGCCATCTATCAGGGACTCTTATTGTAAGATCATGGAGAAATCTAGATGGATGGTTAGTGTTAATTATTCTATTAACTTTTCGTGTGGTAAATGGTATGATAACCCCTTGATAACATTGTTAACTTCTAGTCACATTCTTGGGGACGCTAATCAATCTATAAAAGATGTTCTTCAATTTCATCGTCATGATATCCCTGATAATATTATCCAGATAATTGATAATCATTCCTTTTCCCCTTATGGTGACTTCCTGGTTTGGGAACCTGCCCCTAATGGTATTCTAGACTCCAAAAACTTTTATAAGTAGAATTTTTCTCAAATTAAATCAAATTATATATGGGTGAGCCAGTTTAATAAACCTTGGATTAAACCCTCCAGGCTCACTCTCATTTGGCGTATTGCCCATAATAGATTGCCTACTGATACTATTCTCCAAAATTTTGGTATCCAACTTTGTTCTAAATGTTTCCTATGTAACCAACACAGGGAGGATGCGGATCATCTTTTCCTGTCTTGTGCGACTGCCTCTGCCTTATGGAATTTTGTTTTTGATCTATTCAATTATAGATGGTCTTTTACTGATTCTATATCTGTGTTTTTTAAAAACTGCACTAGATCTGAACTTTCTTTGTAGATCAACAACATCTGGCTGGCGGCAGTGGCATATCTCATTCACGAGATCTGGTACGTTAGAAATGACCTTATTCATAATAATCATTCTTTCAATCTTAATGCAGGAAAATCTCGGATCCTTGTTGCAATCCAGGAAGCTGCATTTATTCAGAAAGATTGCTGCAACAACTCAGTTGGAGACTTTGAGATCCTTCACCATCTCCGAGTTCCTGGCAATTATCCAAAGCCAAAACGCACCTTCGAGGTTTTTTGGCAGGCGCCAATGCCGGGATGGATCAAAGTTAATGTTGATGGTGCTTCCAAAGGAAATCCAGGTCCTGCCAGTTGCGGTGCTATTTTCAGAGATTCTGTTGGTCAGTGTCAGGGCTGTTTCTTCGTTGGATGTGGACACTCATCATCGCTGGAGGCGGAACTGTTGGGTGTCATCCATGCTGTTGATTTTGATCTTCAAAGAGGTTGGAGGAATCTATGTATTGAGAGTGATTCATCCACCATCATTCATGCCATCTGGAATGGCAGCATTCATCTAGCCTAGAAGCATACTTCTCGTTGGATGAACTGCCTTAACTCGCTCCACGTGATTGATTTCATCTCCACCCATACCTACCGTGAAGCGAACTCCGTCACTGATGCTCTTGCCAACAAAGGAGTTCACCAGTGCATGACTTGGATGGACTCCCTGCCTGCTGATTTATTTGAGCTTTTTGATAGAGATTGTAAAAAAATTCCCTATTTCAGACTCTTGTAATTTTCTTACTTTTTTAATAATAATTTGTGCTCTGGTCTTTGACCAAAGCATTACCTTTAAAAAAAATAACATCATTGTTAAGAACAAATATTCTTTGCCTCATATCAATGATTTGTTTTATCAGCTCCAGGGAGTTCAATATTTTTCGAAGATTGATTTGAGGTTGGGGTACCATCAGTTGAAAGTAAAGGAAGCAGACATTCCGAAAACCACGTTTCGTACTAGATATGGCCATTATGAATTTGCAGTTATGCCTTTTGGGTTAACCAATGCACCTGTTGTATTAATGGATCTTATGAATAGAATTTTCCGTGAGTTCTTGGATAAGTTTTTGGTTGTGTTCATTGATGATATTTTGTTTTTTTCTAAAAGTAAAGAGGAGCATGAAAGTCATTTAAGGGTTGTCTTGCAAACCTTAAAAGAAAATAAACTGTATGGGAAATTCAGCAAGTGTGAGTTCTGGTTACAACAAATTTATTTCCTTGGTCACATTGTTTCAAAAAATAGCATAACTATTGGTCCTGTTAAAACAAAAGTGGTTAAAGAATGGCCAAGACCCACAAATATAACCAAGATTCTTAGTTTTCTTAGTTTGGTAGGTTATTACCGGAGGTTTGTTGAGAATTTTGCAAGGTTATCTAGTCCAATGACTAAGTTAACTCAAAAAGGTGTTAAGTTCATTTGGACAAGAGAATGTGATGATTGTTTTTAGGAATTAAAAAGAAGATTGGTGAATGCTCCAGTTTTGGAACTACCTTCCAGAAATGGTGACTTTTTTATTTATAGTGATGCTTCGTTGAAAGGATTTGGTTGTGTCCTTATGCAGAATGATCAGGTAATTACTTATGCTTCACGTCAGTTGAAACCTCATGAGTTAAATTACCCTACACATGATTTGTAATTAGTTGTTGTTGTTTTTTCTTTAAAAATTTGGAGGCATAATTTGTATGGAGTAAAATGTGAAATATATACTGACCACAAAAGTTTGAAGTATATATTCACTCAGAAAGAATTGAACATGAGATAGAGTAGATGGTTGGAATTAATCAAGGATTATGATTGCACGATCCTTTACCATTTGGGAAAATCAAATAAAGTGGTTGATGCTTTGAGTCGAAAAAGTAATGCTTCATTGACCACGATACATTTAGAACGAGACCATTTGGTTTTTGATTTGATAAAATTTGGCATAGAAGTTGTTTGTGTAGAAAATTCTTCTGTTTTGTTTTAGGTGTTAGTGAAATTATCTCTATCAGATAGAATTAAGAAAGCGTAGAAGAAAGACACTGAGTTACAGAAAAAGGTATAGTTGGTTCAGAATGGTAAGTTGCCTGAATTTAATGTTGATAATGATTGTGTTTTGATGTTTGGGAAGAGATTATGTGTGCCTTGTGATTCACAGTTGAAGAATGAGTTGTTATGTGAATCTCATAGTTCTCCGTTTTTAGTTCATCCTGAAAGTACTAAGATGTACAAAGATCTTCATGAATATTACTGGTGGGATGGAATGAAAAGAGATATTGCTGATTTTACTATGAAGTTTTTGACATGTCAGAAGGTTAAAGTAGAGCGGTAGTTATCGAAAGGGATGCTTCAGTATTTACCGATGTCAGAGTGGAAATGGGAAAATATATCCATGGACTTTGTTGTGGGATTACCGAAGACATCTCGAGGTAATAATGCAATCTGGGTTATTGTTGACCGGTTGACTAAATCTTCTCATTTCCTTCCTATTAGAGATACTTTGTCTCTAGATCAACTTTCTCAGTTATATTTTAAAGAGATAGTTAGGTTACATGGTGTTCCCCTCTCCATTGTATCTGATCGTGATCCCAGGTTTACTTCTAACTTTTGGAAAGGCCTTCAAAAGTTATTGGGTACTGAATTAAATTTCAGTACAACTTTTCATCTGCAATCTGATGAGCAGTCAGAACAAAAAATTCAGACCTTGGAGGATATGCCACGTGCTTGTTCACTAGATTACCATGGAAGTTGGGACCGAAATATTTCTTTGGTTGAATTTTCTTATAATAACAGTTTTCATTCTAGTATACATATGGCTCCATTTGAGGCATTATATTGAAAGTGGTGTCGAACTCTAGCTTTTTGGGATGAAGTAGGTGAAAGGAAGCTGATGGGACCCGAATTGGTAGAAGAGATGGCAGAAAAGGTTAAGTTGATTCAGAATCACATGTGAACAGCTCAGAGCAGGTAGAAAAGTTATGTAGATAATCAGAGGAAGGATCTTTCTTTTGAGGTAGGTGATCATGTCTTTCTCAAAGTTTCTCTATGTAAAAGTGTGATGCATTTTGGTAAGAAGGGAAAGTTGAGTCCGAGGTTTATTGGACCCTATGAATCCTGGATAAAGTTAGATCAATTGCTTACAAAATGGCTTTACCTCCAAATTTATCCCATGTGCACAATGTTTTTCATGTTTCAATGTTAATAAAGTATATGCCAGATCCATATCATGTTTTAAGTCCAGAGGTAGTTCAGTTGGAAGAAAATATCTCTTATGAGGAACAACCAGTCCAGATTCTTGACCGTAGAGAGCAAGTGTTGCAGAATAAGGTAATTCACCAGGTAAAGGTTTTGTGAAAAACCATATGGTTGAAGAGGCAACGTGAGAATTTTAAAATGCTACAAGGGATAAATACCCCCACTTATTTGATAAGTGAATAAAATTGTGAGGACGTAATTCCCAAAAGTAGGGAAGGATGTAAAATCCCAGGTAAATAAAGAATAATACATTTTCCATAATTATTCATATTTTTGAATTAAATATTAACTTTACTTTAAAGGAGTTTCTATGTTCGATGGTGTACCCAATACGCAACAACGAGTTTCTTTGAAATCTTACGTTGCACACTAATAATATAATATTATTATTTTAAATGGTAGTTAACGCCTAGCCGTTGTATTGGAGGGAATGAGTAGAAATAACTACAATATGATTATACATGTTTTTTAAATGTTTTTACATTTATCCAATAAAATTCAGAGGCTTAAAATGTGAACGAATCTAATTTTAAGCATAATTTACCATAAAAGGTTGATTCATCGCCTTTTGATGGAGAACCCTCTTTAAATCTAGTTATAGTCATTTTTATATATTCTATTTTACTAAATAAAATTATTTTTTAGATTCAGGATATCAAAATTTACTTTGGGTAAATTTTTAGTATTTTTTTGATAAAATTCATTTTTTATGAATAGTGAAAAATACTGTATTTTTAATTCAAAAGTGCCTTTTAATCTAATCTATTTATATGGTTAGATTATATTTTTAATTGGTTTTAAATTATAATTATATTATGTTTTTACCATTTAATTCAATGTTGGCCATTGTAATTAATTTCACTTTGAAATTGGACATAAACAAGTGCCAATCTTTTGATAGTTAATATTTCTTAAAAACACTCCATTTGTTTTAATAACGGGAATTAATTTTAAATTAATTAATGCAACTTTTATGTTTTGAATTTGGTAAAATAGACATCATTTTTGAATTCAGAATATTAAATATAGCTTAGGCTGAATTTTTTGTAGTTTTCTGAAAGACTTCAATTTTTGATGAATATTGAAACCACTAAGTAGTAGTTAAAAACTGACATTTTCATTTAAATGAAATTTTACCGCTTCTGTGAATTGAATTTCAAAAATCCTACATACATGGTTGTTATTATTAAGTAAAATGTGATTCAATAAGATGAAAATATTTTTGGTGAATAGTAACTTTTGACTTTTATTTACCGCGGTTAAAGGTAAATAGGGTAATTCAAGGTAAAAAGAATATTATAATAATAAAAAATTACCTTAGAACTTGTCCTAACATTATTGGTTGAGTCATTTACAACCATGGGCATCTTTGGGTCTATTTTGGGACCCCATAAAGCCACTTGGGAATGATAATGATACTTTATTTTAATTAACTTAAAGTAAAGGCAAAAATGATATAAACAAATATCTTTTAGTAAATCAATTTTTACATGGGGTTATATAAGTTATATTTTCTAATATAAATATTAATTGGAAAGATAAAAATATTTCATACATTATGGTATTTATTTTATAATTTTTAGACATCAAATAAATTAAATTATTTATGACACAATAATGATGCAGTGTTTACCTCATTAATAAATGATTTAAATAAATAAGATTATAAATATTAAAAAAATATACAAAACTTGTCCAATTCTTATTGGATGATTTTATTTCGAACTTGAGTCATCTTATATTCAACTTTAATGAGTTTTGGATCTTTATAAACCGAAGATAAGTTTATAACAAAATAATATTTGCAAACTTTCCTAAAGAGCCCCTCCTCCCCCTTATAAAAAGCCCTCACTTCTAACCCATTACTCACACCTCTCAAGCCCCTTGGATCATCCAAAGTCTGCCCAAATAATCTCTCAAGATCCCTATACTCATCCTAGAAGCCTTACATTAGGTATAATGCACTTCAATAAGTCCTTTTGGTTCAAATCAAAGGAAGTTATTCAAATTAAAGGTAACCGTTTCTCTTAATTTCTTTTATTTTGTTTTAATTCTAAAACCCTAAACTCTTATTATTACTTTATTTTATAACAACTCCAGTATCCTCAATATACTATGATGTTGTTATGAGAAGGATTTGAACTACACTTACACACACCTCCATCTAATGGGTGAAGAACATACTGTTTCTGTGAATGACAAACTAACGCCTCACGAAACGATGATTGTTCGATTATCTCCTACCACCTCTCATGGTGGCCATTAAGATGACACTATATTTATATATGATATATATTATTTTTATATTTTCTTTATTCTTCTGTATTTTTCTTTTATATCATACCTTTATGTTTTCCATTATGGGTAAACGTGATAATTTCATTTGAGGAAGTGCAGACTACCGCCCCCTCAAAGTGATATGACTCGTTAATGCCATATGTGGGATGTATAAAGGATGGATTTAATGATATTATATATAATATTATACTGTAATTATAATATATTTATGTATCATTATGTTTTAATTCCATTAAAATAAGAAATATAAATGAAAGTAGAGTTCATGCGTACGTACGACTTACTGTCTTCATGAACGGTGAATTTCATTTCTTATCTCCAAATGTTATGTACTATTATAAATGCATGTATATACTGGATATATATGATATATATTATATCTAAATCATGAATATAATTATGGATATAATGATATTTTGACCATGTGAACAACTTGTAATTATAAGAAGTCCATTTTTGACTCAAGTACCAAATATCAACAAAATGAATGTTATTAACTTAAATGATTACATAATGTTTATAACAGGGTAATAAGTGATATAAAATGAATAATAAACTTGAAAAAGGTTCTTAAGAAAGTATAAATTAACTTTATTTTATTATTCAGGAGATTAAATAATGAACAAGTCAAGTTGAACATGAGGTAAGGGTCTTCGTCTCAATCTCCTTTCATTGAGGCATATTTTGTTTTAATACACAACTTTCTTTTATAAACTGTATAAACACCTTTGAATTTTACTTGTATTCAAAAGGAATATTTTCTCTATATAGTTTTTTATTAAATGACAAAAAAATAATGTTTGTTTTTAACGTAAGCGGTGACAACAACCTTTCTCCCGCCGCGAGTATTATTTGATCTTTGGCTTCCTTAACAAGCCATAATGTTTTTAAAAGGAAAATAAAATACCATATAATATTTTATGTATTTTGTTATTGAAAATGGTTTTGATAATGAATTTTTTTATGTCAATATATTTAAATTATATATTGTGATTGAAATGTGGAAATTTTATATTTCTTTTATGTTTGTTTTATCTGTTACGAATATGTTATGGTTCTTGGGCATTGTTACGCATACGGGTGGTTCCGTGATAAACCTAGGGTGATTGAGCCCGGGATAGATCTCAAATGCATTGGGTAACATGATGGAGGTAAATTTTAATGTTTCTCTTAAGAGATTTAGGGAATATACTTTGATGGTTATTCCAAATGTAACTCCCTATGTAGCCGTGATAGCTACAATGTAAGTATGATATGAATGTTACAAGTTACCTTTATGATTTATGTTTTCTATATGTTATTCATAAATCTTATGATTTCATGAGGTATGTTAAAGATCTTATGTTATGTATGCAATAATGAACTAATGTTTTCTTTCTTTGTTTTTTTAACCCTTACTGAGCTTTTTATGCTCATCCCAAGTTTTGAAATGTTTTTCATAGGACCTAAAGATGAATAGGGTCAAGGATGAGATCAAGGAAAAGTCATGCTATCTAAAACATGGGACCAGACAAGACTCTTTTTTTCAATAGTTTTTATTTTATGAAAAAAATGGAAACTGAGTATAAGTGTCTACCTTGTAATTTTTGAGATGAAATTTAATAGTTATGGCCTAATTCTCTAAAACTCTAAACCTGAAAAGATCCTCAATGTGAATTATTCATTTAATTCAATATTATGTAATGTTTAAGGTCAGGTCCTTATACTTATAATCATATAACTTCTTATAATTTATATCTTTCTTATCCTTCTTCTCCAGTCTAAGAAAATCTGCTATGATTGTTCAAGTTTTTTTCATTCTTAAAAAATAATCTTAAAATAATCTTTTTTATCACTTATATATTTAGTACTCTTATTATAATTATATATGAATCCTTTATTTCTAACAATCTTGTTCATTATTTTAGAAATATTTGAAATCTCATTCTCACTCTACTCAGAATAACCACTTTCTATCTCAAATTTTACTTTCTTATTTTTAGAATATTTAGGAACTTTCTCAGCTGACTTAACTTTCTTCACTACTGTAGAATTAGAGTCAAAAGAAACACCATTATTTTTATTTTATTTCTCAACATCTCTTTTCAACCTACCCTTATATTTCATGAGATTTCCAATCAAATAATCTAGACTCAACTTAGTCAAATGTTTAATATCATCAAGAGATGTCCTCTTAGATTCCTATTAATTTGGCATAATATCAATAATATTTTCTACCAAAATTTTATCTATCAGATATTTATCTTCAAGTGATTGTAAACTATTCACAATGGTCATAAACATATGATGAATTTTATAAATATATTCTTTAGGTAAAAAAATCAAAATCTTGATAATTAACACTTAGTATAGCTCTTATCGTTTCAAAAACTTTGGTTGTTCCAAAGTGAGTAACTTATAATTTCTTCCAAATTATATTTTTATCTTCACATGAAGAAATTTAACTATATATATTTATTATCATAGAACAAGATAAATTATTTTTGACTCTGTAATTAAGTTGATATTCCAACTTTTCATCTTTGGTAAAAGTAGAAACTTCTTTTTTCGAAATAACATAGTTTCCCATCAGCATAACAAAGTTATCAACTCTAGTGTTGATCACAAAAGTCTTCATTTTATATCTCAAATATTCATATTCAGCACCATAAAAAATTGGTAGTCTTCTTGGATTCATATTTTTAAGTGTCCCAATGGACAAACCTACAATCTTATAAAACAAAATACTAATTTCTAAAAAACATGATAGTGTGACAATTTATAACAAATAGAAACCTACTTTGATATAAAATATATAAGTTTATAATAAATGTAAATTTTAAAATATAACATTAAAATCAGATCTGATACCAAATACATGATCATAATTGTATAAAAAATGACCACAAGAGGGGGGGGGGGTGAATTGTAGTTTATAAAATAAAACTTACAATTTACTTATCTTATTTGTAGAGGAATTTTGGAAAAACCTTTGTTTAATTTATAATAAATTTATTGGAAAAAATTTTGTATCTATAATTTATAAAATTAGAGTTTAGGAAAATTTTATAACAAATAGTATGAAATTTTCCTTAAACATGCACAACATAAATAATGAACTTGTAAAAAAAAGTTATAATTTTTTTTATAAAGTTATAATGAAAACTTACAAAAAACATTATAAAAGGAATATCTAAACATTAAACTTCAGTGTAAATAAAGTAAATAACCCTAACTTTAGGTATCCATAGTTTTAACCAAACCATAAAGGTCTATCATGAACCAACCCGGGTTAACCCCGAATCAGTCACTTGATCTGGCCCGCAATAAGGCCCGAGAGGCATTCCCAATACTCCCAAGATGGTAACAAGTGTTGGGGATCAAAGATAAAGAAATCAGGAATGATTTATCCTATAAGACATAAAATAAATAAATAAATATAAATTGAACAATAAAAACAAACACTATAAATAGAAAGAAATAAAATTACACATACCTCCATGTGACCTTGTGGGTCACCACCAACCATTGAACCAACATTGCTCCACAACAACTGAGTTCAAGTTGGAAGTTATACCAGAAGCTAAAAAAAGATATAGTTATAGGTGTGAGTATTAAAACTTAGTAGGAATTCCTAAATAAACTATTCCCTATTCCTTGCCATTAAAAAGAAAACCAATTCATGCCGGTTTGAAAATAAAACATATAAAAATAAGGTTTTTCCATTCTTTTCAGAAAAAAGTAACATGCTTCTATTTTTAATAAAAAACTACTTTCCATTACATTTACAAAATAGTTTCTAAATTATGAAAATTCATTTCAATAAGTCTCTTTAAAATATAACCAGTTCTAGAACAAGAATTTTAATATGAAATGCAAAGCAAGGGTGTTACTTTATAAAAATACTAGAAAACAAAGGAAAATAGCGTACGTGTAAGCATGTGTCATAAGATTTAGGGTGTTGCACTGCTACAAAACTGGTCTTTAATAGTGCTAGAAACAACCTTTATCAGTGCTAGAAAAGCTCTGACTACTTGAGTGATATTAAAAGCCCGTGACTTTTATCAGCACTGAAATAGCGCTAATAAAGGGTACATTTATCAGCACTTTTTTAGCACTACTAAATGAATCCTTTATCAATGCTTTTATAAGCGCTAATAAAGGAATTGTATCAGTGATTTCAAAAGTGCTAATAAAGGCGATACTATAGTGTGTTGTTACAACACATCGCAACACCAAAAATAGACCAAATACACATAAAAAACACACCAGATATATCAATAAAAACAAGTCCCAATACAAAATCTAAATAAAATGAAATTTAGAACACAAATACAAAAAAAAACACTATATTATTGTTAAAATAAAACCTATTAAAAAACAATATCCCATTTTTGTAATAAAATAAAACCTATTAAAAAAACAAAAATTTATCCCAAAAAATATTATAAAAAAAGCATCAACCAATTATTTTCATAAAGTTTTGTTCAAATACTTATGAATAAATTTGAGGATAAATATTACAGTAATTTATAATTACCTCTACAACAATTTCAATTCAAATAAATAAATTTAGTAACATACACTCATTAGTTGAAATTACACATGAACAAGATGATGCCCCGGGCTGCACTGTAGTTGCGTATTTTGAATCCTTTTTTCCCTTCATTATCTCATTATATCGAGCCTTTATCTGGTTGTGTGGAGTATTTCTCTAGAAGTAATTGGTGGTAATTTTGACAACCGGGCCCCGGTGACAGCACAACCACCCCGCCTTAACATGGCCGTCGGGTCCTGGCCTACCAGGTACCCCCAGTTGCCCCGCAGACATGTGGGGCCCACCCACATGCCTGAACGGGTCATCTGACTAATGAAAGTCCCCATAGGCCAACACATGTCCTTTCCAGTGTGATTTTTCCTCACTCACACACACCCTGAGAAACTTCCGAGAAGGTCACCCATCCTGATCACTACTCCAGGCCAAGCATGCTTAACTGTGGAGTTCTAATCAGACAGGCTCCCGAAAAGGAAGGTGCACCTTGTTGACATGAGTCATATCATTTAGTAATTTAACCCTTTATCATTTGAGGGTGTTACATTCACCCCCCCTTTAGAGCACAACGTCCTCGTTGTGGGCCCTACATCTCAACCCAGGCAGTGCACCGCGCACTTAAGGCTGGGTTTCTCCTCTGATACCAAATGTGACAACCGGGCCCTGTTGACAGCACAACCACCCCGCCTTAACATGACCGTCGGGTCCTGGCCCACCAGGTACCCCCAGTTGCCCCGCAGACACGTGGGGCCCACCCCAGGGTCCACCCACATGCCTGAACGGGTCATCTGACTAATGACAGTCCCCACAGGCCAACGCATGTCCTTTCTAGTGTGCTTTGTCCTCACTCACACACACCCTGAGAAACTTCCCAGAAGGTCACCCATCCTGATCACTACTCCAGGCCAAGCACGCTTAACTGTGGAGTTCTAATCAGACAGTCTCTCGAAAAGGAAGGTGCACCTTGTTGACATGAGTCATATCATTTAGTCATTTAACCCTTTATCATTTGAGGGTGTTACATTAATGGAGACATCGGGAACATTTGGTGTTGATAGAGAAGTATTACCTAGAGAATATATTCAGAAAATAAGGCAAAATGTTTTCTATCAGGACAAAGGCATTGAATCCATTGAGGAATGATCTTCATCAGTTAGTCAAGATTTTTTCAGTAGAAATATATGAAAAAGATCTTCACTTCCTCATTTATAGGGTCTATGTATTGTTGATAGAACATAGAAGATAACAAGTACCCAAAGAGGGTTTCCCCATCCCTTGAGTTTTTGGTGACGTCTTGAGACATAATGGGCACAAGAGCTTACTCCAATCTTCTAATTTTCAACAATAAGAAGGGTTTTTCTCCAAAAAAACATTGATTCAATCTGCAACATTGGAATTTACAATAATAAAGACAACAAAAAACATTTTAACATTTGCAAGAAAGGTGTGAAAATCTATTCTATTTGTTCTTTATGTTGTTTCTTGTTTGGATCTTAGATTAGTTGATCTTAAGGCTATTGTTTTTTCATTTTTGGCTTTCCCCCTCTTCAGGAATTGGTTTCAAAAGTCTATTTCTTATCTCATCGATGACTTACTTTTTTAGTAATGGCTATCAGATATGATTCATCAAGGATCCATTTCCTCACTGCAATATTGGGTATATTGTTCCTGAATGTCTTGAAGATGTTTCCATTTCATAAAACTTTCATGTTGTTTATGGCTCTTCATCTACCCTTCCAAAAAAATAATTGGTCCTCCTTTTGAAATCCGAGATAGTCTACCCAGTGAAGAACCAACTGTCATATATTCATTTCAAGCTACTGCTATTTCTCTTAAAGATCAAATGATCATCGGTTAGGTAGGACAAGGAGGACCCAAGGGCCAATAGTACTTTAACCACTATTTCTATTTCAAGTGAAACTGAATTTATTACGAGAAAAAATATTGATGTTGAATATATGAAAGTTGGTTCTTCACTGGGTAGACTAAAGCTATGTTACAGAAGGAGGATGTTATTCTGTGTCAGCTGTACATGGATCAAAGGTTTTTCCATAAGCCTTATAAATTGGGTAGATTGATGCCTGCTTTGTGGAATATCCTGAGCAAATACCATAGGCATGGAATATATATTCCTAGTCTTTCATCACATGTAATTAAAATTTTAGAATCCTATTTTGTTAAAAATTAATTTTATGGTGTGCTTAATTATTTAGACATTTAATTTGTTAGTGGTGAGTGGTATGCTAAGTGCATCATAATTTCAAACCGTTCGCATGGTTTGTCTAAAAGTTTTTATTCAAATATTCTAGCCTTTCTTGATGTAAATTGGAGTTTTAAAATTAAGAATACCGGCACAGGGAACATACCATTGATGAAGTATGTAGATATTAATTTGAAAGTTTCACTTTGCACAGTAAATGAAGCTGCTTAGGGAAGGGGGTGAAATCTGTCTATGTATGGATAAATTCCCATCTAATATTTCACAGCTTGTTGATTGGAATTAATAATTAAACTATGTATCAAAATAGTTTTCTTTACTCCAAGAAACACAAGAGTCCATTTCTTATTGTTCTCAAAAGAAGCTTATCTCAAGTTGGCACTCATCTATGGTGAGGGTTTCTAATCATAAAGGCTTCAAGTATGCTGATATTGTAGGTAACCTCCTCAAAAATGATCTGAAACTTTCTATTGAATACACTCACTTTTTGTATCATTCTTATAATGAGACATTTTTGGCTGCACATGAGGTTAGCAGTTTGTGTTGAAAAATGCCTATTGTAGATGTTCACAATAATGCCTATATCAAATGAACCAGGGTTCTTCTACCCAATAATGGAAGAAAATGGGAAGAATTGTTTGATTTTAATCTATGGGAATATGGAGGATACATGGAACTTATATAGGATTACCAACAGTGTGGTAATTTGGATGCATGAACACTTTTGGGGAAGATATGATAGATTAACTTAGAAGGTATGTTGGGGCATCTAATATTCCTCTAGAGGAGTCACGCTGACAACGACGATGAGATGAGATGTATGGTTCATAATATCACAAAAAATGGAAAACACAGAACCTAAAAGATCAAACAATGATATAAGAAATGTATAAAATAACATACCTTGGATTTTATTCTTGATTCGTCTGATGGATCATAGTGGAGTCATGCCGGAAATAGAGGAGCTCCGAAAGAGCTTCAGAATCATGATGACTGAGTATGGGTTAGGGTTTTTAAAAATAGATCATGGAAAATTTTAACAGCGCTTCTATAAAAGTTCTGATTAAGATTACTTTTATCATCATTAAATTGATAAGCACTGATAAAAGTGATCTTTATCAGCGTTAAAAAAGCACTGATAAATCTCGATATTTATCATTACTAAAAATAAAGCGCTGATAAAGGGTAATATTTATCAGCACTAAAATAAAGCACTGATATAGGATACCTTTTATCAGTGCTAAAAAAAAGTGCTGATAAAGGGTATCCTTTATCAGTGATTTAATTTAGCACCGATAAAGGTCCCCATTTATCAGTACTTATTTGTATGCTGATAAAGATGGAATTTATCAGTGCATTTTTCTAGCGTTGTTAAATTCTGGTGCTACTAAAGCCCAGTTTTGTGGTAGTGTTGGTTGAGATAGAATAGGAAAAAACTATAATACTAACACATAATTAATCTCTTTTAGTACTGGTTATCCACAATCACTGCCCAAACACTCAACGACACTCTTACTGGCTCAACTGAGGGGCGCATCCCATGGGAAGTCAGGTTATCTACTCAGGGCCACTAGCCAGTGTATAATCTCAACTAGTGCAGCATGTGTACCTAGGATCCCACCTAACAACCCAAGTATTCCCATGATAATTAAATGGAAGTGAATTTTATCAATATCACACACACACACATCACATTCTTTTCACAAAACCTCATCCACCTTCTCACCTCTGATCTCCCATCCTAAGTGCAACCCCTTTCTAGGTCACTTCAGCCAAGCATGAGCCTCTTTACCAGGAACATACCAAAAATCACACATCTAACACATGCATTACATTTTTAATTAATGGGGCATGCCTTAAGTTGGGTTTTATCTTTCTATAAAATATTTCAAAATTACAATTGAGCCTTAACAATTTAAAGAAACACTTCCATTTTAAAGAACACATTTGACCAAAGATTTTGAGTTCCATAACCACACTTCACATGTTAGAAATCATTTATAAAACCATTTTAGACATTTATGATTATTCACATTTAAGGGTAATCTTGTAGATAGGCATAGACAAAAGGAACTCATGTTGTAAGTTAAGGAAAAGCATGGAAACCATGTGGAAGACCATTTCCAAGCAACAAAACCAATTTTTATAGCATTTATACTTAATATAACAATGAAAAAACATTTTAAAAACACAAATCAATTATAGATTTCAAATTAAAGGCTTGTATGTAGGGACCCTACCTCAAAACATGCCGCTTTTGACTAAGGAAATCTAAACCCACTCTTTTACCCTTAAACTCACATGTATTTACACACACACACACAAATATATACCCCTAGATGAAATGTATATATTCCCCTCACCAAGAAGGAATATCTAAAAATAGGGTATATATATATATATTCCTTACCCATGCATATGTGTGTAAGTCACACTCATGAATAGTAGTCCAAAACGCACTAGAGAAAAATAACATAAAATAAAAAATTACAAAAACCCTAAATAAAAATTGTCCAAAGATAAAAATCAGAAGAAACCTTACCTAAAATCGATGGAGAACCCACTACCTTCAATGGCGGTGGGAATAATCGGCCCTAATGGAACCCGAGAACCCTAAATGTTAAGAATCAACAATAGGAACACCCAAAATCAGGTTAGGGTTCTCCATAGGCATGGAAACCACACAAAAGAGAAAGAAAACCACAAAATAGAGGATGGAGAAGGAAGTGGAGGAGAAGGAAGACTCACCGAAGATAACCACACCCAAAAATGGAGAAGAAAATAGACACTGAAGGAAGTGGGGAGGAGGTGATGGTGAGTGTGTGGGGAAGCCCCCTTCAGGTTGGGGTGTCGCAAACTAGGGGGAGAGGAAACCCCATTGGGTTATAAAAAAAACTTAATAATAATAATAAATTTATTTTTTCTTCATTTATTATTATTATTATTAATTTCATTTTAATTTTTTTATTTGTTTTATTTTTTTATTTAAACCTAGGTAGACTGCATGGTTTGGTCACATAGTCTACCAGACCATGCACCAACCATGTGGTTTCCTCTATCCTAAGAGGGAGGGACCGTATAAGCTATTGGGGAGAGGCACATGCCTCTATGCCCTGGATAGTGACACTATTTAGGCTACACGGTTAACACTAGGTTGGCACACGGTTTCTCTTAACCATACACTAATCATGCACCTTCTTCTATCTACCAAAAAAACTGCCATTTTTCCTAAAACACCTTGGAAGGAAACAAAATAAATATAAAACCAAAAATAAATAAAATAATAGATAAATTTTGGGTTGATGTGTGATAATTCTTCCTACTATTAACACTTTCTGCCCCCAAAAATTTACCCATCCAAACAAGGGACAAAACCATGACTCAAAACTGATCAAGACCAAACAAAACCACAAAACATAGTGTGAACTTTCAACTCCACAAGTCACACCCAACCAAATCAGGAGAATAAATCAATGAGACTCATATTAGATATCCCCATCATTAAGTAACCAACTATGAAGGTGGTTTTGTTAAGAGGAATGCTCAACAAAACCACCCACCAACACAAGAAGGGTTCAATCATATAAATTTGAGCATGACACTTATCCAAGACACAATTCAAAATTCCTTGAGACACATGTATCTCTAAATGAGTACCACCCAAAAAATAAAAATGCTCTAAAGGAATTCTAACCACTTAAGAGTTCATATTTCACAAGACACAACCATAGAAATTTCAATAAAGAGGCCACCAGGATCACCAAAATTAAAGTTTACCAAGAATAGAAAACCATAGAAGGGGAAAACTTTAATGGTCACTACTCTGACATCAGAGAAAACATGTTGGATGTATATCCACCACACTTAAAAACTCCATCACTATGTGAAAAGCCTCACTCTAAGGCCTATGGATGGAGCTCTGATGTATTGAAGTATTCATTGCACTATAGTCAGGAGATGATAATACCAGACTTAAACACTTTTTTTTCCAGAAACACAACTTATCGAACTTCTTTAGGTATCACAAGTAGCCACACCAATGACAAGACTTCATAGTATTATGAAAAAATGGATTAGAGTTCCCAAAATGACCACACTAGAAGCAAAAAAGTGAGTGTTATAAGGAAATAAAGGTAGGAATAAATGAAGGAGACTTGTATGGAATAGGTTCCTCTAGTTCACACTCCTCGCTGGATAGGAAAACTCCATGATAAACAAAAGAAACCAAACTATCAACTACCATGGACTGCCCCCCCCCCCCCCCCGAGACTTGGATGGATAAAATAATACGATCCTTAAACCCTATATGGAGACCCCACATGAAAATAGGAGCATCCAAATGACCAATCGACACTATCTATGGAGAAAAGGAAACTAGTCCATTGAAATAATAAACTTTACCATTCACCATGAGTTGACCTTTTTGGGCATTCATGATCTCTGTAACTTTATTCTCCTTCACTTCCCTTAAAAATAAACCACTAGATGAAAGTGGTATTGAAGATATCTTGAGACATCCCAACTCGCAAAGAGGATGGAACGATTACCTTCCACTAGTCTAGTCCTAGTTCTTTAAACATACCCAAAAAAAGTCACACTTCCATAAAATCTAGAGTTCCCAAAAACCTAAAGACACTCCAAACTTCATCAAGACACTCCACAACCTCTAACAGACTTCAATGACTACAAATAATAGGCAATTATTGAGAAGAACTTGTCTCTACCACTCCTCTAGGAGTTTGAGTAGGGACAATGACTGGAAAAGGCTCCTTATAAACCTTCTGGGTCTTTCTAGGTGGCATAATTCAAATAAAAAGAAACATAAAAGTAGATAAAAGTCAAAAAAAATATCAACCAAAGCAACACCTCAACCCAAAACACCAAGCTCATAATCCAAAATACCACAAAACAAACAAAAAATACTCTTTCAAAAACCACCATTTTCTAAATTCACCCATTTCCAAAACCAATTCCCCATTTTAAAATTAAAACTATTCCAACACATACACTTTAAAACAAAAATACCACTTTTACCTTTACTTTTAAAATCAAAATTCCATTAGAAAGAAAAACCCCTTTCTAATGTTCTTAAAATTCTAAAAACCATTTCATCATGCCATAAAATATTTTTACAAATATTATTTTCTTTCTAAATTCCACTAACACCAAGAAAAACAAAAAAAAAAACATAACCCACATCAAAACTTTTCAGGAAGAAAAATATAAATCATGCATAACTTGAGCACATGGTTTAGTAGGCCATGTGCTAAGCATGCACAAAACATTGGAATTATCTTTAACCATGAACTTGGGCTCCACATGGGTCACTACTCCATGAAAGATCATCGTGTAACACCATTTCCCTTACATTTCCATTCCCCAAATCAAAATTACAATAATCCAAGTAAGACACCGATAACATAAACCCAAAATCAAAATTAAAAACTCAATAAAACAACCCCTAGAAACTTGAGGATCGAAATGAGGAAGAGTTTGTAATGACCTTCCCACCCATATCTCTTAAGTCCTCACAACCCTATATTCAGTCTACTTGACACCCCAAATAATAAGTCTTGCTATGATACCATTTTTTCATGAACTAACCCAGGTCAACCCTGAACTGGTCATCCGATCTGACCTACAACAAGGCCCGAGAGGCATTCCCAATCCTCTCAGGTTGACAACTAGTTTCGGGCATCAAAGATAAAGCAATTGGGAAAAATTTATCCCATAATAAAACAAACAAATAAAAAAACATAAATTAAACAATAAAAATAAACACTAGTAATGAAAAGAAATAAAACTGTATATACCTCCATGTGACCTGTGGGTCACCACCAACCACTGAACCAATATCGCTCCACGAAGACTGATTTTGATCTAGAAGAAACACCATAAATTGAAAAAAAAGATAGATCTATATACGTGAGTATTAAAACTTAATAAGTGTTCCTGAATAAACCATTCATTATTCCTTACCTTTAAAAAGGAAACCAAGTTATGTTGGTTTAAAAATAAAACATATAAAAATAAGGGTTTTCTATTATTTTTAGAAACAAGTAACATGCTTTCATTCTTAAGAAAAATAAATTTCCATTACATTTCCAAAATAGTTTCCAAAGCATGATTTTTTTTCAATAAACCCCTTTAAAAGATAAATAGTTTTGGAACATGAATTTTAATATTAAATACAGATCAAGGGTGTTACTTTATAAAAATACTAGAAAATAGAGGAAAGTAGCGTGCATGTAAACTGGTGTTATGGGATCTAGGGTGTTGGTCGAGATGGCCTAGTATAGAGTTGTAATACTAAAACATAATAAATCTCTCCCAGTAACAATTATCCACAATAACTTCCTAAACACTCAGTGATACCATCAATGACTTGACTAAGGGGCACATCCCATGTCCAGTCAGGTTATCTACCCAGGGCCATTGGCCAGTGCATAATCTCAACTAGTGTAGCATGTGTACCTAGGATACCACCTAACAAACCAAGGCTTCACATGAAAATTAAATGGAAGTAATTTTTATCAATATATCGCACACACACACACACATATATACAAACACACACACACACACATCACATTCTTTTCACAAAACCTCACCCACCTTCTCACCTCTGATCTCTAATACCAAGCGCAACCCCTTTTCAGGTCACTTAATCCAAGCACAAGCCTCTTTACTAGGTACATACCACAAATCACACATCTAATATGCATATATATATATATGCCTTACCCATGAATATGTGTGTAGGTCACCCTCACAAACAGTGGTCCAAATAATACTAAAGAAAAATACCAGGAACTCAAAAATAAAAAAAAACCCTAAATAAAAATCAGAATAAACCTTACCTAAAATCAATGAAGAACCCACTTCCTTTGATGAAGGTGTCAAGAATCGGCCATAACGTAACCTAAGAACCCTAGATATCAAGAATCAACAATAGGAACACCAAAAATCAGGTTAGGGTTCTCCCTAGGTGTGCACACCATACAAAATGGAAATAAAACCATGAAATAGAGGAAGGAGAAGGAATATGATGAGAAGGAAGACTCACTAGAGATGATCACACCTAAAAATAGAGAAGAAAATGGATGTTGGAGGAAGTGGGGAGGAGCTGGTGGCGCGTGTACAGGGAAGCCCCATTCGGGTTGAGGTGTCGCAAACTAGGGGGGAGGAAAACCTTTTGGGATATAAAAAAATCTTAATAATAATAATAATAACAACAACACATTTTTATTTATTTATTATCATTATTATTAATTTCATTTTATTTTTTTCATTTTGTTTTTTTAAACTTGGGTAGACCGCATGGTTTGGCTATAAGACCTTCCAGACCATGCACTAACTATGTGGTTACTTCTATCCTAAGAGGGAGGGAACACACAGGCTACCAGGGAGAGGTGCACGATCATGCACCTTGAACAGTGCCACTGTCTAGACTATATGATTATCACCAAGCTGGTGCACAATTTCTTCTAATTGTGTTCAAATCGTGCGCCTTTTTCTGTCCACCCAAAAACCGCCATTTTTCCTAAAAAAACCTTGGAAATCCACAGAATAAATCTAAGAAAAAAAATAAGTAAGATAAAAGAGAAATGTTGAGTTGGAGTGTGATAAGGTCTGTCTTCTTTAAAAAATGAATCCCTCGATACTAAGATCAGAAGAAATTCTATTTCCCTAGTCCCAGGAACCCTTGATCAACAAGATCAAACAAACCTATGGATCTCAAAACCCTAAGATCCATTGATCAACAAGATTATATGAAAAGATATTATAATCATAGAAATTCTCAAGGTATTTATAATAAATACTCACATGGATTAATTAAGAAGAAAACTCTTTAAAGATTACAATGAAGTGATCTCAGTGTAATAAGACGTTATACACTATTCACAAAAAATTTAAATAGTTGATGATGAAAAATATTCCTCCTCCTTGAATGTTGCTTATATTTATAATAAAATATCCAACGACCATATTTTGTAATCTTCTGAGATGGTTACAAAAAATTCAGTCAAACTCTTTCTTCTCTTAAAAGATTCAACATAACTTCTTCTGATGGTTTCCTTGGAAGCACCATTATAATGCTTTCAAATTTCATCCTATAGAATGAAATTTTTTCATCTGATGGAATAAATTTTTTTCATCTGATGGAATGAACTTTTTTTTTCTAGTGAAATGGAATTCTTAATTTGATAGATTTTATAAATGTTTATCTAGAAATCATGTCTGCCTCTATCCGATGAAGTTGATCTGATAGACTTTATAGAAATTCATCTGACAGACTTCGTTATACTTTGACTTCTGAAATTTTGTAAATATACATCTAATAAGTTTTTTAATCACCATTATTTTATAAAATACATGTATGCTCAATCACAGAAATATATTGTTTGATGAACAAGTGATTCTACATCCAGTAAAATAGTTTTCTACAAAACTATTCTACAAATAAGGGAAGTATAAAGTTAGTAAAATAAAAAATTTAAGGAAGTGTGATGTGATTTTCAAAACTATTGTTTGAAAGTGTTGAAAGTAAACTTTTGACTCAACAAAAGTAGGATTGTGGTTTCCAATGTCCTTTATGAATTGTCTCTATATCTAAGGTGGAGTTATCATGGGCCTTTCTTATTCTTAATATGGACCTATTTGATACCAATATTGAGATAAATTAGTAGATTGCTTTTAAATTCCACATTTATTATTTTCATTAGAGGGTAACCTTAACTACTTATTATAGAAGCTCTCATATCCTTCAAGGAGAATGGGATCCAAGGTCCAATAGAGGGGGACCCACTCTTCTCGATATTGGTAGGTTGATATGTCAGATATCATCTATTTTGGTAGAGGTTTATAGAGGAGACTTTGGGAGTGAGCTTCCTCTCGTGGTTAGGGAATTTCTTGAATTGTTACCAGATGAATTCACAGGATTTCCTCCTGAATACAAAGTTTATTTTTCCATTAATATAGTGCTTAGGAAGTATCTTATTTCACTATATTAATATTTAAAGACATCAACTAAACTAAGAGGAATAAAAATATAGCTAGATGATTTGGAATCCAAGGGATTTATTTGACCCAATGTCTCTCCATGGGTTACTCCAGTACCCTTTTCTAAGAAATAAGGTGTAAATATTCACTTTTTCATCGATTACATGAATTTAAATCATGTTAATATCAAGAATAAATACCCCTTAACTCACATTTATGACCTTTTTAATCAGATAAAAGGTCTAGGGTAGTTTTTAGAGATTGATCTCCAGTCAAGGTACCATCAACTCAGGGTAAAGGAATCTAATATTCCCAATACTTGTTTTAGAAGTAGATATGGTAACTTTGAGTATCTCATAATGACTTTTGGAATGACTAATACTCCTATGATATTCATGGTACTTATGAACTAAATATTCTATAAATACCTCAACTTATTTTTCCCAGTATTCATATATTTTTTATTGGTTTATTACAAAACTGAAGAGGAGCATGATCATCACTTGAGGATTGTTTTAAGAACTCTCTATGATCATCACCTTTATAAAAAACTATTGAAGTGTATCTTCTAGACCCAGGATTTCAAGTTATTGGATCATGGTTTCAGAAAAATGCATTTTAGTCTATCCTAAAAAGGTGAAAGCTATCGTGTCTTAGGAAGAACCAAAGAATGTATTCAATATACATAACTTCCTAGGTCTGGCAGGTTACTACTGATGATTTTTTAAAGACTTCTCCAAGCTTTCATCTCCTTTGATCACCCTTACCCAAAAGGGGTGAAGTTTCTATTAATCCCTGAATGTAAATCCTCATTTGATGAGTTGAAGAAGTGGTTGATGCCATAACCTATTTTAATTTCACCTAAGGTCATACAGGTCTTTTCCATGTATTATGATTCATCGGGTATGGGATTGGGTTGTGTACCTATGAAAGGGGATCACATGGTGGCGTATGGTTCTCACTAACTCTTGCCACATGAAAATAAATAACTAACCCATGGTTTTGAGATAGCGATGGTTGTGCATGATCTCATTTTTTTCAAAACTATATCTTTGGTGAGAAATTTATGGTGTATACTGATCATAAAATTTCGAGTTATATTTTCTCTTAGAAACATATAAGAATCAAGAAAAGGTGATGGGTGGAATAACTTATGACATTTGATTTAGACCTTACCTATACATCAAGGAAGGGAAATGTTGTTACCGATGGTATTAGTAGGAAATTATAATCACAATTCTTTAAATAATACAATGACACAAGGAAACTGATGTGCCTATTTGTTGATATTCATTTAGAGGTGAAAAAAGAGAAGGGAACATGTTTCTTGATAGTGTTCATTTGAAAACATCTCTCCTTGAGATTATTCATTAGTAGAAACCAGGGGATGAGGAGTGTTAGTACATAAGTGGAATTATATTTAGTGGAGAGACCACTGGTGAGTGATATCTATCCCCAAGGGTGTTTTCTATTTCAAGAACTGTTTTGTGGTTCCTCAATCCCAAAGGAATATGGTGATGAAATATTTCCATCACTTATAGTGGTCGGTCCATCCAGGATCCACTAATATGTATTATGACATGAGACATCAATACTGGTGGACTGGTACGATATGTGGCATAAAATATTTCATATCATGATGTTATACTTGATAGAAGTTTAAAATAGAGCATCAAAAACCATATAGTTTGCTTCAAACTCTTCTTGCCCCACTTGGAAATGATATGAG
This sequence comes from Viscum album, assembly GCA_963277665.1. Classification (NCBI taxonomy): domain Eukaryota; kingdom Viridiplantae; phylum Streptophyta; class Magnoliopsida; order Santalales; family Viscaceae; genus Viscum; species Viscum album. The sequence goes on from OY728122.1 coordinate 183,423,894, forward strand.
ATATCCATATATTTCATCATTGGACTTTACCACCTCAATTTATGCTGATCCATAACATCTTCCATGTCTCCAAGATAAATAAATACTATCCTAATCTCTCTCATGTGTTGAGTTGGGAAGAGTTGGATTTGTAGTCAAATATTTCAATGACTAAGAAACTAATCTGAATTTTCAACTCCCATAGTAAAGTGTTTCATGGAAAATATATCATATTAGTTTTGATATTATGGAAACATGGGAGTGATTTTCACGAGACATGAGATCATGAATATTTCATTATGGAGAAATGGTCTCACCTATTTATAGACCATAATTCTATGAGTTAACTTTTCAGGGGTATAAAGTGATATGGTGGGGATAATTATCACATCCACAGTGTCATTTTAAGGCATGATATTTACCATTTATCAATTTTTATCCTTATTTCTTGATTTTGGGTTGAATTATTTTAAAATTTTGGATAAGGGGGAGCAATGGGATATGCATGGTTTGGGCATGGATAGCACACGGTTAGTAGCTGTGTGACTTAATCATAAATAGGGTGACCCCTTGGTAGTATGAGGTGTATAGTTAAGGAAACTATGTGGATTAATCATACACATGTTAGTAAAAACTATATAGTATAACCCCATATAGGGTGAGTGGTACATGGTTAATACAAGGTTAGAGAAACAGTGCGACTTAATCATACATGGCTAGGGGAGACAGTGTGGGCTTGGGGATGAGTTATAGTTTCATTCACATGATTATGGAATGATTTAGAAAATTGTGCATCTAAACCATATAGACTACCCATAAAATTAAAAACGTGAAATTACCCTTCTTCCCATGCTCTGATTTAACCATTTTTCTCTTTTCTCTCTCTCTATTCAAAATTTATAGAGCCCTGGGCATCAAATACCTTACTTTTCTCCCACTCTTAGCTTGATTACTTCTAAATTTTCACCAAGATTTGTCAAATATCTTCAAGTAATTGGTTTTCCTTTTCTCCTCCATATTCTCCTTCCATATTCTTTGTGGAAAACCTCAAATTCAGTAACCTAAATCCAGTGTTTACTTTATTACATTGACATAAGATACAATAAATCACATCCCAAAGGACCGAATACTTTAGAAGTATTGAAAATATAGATACAAACATGATTCCCACATTACATGGGAAATATAAAATACATAACATAAGAAACACCCTTGAATCCTTAATATTATTCATAATATCCTTCTTCATATCCTAGGGAAAGGAAAAAAATTAAGGGTGAGCTCAGATACTCAGTAAGAGTTACATACAATGAAAGATATCATGAATCAATAAGGCATAATCAATATGGCAAGGTAAATAACTAAAAACACATGTCATTTAATCAATAACTTGATCACAAAATTCATCCATGAATAATATCAATTGTAATGTCCCCTAATCATTCACTCTCTCACGTGGCCGTAAAGGGTTGGTTACAAGACCTCAAGCGTGCCTCCCCATACGTCTAAGGCTATTGACTAGTAGAGGGGATGTAAAGTGTATATTGGGGATACTATACCCTATGATATGAAGTGTCATAGTAGTAGAATAAAACATAATAAAATGGAAATAATAATCAAAGTAAATACACAGAGGAAGCTAACAATAAAGGACAACTAAATAATCCAATAATAATAAAGAAATAATGTAATGACATGATGGAATGTAACTATATGTCATGATAGAACAACATAAGAAAAATAATAGAAGTCATAATAAAAGAATCAAAGTCCCAGGTTCTGATCCCTACACTGGTCCCATCTCTAAACTCCATCCCAATATAAACAAGTAATCAACAGCAGGGTCCTTTTCCCTTATCCAAACCTGCATCCATGAAATTTTCTCAGGTGCAAAATGGCAGTCTAAATAGGGTGTGAGTATAACTCAGTAGGTCGACACCACCGTGTCTAAACAAAACCCATATTATAAGAAGTATATGCAATAAATCATTAAACAAGTGTATCAATTAATTCAATAATTAAATAAATACAACAACCTACTTTGGTGCCATGTTGGAATATCTATGAGCATGTCTTATGACCATGAAAACCACAACCATGTATCCAAGGTAAACAACCTGCTTTAGCGCCATGCCAAAATATCTCTGATCATGTCTTATAACCATGAAAACCACCATATAATCGTGGTATAATCACAACAATCAATCTGGGTAAAATCCATATAAGCATTACATCATTTTTGGGTCAAAATCCCTATAAGAATTACACCATTTCCAGGTCAAATCACTATAAGAATTACAACATTTAACTTGGATGATCCTGCTCACTATCAACATTACAGTATATACATGTGCAAGTGTCTAAGCCTAGCCCGTTATATAAACATATCATCATGGAACACAAATCCTGTCATACAACATGGATATCACAATATCACATCATTTATCTCAATGGTTAATTATGTGAATTACCATTATTCTTTCATATGCCACATTTCAATTTAATTCACAATTGATTAACAATTATATCAATTAGAAATAAGCCACAATTTTGGGATTCTATAATAATAAATCACCCTAGGTCACATGTCATGCTAAACATAATTTAAGCCATTATCCAATTAGAAATCCATTTGAAACCCAAGGAATTCAAGGAATAATATCATTAAATTATTTAATTAATTTGGGAACATGCAATGAGGGCATAATCATGATATTGTATAAAACTAGAAATTATCAAACCATCGGGTTAAGGTTTAGACCCCCTACCTTAAACCGATGATCCAACAATGCTTCCAATGGCCAACGTCTATGAGGAAGAAGGTGTGGATGATTTCAAAGAGTTCTCTAGATCAAAAATAAAAAAATATCAAAACCAACAATGTAATTTGGCCAAGGGATTTCACCACAATGGGTTGGAGAAGGAAGAAAAATAGGAATAAACCTAACCAAAACCACTTACTAAGGATTTATAACACAAATGAGATGTTCGGAAGGGAATTTGGCACCCTAAAATTGCCTGGAGAATTACCTAGGGTTGAGAGGAGAGGAACTACAACAAAATAGAACAAATTTTATCTACACAACATGTTTAAAATAGCAGGTCAGGCATTTACACAACATGTAATATAGTTACACATCATGTAAATGTTTTTAATGGTATTATCCAAAAAACCCATCACCTCATATTTATTTAATTAAAACCCACAAAACATTACACGATGTGTAATCCTTTTACACGGTGTGTAAATGTCATGTATTTGAGTTTGCAACCCATTTTCTCTTTAACTCTTCAAACCTCCTTTAAAACTTCTCAACTTACCAAGAACCCATTTCAACACTTAGTCCCATTTATACCTATACTCCATTAATTAAAATGAGAATACATCCCCAAACTTTAGGTCATTTTCCCTAACAAGACTCTCTGTCTCCAAACAGGACTCGACCACCAAGGCTCAAATGAAAAACTCATAGATAAATGTACGTGAAAAAATATGGGATCTTACAACCTCCCCACCTTATAACATCTCATCCCCAAGATGCTCCAAAAATCACCGTGAGGTCTCAACAAACAAGTCTGGCCACTATGTTCTCATATAATACTCCCTCTCTTAGGTATCCTATTAAACTTTCCCATTCTTCCACTGCACTCGAACCAATGGTACAGTCTGACCCCAAAGATATTTCTCACTACAATCCACAACCCATATCAGATTATCCTCAAAGGATGCATTAGAAAAAATCTCGATGTATATTATGTCTATCACATGGTAAGGGTATAGATAATATCTTTGCAGTAATGACATATAGAACACATCGTGCATGGAACTATAACACTATGGAAGGGATAGATGACACACCACTGAACTGAACCTTGCCACTATTTCAAACAGTCCAACAAACCTGGGCACTAGCTTTCCCTATTTACTGAGATAGTTCTTCCCCAACCTAGAAGACACCCAAAGGAAAACATGATGACCAACCTTGAATTCTAGTGGTCATCTCCGATGGTCATCATATGATTTCTACCTTCTATGTGCAGTCACCAACTAATGTCTGATCAACTGAACCCATTCAAATGTATCCTATATAAGACTAGGCCCAACAAGTTTTGACTCACCTAACTCCAACCAACAAACAGGTGAACGAAACATTCTACCATACAAAGCCTCAAAAGGTTCCATTTAGATTAATGCCCATAAGCTATTATTATATGAAAATTCCACAAGTTTTGTATGTTTCTCCCATAAACCACCAAAATCCAAGACATAGGCTCATAACATACCTTCCAAAACCTGAATAGTCTTCTTAGATCGACCATTAGTCTATGGATAATAGGTTGTTCCTATAAGAACTTGTGATCCTAAATCTTTTTGAATAAACTACCTAAAACATGATGTGAAATGACGATCTCTATCTGAAACGAGAATCCTTGGAACATTGTGAAACCAAACCACCTCACACATCTAAATATTTTCTAGGTTTTTAACTGTAAAGGTTTCCCAAATAGGTAAGAAGTGATCTACCTTAGTCAGCCAAACCATAAAAACCCATACGACATCATTCTTATGGGTCATCCTGGGTAATCCTATTACAAAATCCATCATGACATCATCCTATTTCCACTCATGAATGGGTAAAGGATACAAAATCCTAGTTTGCCTCTAATGCTTGGATTTCACCCACTAACAAGTGAATAATATATCCAAAAATATTAAAACCTACTTCTTTATTCTTGACCACCAGTACTATCTATGAAGATCACGATAAATTTTAGTTAAAACAGGATGAACCAACCATATAAAAGCATGAAGCTCCCTCATCATCTCCTCACATAAGCCCGTAGGAACCCATACTCAGCCACAAAGAAGAAGATAATTTCCATTACTAAGATACCATCTTAATGGAGTTTCCCACCATACAATTTTTCTCTCATAATTGATCCCTTTAGTTCAGAAAACTATTCAATCTTAATCCTATCCAAAATAATGGGTATAATAGATGTTGAAGTTAGAGCTACCCACTCTTGAGATTCCTGAACATCCAGATACATATCCACAAAAGGGCCATTATTCACCACTCATCACAAGACTCTTGTACTGCCTATGTCTGTGTCTTTCATGTCAAAGCATTGATAATGACACTGCCCTTGCTTGGCGTATAAGACAATTCAAAGTCGAAAGACTATAGATACTCAACTCACCTCCTTTATCAAAGGTTCAAGTCTCACTGAGAAAATATATACTTGAGGCTCTTATGATCTGTGTATACCAAAAACCTATCACCCATGAGATAGTGTCTCCAACATCTCAGGGCATGTACTACTTCTGTTAACTCCAAATCACAAGTAGGGTAATTCCTCTCATGCAGTATCAGCTACCTAAATCCATAAGCAACCAAATGATCCTCCTGCATTAGAACTACTTTGAGTCTAACTATGGATGCATCATAGTACATTGTATATGATTTACCGATCATAGGTAAATCAAGGATAGGTGTTGAGGTCATCCTTACTTTGTTGTAATGACTCATATTTTTCTGGTTTTATTATTAGAAAATTTTAGGAAAATTCCAAGATTAGGCTCTGAGATAGTGTGTGATTCCGAGGATCGGTGTGCTCAGAATGGTATGACAAAAAATGTTAAGTTTTTCTATAATGCGCGTGTTTTCCTAAAAAAGTGTAATAACTCTTAAATGCTTACTCAGATCAGAAATATAAGGGAACTATTACATTAAGGATTGCGAGTTTACCCATAGGTGTGAATTAACTTTAGTCGGCGCGATTCTCCAGTAAGAAAACCCAAAAATAATGTAACTGTAAATAAAATAATTAAATAAAATTATTTTATTTTAAAGTGTTAATAACTCATTAATGGTGACTCAGATTGAAAATATGAGACCAATGTTGAGTTTGTAATGTGGAATTTTCCTTGTACATGGCCTAAAATCAACTAACATGGGTCGACTATGAGAGTTAATTTTTGGATATTTTAAAGAAGAATAAAATAAACTTAAAGAAGTTTATTTTATTTATTTTTAAACGTTTCGCAGTGATGAAGTGAATATATAATGTAGTGATGAGTCATCCCGTTTCATTTCTTAAATGAAACAGTGTGGAAACACTACAACGAGATGACACATTTTCTTTTCTCCATGATTAAATAGGAATTCAGGGTTAATGAATAACCCTAGAATTCCCTAGAAACTATAGAGAAAGGTGTTGGTGGTTTCCTCCCATTGGTGAATAAAAAAATATGATGAACGCTGGTGGATCATGGATCACAGATTGAGGGTCAAAGAATGATGGTGGAACAAATCCGTTCTTTGAAAACTACAAATCCAAACATCGAGGTAGGGGGTTTATTTCTTCGTGATATTTGTCTTTCCCCATTCTTGATTTCAGCGACGAATGCAGACCAACCCATGAACAGGTTGATATGTGGTTAGATCGTTCTTATGATGTGGTTAAACTATGGGATTAAGGGAAATAGACTTGATGATTATTCTTCTTAATAATTCTACTGACATGAACGGGCCAAGGATGACATGAACAAGGACAAGGTCTGTTCTAAGGGTGTTCTTGTGCTTATCTCTCTTCCCCGTTCTTTTGTTATTTTTCAGCAAGCCCTCATGGTTGTGGTGTGTTTTTATGGGTGGTTTAGAATGTGTTTGGGCCCCCAAAGTGAAGGTGAGAAGGTTTAGAACACATGATAGTGAAGGTGGTGACTTGAGGATCATAGAACAACTTTCAGATCAAGAATCAGAGCACTGAAGTGAACCCAGTAGTCCACGAAAGTGGACACCGACTGCTTTTAGGTGTGGCGGTGTGCAACAGGCAACTGAAAGTGACATGCCACGACCCAGACGGACTGAGGAAGTGGGATGGACCATGACAGGTGGTTGTGGGTGGAGGTAGAAGTAGGTCACTGACTTGAAGGTCAGTGGTGGAGACTTATGGCGACAGTGACCGAAGATGGTGGCGGAAGGTCGTGGAAGTGGAGGGACGTGACTCGTTAGAGATATGTCAGATGAAGAACCCGTAGTGGAGATGCAGGTGTGCACTGGTCACGCGGACCAACTGCATAACACGATCATGCCACATTTATCAGGGCTTCAACAAGCACGTGGTCAGGAGACTGTGTGGGCTAGGGAGGGGTGTGGCCAGCCAGGCTGCATCTGGGTGGATCAAACTGACCTTCTCAAACGGGCTGGGCTGGAGCAAGCAGGTTGAGCTGAGTTAGTAGAATGGGTCAGGACCAACTAGGGCGGGTTGGGCCCAGAAGGCCGAGTGACCTGGTGGGCTCCAGGTTGAATCGGGTCGGTCCGATCGGGTTAGATCAGACCTGGACCCAACCGACCCCTTTTCACTAAAAGGCCCATAACTTTCAAACCACATGTCTGTTTGATGAGACTTTTGTGGAATTAAGACCCTTGAGATGAGGTGGTACTTTTGAGATACTCTAAGGGAGTTTTCGTGGAGGTTTGAGTATGTCCTTTTTGGCTCGAGGAGTAGGTACTCTCATAATAAGCGTGCTAAGGACAAAATCTTGTGACTGGATATGGAAAAGATGCGAAGTTGGTCTCCTGCAAAGACGCAGAGTTGGTATCCTGTGAAGACATAGATTTAGTCACATACGAAGAGGTAGGGTTGTTCTCCTATGAAGATGCATAGTTAGTCTCCTGAAAAGACGCAGAGATAGTCTCCTGTGAAGATGTAGAGTAGGTCTCCTACAAAGATGAGAAGTAGGTCTCCTACAAAGATGCAGAGTGAGTCTCCTAAAGAGAACATATGTCTCATCAGATTTGAATATGACTTGACCATAATATTATGGATAAGGATTGACTATAACATCATGACTCCTTTTATTAGTGAGTCCAGATGTCTCAGAAACTTCATGACGTATCGAGACCAGATTTTCTCTCAGATACTTTTGGTAGACTAGTTTTACGTGCTTACTATCAGATAGATCAAGGAGTGAGATCTCCTAGATCAAGAATTCTATGAGAGGAACCATATGGATGAAAGTGGATGAGACCTTGAGTCTTGGAATCCTTTACAAGTATACATGGATGTTCTTTTTATATGTGTTGTTGAAACATACCTGTGTTTAGATGACTGTATCTTCTTAGTGGTGTTTCCTTTGTGTTCTTTTACTTTGTGTTTTGGGGTACCCTACTGAGTATTTTTTTACTCACCCCTACACGGGATTTGTCCGTACGTGTCATGTCTTATGCATATGATCAAAACTTTGATGGAGTTCTTAGTAGACCGAGGTTAGGTGGTTATTAGAGTGACCTGATAGTTGATGTGTGCTTTTGTGGATTTAGACAGTTGTTTATGTACCTACCCTTTAGGTAGGTTTTTTTAGAGGAGTTCCAGAGACTTGTACCTTTTTACTTTTAATTTTTTTTGATCTTGTATTCTGGCCCCATTTACTTTCATTTTTCAATTGTCATACTCTATATTGGTATCTTAGTGGTATGCCTATTTGTTTACTTAATGTTTTCAGTTTCATAACTTTTGCTTCGAGACATGTGCGTGTGTATAGGTACTCAAGAAAATGACTCCCATTTGTGGGATATGCCTACTCTGTGCTAGTTTCCAGCCCATGGAATATGGAAGGTGGCCTTGGGGTAGTCACGACATGGGCCCCTCTAGGATGGGTCATGACAAGATGGTATCAAAGGAGGTCGATTTTACCTTAAGAACCCAGAGTCTATGATTTTGGTTTGGGGAAACAGTGTTAAGTGTTTTGAGCTTGGATTTCAGGCCAGAGAATCCAGTGTTGGTACGGTGATCGACGTATCTATACACCATGAACTTGAATTATGATTTTCAACTTGGTACATGAAAATACTAGTTGCAGGAAAAAATGATGGTACATGCATTGTATAGGAATGGGTTGTGTTTTACATGTCCTTATTGAGTCAGATCACCAGGTATACTCTATTAAACATTGTGCATCTTGTTTTAATTAAAGATGCTTCCATATAGATAGCCATCCAGGATTCCACTGCATGATCACGAGGATGATCCGTGGGGGTAATGAGAGATTTGTACAAGATACAACACCTCCGAGTGGTGTACCAGATATACCACCACCTATAGAGTATCACATGGTACCCGTAGTACCAACAGATGATATGTTCAGGCTGAGTGCACTTCACAAGTTTCAGTGATAGAGACCCCTCAGGTTCAGAGGTGTGCCCAACTCTCAGGTGTCTAAGGACTGGCTTGAGGTGGTGACTAGTTTTTCCATCCAGTCAGGGTGCCAACAGATCAAATGGTGGTCATAGTAGTGAACCTTCTACGCGGCTCGGTAGGGTGATGTGGGGTTTAGATTAACCTATCTTACGATGAGGTGACTCTTCAATGGATAGAGTTTGAGAACATTTCTCAAAGAAGGAGACCTCACCATAAAAGATAAGGTCTATGCATTCCCAATAGATTCTATAATTCTGGAAGGACGACATGTCAGTATTTGATTATTCATCGAGGCATACCAACCTTCCCAAATACTCGATGAATATGATACACGACCAGTACTTCAGGGTTTAGAACTTTAATAAAGGTGTACTTAAGGACATATAAGTCAGCTTTATTCCTATGTACATTCCTAATTATGCTAGGGTGCTAGAGCAAACCTTTATGGTTGAAAGTCCTTCAACTGAGTGGATACATCCAGTGGATGTCAGCAGCGGGAAAGCAGGAGAAGAGACCTCAGGAATAGGAAGATGACGTCAGTCATAGAGACCTGGACGTGTGAAATGTTCCAAGAGGAGGTCCTAGGATGGGGGATCTACATATCAGGGCTCACATGGAGAGTCCATTTATCCTAGAGAGAGGAAATTATTTTCTTGAGATGGTAGGGTACATATCTCTAGAGATTGTCCATCCCATCATACTGCTAACAAGGAAATGGTGGCTGAGCCACTGAGGTAGAGATAGTGACATGAACAGATGGATTTTTAGGGTGACAGATGTGGAAGAGGATCTAGGAGAGCAGCATGAGGTGGTATACATTTCGATATGTTACCACCACCACCCCCATGTGGTTCACACTAGGCTTAGGGAGTTGGAGGATATGGGAAGTAGAAGCTGTATACGGTCAAGGCATATGAACCAAGGGTTCTAGGAATGATTTGATGTATAGTCTGTGTTTACTCTTAGTTGTCGTATTAATAGAAATAGGTGATAATCATTCTTCCTTGTCACATATCTTGTTTGAGACCTAGAGTTTTCAGTTAAACCATTGACTTGACCCTTATGTCTAGAGAAACCTACAGAAGGAGACTCAATAATAAAACTAATAAAGACAATGTGATCTGACCCTTTAGGTGAGATTTTTGATTGAACCTCTTGGTGGAAGTGTTGAGGCCTTATGACGTTAGTCTGAGTATGGACTGGTTATCCACAGTTTATGCTTAGATTGACTGTTTTAGGAAAAGGGTGTGGTATGTCCGTAGCGATGGAACAAGGTTTTTCTTGGTCAGTAAAAAAGGAAACCTAGGAAGCACATAATAGAATGCATGCGTAGGAGGGTGCAACTGATCACTCTTGATTCAACTAGCCTTACCCTCAGAGTAGTAGATGTTATGAGTTTTTAGTTCCCAGAAGTAGTGTCAGAGAATGATAAAGTATTCCTTGAAGATGTTCCAGGATTACCTCCCCATAGGGAGATAGAATTTTACATTGTTTTACACCCTAGGATGGCACCGATATTAGCATCAGCATATCAGATGTCTTCCAAAGAGCTTCATGAGCTGAGGGGGTAGATGGAGGACTTGCAAAGGAAGGGCCTAGTAAGACTCAATTTTTGAGGTTATGTGTGGATTACCGGAACTTTAACAAAGTTACTGTGGATAATGAGTATCCACTACCAAAGGATTGATGAACACTTCGATCAGTTGAAAGGGTAATCCTTTTGTGTGGATAGAAAGGTGCCTGCAGGCTTTTCATTAGTTAAGACATAGTTTGACGAGTGCCCTGATCTTGAGTTTTCCAAAGGAGGGATTTGAGTTCGTAGTGTTCTTCGATGCATCAGGGACCAGACTTGGTTATGTCCTAATTCATAGGAAAGTGGTGATTACCTATGGTTCATGTCAGTTGAGACCACATGAGAAGAACTACACAACCCATGATCTTGAGATGACAACGATAGTCTTCACATTGAAGATGTGGTGACACTACCCGATGGGCAAGAAGTTTATCATCTACCATGACCACAAGAGTTTCAAGTATGTATTCTCTCAGAAGGTTATGAACTTGAGACATAGGCGTTGTCCATAATTCCTCTAGGACTATGAATTGAAGAGAGTCTATACTCCTGATAAGGGAAATGTGGTAGTGGATGCTCTCAGCAGGAGATCCAGTTCCTATTTGCTGAACAAGGCAAAAAAGCAGTTGGCCTCTTTAAAATTATCCTTCATGGATAAAGATGATTCAGCTTACCTCCAGTTGGTGGCTGTTACCCCTACACTCTTATAGTGAGTTAGGGAGGCATGGCTCAGTGATATTGACGATGAGACTTTACATGCTCAGTTGTCCATGAGGAATTCCCCTAATGGATATTAGAAAGGTAGAGAGCATGTTGTTATTTTTATAGGATACACAATAGTACCAGTGGTGTTGTAGGTGTAGTTTTGAGGTAGTTCCATAAATTCCCCTTTTTAGATGTGGTGTGCCTGGTTCTTGTGACAATAGTGGTCGCCTAGAGTGGAAAGATGCATCGGGATATGCATGTGGGTGTCAGGGTAGACACCGGGGATGATAGAATAGGTTGAATCTAGGCTTACTTGTTGATATAAAAGCTGAGAACTTTTTTGAATTAGTTTCTTGGTTTGTCAACTCACTGTGATGAGTCCTGATGATTGTAAGGGGTTGCTATTTTCTTGATTGGGGTTCCAAGAAGGGAGTGAGAAAGGATATCAACGGGATTTGTGAAGGATTTATCACATATGTCTAGGGGAAATAATACTATATGGGTGATCATTGATCAACTCACTAAGTCAGCCACTTCTTTGCTTTTCAGGAGCAGAGTTCAGTAGAGATATTGGGACGTATCTATGTGTAGAAGATAGATCTACTCCATGGAATCCCATAGATGATAGTTTCTAATCGGGATGCTCACTTTGCATCCCAGTCGTGGAGATCGAGGATCAGTAGGAGGGGACCTCGATTCCTTTAGTGTGTACCTAGTGGTAGCACGAGAATCTCTGAAAGAGCACATAGTAGTGGGGACTCAAGTTCGTGCTCGTACCCTCATCTGCTTGGGTAATACTTGGTTTAGATTTTGGGAACATAAATACTTAAGGTGGGGAGAATGTAATGACTCAAATTTTCTCGGTTTTATTTTTAGAAAATTTCTAGGAAAATTATAAGACCAGGCGCTGATACGGTGTGTAATTATGAGGCCCTATGTGCCTGGAATGGTTTAATTTTTTTTAGGTTTTTATATAACATGCATGAGTAGTTTTCCTGAAAAAGTGGAATAAATCTTAAATGGACACTCGAATTAGAAATATGAGGGCACTGTTGTGTTTTAGATGGAGGGTTTATCCTAGGCATGACTTAACTTTAGTCAGAGAGGGTCTCTAGTGAGAAAAACCAAAAAGGATGTAACCATAAATAAAACAATTAAATAAAATTATTTTATTTTAAAATCTTAATAACTAATGAACGGTGACTTGGATTTGAAATATGAGACCACTGTTGAGTTTGTAATGTGGAATTTTCCTTAGGCAGGGCCTAACATTAACCAATGTGGGTCAACTATGAGAGTTGATTTTTGGACATTTTAAAGAATAATAAAATAAAATTAAAGAAGTTTATTTTATTTCTTTTTAAATGTTTTGCAATGATGCAGCGATGAGTCAACCTATTTCGTTTCTTAAACAAAACAACATGGAAATGCTGCAACGCTACAATGGGATGACATGTTTTCTTTTATCCCTAATCAAATAGTAATTAAAGGTTAATTCATAACCCTATAATTCCCTGGAAACTCTGGAGAAAGACGTTGGTGGTTCCCTCCTGTTGGTGAACAAAAAATGATGAAAAACTTTGGCGGATCGTCGATCACAGATCGAGGATCGAGGATTAATGAACGATGGCAGTGAAACTCCGTTATTCAGCAATAATAGATCCAAACCTCTAGTTAGGAGGTTTATTTCTTCATGATATTTTTATTTCCCCATTCTTGATTTCAACAACCAATGCAAACCAACCCATGAATAGGTTGATCCACGGTTCGATCGTTCTTACGGGATGGTTAAACTACAGTATTAAGGGGAATAGATTTGATGATTATTCTTCTTTGTAATCATGTTGACATGAACGGGACAAGGCCAACATGAACAATGCTAAGGTCCGTTCTAAGGGTGTTCTTGTGCTTATCTCTCTTCCCCGTTCTTGAATTCTTTATTAGCAGACCCTCATGGTCGTGAAATGTTTTTACGAGTGGTTTCGAACATGGTTGGACCCATAGAGTGATGGTGAGAAGATTTGGAACACATGGTAGTGAAGGCAGTGACATGAGGATTACAGAATAGCTTTTGGATCAAGAATCGGAGCACTAGAGCAGACCCAATGGACCGTAGAAGTGGCCACCGACAGCAGCACCGATGGCGGCTACATGTAGGTGCGGCGGTGTGTGACGGGCCATGAGTGGAGGTGGTAGGAGGCTACTGATGGAGACTCATGGCAGCATCAGCCATGGGTGGTGGTGGAAGTCCCCAGAGGGAGGTTGCGACGGTGGAGGGACATGACTCGTTGGAGCTGCGTTGGACGGAGAACCCACGTCAGAGCCACGAGTGTGCACTGGTCATGTGGACCGACCACATCGATCGGGGTGCCATATGGCATGTGGTTAGGTGACACATGGGCTAGGGAGGGGTGCGACCAATAGGACCATCTCTAGGTGGATTGAACTGGCTCGCTCGAGCAGACCAGGCTGGAGCAGGTGGGCTGGGCCGACATCAGGCTGGGCCAGTAGAATGGGTCAGGCTTAGCCGGGGTGGGCCGAGCCTAGCAGTTCAGGTCGACCTGGAGGGTCGGGTTGGGTCAGTCCGACATGGTCAGACCGGGCCTGGATCCAACTGGCCCCCTTTCACTAAAAGGTTCATAACTTTCAAACTGCATGTCTGTTTGACGAGCCGTTTGTAGCGTTGGGAACCTCATGATGATTCGGTCCTTTTGAGATACTCCATGGGAGTTTTCATGGAGGTTTAAATATAAACTTTTTGTATTGAGTATTAGGTTCTCCTAGAAAGAGAACACTAATGACGGAATCCTGTGACTCACTGTGGAAAAGACGTGGAGTTGGTCTCCTATGAAGACACAGAGTTGGTCACCTGTGAAGATGAGAAGTTAGTCTCCTGAGAAGACATGAAGTTGGTCTCATGTGAAGATGTGGAGTTGTTCTCATACGAATATGTAGAGTAGGTCTCCTGTGAAGATGTGGAGTAGGTTTCTCGCGAATCTGCGGAGTGATTCTCCTACCGAGACTGTATGTCTCATTGGATTTGAATATGCTTTGAGTAGAATCCTGTAGCTAAGGATTGGATGTGATATCGAGACTCCTTATCTTAGTGAGACCATATGTCTCAAGTAACTTCATGATGTATCGAGACCAGATGTTCTCTCAGATACTTTTGGTAGATTAGTTCTATGTGATTACTATCAGATAGCTCGAGGAGTGAGATCTCCCAGATTGAGAATGCAACGAGTGGAACCTTATGGATGGAAGTGGATGATACCTTTAGTCTTGGAATCCTTTATGAGTATACCTAGATGTTCTTATTATATGTGTTTTTGATACATACCTATGTTGAGTTGACTATATCTTCTTAGTGTTGTTTCCTTTTTGGTCTTTTACTTTGTGTTTCAGGGTACCTTAATAAGTATTGTTTTAATCACCCCTGCACTGGCTTTTCCTGCATGTGTCATGTCTTGTTTAGATGATCGATTCTTTGATAGATTGCTTGGTGGACTGGGGCCAGGTGGTGCTTAGAGTGACCCAACAGATGAGATGTTCTTTTGTGGCTTCAGAAAACTATTTCTATACCTACCCTTTAGGTAGGGTTTTTTGTGGAGGAGTTCCAAAGACTTGTACCTTTTTACTTTTCCATTTGGTTGGGCTTGTATTCTGGCCCTGTTTACTTTTAGTTTTCTACTTTCCTACTATGTGTTGGTATCTTAGTGGTATGAATATTTTTTTACTCAGTATTTTTAGTTTCAACACTTTTTCTTGGAGATGTGTGTGTGTGTGCAGGTACTTAGGAAAATGCCTCCCATTTGTGGGATATGCCTACTCAGTGCTAGTCGCCATCCCCTGACCTATAGGAGGTGGGATTGGGGTAGTCAGGACAAAATAACCTCTAGTAAGAGTTGTGACATTTAATCTCTTGAAAAGATCTTTCAAAAACATCATACCAAACAAACTTCACCCCATTCTTAGTCAACCCAGACATTATTGCTTCCAACCGGGAGAAATATTGTATAAAACTCCAATAATAATATGCTAAACCCAGAAAGATTTGTATTTAGAAGATGTTCTTTGGTTGTTCCCAAGATATCACAATTGTGACTTTCTCAGGGTCCACTTACACTCCTGCCTCTGAGATGACATGGCCCAAGAAGTTCACTTCATTTATCCAAAAACTGCATTTAGTTAGCTTGGTGTAAAGCCAATGCTCTCTTAATGTACTCATGATGATGCTAAAATGTTTGACATGATCATCTGCTAACTGTGAGTACACAAATATATCTTCGATGAAAACCACCATAAACTGATCCAAAAATGTATGAAAGATCCTATTAATTAAGTCCATGAATACTATAGACACATTAGTCAAACCAAACAACATCACTATGAATTCATACAATCTATACCTATTCCTAAAATTAGTCTAAGGTATGTTTAATAGTCTCATCCTTAACTAATAATATCCTGATCTCAATTCAATATTAGAGAAGATCTTATCACCTATCAGTTGATAAAAAATATCATCAATGCGTGGAAGTGGAAATCAGTTCTTGACCATCATCTAGTTTAACCTATGATAATCTACACATAAGAAAAAAGATCCATCGACATTTTTGGTGAAGAGAATTAGAGAAACCCAAGGATATGTACTCATCCATATGAAACCTTTAGATTCTAGATCTTCTAACTAAACCTTCATATCTAGAATCTTTATTTGTTACATTTTATAAGGCGGGATAGAAAACTGATCTGATCCTAGAATTAACTCAACCGTGAACTTGACATCTCACTCAGGAGTTAATCCATAGAACTCATTAGGGAAAACATATTGAAAATAGTCTACCACTAGAGGAAAAGAATCTTGCTGCATTACACCATTATCCAGAGCAATATTGATGATTTGATCCATGAGACAATCCAATCTGCATTGAATTAGTCCTGTACAACCATCATGAAGATCCCCCTCACCTTGGTGAGAATAGCTGCTTTCTTCTAGAGATAAAAAGGTAAATCTCCTCCTGTAATTTTCAATATTATCCTGGTATAGAACTAACCAATTCATACTAAGAATCAAGTCGAATACTTTCATTTCCAGCACGAATGTTTCCAAAAGAAATGGTAACCACCAATCACTAGAGAACATGCCTTGCAACATTTGATATTCTCTGACTGCACTCCCAATTGTGTGTCAATGGTTAAAACACCATACAAGATTTTAAAATCCAAGCTTAATTTAAAAAAAAATATAAGATAGAAAAGAATTAGATGCTCCTATATAAAAAAACACAAGATAAGGTAGATGATAAAAGAATTGTACCTCTGATGGTAGATGGTCTTGCATCCATATTAGTAAAAGTAGTCTACAAAATGTGCAACTGACTTATCCCTCTACCCTAGGATTTAATCTGACTACCCTGAACTACTTTCATTGCTTTGTACTATTGCTTATTCACTGGGGTACCACGTTCCCTGCCTCATCCTAAATGGCCTGTGGAACTCCAGCTACCAGCCTGCTGAGGGGCAGCTAAGCCCCTTCCCAACTCTGGTGCCTGTCCTAATCCTCTACCAATGGACTGCTATGGAAAATTCACACATGACCTATGAATATGGACCAATCTACCACATATGTGACACTTGAATACAAGGTAAGGAAACTGTGGTTTCTTTTTACAAAAATTTCCACATTGATAGCACTAAAATGGAACATGATCTTGAGATGATAGTTTACTTCCCTGACTGCTCTACCCACTATTATTTTGGTGAAAATTGTCATAACAATGCTTCTTACCACTCGAAGAAGAAACTCTAGATCACCCTTCTAAAATAGCTTGGATGCTGCTCATAGCCTCTTTTAAATTACCTTCCATAATGAGTGCCTGATTCATCACGTATTCAAAACTGCTTAAATGAAAAATGTTTACTTGCAACCTAATCTCATAAAAACGACCATCCTAAAAATATCTTGCTCTGGATATGTCAAATATCAAAGATGGTGTGAAGCACTATAGATCGGTAAAACATCAATCATAGTCCATTACTAACAAACCCTCCTACATCAGATGCATGAAATCATGAGATTTTTCATCCCTCAAGGTTTTGGGATAGAAATGGCTTAGGAACTTTGTCTCAAAGTCCTTCTATGATTGTTCATCCTATTTCCCATATTTCTCCAGAATATCCCACAAATACTTAGTAGGTCTAAAAATCATATACACAACATGATTCAACCTCCTATCCATGGGTGTCTTGAGATGCTTGAAAATTTTATGGACTGACTCAATCCAAAACTCAGCTGTCTAGGTCCCCCTTCCCCAAAAAACACATGTGGATGATAAAACTGAAACTCTCTTTTCATCTCAAACATCGAAGGAATGGTATGAACAATATCCCTTTCCATGGAACACTTGATCCTTAGGAATCTATCACAAATCTAAACATTCATATGCTCCTCAATAACTATAGGAATTTCTAATTCATCTGTGTTAGGAGCATGATGATTTCCACTCTACTGATGCTCAAGTCGAAGATGAAGAGGATACATTTTCTCTATAAGACAAATGCACACCTTAGAGATTTGGATAACAACAAGTTAAACCCTAATAGGTGACTGCAACATAGAACCACTAACTCTTGGTCTCTCTAGACATGGATTACAAGTATTTTAGAATGAAATGAAAACCCATTTCCTTTATCTAGTGAAATAGATATCTCATATCACAGTTCTATAGGCAAGTATATATTACATGAAAAAATAGATATGTCCCTATCATGAACAATGCATGTCAATATATTCCTATGTGCCTATTATGATGCATGTATTATTAGCTCACAATATACCAGGATATGAGTACAAATCCCAAGAAATAGTAAGATCATAAAATAATAACCTCACACAACATGTGAATCACCCAAGGTAAAATAACATCAACAATAAAAAACACACAACACATATAGTAATACCATCCTTGGGTACTCAGATTTTCCCCCATATATGGGTTAGATACTCCCACACACAATCTCATTACCAAGTCCCAACCCTTCCTAGTCTTCTTTCCACCTTTCCCAAACTGTAAGGAAAAATAAAATAAAACCTCCCTTTGATACCACTTTGTAATTTCCCCCAATCTGGAACTCACTCACGTGACCAGAAAGGGTTATTTACAAGACCTCAAGTGTGTGTCTCTATACAATAGAGGATACTGACTAATAGTGGGGGTGTAAAGTGTATAGTGGGGAGACTATACCCCCTCTCATGAAGTGTCATAACAGTAGAACAAAACATAATAAAACAGAAATAATAGTTAAAGTAAAGACATAAAAAAATCTAACAATAAAGTCCAACTGAATAATACAATAATAATAAAGGAATAATGTAATGAAATGATGAAATGTAACTAAATATAATTATAGAACAATAAAAGAAAAAGACTAGTATACTCAATAAAAGACTCAAAGTCTCAGGTCCTGATCCCCATGTCAGTCCCATCTCCAAAATCCAGTCCAACAACTAATAAGTAATCAATAACAAGGTCTTTTTCCCTTATCCAAACCTGCATCCATGAAATCTTCTTGGGTACCAAATGGTGTTCAAAATAGGGTGTGATTATAACTTAGTAAGTCGACACCACTGTGTCTAAACAAAACTAGTATGATAAGAAGTATATTCAATAAAGCGATAAAAATGTGTATTAATTAATTCAATAATTAAATAAATAAAACTACCTGCTTCGACGCCATGCCATAATATCTCTGAGTATGTCTTATGACTATGCCAACCACAACCATGTATCCAAGGTAAAAAACCTACTTCGACACCATTCCAAAATATCTTTGAGAATGTATTACAACCATGCTAACCACCATATAACCATGTTATAATCACAAAAATCAATCCGGGTCAAATCCCTATAAGCAATACAACATTTATAGGTCAAATCCCTATAAGAATTATAGCATTTATGAGTCAAATACCTATAATAATTACAACATTGGACTAGTCTGAGACCACTCACTATCATCATTATAGCATATACATGTGCAAGTGCCTTGGCCCAGCCTGTTATATAAGAATCTCAACATGGAATACAAATCATGTCATACAATATGGATATCACAATATCACATCATTTATCTCAATGGTTAATTATGAGAATTACCATTATTATTTCATATGAAACATTTCAATTAAATTCAAAATTGATTAAAAATTATATCAATAAGTAATAAGCCACAATTTTGGGATTCTATAACAAGAAATCACCCTAGGTCACATGTCATGCTAAACATACTTTAAAACATTATTCAATTGCAAATCCATTTGAAACCAAAGGAATTAAAGGTATAATCTCATTAAATTATTTAATTAATTTGGGTGCATGTAATGAGGGTGTAATCACAATATTGTATAAACTTAGTAATTATCGAACCATAGGGTTAAGGTTTAGACCCCCTACCTTAAAATGATGATCCAACAATGCTTCCAATGGCCAATGCCTATGAGGAAGAAGGTGAAAATAATTACAAAAAGGTTCCTAGATCAAAACTAATCAGGATCAAAACCAAAAATGCAATTTTCCAAGGGATTTCACCACAACAGGTTGGAGAAGGAAGAAAAAGTGGAAGAAACCTTACCAAAACCACTTACCAGGGATTTCTCATACAAATGGGACATCCGGAAGGGAAGTTTTCACCCTAAAATTACCTGGAGAATTCCCTAAGGTTGATAGGAGAGGAGTTTCAGTGAAATAGAACAAATTTCAGCCTCACGACATGTTTAAAATAGCAGGTTGATCATTTACATAGTGTGTAATGTATTTACACATCATGTAAATGTTTTTAATGGTATTGGATGAAAAACCCATCACATCAGATTTATTTAATTAAAGTCCATGAAACATTAAATAATGTGTAATCCCTTTACATGACATGTAAATGTCCCACAATTGAGTTTTCAGACCATTTTCCCTTTAACTCTCTAAACTTCCTTTAAAACTTCTCAACTTACCAAGAACCAATTCTAACACTTAGTCCCATTTATACCCAAAATACATTCATTCAAACGAGAATACATGCCTAAAATTTATGTCATTTTCCCCGACAAGGCTCTCTATCTCTAAAAAAGACTCATCCACCAAGGCTCAAATGAAAAACTCAGAGAGAAACATACCTGAAAAAAGATGGGATCTTACATTAATATAGTTTTTTTAAAGATGTTACTTTGGTCAAAAGACCAAAGCACTGAGATATATAATTATAAAAAGGTTACATTAGTCTAAAAGAGGGGATTTTATTACAATCATCTTTCTACAGGGGTGTGAATTCAGCCAGAATATTCTTCATGAATGCTCTACTGCTATATACACCCTTATTAGCAAGAACATTTTCCACATTTTTTTCCTCTCTATAATCACGAGTGATAATATGATTGAGATCTGAGAGGTGTCAGAGGTAGGCGATCCATTTAGTCATGAGGGTCCACACAAGGTGAATCATACCATGCCTAAGAGCCTGGAAAATGGTAGTTGAATCACTTTCAATCCAGGAGTTATTCCATCCTCTTTTTCTAATAAAATCAATAGAAGTGACGACACTATACATTTCTACTTCTAGGGAGGAGGCATGACCACATGAACTAAAGCAGTATCCAAGTATGTCACCATTTTTATTTCTACAAATGATACCATAGCCTGCAGGTCCTGTATTTCCTTTTGAAGCACCATCCATGTTGATTTTGATCCAGACAGTAATAGGAGGTTTCTAGAAAGCTTCTAGAAATCCTTTCGACGAGCTATATCTTCCTTTAATACATATCCATCATAGGATAGAGAAATCTTTAACTGAGTTGTGACAGGTCACTGTTTGTATGATTCTAGCATCCTTGATCGTAGTATATATCTTTATTTTAGCTGCATGGAAACTAAAAGTGTTGTTTTTATACATAATATAATTCTGGTTGATTGGGAAGTGTTTACCAAAGAGAATGGAAGATTTACTCTAGTTTATGGATTGACCGGAGATGTTTTCATAGTGGTAGACGACATCTTTAAGATTTTTTATATTTTTATTATTTCATTGGAGGAAAAGAATTATATCATTCACGTATAAAATATGTGAGGGAACATTTATATCTTTAGAGACAAAAATGGGCTTAAGATCATCCCTATTGATTGAATCAGTAATAAGTCTACTGAAGTAGTCCTCAATAATCATAAACAGGATGGCAGAAAGGGGGTCCCCCTATCTAACACCCTTTGTACAAGTGAAATATCCTTTTAGGGATCCATTGATCAGAACAGAGATGTGAGTAGAGTTAAAAAGGGTTTTTATTTTTCTTATCAGGTTGTCATTAAATCCAAAACTATAAAGGATTTTGAAAATGAAACTCCAATCAATGGTATAAAAATCTTTTCTAATGTTAAGTTTTATGGCAATGCTTCCCCCTCTTTGGTTATTTTTAAGAAAGTTTGTACTTTCAGAGGCAAGGAAAATGCAGTCTTGGATATTCCTTCCTTTTAAGAAGCTAAATTGGTTCCAAGAAATAATTTTTCTAGCAATAGGTGCCAATCTAATAGCCAAAATATTAGAAGTAATTTTATACACAGTATTAATAAGGACAGTAGGCCTAAAAAGGTTTATTTCCAAAGCATTATCCACTTTATAAATGAGGGTGAGAAATTCTTCATTAATTCCATAAGGGAGGTAGCCATTGGTGAAGAAGGATTTGACAAGGTGACAAACATCATTGCAAACAATGTCCCAATGATGTTGGAAAAAATAATTGGGAAAGCCATCAGGACCATGAGCACTATCCAACTTTAGACTAAAAACCACTTCTTTAATTTCATGATCAAGTGGAATAATATTCAAGAGTTTATTATCATTGTCCCCAACTAGAAGAGGAATGATATCAGGTTTGATATCCTTATTTAGAGTAGGGAAATTAAAGATATTTCTAAAGTAGGAGGTGACATGATTAGCAAGTCTCTCTTCATTATCAATGATATTATCCCCATCATTAAGTAAGACAAGAGGTATATTGGATTTTCTAATTATTTGTAGAGCATTGAAGAATTTGGTGTCTCTATCTCCATCATTGAGCTAGTTGATTCTGAGGGCTTGTTTCCTAAAATTGTCTCTTAAGGTGATAAGAGAGTTGAGTTTATTACTTATGTCAACTTCCTATTTTGGGTCATTAGGATGGAAAAGAGATATAAAATGGTTTTCACATAATAATAATAACATATTAGTATATTTATGATACTAAATATATTATTTTAGTATGGTTACAACAAATTTATAGTAAGTATAATAAGAAATAAACTTGAAAGAGTCGGTAAAAACGATTACCTATTCTTCGATAGACTTCCTTTAAATCCCTTCTTGAGGACCCTTAGTCTTTTAAGAATAAAAGTACCCATATTTCATGGATAGGGAAGTCTATAAGATAATTGGGCATGGGTTAGTAAAGTTATATGACTCAATTTGGTGTAAATAAAAGAGAGAATATGTGACCTTTTATAAGTGAGGGGAGGGGAATTATTAGAATTTCTTAAAGTATTAAATGAATATAAATTATTTTTCATGTAAAATGTAAAATCTTGACTTTTCATAGAGGTATATAATTTTAATTTACTATTAAAAAACTATTTTTATGCTATTAATGAACTCTAAAGGCTAAGGAGTGGTTCGGAAGAGTCTGGGGCTCGTTCAGAGCTTGGAGCTCTGGTAATTTGGAAGGCAGATTGAGCCACATGGTTAGTGCATGGTTAGTGATAACCATGTAACTCAACCATGTGGGTCACCTAGTGAACAGGGGAGGCCTCATGGTTTTTCTACAACTATGTGATCTAGGCCACATTCCCATGCAGGATTTCATACCACCTTGACAGTAGATTTTTGCATGGGCTATGCATGGTTAGTCAAACCATGCGCCTAACCCATGTAAGGGGTGTCCCTAGGAAATGAAGGGTGCACAGTTGGTGAAATTTTTTTCCAACCATGTGACTAAATAATGAAACCCGGTTTTGGGGGTTAAATTACATTTTTTACCCTAAAATGTTTCAATACCCCATTTCTTTCTTCCTCCTTCTTTTCTTCACCAACAACCACCCGAAGCTCTCCATATCCTCCAAGGTAGGTATTTTGATAACTCCCTCATACAAGATCCGTTTTCATCATTTTCAGGTGCGTTGGATTCCTATGAGTAATATATACACTCATCTTCCTTCTCTTCCTAGTTTATATTCCTACCCACTACTGGAAATACAGTCTTTCCCAACGGTTCTGAACCGTTGGGAAAGGCTGCAAAACCGTTGGTATATGTTATACCAATGGTTCTGTAAACTGTAGGGAAGTAAGCCGTTGGGAAATCTTTTCCCAACGGTTTACTGTGAACCGTTGGTATAGGGTGGGGAAAGCCTAACCTATCTCAACGGTTGTGCCAAACCGTTGGGATAGTTTTTCCCAACGGTTTGGCTTGAACCGTTGGGAAATCCCAAGGATTATCCTCTTTCCCAACGGTTTAGAAACCATTGGGAAAGGTTTTTTACCAACGATTTATTGAACCGTTGGTAAAAAAACATCAGAGATGCTATGCCAACGGTTTGAAACTGTTGTCATAGCCTATGCTATGCAAATTGCACAACAGCCTGCAATTTGCACAGCAGCTCTGCAATTTGGAAAGCAGGCCTCATTTTGTGCATTCCCTCCCATTTTCAATCCAATTATTGTACCTGAAATAAACTAACACATACATATACAATTATTGTACCTGCAATAACCAACTAACACATACATATAGAAAACAAATTCATACACATTTAACATATAATGCATCCTGGAACTATACACATCCATAATTAAATTAGAATTCATAACGTAATTATAAACATACATAATTAATTTAGAATTCAATTTAAAATTTAGATGACAATTTTATGTGGAATCTGGAATTCAATTCATTATTTGATCAGTTTTTTGTATACCATATATTTTTACCTGAAATGATGTCCATTTTCAACAAAATACATACACCTGGAGTGATATTGGCCACACCATGCCTCATATTGAGGCGAGGTTAACTCGTACACGTCACAAATGATCCATTGATCGTTGTCCTAAAGTATCAACATATTCTGAAAGCGTTTTCTCAGTTTTCCGTATGTCAGTTGATGTTTTTCACTTAAAATGATGTCCTTTTGAAACAAAAGACAGACACTTTGAGTGGTTCCAGCCACACCACGTCTCAGATTGAGGCAGGGTTGATTCGTACACGTCACATATGACCCATGGATCGTTCTTCTAAATTTTCAACGGAAACCGAATGCGTTTGGTCAGTTTTCCATATGTACTTAAAATGTTGTTCATTTTAAACAAAAGAGAGACACTTAGACTGATACCGGCCACATCGTGACTCGGATTGAGCCTGGGTTAGCTCGTACAGGTCACATATGACCCATGAATCGTTTTGATAAATTATCAACAGATTCCGAATGCGTTTGGTCAGTTTTCTGTATGCCAGTTGTTCTTTTCACTTATAATCCTGTTCATTTTAAACAAAAGAGACACAATTAGAGTGGTGTCGGCCACACCGCACCTATGATTGAGGTGGGGTTGACTTGTACACATCAGCTATGACCCATGGATCGTTTTTCTAAATTATCGACACAATACTAATGCATTTGGTCGGTTTTCTGTATGCCAGTTGATGTTTTTCACTTAAAATGACGTTCTTTTGAAACAAAGGACAGACACTTTGAGTGGTGGCGGCCACACCGCGTCTTGGATTGAGATAGGGTTTACTCGTACACATCACATATGACCCATTGATTGTTCTCCTAAATTTTCAACAGAAACTGAATGTGTTTGGTCGGTTTTCCATATGTACTTAAAATGTTGTCCATTTTAAACAAAAGGGAGCCACTTAGAGTGATCCTGGCCACACCGTGCCTCGAATTGAGCCCAAGTTGACTCGTACACATCACATATGACCCATGGATCGTTTAACTAAAGCATAAACACAATCCAAATGAGTTTGGTCAGTTTTTCATATGTCAGTTGTTCTTTTCACTTATAATCCTATCCATTTTAAACAAAAGAGAGACACTGTGAATGGTTTCGGCCACACCGCATCTCGGATTGAGGTGGGGTTGATTCGTACAGGTCACATATGACCCATGGATCTTTTTCCTAAAGCATAAACACATTTCTAATGCATTTGGTTGGTTTTTCATATACCAGTTGATCTTTTCACTTATAATCCTGTCCATTTTAAACAAAAGAGAGACACTGTGAATGGTGTCGGCCACACCGTGCCTTGGATGGAGGCAGGGTTGACTTGTACACGTCACATATGACCCATGGATCATTGTGATAAAGTATCAACACAATCAGAATCCGTTTGGTCAGTTTTCCGTATGTACTTAAAATGTTGTCCATTTTAAACAAAAGAGAACCACTTAGAGTGATTCCGGCCACACCGTGCCTCAGATTAAGGTAGGTTTGACTCGTACACATCACATATGACCCATGGATCATTTTCCTAAATAATAAACACATTTCAAATGTGTTTGGTTGGTTTTCCGTATGCCAGTTGTTCTTTTCACTTATAATCCTGTACATTTTAAAAAAAATACATACACAAGGAGTGATCCCACCATACCATGCCTCATATTGAGTAAAGGTTAACTCATACACATAACAAATGACCCATCGATCGTTGTCCTAAAGTATCAACATATTCCGAAAGCGTTTGCTCGGTTTTCCATATTCCAGTTGATGTTTTTCAATTAAAATGACATCCTTTTGAAACAAAAGACAGACACTTTGAGTAGTGTCAGCCAAACCATGTCTTATATTGAGGCAGGATTGATTTTTACATGTCACATATGACCCATGGATCATTATCCTAAAGTTTCAACGGAAACCGAATGCATTTGGTTAGTTTTACGCATGTACTTAAAATGGTGTCCATTTTAAACAAAAGAGAGAGACTTAGACTGATCTCGGCCACACCACAACTAGTATTGAGAACGGGTTGGCTCGTATAGGTTACATATGACCCATGGATCATTCTCCTAAAGTTTTAATGGAAACTGAATGCGTTTGGTCAGTTTTCCGTATTTACTTAAAATGTTTTCCATTTTAAACAAAAGAGAGCCACTTAGAGTGATTCCGACCACACCGTGCCTCAGATTAAGGCGGGGTTGACTCATACACATCACATATGACCAATGGATCATTTTCCTAAAGCATCAACACATTTAAAATACGTTTGTTTGGTTTTGCGTATGTCAGTTGTTCTTTTCACTTATAATCCTGTCCATTTTAAACAAAAGAGAGACACTGTGAATGGTGTCGGCCACACCATGCCTCAGATTGAGGCTATGTTGACTCTTACATGTCACATATGACCCATGGATCATTGTGCTAAAGTATCAACACAATTCAAATGTGTTTGGTCGGTTTTCCGTATGCCAGTTGATGTTTTTCAATTAAAATGATGTCCTTTTGAAACAAAAGGCAGACACTTTGAGTGGTGCTGGCCACACCGTGTCTTAGATTGAGGCGAGGTTGATTTGTACACGTCACATATGACCCATGAATCGTTCTCCTAAAGTTTCAATGGAAACCTAATGCATTTGGTCGGTTTTCTGTATGTACTTAAAATGTTGTCCATTTTAAACAAAAGAGAGCCACTTAGAGTGATTCTGGCCACACCATGCCTCAGATTAAGGCGGGGTTGACTCGTACATATCACATATGACCCATGGATCATTTTTCTAAAGTATCGACACAATAAGAATGCGTTTGGTCAGTTTTCCGTATGTCAGTTGATGTTTTTCACTTAAAATGACGTCCTTTTGAAACAAAAGATAGAAACTTTGAGTGGTGTCGGCCACACCACGCCTCGGATTGAGGTGGGGTTGACTCTTACACATCACATATGACCCATGGATCATTGTGATAAAGTATCGACACAATACGAATGCGTTTGGTTGGTTTTCCATATGCCGGTTGATGTTTTTCAATTAAAATGACGTCCTTTTGAAACAAAAGATAGACACTTTGAGTGGTGCCGGCCACACCGCATCTCAGATTGAAGCGGGGTTGATTCTTACACTTCACATATTACCCATGAATCGTTCTCCTAAAGTTTCAACGGAAACCGAATGCGTTTGGTCAGTTTTCCGTATGTACTTAAAATATTGTCCATTTTAAACAAAAGAGAGCCACTTAGAGTGATTCCGGCCACACCATGCCTCAGATTAAGGAAAGGTTGACTCATACACGTCACATATGATCCATGTATTGTTGTGCTAAATTATCGACACAATCCGAATGCATTTGGTCAGTTTTCTGTATGCCAGTTGATGTTTTTCACTTAAAATGACGTCCTTTTGAAACAAAAGATAGACACTTTGAGTGGTGGCAGCCACACCACGCCTCGGATTGAGGTGGGGTTGACTCGTACACATCACATATGACCCATGGATTGTTTTTCTAAAGTATCGACACAATACTAATACGTTTGGTCGGTTTTCCGTATGCCAGTTGATGTTTTTCAATTAAAATGACATCCTTTTGAAACAAAAGACAGACACTTTGAGTGGTGCTGGCCACACCGCGTCTCAGATTGATGTGGGGTTGATTTTTACACGTCACATATGACCCATGAATCGTTCTCCTAACGTTTCAATGGAAACCTAACGTGTTTTGTTGGTTTTCCGTATGTACTTAAAATGTTGTCCATTTTAAACAAAAGAGAGCCAATTAGAGTGATTATGGCCACACCATGCCTCAGATTAAAATGGGGTTGACTCAGACACATCTCATATGACCCATGGATTGTTGTGATAAAGTATCGACACAATCAGAATGCGTTTGGTTGGTTTTCTGTATGCTAGTTGATGTTTTTCACTTAAAATGACGTCCTTTTGAAACAAAAGACAGACACTTTGAGTGGTGGAGACCACATCGCACCTCGGATTGAGGAGGGGTTGACTTGTACACGTCACATATGACCCATGTATCGTTGTTCTAAAGTATCGACACAATCCGAATGCGTTTGGTCGGTTTTCCGTATGCCAGTTGATATTTTTCAATAAAAATGACTTCCTTTTGAAACAGAAGACAGACACTTTGAGTGGTGCTGACCACACCGCATCTCAGATTGAGGCGGGTTTGATTCATACACGTCACATATGACCCATGAATTTTTCTCCTAAAGTTTCAATGTAAACCGAATGCGTTTGGTCGGTTTTCTGTATGTACTTAAAATGTTGTCCATTTTAAACAAAAGAGAGCCACTTAGAGTGATTTAGGCCACAACATGCCTCAGATTAAGACTAGGTTGACTCATACACGTCACATATGACCCATGGATTGTTGTACTAAAGTATCGACACAATCCGAATGCGTTTGGTCGGTTTTCCGTATGCCAATTGATGTTTTCACTTAAAATGACGTCCTTTTGAAACAAAAGACAGACACTTTGAGTGGTGCCGGCCACACCGCGTCTCAGATTGAGGCGGGGTTGACTCGTACATGTCACATATGACCCATGAATAATTCTCCTAAAGTTTCAATGGAAACTGAATGCATTTGGTCGGTTTTCCATATGCCAGTTGATGTTTTTCAATTAAAATGACATCCTTTTGAAAAAGAAGACAGACACTTTGAGTGGTGTCGGCCACACCGCATCTTAGATTGAGGCGGGGTTGATTCGTACACATCACATATGACCCATGGATCATTCTCCTAAAGTTTCAATGGAAACTAAATGCGTTTGGTCGGTTTTCTGTATGTGCTTAAAATGTTGTCCATTTTATGAGAATCCTCATGTGTCTATTAGTGGAATGGTATTTACTTAAAATCTTGTGGACATTCATATAAAATATTTTTATATCATTCTTAGTATGGATTATATTTTAGTTTATCATGCTATGAAACATTTCGGAGCTAACAATTTCATGCCCAATGAATACATCTCTTTTATAACATAACACGAATATATGATATTGATTAGATGTGTAAATGTGATTTACATTGATTATCATGATGAAAATAAATAAAATATATATTATAGATTTTCTAGTATTAAATGAAATCAAGGAGGGTGGGGGGGCTGTCCGGCAGGGCTGTCCAGGGGGCTGTCCGGTGGGTGTCCGGGGACCGAGGAGGAGGGTGGGGGGGCTGTGCGGGGGGCTGTCCGGGGGGTGTTCGGGGGGTTGTCTGGGGTCCGAGGAGGAGGGTGGGGGGGGGGGGGGGGCTGTCTGGGAGGCTGTATGGAGGGATGTCTGGGGTCCAGGGAGGAGGGTGGGGGGGCTGTCTGGGGGGCTATTCGGGGGGCTATCCGGGGGTTGTCAGGGGGGTGTTCGGGGGGTTGTCCGGGGTCCAAGGAAGAGGGTGGGGGGGGGGGGGGCTGTCTGGGGGGCTGTCCAGGGTCCAGGGAGGAGGGTGGGGGGGATGTTCGGGGGGCTATTCTGGGGGCTGTCCAGGGGCTGTCCGGGGGGTGTTCGGGGGGTTGTCCGGGGTCTAAGGAAGCGGGTGGGGGGGGGGGTGTCCAGGGGCTGTCTGGGGGGCTGTCTGAGGGGCTGTCCGGGGTCCAGGGAGGAGGGTAGTGGGGGGCTGTCTGGGGGGCTGTTCGGGGGGCTGTCTGGGGGCTGTCCGGGAATAACTGTCGACTTATAGGTGGATCCTACAAAATTTTTTACAAAAAAATTAATCACATGACATTATATATTCTTTAAATATATCAATTTGAAATAAAGTACTCACTACAGGAACTAATGATGGAATTCCCAACTCCGTCATTAGACTAATGTTCTCCATCATTTTTTTCCTTCGTCTCTCTTCAATTGGATTCGTTTCCTGCTTTTGAAAACAAATATGTAATTAATTATAAAAAGGAAACTAATGTGTAACCCAAAAAACTAAATATACGAGGGAATAAGGGTATTCATTGGTAATTTAGCTATCAATTGTTTTAGAAGATCTTGAATGGATTTAATAAATCATTCAAGTTGTAATGTTCACCAAGTTAGAAATATTGTTTGAATATGTTTGAATATAGTTCAATTCCAAATTAGAAAATGAAATTCAAATAAAACTACAACCAATAAACATTGAAAATTCACATAATGGTCAAGTCAGCTATCAATTGTTTTAGAAGAGCTTGAATGGATTTAATAAATCATATAAGTTGTAATGTTCACCAAGTTAGAAATATTGTTTGACTATGTTTGAATACTGTTCAATTCCAAATTAGAAAATGCAATTCAAATGAAACTACAACCAATAAACATTGAAAATTCACATAACGGTCAAGTCAGATATCAATTGTTTTATAAGATCTTGAATGTATTTAATAAATCATACAAGTTGTAATGTTCACCAAGTTAGAAATATTGTTTGACTATGTTTGAATACAGTTCAATTCCAAATTAGAAAATTCAATTCAAATAAAACTGTAACCAATAAACATTGAAAATTCACATAACGGTCAAGTCAGCTAAAACATATTTGTGATCAATACTAAATAAATTTGAATATTACCAACCTTAACTACCCAACTCGAGGTAAACCAAAATAATTGAGAACATGGATGAATGATTCTATATATTTTCAACCACAACTTCAGGTTCAAAATCAACTCTGACAATTGAGCTATTGGAGTCCTCAAAAGAAATAAATGGATTGGTTCCAATGGCACTAGGGACAATGTCAATTCCATCATCACAATCATCAAAAATATGTCTTGGAATTACTTCAAATATGACACCAAATTCAGGTCAAAGTTGGTCTTTGACATAAAAAACTTGTTTATCCATTGATGGAAACACATATGGTTCTTCGGTAGCAAGAGTGCGAGTCATATTAATTACTTGAAATCTACAATCATCAATAAATGTGCCATGTCTCGTCATCGAATCAAACCAATGGCATTTCATCATTGTGACTCATCCATGAGAGTAATAATCCAATATTATTATTTTCTCAAAAAATCCATAATAACCCACATTTTCAAATCGCGGTCTACTATCTGATGCACTGGCATAATAATCTGTTGTGGCAGTAACCATAACACCATCATGTTGTGTTCTCATGTTCTTTGCTCATTCAGTGACAATAAATTTGTACCCATTGATAAAAATTGATTTACAGTCACGAACCATGATATTAGGACCAAAATTCAAGCTCTTATTTACTCAGAGACAAAGTCAATAGAAAAACTCAATACCTACAATATAAATGACTATTAAACTTAATTAAATATTGATATAATTATTTTAAACAATAATTTTTTTAACTTCAATTTTAACCAAGCAGAAAACTCTTTACAATGCAAAGTCTCTCTCCTCCTCAAAGATAAAGAACGACGCTTCCTATTTATCAATGTTTTATGTTCCCTGTAGATAAAAAATATGAATAGTTTAATAGATATATATGTAAGACATACATAATCAATTTAGTTACCTGATATAGTCATTGAACAAATCACAGTTGAACAAAACTGTGCGATGTGCCATCTCCTGCTCTTCATGGCTTAATGTCTTCAATGTATATGATCCAGGAATTCCACCTGTTTGAGGAAGTGATGGAAAACTAGGTTCAATTTTCTCATACTATTCTTCTTCATTTCTCATTGGTCTGTTCAATCTTGTAGTAAGATCAGAAAAATACATCGAGCAGAAATCCATAAATTCTTGATCCAAGTAACCGTTCATGATATAACCTTCAGGATGATTTCTGTTTTGGACATAAGACTTTAATGTGAACATATTTCTTTCAGTTGGATACATCCAACAAAAAGAAACAGGTCCTCCGAGAAGTATTTCAGTGGGAATATGGACAGTTAGATGCAGCATGCATGTGAAAAATGATGGAGGAAATATTTTTTCCAACTCACACAAAATTAATGGGGCATCTGTCAAAATTTTTTGCAAGAAAGACTTGGAAAACTTCTTAGAACAAAGATCTCTAAACAAATGGCATAACCGAATAACATCCACCCTTACATTATTGGACAAAAGATGACGGATTGCTATTGGAAGCAACTCATGCAGTAGAACGTGATAATCACGAGTCTTCAAAGATTTTAGCTTCAACTCTCTTCTGTTGACCCATTTAGATATGTTTCTTGAATAGCCATCAGGAACTCTAATAGTCTCTAATACTTCCAAAAATTGTTCTTTTTTCCATAGGTGTCATCACATAAGAAGAACATGGAAGTTGCCATTTATTTTCACTGATACGCACATGATGTAATTCTGGTCTGATGCCCCAATCCACCAAGTCACACCGAGATCGTAAATCATATTTTGTCTTCCCCTTGACATTTAGAAGAACCGAAAGCAACATTTCGCATATATTCTTTGCAATATGCATTACGTCTAAGCAACAACGTAACAAATTGGTTGACCAATAAGGAAAATCAAAAAAGATACTCCTCTTCCTCCAATTATAACAGGTTTCAGTGGAAACATTATTTATCTTTCCAGATTTCATTTGACCCTTCCCGAACGAAAAATTGAAATCTTTCAATTCATTAAGCACGTCAGTTCCAGACATACACTGAGGTGGATCATCGGTCTCTATGGTATTATCAAATCTTTGATGATTCATTCTATATGGATGATCCTTTGACAAGAATCATCGATGTCCCATAAAACTGAAACTACAACAATGTTTCAGTCTTATGGATCGTGTATTCTTCATACAAACTGGACATGACAATTTTCCCTTCGTGATCCATCCATACATCATTGCATAAGCCGGAAAATCATTGATCGTCCACATAAGCGCAGAACGCATCTAAAATATGTCTTTCGAACATGCATCGTATGTGCGCACACCCACATCCCAAAGTAGTTTCAACTCTTTTATTAAAGGGTGCATGTATACATCAATATCAATTCCAGGATCAGAAGGACCAGATATGAGTATACTCATTAAAGTGAAAGGTTTTTTCATACAAAACCATGGGGGAAGATTATAAATGTGTATAAAAACTGGCCATGTGCTGTGTGAAGTAAGAATCTTCCCAAATGGATTAAAACCATCACATGAAAGACCCAACCTCACATTACACATGTCAGCTGCAAAATCAGGATGTCGAGCATCAAATCTCTGCCATGCAAATCCATCTGCAGGATGAACCAACTCATCATTAGTCTTCTTTCTCTCGGTATCATGCCATCTTATTTTATTGATATGTCATCAGACATAAAAAGATTCTGGAGTCTGGGGATCAATGGAAAATTCCACATTACTTTCTGTGGAACGCGGGATGGTGTTCCATCAGATTTTGACTTCCAGCGGGATGTGCCACATTTTATACAATCATTTCGTTCAGCGGTTTCCTCCCAGAATAAACTGCAATCTTTCGGGAAAACATGAATTTTGTTTCTTGAAAATCCAAGTTCCACAACTAAATTCCATGCCATATAGTGGTTTGAGGGAATATCTACATTATCTGGAAGTAAATCCTTCAAGAGGGTAAGAATGTAATCGATTTCTGTATTAGAAATCCCATACATAGTTTTCCCATGAAACAATCGGATTAAAAATTCCAGCTTTTTCATTTTATCGCATTGTTGATATACTGGATTCGTGGCAGCATCATTCAATTTTTTCACCCTATCAATATCATCATTTTCACTAGATGCATTAGCTGTCCTCATATCAAAGTCTTCTTGAGTCGAAATCCTTTCTTTTTCATGATGACGAATAAACAGAAACCGATCATCTAACAAATTATCTATTTCAATCCTTTCATTTTGATCATCACCAATTTGAGATTTCATTTTCTCCCCATTGTGATACCACACAAAGTAGTTTTCTTGAAAACCATTTTTGGTTATGTGGTAGCTGAATTCTTCACGGCTAAACCAAGGTCTACCAACACAATTAGAACATGGGAAGTGTATGCGACCACTATCTGAAGCATTGTGAAATGCAAAATCTATAAAGCTCTCCAAATTGTTTTGAAAATCGCTTGAGATCCGATCAGTTTCATACATCCAACTTCTGTCCATTATATAAAAAGAATTTATATAAGTCATTTTGTCATAAAAAATTCAATAGGATTGAAATTTAATAGAAAATATCTTTTGAAATCCATTTTAAATAATAAAATCCCTTTGATCATTTTTAACAAATATTTGGACTATTCTCAAGGAACCCCCATTTGGAAAAGTCACATTAAATGCCCAATTTCCACGCCAAACCATTGAAAACAATTAACATGATACAATCATCGACCACAAATAACTTAACTGGAAATTAAAAAAATAGAAACCAAATGTGATATAGAATTTAATGTTAAGTTAGGGGAAATAAGATTAAATAGAGACAACAACATCATAAATGGTTCCAACATCATAACTTTTGATTAAAACCACCCATAATAGGAATGGGAATGCCTCATACACCTAATACCTAATAAAAC
Source organism: Viscum album (assembly GCA_963277665.1). Lineage (NCBI taxonomy): Eukaryota > Viridiplantae > Streptophyta > Magnoliopsida > Santalales > Viscaceae > Viscum > Viscum album. Next base: position 183,458,807 of record OY728122.1, read on the forward strand.
AAACAAAATCTCCAATTAAAACATTGAATTTAGGGTTTCCACCCCACTTGGACAACCCTACCCCCACCCCACTTGGAAAACCCAGCCCCCCCCCCCCCACCATACCTGGACACCCCTACCCCCCACAACCCACTTGGAAAACCCAGCCACCCCCCCAACCCACCTGGACAACCCTACCGTCACCCCACTTGGACAACCCATCCCCCACCCTACCTAGACAGCCCCTCCCCCACCCAACCTACACACCCTCCCCCACCCCCAAACAGCCCTACCCCCACCCCATTTGGACAACCCAGCCCCCTCCCCCAACCTACCTAGACATCCCCCTCCCCCACCCTACCTAGACAGCCCCTCCCCCACCCCAAACAGCCCTACCCCCACCCCATTTGGACAACCCAGCCCCTTCCCCCACCCTACCTAGACAGCTCCCTCCCCCACCCTACTTAGACAACCCCGCCCCCACCCCAAACAACCCTACCCCCACCCCATTTGGACAACCCAGCCCCTCCCCCACCCTACCCAGACAACCCCTCCCCCAACCTACCTAGACAACCCCTCCCCCACCCCATTTGGACAACCCATCCCCCTCCCCACCCTACCTAGACAGCCCCCCCCCACCCCACTTGGATAGCCCTCGACATCCTCCCCCACCCCATCTGCACACCCTCCCCCACCTCAAATTGAAACATAAATTCATCCAAATCAAAATCCAATTTCAAATAAAATAAATTCCACCAAAAGTACCATATCACCCCACTAAACAAACCCTTTACCATGTTTGAAGTGTAGAACAAAAAACATAAAACAAATCCAAGGGTTCCGTAGACAGCAACCCTAATTTAGCCTAAATGAAAACATCAAACACCAAAAAAATAGAGAAATAACGATAAAAATAAGATAACACTTACTAATTTGAAGTGTGAAATAATATTTTGTTTGATTGAAGATGGATCTTGGGTGGGAAGAGTGTTGTAGCCGAGAATAATTCAGGAGCTCGATTAGGTTCTGTCTACAATCAGTCTGCAATCGGGTTGGGTGGGGGTTCGGCTGGTCTGTATTTGGGGGAAATCTTTCCCAAAGGTTTTTAAAAACCATTGGGAAAGATAGATTTTTCCCAAAGGTTTCATTAAACCGTTGGGAAAACTGATTTTTTCCCCATCTTTCCCAACGGTTTGATGAAACCATTGGGAAAACTAATTTTCTTCCAATCTTTCCCAACGGTTTCATCAAACCGTTGGTAAAAATAAATTTTTATAGATCAATACCAACGGTTAATGCAAACCGTTGGTAAAGATCACCTATACCAATGGTTCAAAAGAACCGTTGGTATAAAACTGTTGGGAAAACCATGATTTCCAGTAGTGACCTCTTATGCTATTTTGGTGCAACCTCATTTTCTCTATTTTCAGGTCATTTGACAATTCTTCTGATATCTCCCATTCTAGCTTGATTCAAGGGATGATACTAGATGAAGAGATATATATGAACCTAAGGTAGGTGTTCTAGCTTATTTCCCTCAAGTTTTGTCACATTTATATTATGCATTGTTGTTCCACACACCAGACTTCTCCAACGACACCTCTTAAATGATTACTAAATTAAAGTAAATGGTTTCTCATGCTTAGTAAGGTCCTAGATAATATTGAATCATCACTATGGGTTTATCTACTCAACATGGGTCACCCCTATGAGTGTGCCTTCCCTTTGTGGCCTAATTTCACTCTGCCTTAAAATTTTTGAACCATCCTTGAGGGGTGTGTTGTAATTTTATAAATTCTTGGGAGTAAGAATTAAATTAAGAAGACGCTGGCCATGAGTTATGATCTATGCCCTATTCCTAGCTGAATTACTTAATTAAATATCTTAGCTAACTTGATTAAAATGTTATAAGTTCAATGCCTTTCTAAATAGATGAAATGTGAGAGTCCATCCATACCTCATATTCAAGCTAATATCGATACTTGGGTCTTTATGGCATGCCATGTATAGGCTCACTGAGCTTTGTAATTTGAACTAGTAAATGAATTGTATACATGTTAGGAGTGATATTAGGTATTATTGGGATGATATTACCATGAATTTTTCTTACCTCTATGTGAGGGATACCGATTCCCTAGAGGAGACACCATGGAAGGATTGGTGGCTAGATAGTCAAACTAGGTCACGAGTGATACTTGGTCCCCTTTGTGAGATATAAGGGACAAGCTTAGAGGGTTGATTTCAAGCCATGTTGAGAGTGATACTAGGGATTCCATTTATGGATCGCCTTGGATAGACTCTTACAAAATTGGACTTTTACAGTGCCCCTGGAGAGATATATAGGATTCTTTCTGGATCACATTAGATGGGCTCACAGAGCTCCTTCTTAAATTCTAAATATGACATTTAAATTATAGAATAAGGTTGTGTGACTGAAATTATAGGGATGCATCGACCAAGAAAAATCAAATGATTAATGAGGATACAACCTTTGATATGTTATTTATGATGAACCGTTTATACTTTATATCACACTTTTATAGGTCACCATGGCTCAGAGATATCCAACTTAGGCCTAAGCAGGTAGATTTAGTAGGGTATCCCATGAGGAACCCAGTCTGATGTATTTATTCATTACCCTATATATATTATTATTGGCACACTGCCCATTTTATATTCATTAACTATATTGATCTAGACATCATTGGTGGTGGCCTACTGAGTATATCTCACACCCTTCTTAGGATGCCTTTGGTATCCAAGAAAACTTCATGATTACAGTTATAGCTAAAGGGAAGCACCCAACTTCCGATGCTTGATCTATAGTATTGGGATGAATTACAAGAGTAGAGAACCGATCCTATGCTCGTGATGCTAGTAGAGGCATCTTTTGGTATTTTTTGTATTTTTTTATCTTGTGTAATATGCTTATTACCCTATATCCCATGTACCTTCTTTTTTAGATACTTGACATGAAAATAATCATCATTTTTATCTACTTATGATTCAACTTCCATCTTTTTATTATTCTTGGATGCTTACTATTTATTATTTTGTTTTTGCATGTTCTTATCTATTTTAACTTATTATATATATTGATTACTTTTGTGCTACACTTTGACTCATAAGGGAATAATCTCTCCACAAACACACCCTAGGCCATCACTTCTAGTCAATAGACTTTGGAATATGGGGAGGTTTACTTGAGGTCTTGTGGCCAACCATCTCGAGGCACCACTAAGTGGCTTCTGGGGTGGGATGATACAAAGTGGTATTAGAGCCTTATTTTTTTCCCTTTTTTCTTACTATTTGGAAATAAGACCGAAGACTAGGATGTATCAAAATTTGGCAATGAGCCTGTGTCTGGGAGTAGCTAACCCAGGTATAGTGGAAACCCAAATTACCTGGGATAGGTTATTGCTATTATTGTATTATTCTTATTACAATTGAATTGATTTCACCATTGGGTGACACACATGTTTTGTGACATTTCTATTACTACTACTATTATTATTATGGGTTTCTTTACCTTGGCCTGATGAAATGAGGGGGTATAATCTCATGCATCATACTAGGAACCTTAGAATAAATGAAAGGCATTATTCCATTCCAAATCTATATTTATATGTGCATTTCCTGTATTTCATGTGCTTGTTGCATGTGATTTGATTGTTATTGATTAAAATTTGATAAAGTTTCTTCACGGATGACATGATTAGATTAATTAAAGTGCATCCATAAATCTAAATGGTGTTTTCCCACATAAATTAATGATGACACCTTAATTAACCAATTATGACACATTTGATCCATGATACATTGGTTATACATGCTGAAATATTAGTGATTTGATTGATGTATTCCAATGGTAATTTATGAAGAAAGTAATTATATAAATTTAGAATGGTATTAATTCAATAAAATCACTTCACATGACCAGTTACATCCTGATACTGGATATATAGGTCAGGCTGCAGTTACTTGACGTGCCAATTGTAATTTATAAAGAGTATGATCCTTTATAAATTTGGACTTGGTGATGAAATTAACTGGATTGATACATCAATATATATAAAAATGAGAATGAAATTCAATAAAATTAAAGTTTTAAAATGAAATGGTTACCACTAAATGGGATTCCAATTGAAAATTAAAGGGAATTTTTCATTATACCTTGCAATTGACACTCCATATACTAAAACCTCTACTGTGTTGTATGAGACCTTGACCCTGACCCAACCTTAGTAGTGGGAATGAGGCTGTGTATCTTGTGGTATGTCATGATCTTCCTCATCACCTTGACCTGGATTTTAGAGTAGACAGAGAGGTGTGACCGTTTATAGATAGGCTATATGGTGATCTTTTTTTTTTGTTTTCCATGTTTTCTTGTCTACTGTAAATCTTATCTGTGGCATGAGATTGACAATTTTTGACCTATGATGCCTCGATGTACTCATGTAACATGATAGGAGGCTGGATATAACCATGATATGGAAGTGGTGGGACCTAATCCACAAGTATTACCTCCTATATTTTCACATGGGGCACCTCTTGCAGATCTTACAATGGGAACTGATGCTCAGTTTTGAGATAGTTTATTCTATTATATGAAATCTATACAGGGTACTCCATGACTTACTCCTACTATGGAAGAGCTGACCTATGAATTATAGAATTAGCATCCTACCACCTTCTTAGGGTATGGAGGACCCTAGTCTACTAAATCTTGGCTAGAGACCATGTTTTCTATCTCTAAGCACTTGGATACGACTCCAGAGTGGAGGTTCAAGATCACTATCTACATGAGTCAATATTTTGCTAAACATTGGTGGGATGTCATTACCTAGGCCAGAAAACATTAGGGTATGGTCGGGTGGACTTCCAAAAAACCTTCTATGAAGACTTATTCCCCCAGACATTGCAAGCAGATCGTGCATGAGATTTTATGCATCTTCAGTAGGGTGATATGCCAGTGATGGAATATTTAGCTCATTTAACTAAGCTCCAACATTTTTCACTGAATCTGACCAGTGATGAAATGAACACTATAAGAAATTTTAAAAATGGGCTTGTGTACACCATTTGATCATGGTTAAATGTATTCCGGTTGAACAATTCTTCAGAGATAGATAATTAGGTCCTCATCATAGAGTGGAACCTGAGGGAACATGGTAATTTGATCTAGGGTGGTTCAGTTTCCAAGTAGGTAGATGGTTTATCGAGTGTCAGGAAGTGTCGTTTCAAGGGTGCATGTGGGGGTGGTTCCAGCAAGATGACATGTACCTACAACCACATAATGTGTCATTAGTGTAGAAGGATAGGCCATAGGAATCCCTAGTGTACAAGGAACCTGATCGAGTGCTAATCTTGCGACAGGATGGGTCACCTACAACACTTCTTCCGAACTTTCACTCCTGTATCCAGTGAAAATGGATCTGTACCAACACCAATTTTAGGTATAGGATCAACAAATCCACATCATGTGGAGAGTTATTCTACTAATGATCGATCAGGATGTGGAGGTGGTTATAGCCGGGATAGTCAGACATCTGAGGCTTAGCACCAGCAGAGCAGACCTATCCAGGTTAGTCAGGTTGCATCTCAGGGTCGTGGTTCATTCTATATCTATACAGTGTAGCCTATGCCTGGGGAGAATATTCCAAGGCCTTATACCATATGAGATACTATTCTAGTAGTCTCTACTTTATTTTCTACCCTATTTGATACAAGTGCATCACACTCCTTCATATATGATGTGAATATGGAAAGTCTGGGCCTAGAAATAGAGTAATTCAGTGGAGTTATGACTCTCGACACACTGTTATGGGTTTTATTAGAGGGTATACTCTAGTGAAAGGAGTTCCACCTTGATATAGGTGGGTACTATTTTATGTGGAATTTATTTATCCTTGAGATGTTCGGCTTTTATTTCATTCTCGGTATAGAATGGTTAGTGCCTTATTGATCCCATGTTGACTACTATCACTGGTGGGCATCATTTACCTCAAATTAGGGTAGTACTTATTTTCATAATGGAGAATGGGATATCCAGGTGAGTCTATATGGACTCGATCATGCTGGGCTAGGTAGAGTGACAACTCAGATGGCTAGTCTCTTTATGAGCCATCATGGAATAAGGATTGTATAATTACATCCTATTGTGGATCATTTTAGGGACATCTTCCCTGATGATTTCTCTATATTACCTCCTAAGAGATAGGTGAAGTTAAACATAAAGATAGTGTCTAGTGTGATACCAATGTCTATTCCTACTTATAGGATGGAAGCTATAGAGCTTCAAGAACTCAAGAAGCAGTTGGAAGATCTGGAGGCAAAGAGTTTTATCTAACCCAACACTTCTCTATGTGGTTCACCTATCCTTTTTTCCAAGAAGGTGGATGATACCCTTAGGTTTTCTGTGAATTACCAGTGGTTGACCAATCTTATGGTTAAGAACCGGTATCCACTGCCTCATATATATGACCTCTTTAACCAGCTCTGAGGAGTAACAATTTTATCTAAGATATACCATCAGGTGAATGTGATATCATTATACATAACACATACAAAGTTCTAGAGTAGATGAAGTTTGTATAAGTATCTGTTTATGTCATTCAGCCTTATGAACATGTTGTCCATTTTTTATGGACATTATGAATTGAGTTTTCCACCCATACCAATATTCATTTGTGGTAGTTTTCATTGAATACATCTTGGTTTATTCTCTCACCATACATGACCAAGACACCCATATTGAGATCTCACTAAATACAAAGAGAGTTCATCATATATATGTTAAGATCAGTAAATTCCACTTTTGGATCAATAAGGTTCACTTCTTATGTCATATCATTTCAGAGGCAGGTGTATCTGTTGACCTAGAGAAGGTGAAAATTATGGCTTCTTGGGAGAAAACCAAGAATGTATTTGACATACATAGTTTCTTAGGTATGGATGGATATTACATGAAATTGATTCAATATTTTTCATGTCTAGAAATGAATCTTACAATATTGAATAAAAAGAGTGCGAAATTCAAATTGGTAAAAGCTTATGAGACAACCTTTCAAGAGTTAAAGGGGAAACTGACTTCATCGATGATCCTGATCCTGCCAGAGCCAAGAATAAGTTATAATGTTTACTTTGATGCTTCAATAATTATTCTTGGAGAAGTTATGATGCAGGGATATTGGGTTTTAGTGTATGGGTCCCACCAGTTGGGACCTCATGAGAACAATTACCCTACACACAATCTTGAGCTAGTTGTTGTGGTCCATGTTTTACGCTGTTGGAGGAATTATCTTTTGGGTTAGTGATTCATTGTTTACACATATTACACAAGTCTCAAATACATATCAACATAATGATACTTGAATATGAGGATACACAAGTGGGTAGAGTACCTGTAGTCATTCAAATTTGATCTTACTTATACACACGAAAAGGGTAATGCAATAGATGATGCCCTGAGGTAAAATACTCAGACACATGGAATCTAGGAGGACAATAGTGAGTGGTAGTTGATGAATTTGTTTTCTAAGATGCACCTAGAGGTTCAAGAATAGCATGAGAACCTGTTTTAGTAGCTCTAGTAGTGACGTCATCCTTTTTAGAGTGAGTGAGGACGAGACAACTGTTAGATTCCAAGGGCCTCTTCCTAAGGGAGAGTGTCTCAGGTGAGAACCCACCACTTGGTTGGGTTGTCAATGAGAATGAGATCCTGTACTTCCAAATATGTATCTAGGTTCCTTCATACATATAGAAAGAGTTTATGTGGGAATCCCATGCCTCTATTTGGGTAGTTCACCTTGGTCTTACCAAGATGTGCCAAGATGTGCATCATCAGTATTGGTGTCTAGGTATGAATAGGCAGATTACTGGTTCCATCACAAGGTGTTCCACCTGTCAAAATCTGAAACCAGAGCACCAACTACCTTCTAGACTTCTATAGATTTTATAAATTCCTAAGTGTAAATGGAATGATGTCATCATGGTTTTGTTATGGGATTGCCGATATCCCCATGAGGTAGCGACACAGTATGGGTAATCATTGACAGGTTTACCAAAGTATCACATTTCCTACTGATATGGGATACCTTATCAATTGATGATCTTGGGATGTTTTATATATGAGAGATTTTTCACCTTCATGGTGTTCCCCATTCTTTCATATCGGGTCAAGACACCCATTTTATATCACGGTTCTCGAAGGGGATGAAAAAGGAATTGGATTCATAGGTGCTCTTGAGTACAACATATCATCCTTATACTGATGGGTAGTCAGAGCAGACAATTTGGGTGTTAGAGGGCATGCTCTAGGCACGCATCCTTGATTTTAGAGGTTCATGGTAGAAACATATACCTCTATTAGAGTTTTCCTACAATAAAATTTTTTAGGAAATAATTAATATGGATCCATATGAGGCCCTCTATAGTAGGTTATTTTGTTCCATTCCATTCTGGTTAGAGGTAGGTGAGTCAGGTGAGGCAACACTACTGGGTCCTTGTCTCATATAGGATACTTTAGAACAAGTACATCTGATTTAGAAACGTATGGTTACATCTCAGTCCAAGAAGAAGTCTTACACTGATCTTCATCTTAGACCTATACAGTTTTGGGTGTTACATCTGGTATTTCTATGAGTTTCACCCAGATTGGGCCATATATTATTTTGGAGACAGGGAAAGCTATCACCCTATTATGTCGGGCCTTTAGAGATAGTGGATAGATTCAGACTGGTAGCCTATTAGTTGCAGTTATCTCAGAGGTACTGGGCCCTGAATGATGTCTTACACATATCACAACCATTTTAGTATCATGTTGAATCATCTCATTAGTTTGACCCCGAGGACATTGAACTGGAGGTAAATGTGTCCTTTAGGGAGCACCCGATATTTATTGTTGATCAGAGCACAAATGGTATCTGAGGTAGATCAGTTCCACTGGTGTAGGTGCTATGGAATAACAATTGGATATAGGATGAGACTTGGGAGTAGGAGACGGATGTACATGCTCAATGGATGAAACTTTTCTCAGACGATGCTTTACTATCCTTAGAAGGAGACTTGGGGATGAGTTTTTTTAAGGAGAGGAGGCTGTGACATCCTGGATTTTCAGAGAGGTATGTAATTTTAAGTTACTATTCAAAACTTATTGTTTTATGATATTAATGAACTATAAATTCTAAGGAGTGGTCTAGGAGAGTCCAGGACTCATTCAGAGCTCGAATATATGGTAATTTGGAAGGAAGACTGAGCTACACAGTTAGCGTATGGTTAGGGCTAACCGTGTGACTCAACTGTGTGGGTCACAAGTGCCTAGGGGGGGGGGCATACAATTTTTCTACAACCATAAAATCTAGGCCGCATGACCATGTGGTATTTCAGACCACCTTGATAGTGGATTTTTCATGGGTTGTGCATGGTTAGTCAAATCATGCGCTTAGACCATGCGAGGGGTTTCCCTAGGCAGTGAAGGGTGAACGGTTGGATCAAATTTTGTCCAACCATGCAACCAAACATTGCAGACCATTTTTTGGGGGTGAAGTTACATTTTTACCCCTAAAATGTTTTAATACCCCATTTCTTTCTTCCTTCTTAATTTCTTCTCAAGAAGCCACCTAAATCTTTCCATCTCTTTTAATGTAGGTATTTTGATAACTCCCTAATATGAGCTCTGATTTCATCATCATTAGGTGTGTTAGATTTCCCTCAGTAAGCTCTAAATTCCTTTTTATTCTCTTCATAGTTTATCTTCTTACCTCTTGTGTTATTTTGGTGTGACTTAATTTTCCCCATTTTTAGGGTATTTGATGATTCTTCCAATATCTCCCATTATATCTTGATTCAAGGGCTGACACTGGATGAGGAGAGTGCTACAAACCTAAGGTAGGTTTCATAGCTTCTTTCCCTCAAGTTTTGTTGAATTTATATTATGCGTCATCGTGCCATATGCCAGAATTCTCTGAAGATGCCTCCTAAATGCTTAATAAATTAAAGTAAATGGGTTCTCATGTTTAGTAAGGTCTTAGATAACGGAAAATCATCACCATGAGTTGATCGCCTAGACATGGGTCACCCCTATGGGTGTGCCTTCCCTTGGTAGCCTAATTTCCCTTTACCTTAAAATTGTTAAACCATTATTGAGGGGTGTTTTATAATGTAATAAATTCTTTGGAGTAATAATTTAATTAAGTAGATGTTGTACATGAGTTAGGAACTATTCTATATGCCTATTTTAATTTATTAATTAAATATTTTATCTAACTTGATTAAAATATTGTAAGTGTAATGCCTTACTAAATGGATGAAATATGATAATTAATCTATACCTCATATTAAAGTTGATAGTGATACTTGGGTCCTTATGGGATGCCTTAGGCGGGATCATCGAGCTTTGTAATTTGAACTTTCAAATGAATTGTATAATGCTAGGAGCGATACTAGGTATTCTTAGGAAGGGATCACCATGCATTTTCATTACCTCCATGTGAGTGATACCGGTTCCATAGGGGAGGCACCATGGATGAGATCAATGGCTAGATGGTCATACCAAGTAACGAGTGATACTTGGTCACCTATGTGAGATACCAAGGACGAGATCAGAGGGTTTATTTCACACCATGTTAAGAGTGATACCAGAGATTTCATTTATAGATCACCTTGGATAGACTCTTACAATGTTTTACTTTTATAGTTCCCCTGGAGCGATACTTTGGATTCCTTCTAAATCACCTTGGGAGGGATTAGGGTAATCCTTCTTAAATTATAAAGATTACATTTAAATTAAAGAACAAGGTTGTCTAACTAAAATTACATGGGAAAATTTTCCAATCCAAATCACATGATTAGGGACAATCTACCTTTTGATACGTTATTTATGATGACCCATTTATACTTTATATCACACTTGTAAAGTTTACCTTGGTTTAGAGACACATGGATTAGGCCAAAGAAGGTAGAGTCAATCAGTTATCCCATGAAGAACCTGAGCCGATTTATTTATTTATTTATTTATTACCCTACATATATTATTATTGGTACACTACTCATTTTATATGGACTGACTGGATTGATCTAGACACCATTGGTGGTGGCCAACTGGGTATATCTCACACACTTATTGAGTCTCCTTTGGTACCCATGTAGACTTTGTGATTGTAGGTATAGATTAAGGTAAGTACCCAACTTTTTATGTTTGATCTACAGTTTTAGGATGGAGTATGGGAGTAAAGGACCAATCCTATGCTCGTGATGCTAGTAGAGGGAACTTTTTGTCTTTTTTGTATTTTGTTTAGCTTGTGGTATATGTATGTTACCCTATATCCCATGTACCTTATTTTTTATATCTACCTGAAATGAACATCATCATCATTTTGTATATACTTATGATTCAACTTCCTCTTGTTTATTATTCTTGGATGTTTACTATTTATTATTCTACTACTACATGTTATTATTTGTTTCCATTGATTATCTATAATTATTACTTCTATGATACACTATAAATAATGAGAGAATAGTCTCCCCATGAACAAAATCTAGGCCCTCACTACTAATCGGCAGCCTCTGGTGTACGGGGAGGCATGCTTGAGGACTTGTGGCTAATCGTCTTGGGGCACCGCTAAGTGGCTTCTAGGGCAGGATGCTGTATAAAAATGGATCCAAATTGATATAATTCTAATATAAGTTTAGTATGAGTCGAAATAATCTCATACAATAAAATTTTTACAAGTTTAAGTGATGTTTTTACCTTTATATCTTTGTTTTAACCCCCGTTAACTCTTTTAACAATTAATACGATAATAAAGTTTTTTTTACAGTATATGAGATAAGAAAATTACCATAAAAGGAAAATTTGAAAATAAATGAAAAATTTGTAATATTTTAGATCATATATTATCTAACTTGTCACAATTCAATATTTTTATTATTTTTAAATAATTTAATAAAATATTATTTTCATAAAATACCATTAATACCATTTTTTACACTATTCATTTAATTTAACTTTAAAATATAAATAAAAATATTGAATTTGAATATAATCCTTTAAAACATAACTAATATGTTATATTTATCTATAAAATTATTTGAATACAATAATTAATCAAAATTATATTATTTTTTATATTTTTAAAATCATTGAATTTATTTTTTATTAATTGAATAAATATTGTGTCGGTGTTACATATGCATTTAAAGTAATTATTAAAATACTAAAAATTAAAAAAATACCATGATAAAAAATAATTTATATTTAATATAACTATTTAGAACTAAACATAAGTTTTTTTTATCTTTATCACAAAATATTATATATATTAAAAACAAGAGAGTGATATTTTTGACTTTATGCTTTACTTAAATATTATAGAGGTAAAAATCAAAGATAAATGGAAAAAAGGTCATATTTTAGAAGTTTGGATGATTATGGATGAAACATACTCATAAAATGAATTAAAGATAAGTTTTTAATATATTTTAATGTCTTATCGCATTATTTTTAACCTTAATTACCCGATTTACCCTTAACCAAGATGATAAATTTTACCATGGAAACTATTCATAAAACTTAAAAATAAAAGGTTTATATTTACCAAATTTGAACATACAGATTCCAAATATGGATTCCATTTTATCAAATTAAATTTCTATAATTTTTGGAAATTAATTTAAAAATAAACCCTAAAAAAGCAATGAAAAATGGTTTTCTAGAAAAATTTGTTTTAAGTTTAAAAATTGAATTATATAAAAATTATATAAAATGATGATCCTAATATAAATCAAATGGATATAATATCACTTTAATATCAAATAAAAAATATAATATACCTTTTTTAATTACCTATTTTAAATAAAATAAATGATAGTTTTACAAAAAAAGGTATTTCACTATTTACTAAAAAATAAATCTTTTTAAAAAATCCCAAAAATTCATCCTAAGATAATTTCGATATGATGAATTAAAACATTATATAATAATAATATTTTAAATAGTTACAACTTCTCTTTTAAACTTATTTTTTCATATAAAGTAAATTATCAAAGAAATTTATTTAAAGAGAAATATTTCATAAAATCTTAGGTTGTTAAATTCTACCCCCTTATAAGAATTTCACCCTTGAAATTATGTAACCCTAATAAAAATTATAGAGGATAATTCTGAAACATCACATCCTTGGGTTCCCACACAACTTCCTCAATTTAATGATTTTAATACAAAACTTTTAATAGGTGTGTGGTCTCTTTTCATAGCACTTTCTCTCTATGATCCATAATCTCCATCAGTTATTTCTCATAAGATAGATATTTATCCAGTGGTATGACCTCCGATTTCAGTATATGTGAAGGGTCATATATATACTTCCTCAGGATAGGTACATGGAACACATCATGAACTTGAGAGAGATTCAATGGAAGCACCATGAAATAATCTATTATCCCGATAAGATCATGAATTTCGAAGGGAATGATATATCTAGGTATGTGCTTTCCCATATTGAAAAATCCCATAACCTTATTCCAAGGAGATATTCATAGGAATCCATTATTACCAGCTTCAAATTATAGATCTCACTGATTATTGTTAGCATAACTTTTTTTGATCTGAGATTCCCTTATGTTTTGTTGAATGGATCTAACCTTCTATACCATTTCCTCAGCTAGATTAGGACCCAATAGATTTATTTCTCTAACTTCATCCCAAAAATTTGGAGTTCTATACTTCCTTCCATATAGTACTTCATAAGGATCCATCTGAATGCTTGAGTGAAATCTATTTTTGTAATAAAATTATACCAATGGAAGGTGTTGATAGAGCAATTTCTCAGCATGTCTTCTAGAGTTTGAATCACCCTCTCAGACTGACCATCCATCTGAGGATAATGAGTAGTACTAAAACTCAAATCTTTATCCAAATCTTATTGAAGGCTTCCTTAGAAATTAGAGGTAAACCTTAGATCCCAATTATATCTGATTGAGACTGGTACTCCATGAAATCTCAAAAATTCCTTAATATATTATCAAGAAAGCAGATTAAGAGAGAAATCTTATCTAATAGTGATAAAATGCACTAATTTCATAAGGATGTTAACCATAAACCAAATTGAATTATTCCCTTTATATGTTTTGGGGGGTCCGATGATGAAATCCATTGTAATGTTTTCCCATTTACATTTTCTATAGGTAATGGTTGTAACATATCCTTATACTTCTATCTCTTTACCTTAACTTTTTGACACACTAGGCATCATGATATATACTCAACAATATCCCTTTTCATGTTATCCCACAAAAAATATTATTTCAGATCTCTATACATCTTTGTAATTTAATAATGAATATAGAATGATGAACTATGAGATTTATCCAATTGATCCTTCTTCAATTATCGTATTTAAGGGACACATACTCGGATCATGGACTTTATCATTCCAACATGATCATGATTGAACTTAGGAACATTCCCCACCTTCTTCTATAACTCCACATCTCCATTTAGCACCTTCTTAATCCTCTCATGGATGGATGGTTGGAAATTCATATAAAAAAGATAAGACCAGTCCCTTTTCTTCAAGATTTCAAGATCAAACTTCTACAAATCCATAAATAATAGATCTATTTTAATCCTATTCATGGATAAAATAGCACGATCCTTATAAATTAGTGCATCAACCACCTTGTTCACCTTCCCAGGGTGGTAATGTATTAAAATATCATAATCTTTAATCAAATCCATCCATATTATTTGGAACATATTTAACTCTTTATGTATAAATATATACTTTAAACTTTTATAATTAGTATATATATCACACATTTCACCATACAGATAATGCCTCAATATCTTAAATGAAAAAATTATTACTGAAAGCTCTGAATCATGATTTCGGTAAATTTTCTCATGAATTTTTAATTGGTGAGAGGCATATGTTATCACCATGTCTTTATATATGAGGACATATCCCAATCCATTTTTTATGCATCACTATAGATCACAAATCCTTCTCCACTGTGTGATCACATGAGAACTGAATAATCTTATCTTTATTTCATTGAAATTATCCTCACATTCATAAGTCTATAATAACTTAACCCCCTTTCCAAGTCAACTTAGTGAGTGGATTAGATAGTTGTGATAAATATCTCACAAAGCATCAATAGTATCCATTCAACCCAAGAAAACTATAGATCTTAGTTATTGTGGTTGGTCTAAGGATCCACCAATATACCCTCACTTGAGATTATATGATCCAAGAATGAAACTTTATAAATCCAAAATTCACAATTTATAAATTTAGAATACAATATCTCCTTCCTCAAGGTCTTCAACACA
The DNA here is from genome assembly GCA_963277665.1 of Viscum album. Classification (NCBI taxonomy): domain Eukaryota; kingdom Viridiplantae; phylum Streptophyta; class Magnoliopsida; order Santalales; family Viscaceae; genus Viscum; species Viscum album. The sequence continues at coordinate 183,474,123 of OY728122.1, forward strand.
ATTCTCAAATGTTCTTCATAATATTCCTTACTCTTAAAATATATAATAATATTATATATAAAGAATAATAAAAACAAATCAAGGTAATCTATAAATAATTTATTCATTAAATCCATGAAGATAATAGGATAATTGGTAAGTCCAAATAGCATTACAATAAATTCATAATTCCCATACCTTGCATAGAAGGGTGTCTTGGGTATATCCTCCTTCTTGACCCTTAGTTGATGATATAAATATCAAAGATAAATCTTGGAAAAATATTGATCTCAACATAATTGATCAATCATATCATTGATATAGGGTAGAGGATACTTTTTCTTAATAGTGATCTTGTTAAGTTCCCAATAATCATTATAAATACGCATTGACCCATCTTTATTCTTAAAAAAAAATAACAAGTTCACCTTAAGGTGAAGCATTGGCCCAAATTAATCCCTTATATAGATTCTCATGGAGTTGTGTATTAAATTCCTATAACTAAATCAGATCTATTCTATATGGAGTCTTTGAAATAAGTGTAGAACTAGGTATGAGTTCTATTGAAAACTCGACTTCAAAATTCGGGGGAATACTAGGAAACTATTCAAAAAAGATATTAATAAACTCCCATAAAATAGGAATATATTCAATTTTGAGTTTATCCCCAACTATATAATATAAATATCCTCATTAATTGGTAGTATAACCCATAAAATGGAAATAATTTCCATTAGGAGTTCAATATCATCCTCACAGTGAAATACTATCATAGTTTGATTCAAAATATCAAATGTAACTTTACTTCCTTGAAAATTGATATGAGCTTTATATTGATAGATCCAATCTATACCCAAAATTACATAAAATTAAACTAGAGGTAGAATAATAATATTTTCAAGAAGAAAATTCTCATAAACTTTTATCAGAGAGGATCTATAGACTTGAGATGTGATCATTCTACCATTAGAAGTTTTCAATGAAAAATAAATATCTAATTGTTGAGGTTGTGATGTAATTCCCTTAGAAAATTATTTAGATATAAAATAGTAGGTAGAACCTAAATCAAATATAACATTTACACTTCTAGAGTTTATAAAAAGTGCACCTTTCACCACATTTCTAAGAACTTCCACTTTAGATGTAATAATTCTATATGCATGGCCTTCTCCCCTATGCTTATTCTGTGATAAGTTCCCTTAATGCTTGAGAAACTAGTTTGAATAATTATCTATATATTTATAGTTAAAGTACTTTATGATAGCGGTTTCTTTATTTTCATTAAATTCATCATCCAGATGATTCTTATCTATACACTTGTAACAAAATCCCATGCCTTTTAAGCATTTTCTAGGATGTTTCTTTCCATAATTTTTAAATAATGGGAATTTCTTTGTTACCATGTTCTTCTTTGACGTGTTCCATTTTTCTTGGTGCTCAGTTGAACTTTTCTTATATTGATTTACCCTGAAGATATAGGATCTAGTAAATTAATCATTTTTCTTAATGTAACTTGATACTATATCATTATATGATGAGAATTTTTGAGAAACTAGTAAACTTTGAATGATCGACTTAATCCCATCAAAGAAATGATCAATCTTGATTGCTGGATTATGTATGTAGTCAAAATAATTCTTGTATAATATTTTAAAGTTAGCCTCATACTGTGCTACAATTTATTCTTCCTTCTACTTTGAATTTAGGAACTTCCTCTCCATTTCAACTCACCACTCTTGAGGGAAGTATTTCTTGAAGAATATCACCTTAAAAGTTCTTCATTCCATGATTTCTATTTCTTTAGTATATTTAGTGTTCTAGATCAATAAACACTATTGATACATATCTCCTCTAAAAAAATACACTACCAAAATAACCTTTTCAGTTTCATTACATCCCAAATACAATAATATCTTTTTGAGGGACTTAATCCATTACCCAGTTACCAAAAAATTAGTAGTTTCATTAAAAGATGGAGGTTTTTGTCACATGAAGCGATCAAACATAGGTGAATCATGCTTTGAAATAATAGTTTACTCTATACAAGCAAGGTTATTCATCATAACCTGAGTCATCTACCCTAATATAGCCATGATCTGCTCAGTACCAACACCAGTTATATTGTCTTTCTCACCAAGGAAACCCCTACTGTTGTACCTCTCGAACCCCTCAAGGTTTTATTTTCATGATCACAATCACCCTCATATTTATCTAATCCTCTTTCTAGTGTTTTTGGATGATAGGCATTCATTTAAGGTGCCAAGGATTTGGGCCAAGAAGGCCAAGAAGGCAACAAGGCCAAACTGGACTGAAATGCAGTCCACCGGCCAACCGGTGGCTTCACCACCGGCCAGCCGGTGGCACCTGGGAAGAAGGCTGAGCTTCTGCCTCAGCACCGGCCAACCGGTGGCCTTGCACCGACCAGCCGGTGGCACCTGCACTCAAGAGGGAGCCACTGCCTTACCACCGGCCAACCGGTGGCCTCAGCACCGGTCGACCGGTGGCACCCAGGCTGAATAGTGCAAGCTACTGTCTTGCCACCGGCCAGCCGGTGGCTCTGGCACCGGTCAGCCGGTAGCCCAGTCAAACTAGCCGTTAGGTTTGACCAGTCAACCATCTTTTGGCCTCCAACGGCTCCGAGGACTTTTCCAACGGCTCCAAAGCCCTCCAACGGATACTTGAAGGTTCCTAGCCTATAAATAAAGGCCTAGGAAGCACCGGAACATCAACTAAGCCACCGGACACATTGTTGAACATTTGGCGAACCTCCGGCGCTCCACCTTCAAGGATCCCCAAGTGCTCCAACCATTTTCCAATCCAAGGAGCACCTCAAGAAGCTTGGGAGAGCACGCTACATCAGCTTCACCAATCCAATTGGCGCCCAAGTCTTCCTAATTACGGGTTTTATTGTTTTAATTTATTTTGAGCTTTAAAATTGGGTTTGTGCCTACAAACCCCAACCTTTTCTCATCCCCCTTTTCTTTGGGTTCTCACACCACCACTAAGGTGTGAAGAGGTTTCCAAGCCTTACCTTGTAAAAGGCTTGAGATCGGTGAGCTAGCCTTCACCCGTAAAAAGGCTAGTGGGTTATTGCTTAACCATCAAAAGCATTGGGTTCTTGCTTAACCACTAAAAGCAAGCTGTAATAGGTCCTAGTGCTACCTCAAAGCCTAGTGGGTTTCTTGCTAAAACCATTGAAAAGCAAGCGGTAGGAATCTCTCAACGGTTGAGTTGGGAGCGGAGACGTAGGCCGGGTTTTGGCCGAACTCCGTTATCAATTTCGTGTGTCTTGCCTCCTTTCTTTCTGCTGCATCTTAACTTTGATTTTTAAATTGTTAATTAATTTTAAAAGGCAATTCACCCCCCATCTTGCCATCTACTCCTTGGGGCCTTCTTCCGACCCAACAATTGGTATCAGAGGGACCTTTGAGTAATTCCTTAACCCGGTTTCAAAGTTAAGATCTTTGTTTTTGATGGCATCTACCTCTTTCGCCCCCGAGGGCTACTCTTTGGGTCGGGCTCCATTTTTTGATGGGTCCGACTATAATTATTGGAAAACCCGCATGACCACTTTTTTAAGAAGCATAGGTTATCCGATTTACAAAATAGTCATGCAAGGTTACACTTTGTCTACCCCCGATGAATCCAAATGGACCCCCGCCGATATTAGGAATTTTGAGCTTGATGGCAAAGCCATGAACGCTCTCCATTGTGGCTTAGATAGAAATGAGTTCAATCTAGTGTCTACTTGCACCTCCTCACATGAAATTTGGAAACTTTTAGAAGTAACTCATGAGGGCACTAACAAAGTTAAGGACACTCGGTTAGACATGTATAGACAAGATTTTGAAAGCTTTACTATGCATTCTTCCGAATCTATTACCGATATGTTTACACGCTTCACTGACATTTGCAATGGAAGGAAATCTCTTGGTGATGATGTTTCAGCCGAGACGATGGTCAAGAAGATCTTATGGGTCCTTCCGAGCTCATGGGCACCAAAGGTGACGACGATCCAAGAAGCTAAGGACGTCAAAAATATGCCGGTAGAGGAGCTCATCGGATCTCTCATGACTTATGAGATCACGATGAGGAGGCAAGCTCAAAAGGAGGGCACACCTATCAAGACACCAAAGAACATTGCCCTCAAGGTACAAAAAGAAGTAAGCTCCTCCTCCTCATCCTCTTCCTCCTCATCTTCATCATCTTCGAGCGGCGATTCGGAAATGGAGAATCTCGCCCGCCAAATGCATAAGTTCATGAAGAAGCACAAGAAGAAGAAGAAATCCCGCAAGCACCGAAAGCAAGAACCCACCGAAAGATCCGAGCCCAAGGTGAAGTGCTATGGGTGCGGCGAAAAGGGCCATTACAAGCCCGATTGCCCACTCAACAAAAAACGGGCCTCAAAAATTAAAAAAGGAAAGAAAAAGGTCCTCAAGGCGACATGGAGCGACACCTCCTCCTCCTCCTCCTCCTCGAGCGACCAAGGCACAAAATGCCTAATGGCATGTAATGAGGTAACATCTTCCGACTCCTCCTCTTCTTGCTCTTCAAATTCAAATTCTTTGAATCATTTGTCTTATGAGGATCTCCAATTTGCTAGAGATCAACTTGAAAATGGTTTTCACGAACTCTCTTCAAAATTTGTTGCTTTGAAAAAGTCTTTCAAAAAACTTTCCTCCGAAAAAGACCAACTTCTCAAAGAGAAGGAGGAACTCACCCTTAAAATCCAAAATTTTCCAAATGTTGATTCCATGGAATCAACCATCAAAGACCTTAGAGAGACCTTAGCCAAGTTCACCCAAGGGGAACAAAACTTGAACAATATACTTGGTTCCCAAAGGGTTTCTAGAACCACCAATGGACTTGGCTACACCAACCGAGCCTCCTCCTCCCATGCTCAAACTGTTTTTGTAAGGGGGAGCTCCGATTACAAATTTTGTAATTATTGCAAGAAAACCGGGCATCTCATTTATGAGTGTAATTGTAAAAACGCCCGGTATGTCCAACCCAAGTCTATTTTCTATTCCGATGAGTTTTATAGGAGAAGACCCGCCATGAGGCAAGTATGGATTGAAAAATCCCTATTAGCGAGTCTCTCCGGGCCTAAAATCATTTCTTTTCAAAATTCCTCTCCCCGGTGATTCATTGTTTTTATTTAGGGGGAGTTAGGATCTTTTAAGTTTTTTTTTGTGTATTCAAAATTTTTTTCTTTTCAAAACTCAACTCTTGGTTTCAATTCTTTCAATTCAAAATTTTCTATCAAATTTTCATTTCTAAAATTCCAACAGTTGGTTTCGAATTTGTTTTGATTCAAAACTTTCAATTCAAACTGTTATTCAATTTTCATTTCAAAATTTTCAAAATTTTCAACAATTGATATCATTTTCAATTGTTTTAAAATCTCGTTTTTCATCGAATCCCTCAATCAAGTTTTATGCCCCATTCTATTTTGATAATCACAAAGGGGGAGAAATTTCTTGATTGATTGGGGGAGAATCCTTTTCATCATGCTTAGTATTTCCTTTCAATTTCAGCATTTTACATTAATTGTTTTGGTGATTGTGATCATCAAAATAGGGGGAGATTGTTGTACCTCTCGAACCCCTCAAGGTTTTATTTTCATGATCACAATCACCCTCATATTTATCTAATCCTCTTTCTAGTGTTTTTGGATGATAGGCATTCATTTAAGGTGCCAAGGATTTGGGCCAAGAAGGCCAAGAAGGCAACAAGGCCAAACTGGACTGAAATGCAGTCCACCGGCCAACCGGTGGCTTCACCACCGGCCAGCCGGTGGCACCTGGGAAGAAGGCTGAGCTTCTGCCTCAGCACCGGCCAACCGGTGGCCTTGCACCGGCCAGCCGGTGGCACCTGCACTCAAGAGGGAGCCACTGCCTTACCACCGGCCAACCGGTGGCCTCAGCACCGGTCGACCGGTGGCACCCAGGCTGAATAGTGCAAGCTACTGTCTTGCCACCGGCCAGCCGGTGGCTCTGGCACCGGTCAGCCGGTGGCACCTGGACCAGTCTTCCCCTCCTCTGCCAAGGCACCGGCCAGCCAGTGGCCCTGCACCGGCCAGCCGGTAGCCCAGTCAAACTAGCCGTTAGGTTTGACCAGTCAACCATCTTTTGGCCTCCAACGGCTCCGAGGACTTTTCCAACGGCTCCAAAGCCCTCCAACGGATACTTGAAGGTTCCTAGCCTATAAATAAAGGCCTAGGAAGCACCGGAACATCAACTAAGCCACCGGACACATTGTTGAACATTTGGCGAACCTCCGGCGCTCCACCTTCAAGGATCCCCAAGTGCTCCAACCATTTTCCAATCCAAGGAGCACCTCAAGAAGCTTGGGAGAGCACGCTACATCAGCTTCACCAATCCAATTGGCGCCCAAGTCTTCCTAATTACGGGTTTTATTGTTTTAATTTATTTTGAGCTTTAAAATTGGGTTTGTGCCTACAAACCCCAACCTTTTCTCATCCCCCTTTTCTTTGGGTTCTCACACCACCACTAAGGTGTGAAGAGGTTTCCAAGCCTTACCTTGTAAAAGGCTTGAGATCGGTGAGCTAGCCTTCACCCGTAAAAAGGCTAGTGGGTTATTGCTTAACCATCAAAAGCATTGGGTTCTTGCTTAACCACTAAAAGCAAGCTGTAATAGGTCCTAGTGCTACCTCAAAGCCTAGTGGGTTTCTTGCTAAAACCATTGAAAAGCAAGCGGTAGGAATCTCTCAACGGTTGAGTTGGGAGCGGAGACGTAGGCCGGGTTTTGGCCGAACTCCGTTATCAATTTCGTGTGTCTTGCCTCCTTTCTTTCCGCTGCATCTTAACTTTGATTTTTAAATTGTTAATTAATTTTAAAAGGCAATTCACCCCCCATCTTGCCATCTACTCCTTGGGGCCTTCTTCCGACCCAACACCTACATTGTCTACTGGTGTTGATTCCATTTCTTCTATTTGGAACCATCACTAAATAATGGAAAAACATAGAGTTATCTCATAATCATCATAAATATTATGCCATAAAATAAAAATCTATATAATGGTAAGAGTTCTTAAATACTATAAGGTATTATCATAATTCTCTTGTTAGCTATGTTCATTTAAAATCTAGTTCCCAATGTTTCTACTAAAATTAATCTGATACCAACTATAGAAACCCCAACTCCAGTAACCTAGATTTGGTGTCTTATTTATCAAATTAGCATAAGATAAAATAAATCACAACCAAAATGATTGGATAGTTTAGTAGTATTGAAGAACTAGATGTAAACATGATTCCCACATTACATTGGAAATATAAAATACATAGCATAAGAAACACTCTTGAATCCTTAATATTATTCATAATATCCTTATTCATATCTTATGGAAAGGAAAACAAATAAATGGTGAGATCAATGCTCATTAAGAGTTATGTACAATGGAATCTATCCTGAATCATTAAGGCATAATCAATATAGTAAGGTAAATAAATAAAAACACACGGCATTTAATCAATAACTTGAACACAAAATGAATCCATGGATAATATCAATGTAGTAATCTCATGGATAATAATAACTAAATTCTCAATGAAGGAAATAATTAATATTAGACATCATGCTCTCATACATCATGAAATTTATACCATAAAATCCTTATTCCAAGATTGTTAAATTGATGAGTAGGTATACACCAAAAACTCATTTAACTTGGCCAACTAATTTGTCTCATGAGACCAGTTGATCAATCGATGGGATATATAATTCCATAACCTACTCTTACTACATGTTCAATGCATTCATAATATATTTAATGATAAATTTATTTCATAAACAATATTACTTATCAATAAATCTCTAAATTGAGTAAATAATATGGAATATTAATATTTCCTTAGTTATTTAAATAACTTTCAAAGTAAAACACCATATTTAGAAATGGTATATGGTTTATATAATAAACATACCCATGATATAAATAATATGAATATTTAATATAAATTTATTTTCAAAATAAAAATGATCACAAGAAAGTGAATGTTTAAATATAAAGTTAATGACCACAAAATTAATAAGGGGAAAAAGATGACCATCAATTCATTGGAAATATAAAATCATGTCCTTTGGAGAATAAAGGAAAAATAGAAGAAAATCCTTAATATAAGATTTCATTAAATAATTTTATTTTTAAAACCATTAAATTTTTTTAGAAGAATATAAAATATTATAAAATAGTTTTGGTAGTGGGAAAATTATTTAACACTGTATATGTTAAAAAAACATTGCTTTTGACTTTTGTAAAGAAAGTTAAAAACAAACCTTTCGAGAAAAAACATTATAAATATTAATTTAAACCATTTTTTAAAGTCAAGTATAAAATAAAATTTCCTTAATAAATTATTTTATCAAATAAAAATTACCTTTTCAAAATAATTTTGAAAAATATGAACATAGAAGGAAAATATACCTGATCAAAAAGGGAAATAATATCAGATTTTCTTTTAAATATTTATTTGCTTGATTCGGTTTCCAAAGAGAGGAAAAATTTAAAGAAAATATTGAAACTAATTAAATATCCATAGGATAAGAAAATATATATATTTTATGAAGGATAGATTATAGTATCCTTCAATTAAAATAAGAACAATCCCAAAAAAATGAGATTGTAAAATCAATTCTTACCTCTGGTAACTTTCAAACTATAACCATTTGAAATAATAAAATTGAATTGAAATGTTAATAATAATGAATAAATATATATTCATGATAAATATATTAAAGTTATAGTATATATACCACATAAAAATAAATAGGTTAATAATACCAAATATGTCTCAATGGAGTAGAAACTCAGACAAAATCCCTTACAAAGATCGTACCATTGAAGTGAGAATCAACCAATGAAGTGATTATGTATGAAAAATGTAAATAAAAAAATAGTGTAAATAAAAAATGATACAATCCTATTTCATTTCACACATAATAATTTCATAACATAGTCAATGAAGTAGAATCATAACCTAGTGAATGAAAATTGAGTTAAGAAACCCCTTACCTCAAGTTCAAATTTCCTCATAAGTGATTTTAACCTACTATATAATAAATTTATATTTATTATAATTATATAAAATAAACATATACCAAAATATAGTATCATATATGATCCATTTATAATGTATTATAATCTATCTGTTAACAATCTTTTATTACTATCACTGGTTTTTGTGTTAACTGCTTCATTTTTTATGAGAATTTGGTTCAGTAGTTTCAGTCATTAAAATTTGATTATAGTTCCATAATACCCAAAATTTTAAAAATCATAAAAATATCATATATATTAATTATATAAATATTTATAGTTATCCATAAAAGGCAGAGATAGAAAAACAAATTACACTACTATGTGGAGATGATAAGATTTGCATACGCACAAGTAATGTTTTTTCATTTCATATGATGGAAAAGAGATATAAAATAGTTGAAACATAATAATAATAACAAAATATTTGTATATTTATTATAATTAATTTATTATTTTAGGATTATTACAACAAATTTATAGGAATTAGAATAAGAAATAAACCTGAAAGAGTCGGTAAAGACAATTACCTCTTCTTTGGTGGGATTCCTTTAGATACCTTATTAAGGATACTTGTAATGGTATTTTAAGAATAAAAACACCTCTATTTAGTTTATAGGTAAGTTTATAATAGAATTGGTTAAGGTTTTATTGGGATAGATGAATAAATTTGGTGTAAATAAAAGAGAGAAGATGTGTTTTTTATAAGTGAGGGGAGGGTTAGTCTTGAAATTTTGTAAAGTATTAAATTAATATAAATTATTTTTCATGTAAAAATGGATCTAAATTAATATAATTATAATATAAGATGATAATGATTCTAAATACTCTCATATAATAAAAATTGGAAAATTTTAGGTTATAATTTACCCCTATCTTTTTATTTTAACCCCGATTAACCTTTTTGACAATTGTCGTGATAATGAATCTTTTTACACTACAGGAGCTAAGAAAGTTACCATAAAAGTAAAATTGTCCCATAAATTTTCAAAGGATGAAAATTTTGACCATATATATCCCCCTTGTCTTAGTTAATTTTTTTTATGATTTTTAAATAATTTAATAAAATATTATTTTCATAAAATACCATTAATGTCATTTTGACACTATTAATTTGATTTGACTTCTAAAACATCCATAAAAATATGGTATTAGAATATAATTCTTTAAAACAATAATAATATGTTATATTTATCTATAAAATTCATTAAATTCAATAATTAATTTTATCACTTTTAAATTTTTTAGAATCATTTATTTTATTTTTATATTAATTGAATAAATACTACGTTGACGTTGAGTAAGAATTTAAAGAAATTATTAAATTAATAAAAATTAAAAATAAATTAAAATGGTAAAAAATAATTTATCTTTCAAATAAAAATTTAGAACTGAACATAATTTCTTTTTATCCCTTCCACAATATATTATATATATTAAAAGTAAGAGTGACATTTTTGACTTTATCCTTTTCTTAAATATTATAAAGGTAAAAATCAAATATAAATGAAAAAAGGACATATTTTTAAATTTTAGATGATTATGGATTAAATATATCCATACAATTAAATAAAAGGTAAGTTTTGGATATATTTTTAATGTATTATCATATTATTTTTAACCATAATTACCTGATTTACCCTTAACGAGATGATAAATTTTAGCACGGTCATTATTCATAATGCCTAAAAATAAAATAGTCCTATTTAAAAAATTATAACCTCATAATTAAAAATATTGAATCCATTTTAAAAAATTAAATTTCTATAAGTTTTAGAAATTAATTTAAAAATAAACCCGCAAAAAGCGATGAAAAACTGTTTTCTAGAAAAATGCGTTTTAAGCCTAAAAATTGACTTATATAAAAATTATATAAAATTATGATCCTAATGTAAATAAAATGGATATTATATCAATTAAATATAAAATCCAAAAATAGAATGGAAAATTTTAAATTAATTAATTTAAATAAAAAAATGACAGTTTTACAAAAATCAGTATTTTCACTAATCACTGAAAAATAAATCCTTTTAGAAAAATTCCAAAAATTAAACCTAAGAAAATTTTTACATGATGAATTCAAAAATTATATAATAATAATAATATTTTAATATAATTCAGTGGTTCATTTAAAACTAGTGTTGTATATAAATCAAGCTATCAAAGAAATTTATTTAAAGAGAAATATATCATAAAATCTTAGACTGTTGAATTCTACCCCCTTAAAATAATTTTACCCTAAAAATTTTGTCACTATGATACAAAAAAATGAGGATAATTATACTTTATCACATACTCGAGTTCTCATGTAGCTTCTTTAATTTTATGATTTTTCCACAAGACTTTGACTAGGTGAGTGGTCTTATTTTGTAGCACTTTCTCTCTATGATCTAAAATCTCCATCAATTGTTCCTAATATGATAGACCTTTATTCAGTGGTATGACCTATGAGTTTGGTACATGTGAAGGATAAAGTATGTAATTCTTTGGGATAGATACATGTAACACATAATGAACTTGAAATAGATTTAGTGGAAGTTCCAAGTGATAAGCTACCATCTCAGTACAATCAAGAATTTCAAAGGGACTGATATATCTAGGGATAAGCTTTCCCTTATTTCAAAATATCATAACCTTATTCCAAGGGGATATTCATAGGAATACCATTTCACCAACTTCAAACTATATATCTCACCGATTATTGTTAGCACAATTTTTTTTCAGCTATGAGATGCCCATATATATTATCGAATGGATCTAACCTTCTATGCCATTTCCTCAACTAGATATGGGCCCAATAGTTTTTCCCCAAATCCATCCCAACATGTTGGATTTTTACACTTCCTTATATATAGGGCTTAATAAGGATCCATATTAATTCTATAGTGAAAATTATTATTGTAAGAAAATTCTACCAAAGGAAGGTATTGATCCCAACCACCTTTGAAATCCATATATTAATCTCTCAAAATGTATTCTAGAGTTTGAATTGACCTACTAAACTAACCATATTTATAAGGATGATAAGAAGTAATAAAACTTAACTCTGTATTTAGAGCCTATTGAAGACTTATCTAGAACTTAGAGGTATACCTCAGATCCTGACCAGATACAATTGAGAGTAGTACTCTATGAAATCTCAAAACTTCCTTAATGTATAACCAAGTAAGAAGATCAAGAGAAAAATATTCTCTAATAGTAATAAAATGTGTTGATTTTTTAATGCAATCAAATAAAACCCAAATAAAATTGTTCCCTTTATATGTTTTGGGGAGTCTGATGATGAAAACTATGGCAATGTTTTCCCATTTCCATTCGGACATGTGTAATAGTTGTAACATCCCCTTAGAGTTATGTCTCTCAGTCTTAACTTCCCAAACACACTAAGAATCAAGATACATACTCTAAAATATCCCTTTTAATGTTATCCCACTATGAATATTATTTTTGATCTCTATACATATTTGTACTTATAGGATAAATAGATAATGATGAACTATGAGCTTTATCCAACAAATCCTCCTTCAATTCTGGTATTGACGAGAAATGTACATAGTTCTTGAACTTTATCATTCTATCATGATCATGGTTGAACTCAAGAAAGTTCCTCAAATTCTCCTATAATTCCATATATTCCTTCCATGCCTTCTTAATCCTCTCATAAATGGATGGTTAAACATTCATCTGAGAATGATAATATATATCTATTTTCCTCAATATTTCAAGATCCAACTTCTAAAAATCTATAAATATCAGATCTCTTTCAATCCTCATCATAGATAATCTAGCACAATAATTCTAAATCAAATCATTATACACCTTTTTCATCTTCCCAAGGTGGTAATGTATTGAGAAATCATAATCTTTGATCAACTTCAACCATCTTCTCTGGTGAATATTCAACTATTTCTATGTAAATATATACTTTAAATTTTTATGATTAGTATATATATCACACATTTCACTATAAAGATAATGAATCCATATCTTCAATAAAAAAACAACTATTGTTAGCTCCAAATCGCGAGTTGGATAATTTTTCTCATGAATTTTTATTGGAGAGAGGTATATGCTATCACCATGTAATTCTGCATGAGGATGTATCCTAATCACTTTTTTGATGCGTCACTATATATCAAAAACCCTTATCCACTATAGGGTAGTATAATAACATGTGTGATGACTAACCTTCTCTTCTGTTCTTTGAAATTATCCTCACATTCATCATTCTACAAGAACTTAACCCCCTTTTGAGTCAACTTGGTGATTAGATTATATATCCATGAAAAATCTCTCACAAAGCATTGGTAGTATTCTACCAGCCTAAGAAAACTATGGATCTCTATTACTATGGTTAGTCTAGGTAATTAATCAATAACTTACATCTTTTAAGGATCCACTAATATAACCTCACTTAAGATTATATAACCCAAGAATGAAACATTATAAACCCAAAATTCACACTTGGTAGATTTAGCATACAACTTCTCCTTTCTCAAGGTATTCGACACAATTCTAAAATGTTCTTCATGCTCTTCCTTTCTCTTCGAATATATAAGAATATAATATATATATAATACCAAAAACTGATCAAGGAAATATATAAAGACTCTATTCATTAAATATATAAATATAACATGATCATTGGTAAGTCCAAATGACATTACAATAAATTCATAATGATCATAATGAAAACTAAAGGCTATCTTGGGTATATCCTCCTTCTTAAACCTTAGCTGATGATATACAGATCAAATATTAATCTTGGGAAAATATTGAGCTCCTAATAATTTATCAAACATATCATTGATATGTGGTAGAGGATACTTGTTCTTCATAGTGATCTTGTTCAGTTCCCGATAATCATTGTAAAGATGCATTGGCCCTTCTTTATTCTTAGAAAAAAGAACAGGTGCACCCCAAGGTGAAACACTAGGATTAATGAATCCCTTATCTATATTCTCCTAGAGTTTCTTATTCAATTTATGCAACTCAATCAGATATATTCTATATGGAATATTTAAAATAAGTGTAGAAACAAGTATGATTTCTATTGAAAACTCAACTTTATGATTTGGGGAAAGACTAGACAACTATTTTGGAAAGGCATCAACAAAATACCATATAATAGGCATATATTCCATGTTGAGTTCCTCCCCAACCATGTGACATAAATATACCTTATGAATAGGTATTAAAATCCATATAATGGAAGTAATTTCCATTGGTAGTTCAGGATCATCCTTGAAGTGAAATACTATCATAGGTTGATTCGGAATATAAAAGATAACTTCCCTTCCTTGACAATTTATATTGGATCTATAATGATAGATCCAATCCATGCCCAAAATTACATAAAATTCAAATAGAGGTAGAATAAAAAGATTTTTAGGAAGCACCTTCCTACAAATTTCCATCAAATATGAGCTATAAACTTGATATGTGATCATTTTACTATTAGGATTTCCACTACCAACTCAACATCTAATTGTTGAGGTGGTGATGCAGCCTTAGAAAATTATTCAAATATAAAATAGTGGGTAGAACCCAAACCAAATAAAACAATTTTACCTATAGAGTGGATAATAAGTTTACCTTTCACCACATCACTAGGAACTTCCATTTCAGATATAGAAATTCCATATGTTTGGCCTTCACCCCTTGGATTATTCTATGGAAAATTCCCTAGATTCTTGAGGCACTAGTTTGAATAATACCCCATATCTTTATAGTTGAATCACTGTATGACAATGGATTATTTCTTCACCTTAAATTCATTAGATAAATGTCTCTTATCTCCACACTTGAAACAAAATCCCATTCCTTTTAAGAATTTTACAAGATATTTCTTTCCACAATTTTTAGATGATGGAAATTGCTTTGTTACATTCTTATTCTTTGATGTGTTCCCTTTTTCTTGGTGCTCATCCGACCTCTTCTTCTCTTGATTCCCCTTGAAGATATAGGATCTACAAAATTCCTTCTTCATCTTAATGAAACTTGATACTATATAATCATATGATGAAAACATTTAAGAAACCAATTCCCTTTGGAGGCTCAGCTTAAGTCCATCAAAGAAATGACCAATCTTCCTTTTTTGATCATGTATGTAGTCCGAAGCATGCTTGAATAATCTTGTAAAGTTAGCCTCATACTCTAGCACACTTTCTTCTACCCACTACTTTAAAGTGAGGAACTTCCTCTCACTACTATAGTTTTGGATTTATTCAATGCTAGAAAAAAGTGAACATAAGGATTACCTTTATGAGTTCTAAAAAACACACTGATAAAGGGTAAGTTTTATAAGTGCTAAAAAAACATTGATAAAATATCACCTTTATTAGCACTTTTCTTAGCATTGATAAAGGGAACCCTTTATCAGTGTGGTTTCTAATTCCAATAAAGGTCATCTTTATCAGTGCTAGTTAAAGCGCTGATAAAACTAACAGGTGATTCCCACATCAAACTTGAGGAAATTCAACCAATTCTTTTTACATAATTTCGCTGCATCACGATATCAGAAGCCTACTACAGGGATGGGCGCCTGCATACACTCTTCACAAACCTAAAATGGGACCTTGCCTACATGCACCGGCCCGCACGGGCCTTGGCCCACCCCCTGTTCTCCTTAGTCCATTCTCCACAGGTTTTGTTGGACATTGACCCACCTTCTGCTCATTGTGGTCCATGCTAGCAGGCCTTCCTTGGGGGATGGTTGAATTATAATTTTTTTATAATTAAATTCATATTTCATATATAAAAATATATATTGGTATATATGAATATATAAAATATCAATATATATTATTTTTTAATTTTTATTTGTTTAAATTTTATTAAATTTTATTCATTTTTAATATTTGTTTATATTTATTCATTTTTTTATAATTAAATTCTTATTTCATATATAAAAATATATATTGACATATTAAATATTAATATATAAAAATATATTGATATATATATAAATATATTGATATATATTAAATATTGATATGTATTAATATATATATATATATATTAATATATATTGACATATATTCATTATTTAATTATATATATAATTTTTTTATTAAATTTAATATATATATATATATAGTAAATTTGTTTGTTTTTAATTTTTATTTGTTTAATATTTTTAAAATTTATTCTTTTTTAAAATTTATTTATATTTATTCATTTTTTATAATTAAATTCTTATTTCATATATAAAAATATATATTGGCATATTGGCATATTAATATATAAAAATATATATTGATATGTATTAATATATATATTAATATATATACATATATTAATATATATTGACATATATTAATAAATAGTATAATAATTAATTATATATATATATATATATAATTTAATTAATTATATATATATATATATATAATTTATTAAATTATATATATATAGTAATATCTGTATATTAATTATTTAATTAAAAATTAATAAATTATAAAAATATTATATATATAATTAAATAAGTAATACACTATTTATGATTAATAAAAATGAATAAATTTATTAAATACTTAATATACTAATTAAATAATTAATATACATATTTATTACTGTATATATATATATATTAAATTTGTTAATTTTTATTAATAAACATTTCATTAATAAATCTTTTAATAATTTTTTAACATTTAATGTTTTTAATATAGTTTCAATTTACATAATTAATATATATTCATTTTTATTTAAACACATATTCATACGGGTTTACGAGCTCGACCAGACCAACCCCTAAATTTTTTTATAATTAAATTTATTTAATTTAATATAATATATATAGTAATAAATAATATATTAATTATATATATATAATTAAATAATTAATATACTATTCATAATTAATAAAAATGAATAAAATTATTAAAAAATGAATAAATTTAATATATATATATATATATATTAATAAATAATATATTAAGTATTTAATAAATTTATTCATTTTTGTTAGTTATAAACAATATATTAATTATTGAATTATATATATAATTAAATTTCAGTAATTTTTAACATGCATTCATTTAATATAATTTATTCATTAATAATGTTAAGTGTGTGCTTACTTTTTTTTTAAAAATTTATAGATTTTAAAAATTTATTCATTTAATGTTTTTGTAATTTATTCATTCCTAATATTTTTTATACATAATTATTCATTAATATATTTAATATTTTTTTGTAATTTATTCATTTTCAATTTTTCATTGTTCAATATTTTTTGTAATTTTATCTATTTTATAATATTTGTTTATATATATTTGTTCATTAACATTTAATGTTTTTAATATGGTTGTAATTTATATAATTAATGTGTATTCATTTCCATTTTAACACACACACACACACACACACACACACACATATATATATATATTATTTTTTTAAATTAATAATATAATTAACAACAATTATTCATTTTTTAAATTTATTAATTCTTATTATTATTTATTTCATTAATATACATTAAATTTTATATAATTTTGTTGTTCAATTTAACATATATCAAACTTTTATATATACACACACACATTCATTTCACAAAAAAATATTTACATAATTAATGAAATCTTATATAGAAACACACACAACTAATATTTATGCAATTTATTCAAATTTTAATATTTATTTTAGAATTTAATTTAGTAACATAATATATTTAATATATTATGTTTTTAATTAGTAAATTTTATTTCTTTATTTTTAATATTATTTCAGTAAGTTGTATTTATTCTTTTTTAATATTTTTTTTATTTTTTTGGGAATTTAATCATTTTCTAATATTTATTTATACATATTTATTTACTATGTTTTAATATTTTCAATATTTATTCATCTTCATTTTAATATATATCCATATTCTATTTTTTAATAATTTGTGTAATTAATAAAACTTATCCATTCTTTAATATTTTTAAAGTATACTCTTTTTTAATTATTAATTTTTAAGCATTTTTAGCATTCATGCATTTAAGATTATATATTCATCAATAATGTTAAAAATATATTTGTAAATAAATATATTTATAATTATATATAAATAAATATAATTTTTAAAAAGTATTTATATAATTATAAATAAATAATTCTATATTAAAATAATTATAAAATTATAGTAAATATATTTAAATAATGAATATATTTACTATATTTATATTTATATTTATATATATTTATTATATATATATAATTATATAAATATATATAATTGTATAAATATATATAATTATATAAATATATTTATAATTATATAAAATTTCTTATAAATGTATTTAAAAATATATATATTTATAATTATAATTATAAAAAGATATCTATAATTATATTTAAAAATACATATTTACAATAATTTTAATATTTTTATAATTATATACATTTATATTTATTTATTTGTTTATAATTATATACATTTAAAATTTTTAATTAGATTAATGATATTATTAAAATTAATTATATATTTCTTTATCATTGATTTTTTAACACCGATAAAGATATATTTTATCAACACTTTTTTAGTGATGATAAAGATATATTTTTATCAACACTAAAAAAGCACCGATAAAGAGGTATTTTATGAGCATTTATTATATTAGCATTGATAAAACCCCTCTTTATCTTCGCTTTTTTGAAAGACCGGATAAAACTCATCCTAATATTTTAAATAGAACCCTAATCGAATCGATTTCCCTTGTGCTGTTTAAGCTCTCACAAAAGTTCATCTTTGCAGCCGCTTCCCCTCAACCTTCTCTTGGACGAATCAACTCTCTCAAATCTAAGGTATGTTATTATTTCTTGTCCTCTCTCATTTATCAGTGTCATTGATCACCTCCCTCACACATACTTGGTCTAAACCACATTATATTTTTTGTATGCTTTATTTCTTGCTTTCTACTGCCTCGCCTCCCTATCTTCAGCCTGGGGCAACCACGCACTATCACAAAGTATCCCTCTGACGACTACCCTTTCTCAATCTTCCACTCCCTTGGTTGAGCCTTCCCCCTCTATTTTTTTCTTCTTTTTTAGGGAATTTTATTTTTAAATGTATTATTTGAAGGTAGATTTTATACTTTTATAAAATTATGGATTTTGGTTATCTAGATTCAAAACTCAATATAGTTTTTTACTATTTATTTTGAAAATATTTTAAAAGGAATAATGGATTTTTAGGGCTTTGAAATTCAAAAATAAGTTGGTAATTAAATTTTATTATTTTAAAGTGATTTATATGAAATGGTTTTGTAGTTTATTTAGTGAATTGGTTTTGAAAATGAGCATGAATAGTCAAGGATTTTATAAAATTGTTTTCTAAAGGGATTACTTAATTAAATGGGTAAATGGTCATTTTTTTTATGAAAATAAAAATTGATTTTATTTTCTTAGAGTTAAAAATAAGAACATGGTGTTTTAAATGTAAAAAAATTTCTTTTATTAAGATTATCTATAATTTGAGAGACCTATTAGATGGGTTTTTTAGGGGTTTAACATGTGTTTTATTTTAGGTATTTAGTATATGATCATGTTAATATATAAGGTCTGAGGTATGTAATTTATGATACTATACTATAAGGTTTATATCATGTTTAGATAGAGTCAAAAGGGTATGAGGTTTTCCCATTATGTGAGGACACAAAATAATTTTTTTATTTAACTTTTTTTCACCTTACATTCTAGTAAATAGTTATATAATTGAACTTTCAATTCTTTGGGAGGTTTCAAGGTGTTTTATAGTGTTCTATTTCTTTTTGTATTATAATAAGACTCTTAGGATTGAAGGTGTTATGAGTTTTCCTTGGTTAATATATATGATGAGAAAATTATTTTTTAGATACATTTTCTTATCTAGTTACCTTAAATATGAGGGGTGGACAAGGAAAAAGTTAGTCATAGTTTGAGGTGTGTGGGTATGTATAAGTTTCATCTTATCATTTATAACATTATTTATTTTGATTAAGCCATGTACATAATATTATTATTATCTTTGATCTATTTTGTATCAATAGGAATGGTTTGAGTGTCACCCATAAAAATTTCTAATTTAAAACACATTTATCTCAGACACATACATGATTAGAAGATAGTGGAATAATTTTATAAAGTTTATTATAATCTCCCCTAACCATACATGTGGTATGGGTTTTATTAAGAATGAGTATACTCTTTTGGGTATACATTAGGAGGTTTTAACTATTAGATGTTGGAGATGGATTATAATGATCTATGTCATTGTAAGAGGTGGAATTATAATGTTTTGGATCTCAATGATGTGAAATCCCTACTAACTGAATTATTTGAAATGTTTATTAATGGAAAGTATATTTGGTGTTTTAAGGAAATTGATATTGTAGGATATGTGAAATATAACTAATATTAACAACTCTACTATTTTAAAATATGGGTTTATTAGTGGGTTATAGTATAAATATATTTATTTGTGTTCCTATAATACATGGTCTAGACTAATCTACAGAAAAAGAGAGTAACATGGAATCCAACTTCACTTCTGTCATCAATAACAGTTTCATCCATTCGTTTCATGAAATTTCAAGCACCCTGATCTTGTGTCAAAATTTGGTGATTACATGAACTTGTATGTTATGAGGAAAGATATTTTTACAAAAAATTTAGAAATTCATGTCACAATTAAATGACAAGAAAGAACAATAATTTCCAAGGCAATTCTGCCATCCAATAATAATTAAATTTTTTTTCCAATATATTTATTACCACCTTTTTGTCCCACACAACATCAAATCAAGAACCCAGATCAACAACCACATTTTTACACCATGTTGTTTCTTTTCATGTCCTCCTTGTGTAAAATGATAACTTTTTAGGGATCATAATTGAAAACATTCAAATGTTGGTTTCCCCTTATTATAATTATTTATAACTTTCTACTTTTATTATTAACATCTCATGTTTATTTATTTATTTTTTGTACAAAATGAATATTTTATGAAACTAATAGTATGGATATGAATTGGAAATAGATTCATGCTATTCATATTACAAACGAGTATGAAGATGTAATTAAAGAGTTTATCCAATTCTCAATAGATAATGCATATTAACCTTCACAAATCCTTTTTCCATGTTTATGTTATTGTTATTCAAGACAAATTAGTCTGGAAGAATTTTAAGAACATTTTATTTTCCACAAAATAGATTAGAGCTATAAACTTTACACTAAAAATGGGAAAAAACTGAACGTGCACACCAATTGAGATGATACTAAGATTTATAGATCATTTGATATGAATACTAGTGTAAATGATGATTGAGATCGTATGGAAGAAATGGAAAGGGAAATTGAATAGGACCTTTGTGATTGTCCAAAGTTGTTTGAGAAGTTAAATTGTTGTGCTAAGAGACCATTGCATACCGGTTGTACTAAATACAAACATTTTCAGCTGTATTGAATTTATATAATTTGAAAGCTAGCAATGGATAGAGTAATACCAACTTTACACAACTACTTGGTCTTATAAATGATATGATACTAGAAGAAAATGAACTTCCTTTTTGAACATATGATGATAAACGAATGCTACATTCAATGGGAATGATATCTAAAAAAATACATACTTGTCCAAATTATTTCATATTGTTTCTCAAGGACTATGAATCACTCATAAAATTCCCTAAGTGTGGATCAAATCGATATAAGAAATATGAATTAATTCCTTCGAAAGTTTTATGTCACTTTCTTATCATTCCATGGTTTATATGACTATATGGATGTCTAGAAATCGCAAGAAAATTGACATAGAATGTAGATATAAGAATTAATTATGGAAAACTATGTTATCCAGTAGACTCTCCTTAGTGGAATAAAATTAATTATGTGTATCCTCAATTTGTAAATGAGTCTAGAAAATTATGTATTTCATTATCTACAGATAGAATAAATCATTTTGGTGTACAGAGTAGTACTCATAGTATATGACCAGTTATGTTGGTAAATTATAAATTATCACCATGGTTATGCATGAAGCACAAATACATTATATTTTCTATTCATATATCTAGACCAAAACAACCCAGTAATGAAATTTATTTCTATTTGGATCTATTGATTGAATATTTGAAATTAATGTGGGATAAAAATTTTATAATGTATGATGCTCATATAAGTAAATAATTCACATTGAGGTCCATGTTATATGGGATGATAAATGACTTTCTTGCTTATGGAAAATTTTCAGGCTATAATATTAAAGGAATGTTGGGGTGTTCCATTTGTGAAGAATGCACACACTTAGTTTAGTTGAAACATTCCTTGAAGACTATGTTTTTAGGACATCAATTTTTTTTACCTCAATGACATAAATACTAATCCTGGATGAAAAAATTAGATGGGAATACCAGACAAGGTACAACACCATCTCCACTAATGGGTGATCAACTATTTGATAAAGTAAAATATATTGACACTTTTTTTAGAAAAACATTTTAAAAAAATATTATAAAATTAGGTTAGAAAAAGTGATTAATTTTCTTTGAATTTCCATACTATAATTTCTTGTATGTCAGACATTTTCTTGATGTAATACATGTAGAAAAAAATTAATTTGATATTGTTATTGGAATGTTACTAAATTTTTATAGAAAAAAAAATATGGAATCATGGCTAGGTTGGACATGATTAACACGGGGATAAGGGAATAATTGGAACTGGTGAAGGGTAAAAGGAAGACTTTTCTTCCTCCAGTAGCTTACACTCTATCAAGATAAGAAAAATTTCAATTTTTCATTTTAATTAATAGTGTAAAAGTTTTAGAGAGGTATTCATCAAATATCAATAATACCGCGTCAATGACTAATTTGAAGTTATAGGGAATAAAATCAGATGACTGTCATGTTTTGATGCAAGATTTGATGTCCATTTCCTTACATTGCATTCTGTTTAAAAATGTATGACATAAATTAACCAAACTCTAATTCTTTTTCAAATCCATATGTAATAAAGTTATAGACCTAGAAAATATTCCAATCATGAATAAGGAAGTTGTAGTTATATTATGTGAATTAGATATGTTCTTTCCACTATTATTCTTTGATATAATGTTCTACTTGATGGTTCACTTAGTTAGAGAGGTTAAGAAGTGTGGTCTTTTCCATTATAGATAGATGTAACCCATTGAAATACATATGAAGATTTTTAAAGGGTAAATAAAGAATAGAAGTCTTCAATAAGGTTTTATTATAGAATGATATATTTTTGAAGAATCTATTGAATTATGTACTGATTACATATCATATATTGATAGCATCAGTCTCCCAAAGTCTCATCATAGTGGATGCCTTATGGGAGAAGTGATTTCTGGAATAGATATTTTTACAATTACTATCACAGAGTGGGAGCAAACTCACCTTTATATTTTACATAATAGTGATGATATTTATCCATATTTTCAATCCCACAAATCAATTCATAGACATTTGAATCCATCAAAGGCTGGAGGATGGATATCGAACACACATAATCAACAATTTATAGGATGGTTATGAGATTATATTTATAATTATTTATCTAAAAATATGAATTCAATTGTCGAAAAACTTTGATGAATATTCATGGGACCAAATGAAAATGTTATATCTTACGCTGGTTTTGTAAATAGTTATAAATTTATTAAAAAAGAACATGATAACCATATTACGATGAAAAACAGTGGAGTTATTCTTATTGCAGAATCAATGAACATATCTGGTTAAAAGAATATAAATCCAATTTATGAGAATATTTTATATTTTTGCATCATCAAATAGATATAAAAGTTGGATTATACAACATTTAAAGTTTAAATTTTCTGTTTCAAATGGGTTAACAATAAGAGTGCAGTGAAAGTTCAAGAAATGGGTTTCATGAAGTTGAATTTAAATTTAAAAGGGTATAAGGATAATCCATTAATAATGGAATCATAAGTAGTGTAGGTATTTTATGTCTCATATCTAGTAAAAAATAATCACTGAATTGTCTTTCTAGTGACTAAAACAACTGTAGGGTTAGATAAAAATTCAATCGAGGATGACCCTTTCATTATGAGATCACAATCATTTCATAGTGGTCCCAAAGTAAACAATGTCTTGTTCATTATAGGGGACCACAAAGAGGGGATTTGGATTCTCGATTGAGGATCCAAATCACTTAAACCTTTAAATAAAATAAATAGAGTTCAATTATCAGGTTAAAGTGTTTAACATACTATTATTTTTCTCATAATATTATGTGTTCTCTATTATATTAACATAATCTAAATTTAATGTCTGACTACCCTTGTAGAAAATGAATTTTTGTACATGATTATGTTACCAAAATTGGGTATGAAAAGATAGTTGATGCTAAAATTAAATAATTATTAGGGGATCAACAACATGTTGATGAAAAAAAATAAGAATGACGTAGCATCATTGTGTTGACTAAAATTATCAAGGCAAGAAGCAAGGGTATAAAATTTGAAGTTGGATGGAATCAACATATCTAACCTATTGACCCTAAAAAGTCAATATTCATTAGTTATGTTAGGTTCAAAATGATAATGAATGCTCCAATTGATATAGATTCATAGTGTCATGTCCAACTTGTAATGAAGGAAACCCTTTGGGAAGATATTAAGGTAATGTTATGATAAAACTTGTCTATTTTACTAAAAAATTATATAACAAAACATTAATTTACTTTTCCTTATCCCTTGTAGTGTTCATTTATTTTAGATGATTTCCATAATAAATATTTCTTAATGGCTACTTGAAAATACACTAGAAGCTTCTGGAAACCTCTTACCAATCTTAATCTCAGGGATTCTAAGGGGAAAGTAAATCCTCACCCACCAGTTACATATGCACACATTATAAAGCTAGAAACATGGAATGATTTCATCAGTAGTCATGACGAGAAATCATTTTAGGTGTATTTTAGTCCATAAAACATTATTTTACATTATTTATTTTATCTAATTTAATTGAAAATTGTTTATTTATGAAATAAAAAAAGAGTACTAAAAATAAAAAATGTGCATCAAAACCAATGTACCCATATCACAAAGCAAGGATGAGGTACACTTAACTAGAGAAGAAAAAGGTATATATTTAAATATATATAAAAGATTTATGTGATATGGAACAACATACATTTATTTTATTATATTCAAATTGATGAATCAAAATATGAAACCACTTCCATCCCATGTCATGTGCTTCAAAAGGAGGCCCATATAAATAAATAACACAAACTAGTTGATGAAAAAACAAAATAAGTATGGTAAACATGTGTAAGTATGATATAATAGTAATTTTTTATACTTTATAATAGTATTACATAAAAATATCTATTTATGTTTATATATTTTTTATATGATTTAGACACAAGAATCGACAATGACCATACCTAAAGAAAAACTACATTCAGTAGATTTGAAGTGAATAAAATAATATGCTTGCGTTATAGGTGTAGGTTTTGGAGTGTCACATCAAACATATTTTGAGAATAAAAAGCCATAAGAAGATATAAATAATATTATTAAATGATTGCAGGAAAAAATGGATTCTTTGCAAGATATTATTTTCTAGTCTAGTTTGGTAGACCGATATATGTGAAAGGGTCAAAGTGAATTGATAATAGAAAAAAGATTAGTATATGAAAAACTTAATGAAACCACTATCTTTGAGCCTAGTCATTCCCCTAAACCCCATACCTTATCTAAAGTAATCAATTTTTTTCATTACTCTTTCTTCTAAATGTGAATTAAACAACTTCTGATAAATTTATATTACTAAAATTATGCAGGGTAATATTGTATGTGATTTCTATCTATCAACACCCACACATCACCTTTCTGTGAGGGGTATAATGTATAATATCCCAAGAGACATGCTACATAATAAATAACTCCCAAAATATTACATGAGAGTGGGGATTGAAGTAGATCAAGAGCTGAGCATTGAGTTTCCCATTCCACTTGATGATTCAAATATTACAATGGTTAGTGATGATATTAGAACTTTTATTGTATGTCCATCTAATATTTTAAAGATACATGAGTCATGTCAATAATAATTTTTTTTCAAATGAAAATATTGTAACAATTAATTAAAAAAGGTCTAAAGTGAGGTATGGAATTACAGATGGATAAAAAAATGGGGAAATGAAAGGTTAGATCAAGACAATCCAGTGAATCAACCAAGAAAACAAAAGGACCTTATGGTAGTACCTTCTCCCTTCTAGTTCAATTGAAGCATATATTAACATTACAACTTCATGAATACATCACATTAAAATAGAGATATGTGTCCTACATTAAATATGAAGAAGAAATATTTGGAACTTTCATTACAAACATGGTTGGTCTCGAGAGTATAAATGAGATTCCCAAGTTTAAATAGATGAGAGTCTCAATTGTGAATACATAAATGAGGTACATTTTCATAATCTATCTGTCCAAAAAATTATCTACCATGTTCTTTAAATTTAATAACTATTCATATTTTATATAGGTATTTATATTACTACTATATAAATGGAAAACCTTGTGAAGCGTGATTTGGATTCATTAATCCTTGTATCATTTCTATGGATGAAATTTATTTGGGGTTAGAAGAAATTGATAAGAAAAAAGCTGATCTAACCAAGGTGTTTGAGAATAAAATATCCGATGACAAACTTTTTTTTGACACCTATAATACAAGGGTAAAACTCTACAATCTAATCATATAAAATATATTTTTCTTTTTCTCATTACTCATTTGATTTTTTAGGAATAATTGGATGTTGACCATAATCAATTTGGATACCCCAAATATTTATTTTTTTGGACCCAATGCATGGATTTCCAAAAAATTGACCACACATCATGTGTATTGTGAATTTATTAATCATTTGTTTACCTATATTTTCTCAGTACTACTAAGATTTGAAATAATTTATGTACTCAAAAGAAGAAGTAGATTTGTTTAGAGATGAGTGGGTAGAGTACATGGTGTAATAATGTTTGCCAAAATCAAATTTACATGATTACCTATTATGTTTGTGATCTATTATAGGCTATGACCTTAGATATACACTTGGTAAGTGAAACATTAGTATCATAATGCTTATATATTATTTTTGATATCTTTATCAAGGAGAAGTATAATGGAGGATATAAATTTGTTTAGAAATGAATATATAGAATAAATAGTGTCAAAATTTATATAAACATCATGAATAGGTGACTTACTACTACTTATTTAGTTAATTTTATCACCATTTTTATCTAATACTTATTTTTTAAAATTTAAACTTTAGTTCAAAACACACGTTACATGATCAACGCTAAGAAAAAAATTCATATTGTTTTGATAATATAGAAAAATGATCCATAATTCATTTTTTACATGTAGGAATTTACCTCACATCAATCCAACACACGATGTGGTTAGTTTAACTCAAAGTGCATGTTTTCAATACAAAAGTGTTATTTTAGTTTGAAACACATATCACATATCCAAAATCAATAAAACAAGATCATATTATTTTCAAACTTTAAGAAAATTATCCACAATTTATTTGTAATGCGTAGTAGTCGATCACACGTCAATTCAACACTCTATGTTGTCGAAATGACTCTAAGTACATGTTTTCAATATAAACATGTCATTTTAGTTTAAAATACACATCACATAGCCAAAAAAATCAAACAAGCTTATATTGTTTTAAAACTTTAGGAAAAAAATCCACAATTAAATTTTCACATGTTGGAATTTACCTCATTCCAATCTGAAACACGATGCGGTCGATATGACTCGAAGTACATGTTTTCAATATAAAAATTTCACTTTAGTTTAAAATGAATCACATTGAAAAAACCACAAAAATGAGTTCGGATTATTTTCAAAATTTATAAAAAAATTCCATAATTCATTTTTTTATCTGTAGTAATTGGATAAACATAAATCTCACACATGATGTGGTTGGTATGACTCGAAGCACATGTTTTCAATAAAAAAGTGTCATTTTATTTTAAAACATGCATCAAATATCCAAAAATGAACAAAAAATATCTAATTGTTTTCAAATTTTAAGAAAATGACCAATAATTCATTTGTGAAATATAGGAATTGAATGAACGTTAGTTTGACACTCAATGTGGTCGGTATGACTCGAAGTGCATGTTTTCAATAAAAAATGCCATTTTAGTTTAAAAGATGTGTCACATCACCAAAACCAAACAAAAGAGGTCATATTTTTTTCAAACTTTAGGAAAATAATCCACAATTCATTTTTCATGTGTAATAATTGACCAAATGCTAATCCGATATATTATGTGGTCAGTATGACTCGAAGTACATGTTTTCAATAGAAAAGTGTCATTTTAGTTTAAAATGCATCACATAGACAAAACTGATAAAATAAGATTATATTGTTTTCAATATTTAGTAAAATGAATCATAATTCATTTGTGACCTGTATGAATTGACCACACATTAATATGACACCGGATATGGTTGGTATGACTCAAAGTGCATGTTTTCAATAAAAAATTTCATTTTAGTTTAAAACACACATCAAATAGACAAAACAAAGAAAACAATATCATATTATTTTAAAACTTTAGGAAAATTATCAATAATTCATTTTCTATGTGTAGGGATTGACCGCACATCAATCCAACACTCGATGTGGTCGGTATGTCTCGAAGTGCATGTTTTTAATATGAAAATATCATTTTAGTTTAAAGCCTATGTCACATCACCAAAACTAAGAAAACAAGACCATATTGTTTTCAGAATTTAGAAAAATGATCCATAATTCATTTATCGTGTGTGGGGATTGACCATATGCCAATCTGAAAAGCGATGTGGTCGGTATGACTTGAAGTACATGTTTTCAATAAAAAAGTTCCATTTTTGTTTAAAATGAATCACAAAGAAAAAACTAAGAAAACAAGTTTAGATTATTTTAAAACTTTAGAAAAATGATTCATAATTCATTTATGACATGTAGGAATTGACCACAAGTCAATCTGATACCTTATGTAGTTGGTATGACTCTAAGTTCATATTTTCAATACAAAAGTTTCATTTTAATTTAAAACACACATTAAATAGACAAAACATAGAAAACGAGCTTGTATTATTTTAAAAATTTAGTAAAATAATTGATTATTCATTTGGGAAATGTAAGAATTGACAGCGCATCAACTCAACAACCTATGTGGTTGGTATGACTTGAAGTGCATTTTTTCAATACAAAAGTTCCATTATAGTTTAAAATACATGTCTCATCACCAAACCTAAGAAAATGAGCTTGTATTTTTTTTTAAACTTTAATAAAATGATTCATAATAAATTTTTCACGTATAGGAATTGACTGCATTCCAATACAAAATATGATGTGGTCGGTATGACTTGAAGTGTATGTTTTAAATACAAAAGTTCCATTTTAGTTTAAAACACAAATCAAATAGCCAAAACCAAGAAAATGATCTCAGATTATTTTTAAAATTTAGGAAAATGGTCCATAATTCATTTTTGATGTGTGAGAATTTGTAACATCCCGGTTCCAGGAGCCACCCAGAGGTGCCCCGTACCCGGTTGGTCATATGGCCTCAAGCGCATTTACCCGAATTCTAGAGGTTGTCGACTAGCAGCAAGGGCCTTGGGTGTAATAGTGGGGAAACTATGCCCTCATTGGTAGAGTAACATAGCAGAAGTAAAACAGATAACAACATCGGAAGCAGTAAAACATGCAATAAGTAAACATAGGAAGTAATAAACAGCAGGAGCACACACACATATATAAATGATGCATGATACATATGTCGAGGAAAGAATCCAAACAAATAACAATACAAGAATACAATACTAAACCAAAGTACAAAATAAAATCAAGTAAACAGCTCCACAGTATCACAAGCCTCAGCTTGGTCCCATGCTCCCCAGCTCCTCAACAATCAAGTACCTGAAGTAGAATGGAACTTTCCATTATCTATACCTGCAACAATATAATATGTTTGGGTCCAAAATTATGACCCAAATAGGGTGTGAGACTAATACCAGTTGGCAACAACCCAAAGATCTGTGCATAACAGTCAGTGAATATATATAGTAGTCAATAAACAAAATGAAGCAGTAAAAAAGGAAGTACACATAGTAACAATCCTACAAATTCAATTTCATTCATTTTCATATATAAAGTAAGTAGCTAATCAAAAGCAGGTAACCCTATGGGAAGTACTCATATCCTAACCCCTCTGGTTCAACCAAACAAACACAAGAAACCCTCAGGGAAGTACACACAGTCTAACCCCTCTGGTTTAGCATTAGCAAAGACACTCTGAGGAAGCACTCACCATCAATTCCCCCTTTGGTATCATATCAGCAACTAATAGGCACTCTAAGGAAGCACTCAATGTACATTTCCCCCCGTGGACCGTATCGAGGAAACTACATACACTCTGAGGGATCACAAAGTCCATCCCCCCTATGGTCTCGCAATGTAATAGTAAATAGACACTCTGGAGAATCCCTCAAGGTCCATTCTCCCTATGGTTTACTACACCAGGTTCTCACAAACCTGTGTAAGTCAGTCTTGCACAAATGATATGTGGGATCCAAATTAAAGCTCATTAACTACTTGGATAAACAACTACAACATATCATAGCATGTCAAATAATAATCACTCCACCCAACAATACTAGGTATGGAAAGTAATCAGCAGCCTAACAGGCAAGGCTAGACCAAACAGTCAAAAACAAGAAAACATGGGAAAACATCCATAACATGGAAAAGTTAACCCTATTCATAAACAATTAACCTATATCCAAACAAACAAGGCATATCAGGCAATAACGGGGCTAAAAACCATAAACACACAATACCCCATTCTTGGGTATTGGGCAATTTTGCACATAAAATTCAAAGATTATCTACGGAAAGGCACAAAACATCTACCTCAGCATCTTGAGATCGATATACATGAACCTAAATCCTTGAATCTCTATAGAATGCTATAGATCTACAAAAACGTTAAAAAAGTTCAACTGAGGATAACTCACAATAGAGAAGAAATCAAGAGATGATGTTCAAGAAGAAAGGAGAACTCACTGATGCAATTCCAATGAAATTGACAGTGGTCGATTCGGAGAACGGACGACGATTCGGGGGCTCAGAGAAGATCTGCATCCATATGGATGCTCCTAGATGAAATATGTCAAGAAGAAGTGTATTCTGTTTGTTAGATGTGACTCTGGTCCATTTAATGAAAAAAATAAAGTACATAGTGTGTTTTTTAAATGTACATGGCGTGTACTTGCCTTTTTCGGCATCCAATTTAGGCGGTCTCCAGGTCACCACACACGGCCATGTACTCAACCATTACACAACCAATACACAGTCACCCGTAACAATCGGGTACACAGTGTGTACTTAAAGTACACGTCGTGTACTCCTGAAATTTCTAGAAACTCCTCTTTTTCTCAAAAACAACCAGAAAAGTAAAACATACCTGAAAAGAAGATACATGTTCTTACAAACTTTCCCCATTAATTAAAATTGTCCCCAAATTTCCCTAGAAAAGCGACGTAGAAGAAGAATACTCAAACAACTACAACCACTGCGATCATACATCGACATCCCTCTCCTAGGTCTCGTCCTATACTCGCCCGTGCTTCTATAGAACTCATACCAAAGGAACATACCGACCATGAATAACCTTCACACTTTGATCAACAATTCAGATAAGATGCTCCTTGAATGAGGCATCCACCTCGAGCTCAACCTCCTTGGGTTGGAAAACATGAGATGAATATGAGAAGTAACGTCAGAGTTGAGAAAAGTGGAAGACATCATGCATAAACCAGTACCTCTGAGGTAACTGCAGCCGATAGGAAACCAGTCCGACTCTCTCTAAAATCTCAAATGGCCCGACGTACCTCAGATAAAGCTTACCCTATTTCATAATCCTCTTGTGTCACAACCTTGGTGTGACACGCAGGAAAACCTGATCTCCGACCTCAAACTCTAGATGCCATCTCCGTCGATTAGCATAAGACTTTTTTTGTGAATGTGCAATAACCATCCTCTTCTGAATCAACTCTATCTTCTTCATGGTCTCCTGGACAAGACGAGGTCCCAGCATAGCTACCTCTCTGACCTCCAACCAATATAAGGGTGATTGGAATGGCCTACATTACAAATCCTCAAAAGGTTTCATCTAAATATTTTCTTGAAAACTATTATTGTAGGAAAACTCCACAATAGGTATGTGCTTCTCCCAAGAACCTCTAAAATCCAGAATGCATGCTTGAAGCATGTCCTCAAGAACCTAAATCATACACTTGAACTGGCCATCTGTCTGGGGGTGGTAAGCTATACTCAGAAGCACCTATGTACCCAAATCCCTCTGAAGTCCCTGACAGACTTGAGAAGTAAAATGGGCATCCCTGTCTGAAACAATAGAGTGAAGAACCCCATGTAGACGTACAATATCTCAGATATACAACCTTCCCATCTCATCAACACTGAAGGTCTCCTTGATCAGTAAGAAGTGAGTAACCTTCATGAGTCTGTCAATGGAAACCCATACTGTATTATTTCCTCAAGGTGACCTTGGAAAACCTGTCAATAAATAAATCACGACATTATTCCACTTCCACTCAGGAATGGGTAACTACTACAAAATCCCTTCTAGTCACTGATGCTTTACCTTCACCTACTGAGAGGTGGAACACCTCATGACAAAACCAGAAACATCTCCCTTCATACCTGGCCACCAATACTGATGGTTTAGATCTCGATACATCTTGGTGACACCAGGATGAACTGCCCAAAATGAGGAATTAAAGTCTTGCATTAGCTCCTCACATATGTCTGCTGGCACCCACACGTGTCCATGAAAATGAAATATCTCATCCTTGCCTACTGTCCATCCAGGAATATGGTCCTCTCCTGACACACTCTCCTATAGGACTTGGCCTTTTAAATCTGATAGCTTCCTCATTTTCACTCGATCAAGAAGAGCATAGGTAATAGCTATAGAAGATAGAAACGTCTTCCCCTGTCTGTCGTGCACCTCCAAATTCATTTCAGAGAATAGATCCATAAGCTTCCACTCACTACTGGCCTCCTGAACTACCTGTACCTGAGTCCTCCTACTCAATGCATTAGCCACTGTATTGCCCTTCACAGGAATGTAGGCAAGCTCAAAGTCAAAATACTAAAGGTACTCAACCCACCTTCACTGTCTCAAATTCAGGTTACACCGAGTGAAGATATACTTGAGACTTTTTTGGTCAGTGAAAACCACAAAATTATATCCTAGAAGATAATGTCTCCAACATCATAAAACATGAACAAATGCAGACAGCTCGAGATCATGCATTGGGTAGTTCCTCTCATGTGTCCTCAACTACAGAGACCCGTACACAACAAATCCTTCTCCCTGCATAAGCACTGCTCCCAGCCCGATACCTGATGCATCATAGTATACAATATAGCTCTTGACCGACTCTAAAAATACTAGTATCGGTGCTAAAGTCAACCTCCCTTTCATCTCCTGAAAGGATGATTTGCAAGAATCTTACCACAATTACTTCACACCCTTTTTATTTAGGCCCATTAGTGGCGCTGATAAGCATGAAAAGTTCTGTATAAAATGTATATAGTAACCATCCAGCCCTAGAAAACTCCGTACCTCAAAGAAATTATTTGGCTGCTCCTAGGTAACTAATACTCTCAATTTCTCTAAGTCTATTGATACTCCTGTCTCTGAGATAACATGACCCAATAAGTTAATTTAGTTCATCTAAAAGTGGTATTTTGAGATCTTATCATATAAATGATTCTCTCTCAGTGTACTCAAAATGATCTCAAGATGTGTGGCATGGTCGCGTCGAGTGTGAGAGTACACCAAGATATCGTCCATAAAGACTACCATGAAAGAATCCAAGTATGAATGGAACACTCAATTCATCAGTGCCATTAAAACTGTAGGTGCATTCGTGAGACTGAATGGCATAACCACATACTCGTATAGACCATACATGCTCCGAAAGGCTGTAAGAGATACATATGATGGTCTAATGTGAAACTGATGGTAACCAGACCTCAAGTAAATCTTTGAGATCACCCAGGCTCCTTGAAGCTGATCAAAAAGATCATCAATCCCCAACAAGGGATATTGATTCTTGACCATCAAATGGTACAAATTCTTATAATCCACACAAAGTTTAAGGGTACTATCCGCCTTATTCGCAAATAAGATAGGAAAAACCTAAAGAGAAGTACTGGGTTAGATGAAACCCTTTGTCTGTAACTCCTCCAAAAACTTCTTGAGATCCTGAAACTCAGGTGTAGGCATCTTATAAGGAGGAATGTAGACCAATTCCGCTCCTGGCACAATATCAATAGAAAATTCCACCTCTCACTCCAGAGGAAAACCTGAAAAGTCCTCTGGAAAGACGTCCCTGAAATGATCCACCACTAGAAGAAAGTCCATCTGTGAAGTCCCCTGGTCATCCAGATATAGACAAGCAATCTGGGTTGTAACTCCTCCCAACCCATGATGCTCTGGTCCTGCTCTGCTCACCTGGACATCCCACTCACCCTTTTAAAGAAATGATCTTCCCTATGGTGATGAGAAACTCACCCTATGACAATAGAAATTGAAAACTACCTAGAAGGGAAATAACTAGTCCATTTCGAGAATGACATCATAACCTATCATATCTAGGACATAAAGGTCCCATAGGAAGTGACACCCACCAAACTCAAGAGGGAACTCCTTGCACTGATGTATACTAGCCGTTCTTGTCCCCAATGGTGTGTCTAGCGTCAAGATATCAATAGAAGAAAAGATACAGAGCCCGAGGATCTCCACAACATAAAAAAATATAAAGCTATGGGAAACCCCTGTATCGAAAAGATCATAAGATAAAATTGAAGTAATTAGGATTGTACCTCAAACTGTAGAGGGTCTGGGATCCTGCTCCTACTGGGTCTGCTACACCACAAAAGTCTGACCTACACCATAGCCCTGTGACCCTGTCTGACCACCATGAGCTGATCCAACCTATTCTTGCTGAAGGCCTGGGAACTGGCTACCACGACCATGACCTCCACCTCATCCTGAATGACTAGAAGAGCTCCAATTCCCTGACTGATGAGAAACTAGTGGTGTTGCTCCTAAATGAGGAGTCATAGAAGAATCCCTATCACCAGCTTCCGGTGAGAAAAAATAACATAAATGCTAAAGATGGCCCATATTGCCACATGATTGGCACTCCACTGGGTCTCTCGGGCAATGTGGCCTTGTATTCCCACTCTTCCCGCACTGGTAGCACACCACCTAGCTACCAGAATATGTCTCTCATCTCCTCGGATATCCATGTGTAGACTCCCTGCGGCACTTCCTGTTGTCAGTAAGAGGGATACCAACTCCGGATGTCGAGCCACCCTGGCTCAAAACTCCACAAACCATCAGATTGTGCTCCTTGATCAGTGCTTGGTTGACTATAAAAGTGATGGAAGTCAGCCTGAAGATGTTCACCTAAGATCAGATGTCATTCTTAAGACCATCCTCAAAATTCCTTGCCATAAATAACTCATCACCTCTTGGAAAGGGTGTAAAGTGCTGTAGATCTGTGAAGCAAGAATAATAATCCATAAATGAAAGAGTACCCTACTCCAAAATCATGAACTCTCGGGCTCGATTGGCCCTCAAAGTCTCTGGGTAGAAAAAGTTGTAAAAGGTATGCTGAAACTCCTCCCAAGCCCTAACCTGCTGGCGTCCTGCCTGTGAGATCACATCCCACCATATATTGGCCGAATCCTGAATCATATATGTAGAGAGCTTGACCCTCCTCTCTGGAGGCATCTCCAGATGCTCGAAGATCATCAGCATGGCTTCTAGCCATGAATCTATAGCCTGGGGTCCTCCATCCCTTAAGAAAGAAGGAGGATGTTGCTATTGAAAAACCCAAGTTAGCTCTGCCATAAAAGGGGTAAGATGCGGTGCTACATAAAAGGTCTGGATCATCCTCATAAATCCCTCTTAGAACTATGCATTGACACCGACATCCAGGATAATAGTTGGTGCCAAGACGAGAACAATTGGAGGATCTACTGGTGGTCCCTGATCTGCCATGTCCGGTTTCTGATCATTTCCCTGTAACTGGCATAAAAATTGAGGACGTCTCGGTGGCATGACTCTGTAAGGTTAAGCACACAACTTAGATCAAGATTATCAAGGACTGAAACTTAGAAGTGTATTAAGGGAACAAGATAAAGGAAGCATTCAAGTTATTCAAAACATGGATACACGGCGTGTATATCCACTACACGACATGTTCTCTTAAGCCACCACATGGGCATGTACTTTTGTCAACCCAGGACATGTAACACCCCATACGCACGACGTGTTGTCCTAACACATGGTGTATACTTGAATCCTCTTCCCCTGCCCTAGTTCTTCTATATATCTAAGCCACATAGTTCTCCTAGAACAAGTCTACATGGCGTGTTAGTGACAGACACGATGTGTACTAGATGAACTTCACTGACCCGTGTTGTTAGTTACATGGCTGGTTACACGGCTGACTCTACACGGCGTGTTTATGACAAACACAGCGTGTACTAGAAGGATTCCACCACCCCATGTTGTTTGTTGCACAATCGATACAAGGGTTATACTACACGACGTGTTCAATCTTGACACGATGTGTATAACCTAAGTTTTATCCATCCGTGTTGTTAGTCACACGAGTGGACACATGGTCTAAACAACAAGACATGTACATCCGATACACGGTGTGTTTCACCAAAGATTTCCCAACCCCGTGTCTCTTCCCACACATCCAGTGACACAGTTAGAGACTACATGGTGTGTACATACAGTACATGGCGTGTACTTAAGAAAAACAGTTCCTTCCCAAACAGAAGGACACATGGTGTGTATTCATCATTACACGCCATGTATTCTGGGTTTTTCTGGACAGTAAGCCTTAGACACTACTCCGAAACCCAGAAAACACTGAAATGAACATTAAGGTTCCAAATTCCGATTCTTGAGGGCCCATACTCCCCGTGAATCAAAGCTTGGCATGTTATACATGTCATATATAAACATAGCAGAGCAATGATCCACTAAATTCTGGTCCATGAGGGACCATAACACCTCAAGAACCAAAGTTTGGAATTCATTCAAAGTAAATCTTTACAAAATTCAATACCTTATCAAATGGTAGGTATTCTTATCAAGGAATCTATCATAATAGCATGCATATCTAACACAACTTCTATCACAACAACATGAAATTACTAATGCACCCTAAATGGCATGGCCAGAATGCATGACATGTGATCTCTAGAAAGTGCCTATATGATGCATGAGATGTCATAACCTCATCTCATTAGGTTGTAATAGAAATAAAACATAAATAATATCAACAATAACAGCACAAAACATTTGAATCACCCAATGGTGAAATCAAAACAATTGTAAAATGGAAAAACTAGAAAAATTACAATAACGAGGTAAATTTATTTTTCCTTATACACGGGTTAGATACTCCCAGGCACAACTTATTACCAAGTACCTATTTTCTTCCTATACCTGGCTATAGGATCCAAATAGTAAGTCAAGAAGAAAATAATTCCTCTGA
Source organism: Viscum album (assembly GCA_963277665.1). Taxonomy (NCBI): domain Eukaryota; kingdom Viridiplantae; phylum Streptophyta; class Magnoliopsida; order Santalales; family Viscaceae; genus Viscum; species Viscum album. Next base: position 183,511,823 of record OY728122.1, read on the forward strand.
TACCAATTTGTAATGTCTCGGTTCCAGGAGTCGCCCAGAGGTGCTTCGTACACGGTTGGTCACATGGCCTCAAGCGCATTTCCCCAAATACCAGAGGCTGCCGACTAGCAGTGAGGGCCTTAGGTGTGATAGTGGGGAAACTATTCCCTCATTTGCAGAGTAACACAACAGAAGTAAAACATATAGTAATAACAGAAGCAGTAAAACATGAAATAAGTAAACAATGGAAGTAATAAACAACTAGAGCACACACACACACATATATATAAATGATGCATGATACATATGTCTAGGAAAGCAGCCAAACAAATCACAATACCAGAATACAGTACTAAACCAAAGTACAAAAGAAAAGAAAGTAAACAACTCCACAACATCGCAAGACTCAGCTTGGTCTCATGCTCCCCATCTCCACAGTAATCAAGTACCTAAAGTAGAAGGGCGCTTGCCCTTATCTATACCTACATAAATATAATCTGTTTGGGCTCAAAATCATGACCCAAATAGGGTGTGAGACTAATCTCAGTAGACAACCACCCAAAGATCTGCGCCTAATAGTCAGTGAATATATATAGAATACAATAAAAAAATGAAGCCGTAAACAAGGAAGTACACATAGTAATAATCCTACAAATTCAATTGCATTAATTTTCATATATCAAGTATGTAGCTAATCAAAAGTAGGTAACCCTCTGGGAAGTACTCACAGCCTAACCCCTCTGGTTCAACCAAACAAACACAAGAAACCCTCAGGGAAGTACACACAGTCTATCCCCACTGGTTCAGCTTTAGCAAAGACACTCTGAGGAAGTACTAACCGTCAATTCCCCCTATGGTCTCATATCAGTAACTAATAGGCACTATGAGGAAGCACTCAATGTACAATTCCCCATGTTTCCTGTATTGAGGAAGCTACATACACTCTGAGGTAACACAAATTCCACCCCACCTATGGTCTCGCAATATAACAGTAAACATACACTCTGGAGAAGCCCTCAATGTCCATTCTCCATATGGTCTACTACACCAGGTTCTCACGGCCCTGTGTAAGTCAGTTGTGCACAAAAGATATGTGGAATAAAAATTAAACCTCAAGAACTACATGGATAAACAACTACAACATATCATAACATGTCAAATAATAATCACTCTACCCAATGATACTAGGCATGGAAAGAAAACAACAGCCTAACAGGTAAGGCTTGACCAAACCGTCAAAAACAAGAAAACATGGGAAAAAAATCCATAGCATGGAAAAGTTAACCCTATTCATAAATAATTAACCTCTATCCAAACAAACAAGGCATAACAGGCAATAACAGGGTTAAAAACCATAAACATGCAATACCCTGTTCTTGGGTATTGGGCACTTTTGCACATAAAATTCAAAGACTATCTACGGAAAGGCACAAACCACCTACCTAGACATCGTGATATTGATATACATGAACCTCAGGCCTTGAATCTCCCTAGAACGCCGTAGATCTATAAGAACATTAAAAACTTTTAACCGAGGATAACTCGCGTGAGAGGAGAAATCAAGAGATGATGTTCAAGAAGAAAGAAGAACTCATCGATGTGATTCCAACGCAATAAAAAATGGTTGATTCAGAGAAAATATGGAAATTAGGGGGATCATAGAAGATCCATGGCTGTACGGATGCTCTTAGATGAAATAGTTCGAGAAGAAGTGCGTTCTGTCTGTCAGACGTGACCCCAATCCGTTTAATGAAAAAAAGAAAGTACACGACATGTTCTTTAAAAGTACATGGAGTGTACTTTACTTTTCTAGCCTTCACTTTAGTAAGCCTCCAGGTCACCACACATGGCCATGTACTCGTCCGTTACACGGCTATTACACAGTCACCCGTGACAACCGGGTACACGACGTGTACTTAAAGTACATGGTGTGTACTCCTGAAATTTCTAGAAACTCATATTTTTCTCAAAAACAACCAAAAAAGTAAAACATACCTGAATAGAAGATCTAGGTTCTTACAAAAATGACCACACATCAATCCAACACCTAAAGTGACCGGTATGACTTGAAGTGCGTGTTTTCAATATAAAATTGTCATTTTAGTTTAAAATGCACATCACTATCCAAAATCAAGAAAATGAGCTTGGATTATTTTCAAAATTTATGAAAATGATCCATAATTCATTTTTAGGTGTATAAATTGACCGTTCATCAATCTAAAACATGATGTGGTTGGTATAGCTCAAAGTGCGTGTTTTTAGTATATAAGTTCCATTTTAGTTTAAAATGTTCATCACATAGGCAAAACCGAGCATAAAAATATCATATTGTTTTCTCATAATTTTATCTACTATTAATTAATTAATTTCCATACCATTTTTATCTTATACTTGTTTAGTTAATTTTCATAGATATAATACTTAAAGAAGAATAAGAAATGGTGTGATAGTTGAAGGATTGTTATCAAAAAGAAGGTTCTCTTGAATTGACTCACATATGTAGTGAGTTTTTATCACCATATATATGAGTAAATTCAAGTGCACATGCTTTTTAGAATAATAAGAAATTGTGTAATGTGTAAGAATCAACTAAAAATCCTTCAGATACACGGTGTTCCATGTCTGACTCAAAGTATATGTTTTTAGTTTAAAATTGAAATTTTGTGTTTAATTTATTTATTTATAGTATTACTAACATAAGAATTATTTTATTAAATATGTACATTATTTTTCTCAAGATAAGGTGGTTTTTTTGACAACTAATTACATGATCGGGGGTTGTGGACAAGGATAAAGTAACATTAATGTTTTTTTAATGTTTGTGATAAATTATAATTACTCATGTAATTGTAAAAAACAATTTTTGAAATGGTTATAATAAATTATTTTTCCTTGTATTTGTATTTTAAATTTTATTTTGATTAAATTCTATATTTTCTCTCTATTTTTTACGTTGTAGTGTGCTATAATTTTAATAGCACTTTACAGTAGTATTCCCCATTATCACCCCTAGAAAAACCATTGATAAATGGATCCATTATCATTACTAAACTAGCACCAATAAAGGATCCCCTTTATCGATTCTATTTGTAACATCGATAAAGGGTCACTTTATTAGCACTTTTCTAGCACTAAAAAATGATTAAGTATTTTAAGGGTGCTGCGATTGTCGAAAATTTTTCTCACTAACAAAGCCCTATTATAACAATATTAAAGGCCTTCTATGTAGTAGTGTCTCTATTTCAACTCATTGTTATCAAGGGATGTATTTCTCAAATAATATCACCTTAAAGCTCTCCATTCCTTGATTTCTATTTCTTAATACCCTTTATTATTCTAGATCAATTACCACTATTGATCAACATCTCCTCTCAAATAATAAACTACTAAAATAAACTTTTAAATTTCATTACATCCCAAAGTTAGAAATATTTTTTCAAGGGACTTAATCCATTACTCAACTACTAATGGATTAATAGTTCTATTAAAAAATAGAGGCTTTTATCACATGAAGAAATCCAAGATAGGTGAATCATGATGTGGAACAACAAGTATCTCTATACGGGTAAGCTTATTTATCATAACCCAAGTCAACTATCCTAATATGGCCATGATCTACTCGGTTCCAACACTGGCTATATTGGATTGCTCAGTAGGGAAATCCCTACATATCTACGAGTGTTGATTCCATTTCTTATGTTAGGTTTGATTAATAAATAATGGCACACATATATTTAGCTCATAATCATCATGAATATTTATCCATAAAATAAAAATATATATAATGGTAAGAGTTCTCAAATAGTCTAAGATATTATCATAATTCTCATGTTAGCTATGTTCATTTAATATCTAGTTCTCATGGTTTCTTCTAAACTTATACCAATAAAAACTATAGAACCCCCAACTCCAATAAACTAGAGCCAGTGTCTACTTTATTACATTGGCATGAGATATAAGATATCTCATTCCAAAGGACCAAATAGGTTAGTAGTCTTGAATAACTAGATAAAAATATGATTCCAACATTACATTGGAAATATAAAATACATTCCATAAGAAACACTATTGCATCCTTGATATTATTCATAATATACTTAATCATATCTCAGGGAAAGGAAAACAAATAAAGGGTGAACTCAAATACCTAGTAAGAGTAACATACAATGGAAGCTTTTATGAATCAATAAGGAATAATCAATATGGAAAGGTAAATTATAAAAACATATGTCATTTGTTGGTCATAGTGGAAAAATCAAGAAGGGGGGGGGGTGAATTTAGTTTCTAATTGAAACTTTGATTTAAAAATGATTTAAAACTTAAATACTCCAATTTTTAGAAAAATAAACCCAGTTAACTAAAATAGTAGAGTTATATAATTTGTTCTTTAAAAAAGATTCTCAAAAGATTGATTAAAACTCAGTTAGAAATAATTTTGAAAACACTTTAAATTTTGAAACTAATTTAATTAAATCAAAAACCTTATATAAAACACATATTAAAGTTAACTATTATAGTAAGCTTTTGTTAATTTAGAAAATCGAAACTGGTTTTGTTTAAAATGAATAAAATAAAATAAGAATATTACACAATGGAAATAAATAAGGGTTTCAGTCTCAAGCTGAGACCTAATCCATTCCACTTGGAAATCACCTACTTCTAAGAATGTTATTATAAAATAAATTGATCCATAACCTTGATCAATTTTTATAAACAACTATACTTAGATAGTTCGGGCTATAAAAAATATGTTTCCATAGTTCTTCATGGGATAAAAGAATCCCAGGCCATAAATAACCTCTTCTACAGTTTTACATGGGAGTAAAAATGAAAATAATTGAAATATAGTGTTTATAACTATCCAATTAAGTATAAGAGTCTATGGTTTATAGATAAATAGAGTAAAACAAAACACAAGTCAAATGATATGATAAAATAGAAAGAGAAAGGAATAAAATGTATGATTATTTGATGAAAATCGATTTGATTAAATTCAGTTGTTCAGGAGTCCTTGAATATTTATTTTAAAGGGATCAACCATATTTATACAAAAAAGTGTAGAAAAAAAGAGTGTCATCAGAGTCCTAGAAAATCCTTTTTTCTCATTCATCCAATTAGTTAGTTTTTTCCACACACATGTGTATCTATATATCTCTGTATCTCAATGTATATGTGTTTATATCTATGCATATATCTATACATGTTTGTGTACAAGGGGATCCTCAGAATTTATATCATTCCAGAAGGTACAATTATTCATTGTAGGATAATAAAAGAATAATTAGAATCCTTTTATTGGGAGAAAGATCCAAAAAATATGAATTGTATTTAAAACTTATGTAGAATTGTCTAAGAATAATCATTCTTAAATCTATGTGGCTCTAACTTTCATTGAATGCCTTAATCTATCCATTGAATAAATTAAGTTTGAACTTAATTATAAATAGCTAAGGTAGTAGGAGAAAATTGAGGTAGAAAGTACTTAGAGGTAGAAGAGTTTGATGGTGAATGCACATGGAGGTAGAATCAATTTGCAGTAGTATCACTCTAGAAGTATATGCACTAGGAGTAGCGGTAGCTCCATGCGATAGCTCCTTGTACTGACAGTAGTGGTATCTCCTAATGGTAGCTCCAATTGACGGTCACATCTCTTAGCAGTAGAAGCACCCAAAAGTTCACTCTTTTGGTAGTAGATGGTCTGGTAGTAAATTCTTTGATGGTTTCTTCTAGCAGTCACATAATTTAACTAATGGTATCATCTTGAACTGGCAGTAGATAGTCACAGAATGTTCAGGACTTAGCTACTTTTATGATTTTGTCTAGAAAATAGTTAACTATCATAAAACATAAAACTTATTATAAATATAATAAACATGATTTTAGATCATTAAAACAAGGAGGTACTTGGACTAATCCAACAATATTCTCCTTTTTGATGATCACAAATCATGGTATTCATAATCATAATTTTTTTTAACAAATGAATAAAATCAATATAATATTCTTAATAATCAAAGTCCATATGTAATGAATATAAATGAGTCATTCCATACTTTATTTCATTCCATATATTCTTTCCCCCACTTTGGGATTATAAAAAAGATAGAGATGACGCAAAAATATATATAAAATTATGAATATAGGGAGATGATTTTCGTTAAAAATAAAAGTTGATACAATACACTAGGAAAGAGAAATCAAAAATAAAATCCCTATCAAATCTTAATATGAGTCTAAATAGGTCTCCCTAGCACGAGTATAGGTAGGATCGACTAGGTCCTTGCCTTTTCCAATAACAAGAGGAACAAAAGAGGAGGTAGTGTTGGAGTTGGTGGTCTAGAACCAACTAATTTGTACATTATTCATTAATAAAAGCCTTATCAAATCTTGATTGTTCTTCTGCATGACAATGCATGTGATAATGTCCTAAGGACAGCTGTTGCATTAATGGGTCATAGCGGATCCCTACTATGATGAGAACCCAGAAGTGCCATAACACTGTTCTTGAATATATGTTCTATGGATGGATGATATTATTTGAGGGACACAAATAATACAGGTCATTAGGGGTGAAGACTCATAAAACTTTGAGGCACCTTCTCATGGTGTGCGCCCTTGGTAATATCCAGGAGGATATTATGAGATCGAGACCCGCCAGTAGGAAATACACATTTCATAGTGTCATTGGATGTTCCTATTTGCGGACGTGTGCATTGGTCCTTAGACTTTAAGATTATTATTAATGGGTATTACAACTCACACACTTAGATGTATTGACGAAAACCGTGACAACACACTGTTCGCAGTGAGGTAGGATACGTTGGGTGCGTCATGAGTAATACTGCATTAATAGATAATGCGAGAAAGGATTTGTCCCTTTTGTTCCACAATGGAAGTAGATATCTCAGGCCCTTTGATGGAATTGATATAGCCTAAATAAATCCATGGCCATGGTAAGGTATGAGCGAGTTCAATTTCGGGAAGTCAAAGAAAGAATAATCGATCACATGGGTTGATGACACTAGCTTGCAACCCGCTTGATTGGAGATATCGAGACAAAGAGATTATATTACACGGTAAGCATTCGTAGGAGGTGACACGTCATTGCGGCGTTAACTTCTTTCTCTATGGGTGCCTTGGCGTGTTGCTAGACGCTAACCTTGGACTTTAGGCAGGCTCTGCCTAATGCCACTGAGAAAGAGGCCTAGAGGGTCACACACTAAGTGTGTCCATGTATCTCAGTTAAATATTAATTTAACAAGTTAAATAAATATTATTCCCGATTGTGGTTTAATAATTATTTAAGGATGTCTGATCACATTTATTTCGACACTAGTTATTCGAGAGAATATATTGTGGGTGAAATAATATATATATTTATTAGCGAGTAATGAAGTTACATTTTTTAAAGAAATAAATAGCCATTATTCAAGGTCTAATAAATATAGTGGAGGAAATAAAAAAAATTGAAAAATAAAAGTACACTCCGTATATATTTATATACATGCCATGTAGTTTGTTTTTCAGGATTCGTGAGAAAATATTGTTTATTTAATTAAATGATATTAAATGCAATATGTTGGCCGCATGTCAAGTAATAATGATGGTCAACTGTCATTATTAAGACATGGGGTATTACTAAGAATTAAATGAAATGATTAAATACTTTTGGGCAATTAATTCATTTTATTATTCTAAGTATTATAATCCCAATTACATTATTCTCATAGAAAGAGAGCCGTTGTTGTGAAGAACGGATTTTGGAAATACTCTCAAGCCAAGAGAGAATTCCCTTTACACCAAGAACGCTTTCAAGTTACGAGAGCGAGATCCACCACCGGATCAAGGCGGTAGAAGGCGGACATCGCAAGCGAATGTTCTTCCACGCTAGCACCCGGAGATCCCTTCGGTGACGTCCAGAGATACGTGGAGCACGTGTGGATCACCGCTAGAGGAATCCTGTACTTGGATTCTACGATGCAACGACGGATCACAGGATCGTGACCAGAGACTCCAACGAAGAAAGAATTCCATCGAGGTAATTCTTATGAATTAATTAAATTAATTATAACCAACATATTATGATCCTATCTCAATGGTTCCGGGACTCTTCTTTTCTTTTCCGTTCTTCATTCTATTCCAAAGATGCGGAGTTTTAAATCGTGACAGATCTCAGATTGAACATTGTTAACGTTAAAATTAAAGTTGGGTAAAATAACCCACCAACGCGCTTCTATTGCGCCCGGAACCTACAGGTAGGAGGTGGTGCAAGAGGCTTGGACACTATAGAAGAAACAACTAGCCTAAGATGCCTCATAACTTCAATAAGTGTAAGTTCAAAAGTACTAACAATAATGGAAGTGGTCTACAATAGTGCTGATAAGGGTGAAAAAAGGGAGGTAGCCATAGGAATAGATGGAGGTGCTATAACAACTATCTTGGTGGTGTAAAGAAACAACTCCATCATCTCTATAAATTGGGTAATAACCCTACCACCATTCTCCATGGATCTGAAAAATTCAGTATTTTCTTTCATAAACAGCTTGACCAAGGATGCCAAAGTCTTCAAATGATTCACTTGCTCTTCGAAGGCCCTGGTAATAGGCAGTATCCTCATATTCTTAGTTAATAACTTAAAATGAGAATTAAGTTCATGCTTGGTAAAAATCCTATAGAGATAAAAATTCAATGGATTTAATGATTGTTGCGCTATCACTTCTAGCTTCATTTAATCACTCTCTAACAAGCTTTTAAAATGATCACCATGGGATTTTATCTGACGAAGCTCATCCTGATGAGAGGTAGAACCATCTCCCAAAAAAATTTGCAGCTCTTCTCTGACAATATATCTAATCAAATAAGCATCAACAGAAGCAGGTGCAGAGGGAGGTGGAGCTTAGGAAGAAGAAGCTCCCAAAATAGGCAAAATTCCAGCCTCACCAAAAGAGATATATCTCTTTATGTGAAACTGGATCTCATATCCTCCAAGGTTGATTGAAGGGAATCCATTTGTTCCATTAAACTCATGTTTTCTACTTCTCTATTTCTAATATTTATGAAAATTCTGGGTTGAAGATGAGACACTACCAAAGAAACACTATAAAAAATAGAATTTTACGAAGTTTTTTAGAGACTTTTTTAAAATGTCGCTAATTTTGCAATGTTTCGTGAAAAAAAGACACTAATGTAGTGACATTTCATGCAAAAATTGCTAAATGAGGGGCATTTTTAAGAAAAGTCACTAAAAATATATATATTTATATCACTCATTTCCCCGTATCGATGTAAATATATATTTAGATATATATATATATATATTGATAAATATAAACACAGACACATATATATAAACATATAAACATATAAATATAAATCTTTATATATATAAACAAATATATATAAATATATATCTTTATATATATAAACACACACACATATAAATATATAAATATAAATATATATACATATATTTATATATAAAAACACAAATATATTTTAAATTCAGTCACGTTTTTAAGAAAATGTGACTATTTTAGTGACATTTTTACTAGTGTTTTAAAACGTGGATAATTATATATATATATATATATGTAAAGATATATATAATTATAATTATAATTATATATATGTATACACACACATGTGTATTTATACACACACACACACACACACATAAACACATATATATAAACACACACACACAAGCATATATATATATATATAATATTAACACACACACATATATAATATAAATATATATATAAACATAAAATATAAACACAGACACATATATATAATATAAAATATAAACATATAATATAAACACACACATATATAAAATATAAAATATAAACATATAGATATATAAACACACACACATATATATAATATAAAATATAAACATATATATAAAATATAAACATATATATATATATATAATATAATATATACTTATATATATATATAAACATAAAATATTAAATATAAAATATTAAATTTAAACATATATATATATATAATATTAATTTTTTAAATACTCACACATATAAATAAACATAAATAAACACAGCCACATATATTTAGATATATATATATATATATTAATATATATAAACATATATATATATATATAAAACATTCATTTACACACACACACACAAATATATATATACATACATACATATATTTATATATAAAAAAACATATGTATTTTAAATTTAGTGACATTTAAAAAAAACATGGTTATTTTAGTGACATTTTTACTAGTATTTTCAAACATGGATAATTATATATGTATATATAATTATAATTATAATTATATATATGTATACGTATACACAAATATATAGACACACACACACAATATAAATATAAATATATATATATATATATTAATATAAACATATGATATATATAAAATATAAATATATAATATATATAAAATATAAACACAGACACATATATATAATATAAACATAAAATATAAACATATATATAATATAAAATATAAAGATATAAATATATAAACATATATGTAAAATCTAAACATATAAACATATATATAATATAATATAAACTTATATATATATATATAAACATAAAATATATATATATATATATATATATATGTATATTAATATATGTATATTAATAAATAAAATTATATATATATATATATTATTAATTTTTTAAATATCAAAACATATATATAAACATATATAAACACAGACATATATTTAGATATATATATATATATATATAAACACATACACACATATATAAATGTATATATAATTATATATATATAAACACACACACACACATAAATATATAAATAAATAAATAAATACATATATTTATATATAAAAATACACATATATTTAAATTTAGTCACATTTTTAAGAAAACATGGTTATTTTAGTGACATTTTTACTAGTGTTTTAAAATGTGGCTAATTATATATATATATATATAAAATTATATATATGTTTTCATACACATATATATTTACACACACACACACATATATAATATAAACATAATATATATATATAATATAAAATATAAACACACACACACACATAAACATAAAATATAGACATATCTATATAAAATATAAAATATAAACATATAAATATATAAACATATAAATATATAAACATATAAATGTATAAACATTTATATATAAAATATAAACACACACACATATATATAATATAAAATATAATATAAACTTATATATATAACATAAAATATAAACACAGACACATATTTATATATATTAATAAATGTATATTAATGTATAAAATTATATATATAATATTATTTTTTAAATACTGAAATCTATTTATATATATAAAAATATAACATAATACAATTTTATATTCATAGTTAGAATAATTGAGTTGGTCAGGTCTTTGGGTATAACCCTGTAGGTTGTCAGTTCAAATTCTTGCAGAGAAAAAAATATTCCTAGGCGCATATGGTGTGGGAGTGTGGAGTGTGGTCGTGGAGTGTGCAGCATGGGAGGGTTAGAGGAAGGGTGGGGGTGTGTTGGAGCATGAGGCGTGGGAGGGTGGGAGGAAGGGATGTGGTGTGTGTAAAATATATTATATTCTTTTATTATAATAAAAAATTATAAATTTCAAAAATAAATTATTGATGTTTTTTAGAAATATCGGTAAATGAGTTGTCATTGAACAATATTTATAAAAAATTTCAGTGAATGAGGTATTGGTAAAGAAGGAATTTTATTTACCGATATTTTTAAAAAATGTTAGTAAATAAGGTACCCCTAAATAGAAATGTTTACAAACGTCGTTAATTAGAGACATTTATAAACATTGCAAAATTAACAATTTTTATAAACATCGCTATTTAATGACACCTTTATGATATTTATAAATGTCGCTAAATTAGATACACATCAATTATCAATATTTTTTAAAAATATCGGTAAATTAATTAGCTGTAATGTCTCGGATTTTTCCATGTATTATTTTAATATTATATGAGAATTAATTCGAGACCAGGCTCTGAGACAGCGTACAATTCCGAGGCCCAGTGAGCTTGGAAAAAATGTTTGAATTTAATTTAATAATTAAATTACGCACACGTGTGGTTTTCCTGAAAAAGTGGAATAAATACCGAACAGGTGCTCGGATCAAAAATCCGAGGGCACCGTTGCGTTCAGAACAACAATTTTACCTAAGTCAAGGTTTAACCTCGGCCGGTGCAGGTCGGTGGTGAAATCTGGTTTTTTGGACGCAATAGTAATAAAATATTTTATTTAAACCTTGTTACGTCAAATATCTCTTATCTTTTAAATAGATATTACGCAGGGGATCAGAGTTACAATCCCCATAACCCTAATTTTCCCCTGGAGGCTCTGGGAAAGATCTGGAGGAAACCCCCAACATGGCGGCGACATTCTTGACAGATTTCGTCAGCGACGACGACGCAGCGACCAAATCTTCGCCAACGAACACCGGGATCCAGGTAGGATGTTGTTGTGATTTTATTCTTCCCCGTTTTTGATTTCTACGATGAACACGGACTAATCCATGGACAGATTAGACCGCGGATCGATTGTTCTTGCGGGATGGGCTTTTGCGGGGATTTTGGGGATTTGATTCTTGTTATTGTTTGGTTTCGTTCAACCTTTTAACGGTGATGGACCAAGATTGAAACAAACATCTATCGAGGTTTTTCCCTCTCGATTTGTGTGTGTCTCTTCCCCAAATTTATCGCATTCTTCGTGAGTGTTCTTCGTGTTCTTCGCAGGATGAGGAACAACGGATCGTTGCACACCCGTTGTGCGATGCAAGGGTCCCAAATTGAAGATCTGGCATCGGTACGACCCTACGGAGGTGCAGCTGTGGTGGAGACGGACGGATCAAAGCTGATTGGAAGAAATCGTTCTTCGAACGATTTCCGCACGGGTGACCGGAATCGGATTTTGGAGCCGATTGAAGGCCCGAAACCCATGAATTCGGTATCACGATGACGAGGCGATCCAGAATCTTGAGTTTCGCTGCAAACAGACGGCTGAATCGAAGTCCGGAGGATCAGCCGAGGTGCGCAGAGGAATACGTCGTTTCTGGAAAAATCCCGACTACACGACGTGTGTTCGTTGTCGAACGACCTAGCGTGTACTCCGGGAGTACACGGACACGGGCAGGGTACACGGCCATGGACACACCGTGTATACCCCTCCCCGTCCAGACCCAGCCAGATACACGGGATACCCCGTGTACTGGTACAAGGGCAGGCGACACGCACACGGGCAGAGACCGTGTACGGGCACATGGCCAACGTACACGGAGCGAGCCCAGGCGCTTGAACACGGCATGTGATTTCTTCTACACGCCGTGTAGTTTTTTTCTATCCGACAAGACGAATGGCACGGGCCAGTTACACGGGAAGTACTCGAGGTCAAGGAACACGACGTGTACTTTTATACACGCCGTGTAGTTTGGTTTTGCACGGATTGAACGAAGGAAACAGGCCGTTTACACGGGCAGTACCCGGGGTCAAGTAACATGGTGTGTAACCATACTACATTTAGTGTAACTTTTTCTTCATGGCTTGAGCCACTTGCCTTCTGTGACTTGGACTAGTTCTTAGGGTTCGTACCCTTGGTAATTCCCTAAAGGTTCTGGTATTAATTTCTTTATACATGAGTATGATCCCTTCAGCAGAACTCCCTGAATAGATTTATTGGAATCCCCTCTGTGAGACTTAGAGCCAGATCCTCTATTCATTCCTGTAACCCTAGGTAGAGTTCTTGGTATCTACATGACCAACTTTACCCTGGCGCCGATCCTCTTCTTAGCGGATTAGCTCAGACTGAGTTGTCAAAATCACCCCATGACTTGGCTGTGATCCTCATCTGAGCATCTTGTTCCCAAGGTACTTGTGGAGTGTGTTCTCCCGGAACGAGTACTTCATCTCTCTCTCTTCAGACCTAGGAGTGTGTCATCCTGATGGTATGCTTAGTGGAATATTCGAGCTGGATCTTAGTGGTGGTTTCGCGATGGTCGTCTGTGTATGAGTATATCTGGATATTCTTGATATATGTTCCATAGACATATATTGTGTGGAGCTGACTATACCTTTCTTTGTGGTATTTTCCTTGTTTGTATTTCCTTTGTGGTTTTCGGGGTGTCCTACTGGGTATTGTTATACTCACCCCTGCACGGGCTTTGCCCGCATGTGTCGTGTCTTGTGCAGATGAGCGAGCCTTTGACATGATTCTAGGTGGACCGGGACCAGACGGTGCTCAGTGAGATCAGACAGGCCGAGGTGCATTCCTTCGGTGACGGGTTGCAGTCCCAGTACCTTTCTCTATAGGTTGGACTTGTTGCAGACTTTCTTTTGGTGGGATTGTACTTTTGGCCCAGGGTTTTACTTTACTGTACTTTACTTCCCTGTCGTACTCTGTTAGTTGGGTTTTAGTGTATGCATGCATCTTTTCCTTTTAGTAGTTTTTTGTTACTCTTCAGCTTTGTGGGCTTGGAGATGTGTGTGCGTGTGTACAGGTTATAGGCAATGCCTCCCATGTTAGTAGCATGCCTACTCGGTACTAGTCACCAGCCCCTGGCCTATTGGAGGCGGTCTTGGGGAGTTGCGGCTCGGGCTCCATTGGGACGGGTCGTGACAGAGTGGTATCAGAGGAGGTCAGTTTTAACTTAGGACCAAGAGTCTATGAGTTGGTTTGGGGCAACAGTGTTAAGTGTTTCGAGTTCGGCTCTCAGGCCAGGGACCCCAGTGTTGGTGCGGCGGCTGATGTATCCATACACCAGGACTCTGATAACTTTCTTTTTGACTCGGAACATGAAAACACTAGTTGCATGGGGGAAAATAATGGTACATGCATCATATAGTAATGGGTTGTGGTTTCCATGTCCTTCTTGAGTTAGATCTCCAGATATACTCACTGACTGTGATACATCTTGTTTCTTAAACAGGATGCCTCCGCGACGCGCACCCGCTAGGATCCAGTATCTCGATCATGAGGATGAACCCCTCAGTGATGAAGCCTCGATACAGGGACCAGATCCCCCAGTTTTACCACCAGGTGGTGTGCCAGTTATCCCGCCACCTGTGGAGCAGTGTTTAGTGCCTGCTGTACCAGTGGAGGAGGAGCACAAGTTGAGCGCACTCCATGAGTTTCAGAGACAGAGACCCCTCAGGTTTTGAGGCAAGCCTGACCCTTAGGTAGCAGAGGACTAGCTTGAGGCAGTGACCAGAGTCTTCCGTTTGGTCAGGACACCAGTAGACCAGATGGTGATCCTGGAAACAAGCCTTCTGCAAGGATCAGCAGGGCGATGGTGGAGTTTGGTCATCCAGAATCATGACAAGGCGACTCTTTCATGGTCGGAGTTTGAGCATCTCTTCAGAGAGGAGTTTTCACCAGTTACCCTGAGAGCAGTACGTATACAAAATCTTCTTCAGCTCCAGCAGGGAACCATGATGGTGGCTGACTATTCATCGAGGTTTACCGACCTCTCGCGATACTCGATAGATATGGTTAGAGATAAGTACTTCAGAGCTCTTACTTTTGAGCGGGGATTACACAGAGATATCCGAGCTAACATCATCCATATGAGCATTCCTAATTATGTTGGGGTGCTCGAGTGGGCTTTGGTGGTCGAGAGCTTCCTGGCGGAGCAGGGACAACCGACAGTTGTCAGTAGTGGGCGAGCTGAAGCAGAGACCTTGGCGGCAGGGAGCTGACGTCAGGGAACCAGGCGCAGGAGACGTTTCCATAGGAGATCCCAGGACAAGGGATATCCATACAGGGTTCACAGGGCACATCTAACCATCCTCGAGAGAGGCGATTTTACTCATGTGACGGTATGGGACATCTCACTCGAGATTATCCGACCCGCCGTACTACTGACACAGGAGTAGTGGATGGACCATCGAGGCAGAGGCAATGTGTAGAGCAGGCAGCTCCGCGAGGCGGCGGACATGGCAGAGGAGTTGGGAGAGCATCTGGAGGTGGTCGGCGTTTCGACCCTTTACCACCACCACCCCCAAGAGGTCCACCCCAGGCTCAGGGAGCTGGTGGACAGAGGTAGGGACAGCTGCAGGCGGCAGAGGCTTATGACCCAGTTACTCCCGGAATGATTAGCAGTACAATCTGTGTCTTTTCTACTTTGTATGCCGTATTTATAGACATAGGTGCTAGTAATTACTTTTTGGCTACTTATCTTGTTCGAGACCTTGAGATTCCAGTTGAGCCGTTGACTCGACCCTTACACTTAGAAACACCGACTGGAGAAGATTCCGAGATCACACACCTTTGCAGGTAGTGTGACCTGACCCTTAGAGGTGAGAGTTTCGGTTGGAACCTCTTGGTGGTAGCGTCGAGGCCTTACAATTTCATTCTTGGTATGGATTGGCTATCCACAGTTCATGCCTAGATTGATTGTTTTAGGCGAATGGTGCGGTGTGTCCGCAGTGATGGGATGAGGTTCTCTTTTGTCGGTGAAAGAGAGACCCAGGCAGCGCAGGATGGACTTGTGAATAGGAGGGCACAACCGATTTCACACTAGTTGGCTAGACTATCCCTTGGCGCGACAGATGTTACGAGTTTTCGATTCCCAACAGTGGTGGCTGAGTATGAGGACATATTTCTGGAGGATGTCCCTGGGCTACCTCCCCGTCAGGAGATAGATTTCTGCATTGAGTTACAACCCGGGACGACCCCGATATCAGCATCGGCTTATCGGATGGCTCCTGAAGAGCTTTGTGAGCTGAGGATGCAGCTGGACGACTTGTAGAAGAAGGGCTATGTGAGACCCAACATTTCACCCTGGGCGGCCCCAGTGCTGTTTTCCAAGAAGGAGGATGGGAGCTTGAGGCTGTGTGTGGATTACCGGTGCTTAAATCAGGTGACTGTGAAGAACCGGTATCCACTACCGAGGATCTATGACCTCTTCGATCAGTTGAGAGGGGAACGATTGTTCTCGAAGGTTTATCTACGACCAGGCTATCACCAGTTGCGAGTACGGGAAGAGGATATACCGAAGACGGATTTTAGATGTCGCTACGGTCACTATGAGTACTTGATTATGCCCTTCGGTGTGACGAACACCCTAGCAGTGTTCATGAGACTCATGAACCGGATCTTTCAGCCTTATCTAGACCAGTTTGTGGTGGTCTTCATCGATGATATCCTTGTGTACTTTGCGTATGAGGAAGAGCATGCGAGACACCTAAGGATGGTTCTGGATACACTCTGAGAGCACCAGTTGTATGGGAAACTCTCGAAGTGTCAGTTCTGGTTATAGGAGGTCTACTTTTTGGGGAACGTTATCTCAGCGGATGGTGTAGCAGTGGACCCAGCAAAGGTGGAGGCAGTGCTAGCATGGGAGCCACCCCGGAGCGTGACGGAGGTGCGGAGTTTCCTTGGGTTGGAAGGCTACTATCGAATATTCATCCATGATTTCTCCAGGATTTCAGCACCCATGACAGCTTTGACCCGAAAGGGACAACCCTTCGTGTGGATCGAGAGATTCCAGTAGGCTTTCTAGCAATTGAGACAGAGTCTGATGAGTGACCCAATCTTGAGATTACCGGAG
This sequence comes from Viscum album, assembly GCA_963277665.1. Classification (NCBI taxonomy): domain Eukaryota; kingdom Viridiplantae; phylum Streptophyta; class Magnoliopsida; order Santalales; family Viscaceae; genus Viscum; species Viscum album. The sequence continues at coordinate 183,529,393 of OY728122.1, forward strand.
GAGGGTGTTGAGTACGTAGTGTTCTGCAACGCATCATGAACCGGGCTTGGTTGTGTCCTTATGCAGAGGCAAGTAGTGATTGCCTATATCTCACGTCAGTTGAGGCCACATGAGTAGAACTACGTGACCCATGATCTTGAGTTGGCAGCAGTAGTCTTCACATTGAAGATATGGCAGCACTACCTGATGGGCGAACAGTTTACAGTCTACTCTGATCACAAGAGTCTCAGATATATCTTTTCTTAGAAGGATCTGAATTTAAGACAGAGGCGATGGCTTGAGTTCCTCTAGGATTACGAATTTGAGATCGTTTATACTCCTGGGAAGGGGAACGTGGTGGCAGATGCTCTCATTAGGAAATCCAGTTCGCAGTTGCTAGATGAGGCGACAAGGTAATTGGCCTCTTTGCAGTTGTTCTTCGTGGATAGAGATGAGGGAGCTTACCTTCAGTCGATGGTTGTTACCCCTCCACTCTTACAGCGAGTCAGGGAAGCACAACGCGAGGATGCTAGTTGTGAGACTCTACGTGCTCAAATATCCACAGGTGATACTGTTGATGGATTTTTAGAAGGTGGAGAGCACGTTGTCCTTTTCAGAGGGCGCACGATAGTACCAGTGACGTTGCGGGAGGAGGTTCTGAGGGAGTTACATACATCCCCTTTGGCGGTGCATCCAGGCGTGGAAAAGATGTACCAGGACCTCCGACGTCAGTTCTGGTGGCCAGGGATGAAGAAGAGTGTGACGGAGTTTGTTTCTCGGTGCCTTACTTGTCAGCAAGTAAAGGCTGAGCACCAGGTTCCAGCAGGTTTGACTCAGCCCCTTGAGGTTCCAGAGTGGAAGTGGGATGGGATATCCATGGAATTTGTGATGGGTTTACCAGGCACGTCCAGGGGACACGATTCCATCTGGGTGATCGTTGATCGACTCACCAAGTCGGACCACTTCCTAACCATATGGGAACAGAGTTCAGTAGAGAGATTGGGATGCCTCTATGTGCAGGAGATAGTTCAACTTCATGGAGTACCATCCACGATCGTCTCAGATCGCGATGCTCGTTTCACATCCTAGTTGTGGAAGGAATTGTAGGAAGCTTTTGAGACTCAATTATGCTTGAGCACAACATTTCATCCCCAAAATGATGGTCAGACAGAGCGGACCATCTAGGGCCTGGAGGATATGCTACAAGATTGCATACTTGACTTCGGTCGTAGCTGGGAGGATCACCTACCACTGGTGTAATTTGCTTATAACAACAGTTATCATTCCACTATTGTCATGGCACCATTCGAGGCTCTATACGGGCGACCTTGCAGGTCGCTACTTTGCTGGACTGACCCGAGAGAGTCAACACTCATGGGCCCATAAATGGTGAGAGATACTACAAAGAAGGTGAAGGTCATCCAGGAGTGTATGAAGACTGCATAGAGTCGGAAAAAGTATTATGCCGACTGGAGGCGGAGGCCTTTGGAGTTCAAGGAGGGAGACCATGTGTTCCTTTGGGTCTCACCTCAACGAGGATTGCAGATATTTGGATGAGGCGACAATCTATCTCTGAGGTTCATTGGACCTTTTCATATTCTGAGTAGATTCGACGAGGTGGCGTATCGCTTGGCTCTACCTCCTCAGATGGACCGGGTACACAACATCTTCCATGTGTGGCAGCTATGGAGGTACGTGCATGATCCATCGCACATCATCGACTGGGGCAAGCTGGACATCAATGATGCAGAGATCTTTGCTGAGTACCCAGTGGAGATCAAGGATCGGCAGGAGAATATCCTTCGTGGATGAGCTATTCCCTTGGTGCGTGTTTGGTGGCAGAACAGAAATCTCCAGGAGAGCACGTGGGAGCGGGAGGCTCAAATTCGCGTGCAGTACCCACATATTTTTGGGTATCCATTGTTTTGGCTTTTCGGGGATGTAAAAGCCCTAAGGTGGGTGTGATGTAATGTCCCGAATTTTTCCATGTATTATTTTAATATTATATGGGAATTAATTCGAGACCAGGCTCTGAGTTGGTGTGTAGTTCCGAGGCCCAGTGATCTCAGAACAAATGTTTGAATTTAATTTAATAATTAAATTACACACACATGTAGTTTTCCTGAAAAAGTGGAATAACTACCGAACGGGTGCTTGGATCAGAAATCCAAGGGCACCGTTGCATTCAGAACAACGATTTTAACTAAGTCAAGGCCTAACCTCGGCCGGCGTAGGTCGGTGGTGAAATATGGTTTTTTGGACGCAACAATAATAAAATATTTAATTAAAATATTTTATTTAAACCTTTTTATGTCAAATATCTCTTATCTTTTAAATAGATATTACACAGGGGATCAGGGTTACAATCCCCATAACCCTGATTTTCCCCTGGAGGCTCTGGGAAAGCTCTGGAGGAAACCCCCAACGCGACAACGACATTCTTGATGGATTTCATCTGCGGCGATGATGCGGAGACCGAATCTTCACCAACGAACGTCGGGATCCAGGTAGGATGTCGTTGTGATTTTATTCTTCCCAGTTTTTGATTTCTATGATGAACGCGGACTAATCCACGAACATATTAGCCCGCGCATCGATTGTTCTTGCGGGATGGGATTTTGCGGGGATTTTGGGGATTTGATTCTTTTTATTGTTTGGTTTCGTTAAACCTTCTAATGGTGATAGACCAAGATCGACACGAACATCGATCGAGGTTCATCCCTCTTGATTTGTGTGTGTCTCTTCCCCAAATTTATCACGTTCTTCATGAGTGTTCTTCCTGTTCTTCGCGGGATGAGGAACAACGGATCGTTGCGCACCCATTGTGCGATGCAACGGTCCCAAATTGAAGATCTGGCATCGGTACGACCCTATGGAGGTGCGGCTGCGGTGGCGACGGACGGATCAAAGCGGATTGGAAGAAATCGTTCTTCGAACGATTTCCACACGGGTGACCAGAATCAGATTTTGGAGCCGATTGAAGGCCCGAAACCCATGGATTCAACATCACGATGACGAGGCTATCCAACATCTTGAGTTTCGCGGCAAACAGACGACTAAATCGAAGTCCGGAGGATCAGCCGAGGCGTGTAGAGGAAGACGACATTTCTGGAAAAATCCCGATTACACACCGTGTAGTATGGGATACACGGCGTGTGTTCATCGGTGAACGACCTGGCGTGTACTCCGGGAGTACATGAACACAGGCAGGGTACATGGCCATGGACACAGGGTGTATACCCCTCCCTGGTCAGACCCGGCCAGATACACGGGATACCCCGTGTACTGGTACAAGGGCAGGTGACACAGACATAGGCATAGACTGTGTATGGGCACATGGACAGCATACACGGAGCGAGACCAGGTACTCGAACACGGCGTGTGATTTCTTCTACATGCCGTGTAGTTGTTTTCTATCTGACAAGCCGAATGACACAGGCCGGTTACACGGGCAGTACCCGGGGTCAAGGAACACGACGTGTACTTTTATACACACCGTGTAGTTTGGTTTTTCACGGTTTGAATGAAGGACACGGACCATTTACACGGGAAATACCCGAGGTCAAGGAACACGGCGTGTAACCATACTACACGCTGTGTAACTTTTTCTTCATGGCTTGTGCCACTTGCCTTCTGTGACTTAGACTAGTTCTTAGAGTTCGTACCCTTGGTAATTCCCTGAAGGTTCTGGTATCAATTCCTTTATATAGGAGTATGATCCCTTCAACAGAACTCCCTGAATAGATTTGATGGAATCCCCTCTGTGAGACTTAGAGCCAGATCCTCTATTCATTCTTGGAACCCTAGGTAGAGTTCTTGGTATTGACGTGACCAACTTTACCCAGGCACCGATTATCTGCTTAGCAGATTAGCTCAGACTGAGTTGTCAGAATCCCCCCATGACTTGGCTGTGATCCTCATCTGAGAATCTTGTTCCCAAGGTACTTGTAGAGTGTGTTCTCCCAGAATGAGTACTTCGTCTCTATCTCTCTTCAGACCTAGGAGTGTGTTCTCCCGATGGTATGCTTAGTGGAATCTTCGAGCTAGATCTTAGTGGTGGTTTCGCGATGGTCGTCTGTGTATGAGTATATTTGGATATTCTTGATATATGTTCCATAGACATATACTGTGTGGAGCTTACTGTACCTTTCTTTGTCGTATTTTCCTTGTTTGTATTTCCTTTGTGGTTTTTGGGGTGTCCTACTGGGTATTGTTATACTCACCCCTTCACGGGCTTTGCCCGCACGTGTCGTGTCTTGTGCAGACGAGCGAGCCTTTGACAGGATTATAGGAGGACCAGGACCGGACGGTGCTCAGTGAGATCAGACAGGCCGAGGTGCGTTCCTTCGGTGACGGGTTATAGTCCCAATACCTTTCTATACAGGTTGGACTTGTTGCAGACTTTCTTTTGGTGGGATTGTACTTTTGGCCCAGGGTTTTACTTTACTGTACGTTACTTCCCTGTCATACTCTATTGGTTGGGTTTTAGTGTATGCATGCATCTTTTCCTTTTAGTAGTTTTTTTTACTTTTCAGCTTTGTGGGCTTGGAGATGTGTGTGCGTGTGTACATGTTATAGGAAATGCCTCCCATGTTAGTAACATGATTACTCGGTGCTAGTCACCAGCCCCTGGCCTATTGGAGGCGGTCTTGGGGAGTTGCGGCTCGGGCCCCACTGGGACGGGTCGTGACATTAACGATGTTTTAAAACATCACTATTGAAAAAAACTGTCGCTAATTAGCATTTTTTTGTAGTGAAACTATCAATGTGGTTCCATCTTCACTAATATTCTTATCTTGGATGGATGAGGACCTGATCATATCATTGAGATCAGATAATAAATCTACATTAAAGGTATCCCTATCAACTCTTTTCAGATAACTAGAGTGAGGAGGAGGAGGAGGTAAAGACCTCTCATCATTATGCATATAAGCATCCTCGGACCAGTTTCCACAATGGGTACTCCAGAAGAAAATGGATCCAAATGATGTTCCTCATTAATTATTTCAACTAAAGACCCCTTAGGATCTTTATGAGAAACTGATATGGTAGGTCCACTATGCTATGGTGGACTACCCTTATCATTTCATCGTCATAATATTCCAAGTCAGAGTATGCCAATCCAAGCATATCAGATCTTAGGTTTTTCTCCCCCTAGTCAGTGTATCACCCTTACCTTTTTCTGAAGCTTCCGGTTCAACTCTATTTATAGATTATTGACTACCTAAAGCATATTGGGTAGAGATTTTCCACTATTCACTAACAGGCTTACCATAATCAGAAATAGTCTGAGAGGGATGTGACTACTCATCTTCATCTCCACCATAAATATCATACTCAGAGTCATTGGATAACTCAATAACATATTTTGGACTCTCTAAATTAGATCTTTCAAATTGATCACCATTTGAAACTTTAGTTTTTTCTATTTCATATTCTTCTTCTAGTAAAATCTATTTGGTAGGAAGAAAAAGAGGTGGACTAGGAGGTCCATATGACACATTATGATTACTAAAAATGTCAGTATCACTTCCTTATTCCACTAAAATTGGTACTGACTCCTCTACTTTATCTTCATCTTCTTTCTCTTCAACTTCAGCACCAACAACAACCTCAACTTCTTCATAAGAAGAATACTCTACTACTTCATTTGGCTCCAAGAAAGGGTGTAACAACCCAGGTAATGTTAGAATAAATCATTTTCATGTATTATAAATATTTATTATTTAGATATTATAGATTTATATTCATTATAATAATATTAAGTAATTTTTCATTTAGAAGGAAAAAACATTATTTCTAACCAAATTGGGTTTTATACATTATATGGTTTAATTTAAACTATTTATTTTCAAATTATGAAATTTTAATTTTAAAAAATGAATTTTATTTTTGAATTCATCATGTAAAAATTATCTTAGAATGAATATTTGATATTTTTTTAAAAAATTGATTTTTCAATGAATAGTGAAAAATACTGATTTTATTGAAAATTGTTTTTTATTTTCGATTATTTAAAAAGTAAAATTATATTTTGGATTATTTTTAAAATTTAATTAGTTACTTTAAATTTAAAATAATCCAATTATAGTTTTTTAAATTAATTTTATACTTAAATTTAGTATAAAAATATTTTATATTTAAAAATCCATTTTTCTGAAAAACTGTTTTTCGTCACATTTTGCCAGTTTAATTTTAAATAAAATTAGGCCACTTATGTGTTATTAATTTTAAAAAATGTATTCCATATTTATAATAATTGGATCCAAATTTGTAAAATATTAACCTTTTTTTATTGATATAAATAGTAACCTTAGTAATTTTTGTTTCCATAGTTACAGGTAAGTTGAGTAATTAAGGTTTAAAATAAAATGATAAAGAAAAAAAATGACCATAAAACTTGAAATAATTTTATTTTATGAGTCCATTTCATCCATAATTATCCAAGATTCAGTTATATGTCATTTTATATCCATTTTTATGTGATTATGAACATTATAATATTTTATGTAAAGAAAAGTAAACAATGTCATACTCTTGATTTTAATAACTCTTATATTTTTAACATGGGGATAATAAGAGGTTATGTTCAGTTATAAATATTAATTTAAAATAAAAAATATTTATCTTCATTATGATTTTTTTTTTAATTTTTTGTGAATAAATAATTACCTTAAATGCTCACACAATGTTGATGCAATAATCATTCAATTATTGTAAAAATAAAATAAATGCTATTAAAAATATTAAAATTAGTATAATTTGAAATAATTAATGTGAAAAATGAAGTTTATAGATAAAAATTAAATATTATATATGTGTGTATGCACTGGATTAAAATTAATTTGTTTTATTGATGTTATTAATGTCAAAGTAAATGAATAGTTCTAAAATTGATATTAATAATATTTTATAATAAATAATATTTTATTAAATTATTTAAAATTCATAAAAATATTATATTTGGTAAAATTAATGGGATATGGTTAATGAAATAAAATATTTCCCATTTATGGTTATTTTTTCATTTTATAGTAACATTATTAACCCATAAAGTGAAGAAAACTTTAATATTATGGTAATTGTCTAAATAATTAACGAAGGGTTAAAGAAAAAGATAAGGGTAAAAATGCAATCCAAACTTTTAAAAATTTACTTTTATGGGATTAGTTTGACTAATAATCATATTATATTATAATATTATCAATTTTTATCCATTTTGACATCAAAATTAATTTATATTAATTTAATATTTTAATAATTTTCAAGAGTGCCCCTACCCTCTCTTATAAATAGGAACCACTTTTTATCATTTCTTCACACTTAAAAACCCATTTTCCAGAAAAAATATATCCAAATCCCTTAATTAAATACCTCCACACATTATAGTATCCTTATTTTGGGCATAATACCAATCTTAGAGGTCTTAATGTTTTATGTGAAGGATATTTTCCAAAGAAGAGGTATAATTTTTAACCACATGTTGTAGTTTTATTTCTTCTTCCAACTCCTTAAAATATTATTCAACAATGATGAAATAATAAAAAAATTATACTCAATATACTTATGTGTTTTTATGTTAATTTAACAGCCTATATCCATCTCCTCTTCGATCAAATGGGAAACGAAACCATCGTTCGTGTGTACGACATACTACCACCTCATAAACCGATGTAATTCATTTTCCATAACCGTCTATCACAAATGGTTATAATGATAGAATTAATGTATATATATGATACTAATGACATATTTATTATTATTAAAAGAAAACATATCATTTAATTTCTTATATTTCCATTCACTAAAAAATGATAATGTTGTCCATGCATACGTGTGGACTACCACCTCCACAATGCTATGTGATTCATTTTTCACCACCACATAACGTGGAAGATATATATAATTATGTTTAAATAAATAATATGGTATTTATTATATAATTATAATTATTTATAGTTAAAATACAACTTACCATATTACTGTAATGATCGTTGAAAAATGGAAACTTAACTCATGCATACGTACGACCTACCGTCTCCATGATTGTAACGTAGTTCATTTTTCATAACCATATTTCATGATTAGTCTTAAAAGTATAATTGATATATAAAAATGGTAATTATTTCATGATTATTATTCTTGATATATTAATAATTAACTCTTTTACCATTATTAACCTACCAAAGTAATTTTGGACTTATAAACCAAATATCATCAAAACATACAACATAAAATTAAATGATTAAGTAATTGTATATGACATGGTAATAAATTAAATAAAGGGAATAATAAACTTGAAAAAGGTTACCAATCAATTAAATAATTAACATGATTTTATTATTCAGGAAGATAAAGAACATACGTGATGAGTTAGACTCGAGGTAAGGGACACTTTAACTTAAAACATCATTTTAAATGTTATAATGATTTATTTTCAAAATCATTCACTTTCATGTACATATTTTTAAAATTACTTTATGAATGTATTTATATGGACATAAAATAACTATAAAGGGTATTTTATTCCACTATCTATCTAATTTTTTCAAAAAGGTTTTTTATGGAATGTTTGACTTTCTTTACAAAAGACTAAAGGAATGTTCTATTTTAATGTATACGACAACAACGATTTTTCCCGATACTGTAACCATTTTTTAAAGTTTGGATTCCTTTAAAAATATTTCATTTTTTCTTCAAATAAAAACCATATTTATATTTTTTTGGTATTTTGGTATTTAAAATGGGTTTTTAAAAGAAAATGTTATTTTGATATCCAAAATTGTTTTACACATGAGTTTAAAAGAGTTTTCAAGGGTTTTATTCATTATATGGTTCTTGGACATTGTTTATGAAAGGTTGATCCCCATTATAGATCGCAGTTAAGACCGATACATCTTATATAAATGTTTGAACCCAATTATAGCTCTTGGGTGATCTCTATATAACTTATATGATGGGTGCACCCAGATAGTGCTCTAATGAATTGTGTGATGATTATGTTCTCCATATAATTATATTGGAAGCCAACCATATGATTATTCTAATTATAAGGGTTCTTGTAAGGGTTTTTTAAGGGTTTAATATGATGATGTACCAAGGAACCTACACTAATTTTCTATGATTTCTAATGAGTTTTAATGGATATTGTTTGATTTCAAAAGTTAAGATAATGATATTTTTAATGAAAAAATGATGATCTTTTTGGATAAAAGGTATGTTTTTAAGAAAATGTTTTTCATGGGTTTTCTTGTTTTTAATTAGACTAACAGATTTATTATTTTTATTTCATTTACTAAGCTTCTTATACTCATCCCACATTTAAATAAAAAATTAATTGGAATTTAAGGATGAGTAGGGACAAATATGAGGTCAAGATAAATTTTTTTAAGACATGTCATGCAAAGAAAACTTGTTTCTTTTTAAAAGTTTTGTTTAGTGGAAAAAATGGATACTGAGTTAATTGTACACTTTGTAATATATGATATTTTTATGTAAGATTCATGAACTAACTATCTAAAAATATAAACCTAAAATATATTTGTGAATGAAAGAAAGATAATTCTAGTTTAAAGTCACTATAATATGTAATGTTTAAGGCAAGGTCCTTATAGTTAGTATTAAAACAAAGGTTTAGATTACTTTAAGGGTTAGTATAATTATAATATAATACCCTTAAAAATATTTTACTTAATGTTTATGTTAATATAACATTTTAATATTACCATGTTGATTATTCTAAACTATGTTTTTTCAGAATGGTTTTCCATATAAGAAACAGGGTGGATATAGTAGGAAGGCACCAAGAGGATAATATTGTAGTACCCCAGGACACCCTGAGAGGGGAGTGATGAATCAGGGTGACAAATTTTTCTTTTAAAATGATGGATCTTGTTCCCAAAATTTTAGGAACTTTTTAAACCTTTATGATGTAAATGATCAACAATCAAACATTCACATACAAAGAGATGACACAACACTTTCACTTGGTTCACCACTAAGGGTTACATCCAAGGAGTATACACCGATAGTGTGTCGGTCGTACCAAAATACACTAATCTTAACTAGCTGTGGAACAAAAAAGTTTGTTCATAGACACTTTTTTCTAGTCTCACTACCTTTATAAGAATTTAGGGATTGCTCACTACATCCCTCAGAACACTTCTGCTAACTCCCCCTATCACACTGCTTTGAGAGAATCCAAACTCAGTTTATCAAATTGAAGGTCACTTCAATGATTTGGAATTAAATAATTTGTCCTCGACTTAGCACGAGACTCTTCTTGCACCGTATAACTGAATTGATGCACTTGAAACCACTGAATGAGAAAACCAGATATCAAAAAACTAAAAGAATCTCCACAATTCACTTGCGCACAACACCTACTTTTGCACGCAAGATTTGGGATTTGTTGCACAAGATGACTTTCACACAACACATGTTTTTTACGCAACCTAGATCTTTTGTGAAACTACTCCAAGATGTTCACTTGGTGTTTTTTAGATTAAAGGAACATCTTACGCACAAGATTAATTCCCTCCAAATCTTTCATGTGGAAATATTTTGCTTGGTAGAGCATCCAGATCTTCGTTGAGTCTTCCATGGGGGTAACCACCTATTTATAGGCCTCAATGAACCTATGAAAAAGTTTCCTATATTTCTTTATCGATGCGAATAAGATTCATTTCATGCATGAAAAACCCATTTTTATGTCGCATTGGGTGCGTAAGATTCTTCCACGCAACCTCATCTTTCACGCATATTTAAATATTGCAGGCACTTTTTTCCTTTACCATATTTTGATGAAATGATCCCAAAACATGCCTTGTATGCAAGTTTTCAAACCACCTTCGATATTGCATGAAAATACCTTTTCTAATTTTTTCTCCATTTTCCAATTTTTGGACTCGAAAATTTGGCACACTAGCAAAACGACGCCACCTTAAATAATGTTGTCTTATTGAACTGTATAATCAATTTCCTTAAAAACTTCCTGATCTTCTAATGAGGATTGAAAACAAACACAAACCATACTCTATTTCCAACACATAATAGCCTTAGTTCCAAAAATATCCCCCTTTGGGTTTGTTGGAAATCTACAGATAAATTGAACAAGACACTAGCTATTATCAAAACCTAATACACAAGAATCAACTTAGCCAACACTCTAAGTATATGTGAGTAATGCTCAGTGTATAAAACAAGAGGGTAATATTGAATTGGGTTACCATGTTTTGGAATGCTTAAAGATGTCCAAGCTATTCTCTTACCGTGTCACAAAAGCATTACATTCCCTGAATGGTTTCCCCCTAACACCGAATTCTCATTGTGACACAGAAGCATTACATGTGCTGAAATGTTTCCTCATAACACCAAATTATCATCATTCTCCATTATCCATTCTCCTATAACTACAAAAAAATTTCATTATCCTCCTTTGTACCATTGAATTTATTCCTTCTCCCCCATTGGAAATAAACCCAAAGACCAATATTTGTGCATTGTAGAGCTCATAACAGACTCCACTTGGATCATATCTCCCACATAAACCTACATCACTTCTACAAATAGATTAAAAAAATTAACATAACTAGGGAGAGGGGAATATTGGGACCTCCTCATGCACTAATAGGTGGATGGATACTGAGGTTTAACTAATAATTCTCAAACAAAACTACTGCCAGGGGCTTGGTCAGAATATCAGCCACTTGCCCATCAGTTCCCACATGATCCATTTTAATCATGCCTTGTTCAAATTTTTCCTCGATGAAGTGATATCTGATTTAAATGTGTTTTGTATGATAATGATGAACACGATTCTTCATAAGATCAATTGTTCTCTTATTATCATAGTGAATCACCATTGGCTATCTCACATTATCACCAATATCGGTAAGTTATTCTTTCATCCACAATAGCCTAGTGCAAGACTTTGTAATAGAGATATGATCAGCTTCAACAGTACTGAGGGAAGTACTTTCCTGTTTCTTGCTCAACCAGCCCACACATTTCTTCCCAATATAGAATGTTCCACCACTGGTGGACTTTCTGTCCACTACATATCTAGCCCAGTTAGCATCCGATAATGCTGATAGTTTATTATCTTTTCCGAAAACAAAGTATAACCCATAATTATGAGTACCTTGAATCTACCTCATGATTATTTTTACTAAAACTATATGTTTTTTCTTTGAATTACTTTGAAAACAAGATACTAATCATATTGTAAAGATAATATCAGGCTGTGTCACTATCAAGTAGAGTAAGCTTCCAATTATTCTCTTGTATATTGTGGGATATATATATGTCTAATCCCTATGATTTCCCAGTTTAGTTCCAATTGAAATTGGAGTCGATATTGGTTTGGATTCATGCATATTGAACTTCTTCATCAACTCTCTAGCATAATTTTCTTGAGAAATGAAAGAGTATTCTTTCATCTGAATCACTTGAAACCCCAAGAAGTACATGAGTTCACCAATCATAGACATTTTGAATTCCAATTTCATGTGATTAGAAAATTCATCCACTGATCCCTGTTTATTTCCACCTAATATAATATCATCAATGTACACCAGTACCATGAACTGATCTCTCTAATAATTCTTCACATAAAGATTGTGATCCACTCCTCTTCTTTTGAATTAAAGCTTTTTCTGATAAGAATACACATGAGAGTACCATTCCCGTGGTGCCTGATTCAATATATATATATATTTATTTAGTTGGAATACCTTCATTTCATCATTTCAAATAAGAAAACCCACTATTTGTTCAATGTAAACTTCTTCTTAAAAAACACCATTTAAGAAATAAGTTTTGAGATCTATTTGATACACTTTGTATACTCTTAGAATTTCCGTGGAAAGAAAAAGTCTGATTTACTCCAGTCTCATCTCTAGAGAAAATGTTTCTTCAATATCAACACCTTCAATATGTGAATATCCCTTACACACCAATCACACCTTTTTTTGGACCACATTACCATGATCATAAAATTTATTCTTGAAAATCCACTTCGTACTAATCACATTGTGATTTTCAGGTCTATTAACTAGATCACATGTTTGGTTCTTATCGATCTGATCCAACTCTTCATTCATAGCTTTAAACCACGATTCATCATTTGAAGATTCTTTAAATGAGGATGGTTCCACCACTAATAGGAATGCATATTGTGTATTATTCCTCATTCTCTTTGTCTGAGTGGGAGATTTCCAATCCCCAATGATATTGGATTGATTTATTTCTTCTCTTAGATTTATGCTGTGAGGTTTAGGAGGATTTTCTTTAGCCACTGTTTCTTCTTTCAATTATTCATCTGAATCCATGTCATTTTGTGACCTCTAAATATTTTTCACATATTCCTCTACATCTTTAGTTGAATATGTTCCATGTCTGTTGTCTTATACATCTTCAATCACATTAGCATAAGTTCCCCTCTTAGTATTTTTAGTCTTATCTTTAATTATCTTAACATAAATACTTTCCACAATTTTTCTAATATACTTATTGAAATAATTTTAGGCTTTTATATTCATTGAATATATGAGGAATATCCCTTCATTAGCCACATCACTATATTTTCCCTGATTTCATTCTTTGTTTCGGATAACAAATTTACTTCTAAAAACATGGAAATACTTAAAAAAGGGATTCCTTCCATGCCACAACTCATACAATGTCTTCGTTTCACCCATATAAAACCCTGTTATTTTGAATATATACTGTAGCTTGAACAACCTCTTTCCAATAATGGCGAGAGATATGACTCTCAATCAGTATAGTTCTGGCTATACTGTTCACCTGTCAATTCCAATGCCCAACAACTCCATTTTTCTTTGGGGTTCTCATAGAATCCACCTAATGTTGGATTCCATGTTTGTCTAGGTAATTTTTAAATTCAATGGATGTATATTCTCCTCCATTGTCATATCACAAAACTTTTATTGTCCATCTAGTATCATTCTCAAAAATTCATCGATAAGTTTTCATGAAATCAAGCACTTTCTGTTTTCTGTGTATAACCATCACACATTCCGTTCTACTATAATCATCTATGAAGAGGAAAAAGTACCTTTCTATATGAGTTTTGAAAAAATTTATCGGGTCACAAATGTTTGTATGGATGAGATCAAGAATATTTGATTCCATTTTATTATTTGGATGATATGAACTACACACCAAATTTCCTTGAATGAAAGAATCACAAGAATTCTCCCATTCACGCTCCAGATTTGGTATATCCATGACAATATTTAGTTTAGATATATTTTTCAAGTCTTTATGATTAATGTTCCCCAATCTTCGATTCCACAAGTTATCTTCTTCAACTGTCATGTAGAAAATGTTTTCTTTACTATCAACCTGATACAAGTTTCCATCTATTCTATATACTTTCATGAGAGAATTACCTATCCTTCCATTTATAGTGTAGCCTTTTTGATTTAAAGTCACTATAATTCCTACGTCACAGAGTTGACTTACACTTAATATATTGTGACGTAACCCATACATGCAAAGAACTTCCGTTTTCTTTAGTCCTCCATTAGCCAATTCAGTACATCCACTTCCTTTGATCTTCAAATCACTATCATTACCGAACCTTACTATTACATCAACATTTTTATTAACATTAATTAATAGGTCTGCATTTCCTATCATATGGGATGAGCACCCACTATCAAGAATCCATGTGTTGATGTTCTTTATAGATTTGAGAGCTACTTCTCCAAGGTTGAATTTTTCATTTTCCTCTTTTCCTTCCACAAAATATTATAATGAGTGGAGGATAGGGATGGAATTTCAAATCTATTTTACACATGAAATAGTTATTCATATTTATACTCTTCTTCCAAAGGATAAAACCTATTTGAAATAGCCACACCATATGGTTGTTGAGTATTGACCTGTCTATGAGAATTGTATGAATTTCTCCTATTATTCATCTGCCTGCAATATATAACTTTATGTCCAAAGTTAGAACAATTAAAACAATATCCATAGAAATTATTTCTTCTATAAGAAGTAGGATATGAATTTTTTCTCCTTTTTTGAGCTCCTATATCTTCCCTATTCAAATATCTCCTTGCCTCTTCACAATATGACATGGTATGGCTCAAATAGCCACAAAATTGACATTTCATGAGTGGAAATGTCTTCTCATTTCAATTCCTCCTCAGGTCTCCTTCCTTAGAAAAAAGTTTGGATACTATAATTTATGGATACTTGAGGATAGTTTTTAGTTCTTCTTTTACATTTAATTGATTATTTCTTTTTCAGCACTTTAGGGGACTTTTCAACATGACCAACTTTCATATTTCCTTTATTCTATCTAACTTTATTTGCAGTATTTGATGTTTCATCATAAAAAATTATTCCATTGTTTCCCATGCATGCTGGTCTTCGATCATTAAAAATATTTTCAACTCCATCATAATGACACTTGGATATCTCTAGAAAATCAGCATCTAAGAATCTTCCAAACTGTATTTTCTTCTTTTTTTCTTTTGAAATTGATTCACTTTAAAGTTTACTCTTAAGAGTAACAACTTCTTATTCAAGACCCTCGACAGTCTTGGACTTATCTTTCAATCTGGAGGTGAGGTTATTAATGACCTTTTTATGTTCTTCAATTATCATCTTCAGTTCCACTATATATTCTATGTTTTCAAGGGTTGTTGAATTTACTTTCACTACTTTTTTCAGTCATTAAATTTCAGCTTCAATATGATCAACATATTCTGATGATTCTTCCAAAATTTCTCTCCACTTTTTGCATCTCTTGAATTAATTCTCAAAATTACTAAAATTATCCTTAAGTTGAAAATTGATATCAACATCAGTGGTCAACTGACTATCTATAGATTTATCTCCTGAAGGTTTTGTCTTTTCAATGGTAGCCATCATTGATGCATGGGTTCCATATTTAAATTTTGGTTCTTCTTCCTCATAGTATTCACTACCATCATCTTATTTTTTATATAAAAAACTCTTTCTCTATAATTTATTACAAGACTTAAAGTCTCCCTTTTTGAAAAAATTTTTCTAAGGTTTCTGCATGTCTCTAGCTTTATTTTCTTCATCATCAAACTTTCTTGTGCACCGAGAGGCAATTTTCCCATCTCTGCCACAATGGAAACAAGCCATAGGTATCTTACCTTTGAATTTCCATTTTCCCTTCTTGATTTTATTAGAAACGAGAGAAATAATTTTTCCTTATTCATTATCTTCATCAACATTATCTCCTAAAATTTCTAGTTTTTTTCATGGATTTGAATGCCATTTACTTACCGACACATTTAATCACATCTTTTGGCTTTACTATCATTGTGTATGCCACCAAAATGCTCAGTAGATCATCCGGATAAAGTTTATAAAGATCCGTTTTCCTCAAGGCCTAACACTTTTGGGTTGTAAAGAGGTGGAATCTTTCTCAACATTTTCTCAATAATATCAATGTCTTTGATTTCTTCCCCAAGCCCTCGAATTGATCCCATTACTTCAGTAATACGATTGAATAAGGAATCTAATTTCTCATCAAAATGCATCTTTATATCATCAAAACTATTATGCAAGACTTGTAGTTTTTCCTCCTTCACTTTGTTGTATCCTTCATATATATTCTCCATTTTTCCCACATAGAATTTTCTAAAGTATAGATCATCACCTTTAGATAGATATGATCATAAAGTGTCATAGTGAGAGCATTCTTCACTTTAGCATATGCATCAAGCACCTTCTTATTTGTATTAATCATAGATAGCCATGTTGGACCAATTACTTGTATTCCTTGAACTTTAGAAAAAAGAACTTCCATTCCAAGAGATCTTAGATGAGATCTCATACTATTCTTCCATATCTAAAAGTTTCTTCTATCAAATAGGGGTACTCCACTAACATTGACTAAATTCTCCATGACAGTAAAGGATAAATTTAACACTAGAAACCTTTACC
The DNA here is from genome assembly GCA_963277665.1 of Viscum album. NCBI lineage: Eukaryota > Viridiplantae > Streptophyta > Magnoliopsida > Santalales > Viscaceae > Viscum > Viscum album. The sequence continues at coordinate 183,546,328 of OY728122.1, forward strand.
CTATGATACCACCTGTAGTACCCCGAGACACCCTGAGAGGGGAGGGGTGAATCAGGGTGTCAAATTTTTCTTTTAAACTGATGGATCTTGTTCCCACAATAATAGGAACTTGTTAAACCTATATGATGGAAATGATCAGTAATACAAAGAGATGACACAACACTTTTACTTAGTTCACCACTAAGGGCTACGTCCAAGGAGAATATGCCAATAGTGTGTCGGTCATACCAAAATCCACTAATCTTCACTAGATATGGAATACTAAAGTTTGGTCACAAACACTCTATGCCAGGATCACTCCCCTTACAAGAATTTAGGGATCTCTCACTAAGTCCCTCAGAACACTTTCGCTAACTCCCCTAGCACACTGATCTGAGAGAATCCAAACTCAGTTTATCAACTTAAAGATCGCTTCAATGATTTGGTATTAAATTATTTGACCTTGACTTAGAACGGGACTCTACTTACACCGTATACTTGAATTGATGCACTTGAAATCACTAAACGAGAAAACCAGATATCAAAAGACTGATATAAGCTCTATAATTCACTTGCACACAACACCTGATTTTGCATGCAAGATTTAGGATTTGTCACACAAGATGACTTTCACGCAACCCTTGTTTTTCACGCAACCTAGATCTTTCATGAAACCAATACAAGATGTTCACTTGGTCTTTTTTGACTAAAGGAACATCTTGCGTGTAATATTAAATCCCTCCAAATCTTTCACATGGAAATCTTTCATGCGGTAGAGCACCCAGATCTTCTTTGAAAATTCTTAAGTCTTCCATGGGGGTAGCTGCCTATTTATAGGTCTCGATGATCCTATGTGAAAGTTTCTGATGTTTCTTTATTAGTGCACATAAGATTCATTCTGAGCGCAAAAAACCCATTTTGACGTCACATTGGGTGTGTAATATTATTCCACGCAACCTCATCTTTCGTACACATTTAAATCTTGCACTCATTTTTTTTCCTTTACCATATTTTGATGAAATGATCCCAAAACATGCCTTGCATGCAATTTTACAAACCACCTTCAATCTTGTGCACAAATCCCTTTTCTAAAAACAATTTTCTCTATTTTCCAATTTTTGGACCTAAAAATTTGGAAAACCCTGGGAAACGACACCACCTTCAATACTATTGTCTGCTTGAAATGTATGATCCATTTCCTTGAAAACTTCCTGATCTTACAATAAGGATTGAAAAAAAAACATAAACCGTACTCTATTTCCAACACAGAACAACCTTGGTTCCAACAACCCCCCCTTTGGGTTTGTTTGCAATCTCCAGATAAATTCAACAAGGCAGCATCCATTATCAAAAACTGATACACAAGAATCAACTCAGCCAACACTCTAAGTCTACATGAGCAATGATCGGTGTGGAAAACAAGATGGGAAGATTGAATTGGGTTCCCGTGTTTTATAATTCTTAAATATGTCCAAGCTATTATCTTACCGTGTCACAAAAGCATTACATTACCTGAATGGTTTCCTCCTAGCACCGAATTATCATCGTTACATAGAAGCATTACATGTCCTAAACTATTTTCTCATAACACTGAATGCTCATCATTCTCCATTCTCCATTATTCTATAACCATAAAAACATTTCATCATCCTCCTTTGTACCATTGAATTTATTCCTTCTCCCCTATTGTAAATAAAACCAAAGACCAGTATTTGTGCATTGTAGAGTTCATAACATACTCCTCCTGGATCATATCTCCCCTATAAACCTAAATCACTTCCACAAACAGATTAAAAATAGTTAACATAACCGGGGAGAGGGGAATCTCAGGACCTCCTCATGCGTTGGGAGGTGGCTGGACACCAAGGTTCAACTGATGCTTCTCAAACATAGCTACTTCCAGGGGCTTGGTCAGAATATCAACCACTTGCTCATCATTTCCCACATGAGCCATTTTAATCATAAATTGTTCAAAATTTTCCTTGATGAAGTGATATATGATTTCAATGAGTTTCATATGAGAATTCTGAACAAGATTATTCATAAGATCAATTGTTCTCTTGTTATCAAAGTGAATCACCATCGACTGTCTCACTTCATCACCATTATTGGTAAGTTGTTTCTTTGTCCACAATAGTTGAGTGCATGCCTTTGTATCATAGATATACTCTACTTTAGTAGTAATGAGGGAAATAATTTCCAGTTTCTTTCTCAACCATCCCAAAAATTTCTTCCCAATATAGAATGCTCCACCACTAGTGGACTTTATGTCCACTACATCTCCAGCCCAGTCAGCATCAGATAATGATGATAGTTCACTATCTCTTCTGGTAGCAATGTATTACCCATAATTATGAGTACCTTGAATGTACCTCATGATTCTTTTTACTGCCTCCATATGTTGTTCCGTTGGATTGCTTTGAAAATGGGCTAATAAGTATATTTCAAAGACAATATCAGTCTGTTTCACTATCAAGTAGAGTAAACCTCCAATTATTCTCCTATATATTGTGGGATCTATAGATATCCCATCCTTATGCTTTCCCAGTTTAGTTACAACCACAATTGCAGTTGACATTGGTTTTGATTCATGCATATTGAACTTCTTCAACAACTATATGGAATAATTTTCTTGAGAAATGAAAGTGCATTATTTCCTCTAAATCACTTTCAACCCCAAGAAGTATACGAGTTCACCAATCGTAGACATTTCAAATTCCAATTTAATGTGATTTGAAAATTCATCCACTGATCCCTATTTTCTTCCACCAAAGATAATATCATCAACATACACCAGTACCATGAACTATTTTTTTTGAAAATTCTTCACATAGATATCATGATCCACTCCCCCTCTTTTGAATTAAATCATTTTTAGAAAATAATCCAGCCGAGAGTACCATGCCCGTGGTGACTGCTTCAATCCATAAAGAGATTTATTTAGTCTACAGACCTTCATCTAATCATTTCCATACAGAAAACCCACATGTCATTCAATGTAAACTTATTCTTCAAGAACACCATTTAAGAAAAAAGTTTTGACATCCATTTGATACACTTTGTATCCTCTTTGAATTTCCATGGAAAGAAAAAGTTTGATTTACTCTAGTCTCTCCACCTGAGAAAATGTTTCTTCAACATCAACACCTTCAATATGTGAATATACCTTATACACCAAGCACACCTTGTTTCAGATTACATTACCATGCTCATCGAATTTATTCTTGAAAATCCACTTCATACAAATCACATTGTGATTTGTAGGTCTATTAACTAGATCCCATGTTTGGTTCTTGTCAATCTGATCCAACTCTTCATTCATAGATTTAACCCATGATTCATCATTTTTAGATTCTTAAAATGAGGATGGTTACACCACTAATAGGAATGAAATTTTTTCATTATTCCTCATTCTCCTTGTTTGAGCGGGAGATATCCAATCCCCAATGATATTGGATTAATCAATTTATTCTCTTTGATTTCTCCTGTGAGTTTCAAGAGGATTTTATTAAGTAACTATTTATTCTTTAGATTATTCATCTGAATCCACATCATTTTATAACCTTTGAATGTTTTGCATACATTACTCTATATATCTTTAGTTGATATGTTCCATGTCCACTATATTCTTCATCTTCAATCACATCAACATAAGATCACCTCACGGTATTTTTGGTATTATCTTTAACTATCTTAACATTACTACTTTAAATTTTTTTTTGTGATTCTTATTGAAACACCTGTAGGATTTTCTATTCATTGAATGTTCATTCATCATCCACATCACCATATTTTCCCTGATTTCCTTCTTTGTTTCTGATAAAACATTTACTTCAAAAAACCTGAAAATACTTCAAAGATGGATTCCTTCCATTCCAAAACTCATACGATGTCTTTGTTTCACCCATATAAATCTCTATTCAATTTTGAATATATACTATAGCTTGAAAAACCTCTTTACCATAATGAAGAGAGATATGACTCTCAATCAGCATAGTTCTGGTCATACTGTTCACTTATCGATTCTGGTGTTCAACAAATCTATTTTTATATGTGGTTATCACATTAACCACTTGATGTTGAATTCCATGTTTCTCTAGGTAATTTTCATATTCAATGGATGTATATTATCCTCCATTTTCATATTGAAAAACTTTGATTTTCCATCCAGTATCATTCTCGGTAATTCTTCGATAAGTTTTCGTGAAATCAATCAATTTCCATTTTCTGTATATAACCATCACAAATGCCATTATACTGTAATCATCTATAAAGAGGACAAAGTACCTTTCTCCATGAGTTCCAACAATATTTATCAGGCCACAAACGTCTGTATAGATGAGATCAAGAAGATTTGATTCCCTTTTCTTATTTGGATGAATGAACTACACACTAACTTTACTCACATGCAAGCATCATAAGTCTTCTCCCATTCATGCTTTAGATTTGGTATATCCATGAAAATCTTTAGTTTAGATATCTTTTCCATGTCTTATTGATTAATGTTTCATAATCTCCAATTCCAAAACATGCCTTGCATGCAATGATCCCAAAACATGCCTTTCCCAAAACACCTTATATATTGTGTGCAATGATCCCAAACCACCTTCGATCTTGCGCAAAACTCCATTTTACAAAAATTTTTTTTTCTCTATTTTCCAATTTTTGGAACAAAAAATTTGGAAAACATTGGGAAATGACGCCACCTTCAATTTTGTTGTCTGATTGAACTGTATAATCCATTTCCCAGAAAAATTCCTGATCTTCCAATGAGGATTGACAACAAACAGAAACCATACTCTATTTTCAACACAAAATAACCTTGCTTTAAACAAATATCCTTCCAAATCAGCAACCCATAATGGTAAAAATTGGAATTGAACTATTTTTTATTGTGATGGATCATTTTATGAAAGTTATAAATGGTGGTGGAATCTATACTAGAGAAAAATTAGATTTAACATATAGGAACATGACAATAATAGAGCATTTTATGAGACAAAATACTCCAACATTCAGTGGATCTTATTACCTGGTAGAAGAAAAAGTATGGATAAATTAACTAGAAAATATATTTGAAGTTATTTGAATACTCACGTTTTAATCATGTTTTAATGATCAGAAATTGTTACTTCTGTTTAATCTATCTCATATCATGTGTAGATATGCTTGGTTTCTTTATGCTTCAAATAAATTTTCTCAAGATCATGATTCCTATAAATCCTGATTGATTATTGTAAACTATATTTAAATTTGGTCTATAATGATTTCTTTTATTGAATGATTAAGCCTAATTAATTCGGTGAATACTACTACTTAAGTCTATATACAAATATTTGGCTAAGTCTGAGAAACTATGACCCAAACACCGTGAACTATGACCCAAACACCGTGATCCAGACACGGTGACCCATAAACCATGACCCAAACATTGTGACCCAGACATCGTGACCCAAACACCGTGACCGAGACACCATGAACGAGATACCGTGACCCAGAAACCATGACATAGACACCGTTACCCAGACACCGTGACTAGACACCGTAACCAGTTTCAGATCTCATGAATTTTGAGACATCAGTTCCTTGCTAATACACTGTTCGAAGTTTGGAAAAGGACAAGACATCGTGATCCTAACACCGCATCTATGCTACCAGTTCTTGATCTCAATACAATTATGCCATAATGACTATCTCACTGCTCAAAGGAAAATTAGAAGACACCATTTCGTGGTGACACCGTTTCCAAGTGACACCATTTCTAGATATACTGTGACACCATTATTTAATCTGTTTTTTCATTTTCAATTTAATTTATAATAGTAATATTTGAGTATTTTGAATGCACTAACATAATTAATATTTCTTTATAGACATATCACCTGATAGTACGAGGTACGAGGTGCAAGATATATGCATCCTATCGGCTCCAACACATGCACTCTTAGAATAAAAAGAAAAGCATGGCCCTGAAACAAGTGATGATGAGTAGTGTGTAGAAGAAGCATGAGAATTCTTGAAAATTGGACCGATAAATGCACCAAGATACATTTGAAGAACACACAAATCATTCTCAAATAAAAAATATGGAATACCACAAATCAGAGCCAAATAATCTTCGCAATAAAAACTCCACAAAGAACACAAGCTAGATCTAACTAGAAACCAGAGCACCAGACTTGCGATACTCTATTTATCGCAAGAGGACTAGATAATTTCATATGCTTCATTCTATAATTATAGAGCTACTTAGAATATCAATCAAATCACTTCTAACCTTATCTCATCATCTTTACTCTATTGTGTATTTTTTTTAGATTTCAAGCAGTGTGTGTGTGTTGTATTAAAAACAGACACTGCCTCCTACACTAAATTGAAATATACAAGATATCATTCATCTCATATCTTTTTACACTTGTTTAATCCCACATATAAGTGTGGAAGAGGTCCTTGTGTGACCTGATTGTTTTTACCCATGAAGAACTATGGAAGAGGTCGTGTGACCTGGACAGTCCTGCGTACTATTGTTTACCCCGATCTAGGGTGCAGATCAAGTTTATTAATATAAAATTCTTGGTGTTAGGTGATCCCCAAGTGGAGTGGATTAGGTCTCAGCTTGAGATTGAACCACTTGTTTTATCTGCAGTGTTTTTTAATTTAGTCTTTCTCTATTTTACTGTATAATTCATAAATCACTAGATTTACTTTGATAATTAATCTTGAATAGAAGTTATAATTGTTTTTCCTTATTAGAATAGCTTAAAAAGTAATATAAATAACTCATATTGAGATTTCTGAGAATTAATCAATATTATGAGAAGTTATTTGAATAGTCAAACTTTCATAACCGTATTACCTTGATTAACTGGGTTGTATTAAATCTTATTGGGGATCCATTTTAAGAAAAAAATTTAACCAAAATTTTTATAGATAATCAATTCAACCCCTCTTGAGTACTCTAATCTGACCAATAGAAGTCATGAGTTATTTATAACATTAAAAGGAAACCCTTTCCATTTATCATTTTGAAGGTGAAACTGATTGATGGTGGTCTTTTTTTAAGAATACCAAAGAGATAGATGAGATTGATTCCATAAAATGCGACATATTTAAGAATATATTCCTTTATTAATATTTTTCTAAGGTTTTTTGAATCGATATGGAGAAACAATTCTTAGAATTGAGGTAAAATGATGAAGATTTTGTAGCTATGTATGAAGAAAATTTTACAAGATTGTCCTCGTATGTACCAGATTTTATCTGAGATCTTGATAGTAAGAATAATTAGTTTTAATTAGGGTTAAAACTAATATATAGAAGGGAATTATATTCTCATTGATTCAAAAGTTATGAGAAACTTGTTTAGTGTGCTGAGAAGGTAAAAATAGAGTTCACTAATGATCATGTATTCCATGAAAATAAGTAGAATAAAGGTATGTATGGTAGTAAATGGGGAAGAAGTCATCAAATAAATATGAAGTTAATAAAATTAAGTTCTCATATTATGATAAATTTGGTAAAAATCATCCAAGTAAATGTATGATAAATTTTGTAAAGTGTTACTAGCGTGGCAAGTTTGTTCACATGGATCTTGAAATAAAAGAAAAGAGTCTTAAATAATCAAAGAATTGGGGAACTGATAACCATCCATCAATGATATATTTTAGTTATAATGAATTAGGTAATTATGATAACATGTGTATGAAGCTAGTTACTCAGGATATAAATCATCAGGACCGAAAGAAGAAGGGTGTGGAAAAATATTTTTCTATAACTATAGTTGATGTTGGGCCATCTAATGAAGTGGTAACACGTATGTTACTTATTTATTCAAAAATTTCCAATACCCTGTTTGAATTTGGATGTTAACATTATTTCATTTAAGATAAATTTTTATGTAAATTGGGAATATTACATCTTTAAAGTAATATATAACTTTTGGTAAAAACTATGGGTGGAAATATTAAAACAACCCAGATTTATTGGAATATTCACATTATTATAAGTGGAATGGTTGTTCTTGAAAATTATGTTGAAATTCCCATGATAGAGTTTTATATTATTTTGGGTATGGAATGGATTTGATTTTATCATTCTAAGATAAATTTCTGATCCAATAAAGTTTTTTCAATGGTTTTATTCCTTTGATAACCTACCAATAAGATAAGAAATTGATTAGAAATGGCATTGAAAGTTACTTAGCACTTGTTGTTAAAAATAAAGAAACTATAAAAATTAGTTATGTACTTGTAGTGAATGAATATATGGATGTTTTTCCTAATTATTTTTTGATTTTTATTTTTGATCAAGTGGTTGATTTTATTTTTAACTTAGTACCTGATGCTAATATTATTTTAAAACCCCCCATATCAAATGGATCAAGTAGAACTTTTATAATTGAAAAAGAAATTATAGGAGTTTCTAGATAAATGTTTCATTTGTCCCAACACATCACCATGGGGTGATCCTATCTTATTTGTTAAAATGAAATATGGTTCAATGAGTTTTTTCATTGATTATAGATCCTTGAATAACATTACTATTAAGAAAAATTACCCTTTTGGTGGAGTTGGTTTCCTAGGACCAACTTATTATACTTTGATTATGATTATATTAGATGTATTGAATTTTAATTAAACATATTATTACATATCATTCAATGTTCTACATTAAATTAATGTAATAATATTATAGAGTATTTTTCACATTGATAAGGTCATAACAGTTCCCCACTATGATGAGAAACTTGAAGTTATATGACAATATTCTCAATATAGTTCTACGACTGGATAATATACTCTAATAGGACGCATAGTAAATAGACCATAAAGTATGAATACTCATAAGCATATGAGGATTCTTCTCATGAAGTTCACACTTAGTAATCTACAAGATAGGAGATTATGAGAATAGAACCACCAGTAGGAATTCCTCTTGTTTTGGTGTTATCAGATATTCTTATCTTTGAGCATGTGTAATGATCCTTAGAATTTAAGATTATCATTGGTGCATGTCATGACTCACTCGCTTAGATTTACTAACAAGAACCACCATGCCATATATTGGTGGGAAATAGGGTACATTGGGTGTGTCAGGATTGACATATCATTAATGGATAAGTTGATGAAGGATTTATCCCTTCTATCTTTATGGGAGTTAATATCTCAGTCCTTTGATTGGAATATAACCATCGCCTAAATTACATGGCTATGGTGTATCGATGTGTTTATTTCAGATAGTCAAAGAAAGATGTATCGAGCATATAGGTTGATAATATTGTTGTAAAACCTACTTGACTAGATATTGTGAAAAAGAGATTATATTATATAGCGAACGTTCATATGTGGTTGTCAACATTGCAATATTAAGTTCTTTCTGTTGGGTGCATTGACCAATTTCTAGATAATAATCTTGGAATTTAGGCAAGCCCGTATAATTCCAATGAGAAATAATTCTATAGGGCCACACACTAAGTGTTTCAATTTATCTTGATTAAATTCTATTTGAATTTAATTAATGGAATAAATATTATTATCAAGACTAAGGAATAATTTTATTCAAGTTATATTGATCACATAAATTAAATATATATTTATTCACCAATATGTGAATAAAAACATATTTATTTTATTGAATATTTAATAAATATTTATTTATCGGTATTTGAATGAAATATTTATTTATGAATAAAATATTTATTTGGGTATTCAATAAATATTGAGGATTTCAAATGGACCAAGACCACGTTTGGTGATAAATAATTATTTACACGTCGGTAAATTTTATTTATCATTTGTGTAAGATGGCACACACTGAAAAATAATAATTATATTATTATTTTGTGGAATTTTGTTTATTAAAGGTTTTAATATTGTTTAAGGTCCAACATAAAATTAAAAAATATTCTAACCTAAACCCTACATCTATAAATAGATTGTTATGGCTATTGTGTAGGTAATACAAAAAGATATAATTGTTGCGCACAAAATATTCTCTTTCAACTCCTCCATCTCTCTCGCTCTTGAGAGCAAGAACACAAGAGATATTTCTTTAAGACAAAATAATGAGATATCAATAAAAACAATGAAATACATTCAATTCATCATGGTAGCACCCAAAGATTGAGTGACGTTGGTCGAAGATCATTAGGAAAATGTGTGGATCACCACTAGAGGGATTCTACTTTTGTATCCTCACAAACACAATGAAGAAAATCTGAAAGGTTATTTTCAGATGATCAAAATCGACTATAAAGTAAGAAACCTAAGATGAGGTAATTTATTTCTTCCAATATAAATAAATTAATTATAAACTCAACATGAAATATCCTTTATTGGGGTTCCGAACAATTGACATTAAAAGAAATTTTAATTATCTAATCACCCACCACGCACTTCCAATGAACCCAGAACCTTCAAGTATTATCAGAGGGGTCTCATTTAAAATTTTAATTAATTATTTTATTTTTTATCTATGAGAAATTGTGGTTATATTTTCATTTCATATTATTCATTCTTTAATCTAATTTGAATTATCATACTTCGATATATTAATCATGTTCATTCAATGTCTCATTTTATTAAAGGTAAAAAAATAAATTAAGAATGATCAGAGATTCCATCCTGAATTTTCAAATTTTTGGCTGGTGAGATAGGTTCGTACGACATATAATCATAAGTACATGTTGTGTACCCTAGTGCATTTCATCTAGATGCACTGTGGGATACAAAGTGTGCCTAGTTACTACACACGGAGCATTTATTACACACTGCATGTATACTGGGATAGGAGGGAACACAGGTTGTTAGATTACATGGAATGTATCAGTGTACATGTCATGTAGTCTACATGGGTTAGTGGAATAAATTGTGCAATCCATGTGGTCATTATTAATGGTCAAACTGCATGAGACTCACAACATGTAGAATTTATGATATACACAATGTGTATACGGTGTACACGCCATGTAGTTCTTCAATTCATGCATCTAAAAAAAATATCGAAGACCCAGGTGTGAATCCCAAAAACACATAAATAAGAACACAAGGAATGCAGCTGGTTTGTACATGACTTGTAGTTTGGACATGGTACATACCACAGACCTAGTCATGTACCCTGGACATGCGAAAATCGAGATACATAGCGTGTAGTGGGTATGTACACTTTGTGTAGTCTCATATTAAAGGAAATAATTAAAAATTTCATTAAATAAAAAAATTCAGCATTAAAACCTCATTTTATTGATCGGTACACCAATGTGTGTTTGACAATATAATAATAGTTTTAAATAATTTTAAATGGTCAATTATTTTTTTTGTAATAAACTTGTTATTATTGGTTTTTTCATTTATTTTCCATGAATTCCATAAATAATGGGTATCTAAAATTAAGTTTAGATGACCATTAAGATTAAAGGGAATTAATTAATTAATTGATTGATTAATTCAAGCATGATCATCTTAATAATAAAGAATCAATAAATAAATGAATTATAGCCAATTACTTTTTCATATTCGTTACTTGTATGACTGATCATGAGCTTGACTGAGAATTATGAATCTGTTTGAATTAATTTAATTTAATTTATTTCATGGGTTTTCAATTATTTAATATTAAATTAAATTATGGCCTATGATTCATCCCTCCATCCATTATTATGTAGGAACTGCGTTGTCACAACCCGACCTGACGGGGCCCGAGAAAAAACTACCCCAAACCCGAATCTAATAGGCCAGGGGTTGGTGACTAGTGCCAAGAAGGAATATCACACATATAAGAGGCATTATACTTGAGTACATGTATGCACACACACATCTCCAAGCCTAAAGAATTCTGAAATTTAAAACAACTAATAACAATGCATGCACACATCTATAATCCCAGTACCAGAGTATGAAAAAAGTGTGGGAAAACATAAAAAGGGGATAAATAAAAGCCCAAACAAAACTGAAAAGTAAAGTCCGACCTACTCAAGAGGAAGGGGCCGCTGTCAAATGAAACACCAGTACACACCTCAGTCTGTCTTTCCCAACCAAGCTCTATCTTCTCCTATTCCTCTAAGGACTCTGAAGAAGATCTATCACCTACATAAGACATGACATGTGTGGGTAGAGACAATGCGGGGGTTAGTATAATAATACCCAGTAGGGAACCTTGAAATCACTAAGTATAAAGCATCAAGATAAGTCATCTCGTCATATTATATTTCAATCACAATTCAATACATACAAATAAACATCCAAATATACTCATAAAAGACTCAGAGACTGAAAGGTATCAACTACTGCTAACCATAGTTCCATTGTGTTGTTCCATGATTACACTAATCTGGGAGGAAATCCTCCCTGATCTATACTTCTATTGACAAAAATCATCCCAGAGGTCATGCTCATCAGGTCTATCCAAGAATAAGCACACATGAAAAATGAGAGGGTTCATCTAAGATACACAATTCATCATACTAATATAGCATCCCACCTTTTTATCACATAAACTTTAATTACATTTTACAAAACCGAGGATCTTTAAGGTTTAGTGTCTTGGAAACCAGGAACTTAAAACATGAAAACAACATAAAGAATTCTTCTTAAACACTTTAAAGGCTTCTCCTCATGTTCACCCTAGGCTCATTACTGAATCTCATAACCTGGGGACATACATCAAAAGAAAGGGTGAGCAGAAGGCCCAGCAAGGGAAACAAGTGAAACATTTTACATATGAACTTGGGATACATCAATAAAGTCATGAAAAGAACGTTAAGGAATGAAAATGAAATCATGAGGCATAACATAATAAAAATAAAACTTTTTCATAACTTGAAGATGTGGCTACATAATTTAACATAGACAATCATGAACATATCACCAAGGTCCATCCCCAAGGTATCATTTTAAAATTACCAAGGTTATTCACCAAGGTATCGTGAAAATTGTAATCTCTAGTGGTTACATCATTACCCAATGCATTGGAGCGCTATCAGGGCGCACCCTTAAATTTGCCTTTATTATCATGTGAGCCACATATATCATCATCAAACATTTAATAAATAACCCATATAGCATAAAGGAAATGGGTTTCATTTCATAATCATAACTTTTTAAAAACTGCTTTAAAGACATGATCTTTATATCACTTTAAAACCCACAGAAAAGGAAGGTGGGTCTCATGTATGTAAATCCCAGAATTTAAAATAGAACATTTTGGTATATATGTGAATACCCTTGTAGAAATATGATCTTTGAGTATTCACTTTATAACATAAAATAATTTTTGAGAAAAGAGAGAGGCATTTTGAGGGGAAAATTCTGCAGCATAACGGCTATGTTACAAGGTTTTAGAAAACATTGAGAAAAGAGGGGACATGGGTCAAACATTCATAAATGACCCATCATACAGTAGAGGGACAAAATATAAGGAATTTATGAACATGGTAATGAAATTTGAAAATATACCATATGAAATGAAGAACATGAAAGGAAGAAAACAAAACAAGATTTCTCTTGTGAAAATTCGGCAGCCTAACGGCATCACTTAAACTTCAACAAAATTGAATTGACAAGGTCAAATAGGGTCTCTCATCATATGAACATAAGAGTCCAGTATGATAGATATAGAGATCATACCCCAACATAATATAAAGGAACTTGAAATAATTGACATGAAAGTAGAACTTCAAAACGAGAAGGGTGAAGAACCACTTAAAAATTCGGCAGCCTAACGGCGCCACTTAAGACATCAAAATACTGAATTGAAGAGATCAAATGGGGTCTCTCATCATGTGATCATAAAACACCAGTATGATAAATATAGAGATCATACCCCAACATAATAAAAATGAACTTGAAAGACTTGACATGAAAGTAGAACTTTGAAAAAGAGAGAGGTGAATGAATCCCTTGAAAATTCGGCAGCCTAACGGCGCCACTTAAACTTTCTTAAAACGAAATGATGAGCGTAAGAGGGGGTCTTCCATCATATGAACATAAAAAGGGCAGTAAGAGGAGCATAAAATAACATCCTCCAAAATAAGAACATGGAGCATAAAAGGAATGACATAAAAGAGATCACTTGAAAAGAAAGAGAGGGGTCAGATCCCTTACCAAAAAATGTAACTCTTAAACCTCAAAGGTTGGGACCTTGAGGGCTTGGGGGCACCTTGGGAGGACTCCTTGGGAGGTAATGAGATCAGAACTTCGTTGGGGAAGAGTGGGGAGTCGAATGGATGAGAGGATGGCTTGGTATTTATAGGGAAAGTGAGGGGACAAGGCATTAATGGCAAAGGGACACCTCATTAGTGGTTTTGGAAAAACCATGGGCTTGCCCATGGTATTTGCCCATGGTATTGGCCACATGGGACACCTCATACCTTATCTCACTATTCATAATTCGAACATATTGATTACAAACTTAATACATCATTTAATGATGTCATTAAACACACGTAACTTAAAAACTGTATTTTCACTATTCATCAAAAATTCAACTTTCTCAGAATAATCCCAAAATTTCACCTTAACCAAATATCAACGCTCTGATTACAAATATGAACTCCATTTTATAAAAATAATTTTCTAAATATTTTTAATTTAATTTCTAAATAAAAACACTATTCATCGAAAATTCATTTTTTCAGAAAAAACCCCAAAAATTACCATAACATAATATTGATGCTCTGAGTTCAAAAATAAAGTCATTTTTATAAAAATAATTTTCTAATTATTTTTAATTAAATTTTTAATTAAAAAACACTATTCACCCGAAAAAACTAATACTTGAATAATAATTAATGAAACCGTTATTTAACTATTTTATTGAATCACATTACTTAATCAAGGTGCCTAGATTATTTTAAAACTTTCTTTAAGTGAGATTACTAATCCATTTGGTCATATTACTAATCCTAATCATAAAATCACTATTCATAATTTACTATTCATCAAAAATCAAGTTGATCTTATTAGACTCTAAATTTCGTACTGAACATAATTGTAGAAGACCATTTTTCGAAAATCATTACACATTTTTAATTATTTAAGGTTTACACAACCATTTTTAAAATATCCTTTTTCTAAAATTCATCAAAAATATGCATACAATATTTATCCGGTCATTTGAAAATTCATAAACATCATCATAAGAAGAAATCCAAATTTTTATTTAAAAAAAAGGATTACACAAGGCAATTACGGTCTCGTTACATAACCCCTTATAATACCAGCATAGGACCTAAGAGTTAGGTGTGATAGGGTGATAGAATTTTGGGGCGGCTCAGTCAACATTGCCCGAGTAGTAATTTCTATCAGTTTGAACTTCTCGCGAAGGCGATTCCGTTCTAGCTTCACATGATGAAGTTCGGCTTGGATTTGGTCCAGAGCAAAGCCCAATGGTGCTACCTCCTTCCCAATCTCTGTTAGATGGGCTTCGATCGGCCCAAGGCTACTAGGTGAGGCCATCAAATCTTCTTTCTATAATAATTAACCAAGATTACTTAAATTTAGAGACAATAATCAAAACATTTTGTTCACGGTGGTCATATTGACCGATGGTCATATAACACTCAAAAACCAATGGTCTCATTTTATTTATAATCATGTTTATCAAATAAAACATTTTTTTGAGTATAAAAAAAATAACACATGAAATTAGGAAACAAGATTTATTCAAAATTTCGGGTCGTTACAATCTTCCCCCCTTAAGAAATTGCATCCTCGCAATTTTTTTTAAATTGGGTTTTGAAATTTCATTGAAAGTCCCACATCGGAAAAAGAGTCAGTAACACCATTACTTTAAAAGAAAGAAAAGGAAGTACAAAGGCCACCCGAGTTAACCCACACTCGAGTTCCATGTAGGAAAACATGGACATGGAGGAAAAAAACAAAGGGTCAGTTCTGAGAGAGAGTGATAGAGAACATGATTAGGAGAAAGTTAACCATGAGAAAATCCCAAACTTATGATGTGTGTAAACGGTCTTTGATTACCTAGTAGGAAACGTAAACCAACAACATTTTTGTTTTACGTTTCTTTTCATAATTTTGAGGATTTCATTTACTACATAGAACAAAAACATAAGAAAATATACCTACCTTCAAGTAGAGTTTCATCCTTTAACAAGTCCCTACCAACACTAATCTTTTCGCCAAAAGATGAGAATTCAAAAACACTTGGTCTCATAAAATCACAAGAATCATCTTCTATAGAATCACATAATCTACAAAAGATTAACTATCTATTTCTTCTATCTTTAAACATTATCCCAAAAACAGAAAGGTTAAGGTAAAACAACTCTTCAAAAAGAAAGAATCCCATAGGAATAGAACCTACTTTTAAATCATCAAATTCCATGGTACTACCCAAAGTTCATCATAGTCCATTCCGTAAATAATAGTCCTTAAGATTCCTCAAATTAAACCAAACTAAGATTGAAACCCAAATACAAGAAAGATTTGATAACATAGTCTTCCAAAATAAACTTCATTGTTCATCTCCAAACAACATCAACCACTCCTAACATCTTATAACAAAATTATCTAACCTAAACATATTTTACCCAAGATAGGTTAATCATTCCCGTAAGTAACCTAAATTACTATAAGTCCACCTTAAATTCATCGACTCTTCAAAATATAAGTCAACCTTACTCCTCAATGAAAATACCGTTGTAATCTATTTACCTCGATCATATAGGGTCCCCAAAATAGTGAACGTCTTCCAAAATAAAAATCATATTTTAATCCCCTAATCATCTCTGTCATCTTAATACGGCAATCGTAGAATTTCCTATCACATTGGTTGTTGAGACATGTTCTTCTATTTCCCGCCATTAACTATGAAAAGAAACTATAATTAGGGGCTTAAGTACTTAGCTAATAATCATGAAAAGGAACTGAAAGTATATAAGGATAACTTGTATATGAAAGGTATACCCTAACTTGTGATCTCCTAGGTTCCCATATAGGTTATGAATGATCATATATTCTTATGTGAACCTTTATTTTATTTTATCTTTGTTCCTTTAACAATGGTTCATACCAAGCTTATGAATTTACCAAAGCATATCCCCCGGGAGTGTCGTAACCAAGAGTGCAGCAAGGCCCGTTGTCGTGTACCAGTTCCCGTTCGAGTCTAGCTCAAAGCGGTGTTTTCGGGTTTTACCCCTATGTACATCTGTGCCAGAGCCACCTCTACCTGCTCGTATCCAGACAGGGATGTATTTGCTTGGCAACCCCTTACTCAATACTCACCAAAATACCAGGAAGATTTCCTATATTAAACTTTTCTATAGGGTTACTCCTAGAGTTTTCATATCCTAATTTCCACAAATAACTAAACCTTCATTTGATACCAACTATAGCATCCCACCTTTTTATCACATAAACTTTAATTACATTTTACAAAACCGAGGATCTTTAAGGTTTAGTGTCTTGGAAACCAGGAACTTAAAACATGAAAACAACATAAAGAATTCTTCTTAAACACTTGAAAGGATTCTCCTCATGTTCAACCTAGGATCATTACTGAATCTCATAACCTGGGGACATACATCAAAAGAAAGGGTGAGCAGAAGGCCCAGCAAGGGAAACAAGTGAAACATTTTACATATGAACTTGGGATACATCAATAAAGTCATGAAGAGAACTTTAAGGCATGAAAATGAAATCATGAGGCATAAAATAATAAAAATAAAACTTTTTCATAACTTGAAGATGTGGCTACATAATTTAACATAGACAATCATGAACATATCACCAAGGTCCATCCCCAAGGTGTCATTTTAAAATTACCAAGGTTATTCACCAAGGTATCGTGAAAATTGTAATCTCTAGTGGTTACATCATTACCCAATGCATTGGAGTGCTATCAGGGCGCACCCTTAAATTTTCCTTTATTATCATGTGATCCACATATATCATCATCAAACATTTAATAAATAACCCATATAGCATAAAGGAAATGGGTTTCATTTCATAATCATAACTTTTTAAAAACTGCTTTAAAGACATGATCTTTATATCACTTTAAAACCCACAGAAAAGGAAGGTGGGTATCATGTATGTAAATCCCAGAATTTAAAATAGAACATTTTGGTATATATGTGAATACCCTTGTAGAAATATGAGCTTTGAGTATTCACTTTATAACATAAAATAATTTTTGAGAAAAGAGAGAGGCATTTTGAGGGGAAAATTCTGCAGCATAACGGCTATGTTACAAGGTTTTAGAAAACATTGAGAAAAGAGGGGACATGGGTCAAACATTCATAAATGACCCATAATACAGTAGAGGGACAAAATATAAGGAATTTATGAACATGGTAATGAAATTTGAAAATATACCATATGAAATGAAGAACATGAAAGGAAGAAAACAAAACAAGATTTCTCTTGTGAAAATTCGGCAGCCTAACGACATCACTTAAACTTCAACAAAATTGAATTGACAAGGTCAAATAGGGTATCTCATCATATGAACATAAGAGTCCAGTATGATAGATATAGAGATCATACCCCAACATAATATAAAGGAACTTGAAAGAATTGACATGAAAGTAGAACTTCAAAACGAGAAGGGTGAAGAACCACTTAAAAATTCGGCAGCCTAACAGCGCCACTTAAGACATCAAAATACTGAATTGAAGAGATCAAATGGGGTCTCTCATCATGTGATCATAAAATACCAGTATGATAAATATAGATATCATACCCCAACATAATAAAAATGAACTTGAAAGACTTGACATGAAAGTAGAACTTTGAAAAAGAGAGAGGTGAATGAATCCCTTGAAAATTCGGCAGCCTAACGGCGCCACTTAAACTTTCTTAAAACGAAATGATGAGAGTAAGAGGGGGTCTTCCATCATATGAACATAAAAAGGGCAGTAAGAGGAGCATAAAATAACATCCTCCAAAATAAGAACATGGAGCATAAAAGGAATGACATAAAAGAGATCACTTGAAAAGAAAGAGAGGGGTCAGATCCCTTACCAAAAAATGTAACTCTTAAACCTCAAAGGTTGGGACCTTGAGGGCTTGGGGGCACCTTGGGAGGACTCCTTGGGAGGTAATGAGATCAGAACTTCGTTGGGGAAGAGTGGGGAGTCGAATGGATGAGAGGATGGCTTGGTATTTATAGGGAAAGTGAGGGGACAAGGCATTAATGGCAAAGGGACACCTCATTAGTGGTTTTGGAAAAACCATGGGCTTGCCCATGGTATTTGCCCATGGTATTGGCCACATGGGACACCTCATACCTTATCTCACTATTCATAATTCGAACATATTGATTACAAACTTAATACATCATTTAATGATGTCATTAAACACACGTAACTTAAAAACTGTATTTTCACTATTCATCAAAAATTCAACTTTCTCAGAATAATCCCAAAATTTCACCTTAACCAAATATCAACGCTCTGATTACAAATATGAACTCCATTTTATAAAAATAATTTTCTAAATATTTTTAATTTAATTTCTAAATAAAAACACTATTCATCGAAAATTCATTTTTTCAGAAAAAACCCCAAAAATTACCATAACATAATATTGATGCTCTGAGTTCAAAAATAAAGTCATTTTTATAAAAATAATTTTCTAATTATTTTTAATTAAATTTTTAATTAAAAAACACTATTCACCCGAAAAAACTAATACTTGAATAATAATTAATGAAACCGTTATTTAACTATTTTATTGAATCACATTACTTAATCAAGGTGCCTAGATTATTTTAAAACTTTCTTTAAGTGAGATTACTAATCCATTTGGTCATATTACTAATCCTAATCATAAAATCACTATTCATAATTTACTATTCATCAAAAATCAAGTTGATCTTATTAGACTCTAAATTTCGTACTGAACATAATTGTAGAAGACCATTTTTCGAAAATCATTACACATTTTTAATTATTTAAGGTTTACACAACCATTTTTAAAATATCCTTTTTCTAAAATTCATCAAAAATATGCATACAATATTTATCCGGTCATTTGAAAATTCATAAACATCATCATAAGAAGAAATCCAAATTTTTATTTAAAAAAAAGGATTACACAAGGCAATTACGGTCTCGTTACATAACCCCTTATAATACCAGCATAGGACCTAAGAGTTAGGTGTGATAGGGTGATAGAATTTTGGGGCGGCTCAGTCAACATTGCCCGAGTAGTAATTTCTATCAGTTTGAACTTTTCGCGAAGGCGATTCCGTTCTAGCTTCACATGATGAAGTTCGGCTTGGATTTGGTCCAGAGCAAAGCCCAATGGTGCTACCTCCTTCCCAATCTCTGTTAGATGGGCTTCGATCGGCCCAAGGCTACTAGGTGAGGCCATCAAATCTTCTTTCTATAATAATTAACCAAGATTACTTAAATTTAGAGACAATAATCAAAACATTTTGTTCACGGTGGTCATATTGACCGATGGTCATATAACACTCAAAAAAAAATGGTCTCATTTTATTTATAATCATGTTTATCAAATAAAACATTTTTTTTGAGTATAAAAAAAATAACACATGAAATTAGGAAACAAGATTTATTCAAAATTTCGGGTCGTTACAACTAATACCCCATATGAAAGATTAGATCTCAATACACAGATAGGGGTCAATGCCCAGGGCTCACTGGGGATACATTAGACCCTACTAGAAACATCCTCTTATGTAGGGGATCGATGCTTGTGTAAATATTGGTCATTCCAATTCCAACAACCCCATTTAAGAAAACACTAAGGATATCAGTATTACTCTAGGCCTATCAGAGAGATAAATTATCCAAACCACTGATATATATTTTGAATAGAACTGAGGAAATTCATTCTAGAATGAGGAAACTCACCCACACTTCACTAATCATAAGAAAATTTAGCGGGGTGACCCTCTATGATAGGAATGTGATGACACACCAAACCCTCATAAGAAAATACTAGGGGAACACACTCCACCAATACTGGTCCAAGGTAGCTCACACAAGCCCACAATGAAGGCAAGGTGATAAGAAAGAGGAATCCAACCCATCCTAAAAAGAGTACATGAAATGACCCAATGGGTACACGACATGTCTCACTAAGTCGAGCACTTCCCGTGTCTTGCGCTCACATGAAATTTAATTTTTTTTCTATACATGGTGTGTCCCTAAGGTAAACAGTGTATAGAGGTATGTGATAACACTTGGTATACATGGAGTGTACTCCCTATACATGCTAAGCCACCTGATAGGGTATACATGGTGTGTGGCATGGCCTACACGGTGTGCCACTCTACCTGACCTCCTAGGAGTGTAATCCTTTTACATTAAGATCTGATTGGATAAGGGTACACAACGTGTGACATGGGTAACATGGTGTGTCATATTTTTCTCTATGGTGAAATCCTAACACCACACAGAAGAGATGACATAACATTTGTTCATGGGACTGCATGCTGTGTAGTTAGAAATTTATAGAAATTAGAGAATGTTCATGAATCTTCTCTAATTTTGTATATAGTTGTTAATTCCACCCTAAATCATGCCACAAGATGTAGATATAAGGTTAATGAACCTCCTTTCCATCATTGGCCAGATTTTGGACAAATCCACTGCTTGAGAAATATCCACCATCGTTCCTCACCAGTACCACACACCAAAATCATAATGAACGAGTCCCGATTTGTCCATGGATCTATTGAATTCATCTTATAATACAATTTCATCATTGAATATACATTCCTAACACATTATAATGATCCATTGCACCAAATATTTAATACAAAACAATCTTTCACCAGGTATTTGTCAAATCATAGGCCAAATAAAAATGCCCATGATAAACACACATAGAATGGGGAGAGAAAACCATAAAAAAAAATATGAGGAGTGAACCTCAACCTTTGTTCATTTCAGCCTCAATACATTACCGTAGGAAGGAAGAAAAAAGAGGTATATGAATCAATGAACAAACAATTAAATATTATCCCTAAATCCCAAAATTAAATCCATACCCACAAAATGACCGATCTATGAATCAATCTATTAGTCGACTGATTCACATTCTTAGAGGGATAAAAAATGAGGATAAATACACAAAGAAAACATCCTACCTAGAGTTTGGATTGATCACTGGTGAATAACATTCTTGTGCTACTATTATTGATGAGATCCATGAACCCCAATTGCACAATGAACCTCGATCTGATCTCAATCCACCATTATCCACCAATAATTCTCTCCTCCAATGATATCCAATGGTTATTTAGGTATCCTGGGTTTAGTATATAACCTTGAGACAAAATCCACAACTGTTTATTTAAAGAGAGGCAAGTTGTTTCATTTTAAACAAAAAAATAAACAAAAAAACAAAAAAACAAAAAAACAAACAAACAAAAAAATAAATTTTATTTATTTATGCCCATGAAAACTTTTTCACAAACGCCACACACTAAGAAAGTTTATATCACACCTAGGGTAAAACCCATATTCTTAACTCAATAGTTCCCTCATATTTTTTATCCGAGATTTTTTTTAAGATTTATTCCACTTTTTCTGGAAAAATTCATGTGTGTGATATATAATATGTATAACATATTTCAAAAATTAATTTCAAGTGAACAAAGCCTCAGAATATCACAAAATATCAGTGTTTGGCTTAAAAAATATTCCTAGAAATAATCTAAAGTCTCACATGGAAAAAACTGGGACATTACATTATTCTCTCCTTCAAGTCTTTTCATCCCTGAAAAGTAAAAATATAGAAAAAGGTGGGGATACTGAGCTCTCAAATGGGTCTCCTTCTCCCATGATATCTCACAAGGTTTCCCTATGCTATCAAAAAACATGAATCCAAGGAAAACACTTACCCATAAAGGTTCTTTCTCTTACCAGTCCTCAATGTCACCATCTCCTTGAAAAAGAAATTTTATTCTCACAACCTAGATCACCTAGGTCGATATCATACAACGATTAATTCACATACCTCCTTAGCCATGAATATTGGAGAACACTAAGAAAACCAAAACTACCATGGCCACATAATTAAGTAGTAAACTACCTCTATAACCTGACACAATAGTAAGAAAGGAAAGGGCCCAAGATTTCTAGAGATATCATACTACCTTGGATAAGACTCCATAACTCTCCAACTTCAAATGCTTCCATCATTAGTTCACCAAGGAATCCTGATGTTTATTGGGTAGGCATCATCCTTCCCTGGATGAAATGAACCCTTTTAAAACCATACCTAACACCAAAATCAGGACCCAAATGCTATTACCTACTGCTCTGACTAGTATAACATTATCCTTCTAGGTATCTCATATATGACCTAAAAAAGGTGCTACTCTGGAGTAAAACATTATGCCCAACTGAAACTGAGTCCCCAAAGGCTTCTTACATCTTCTCCCTAATCGTTCTATGAAGTAGGAATCATAGTCAATGATGACAATCAATGGAATTGCACAAATCCTTTTTGGCCATCACCTAAAGACAACCAAAACAAAAAGGGTTTAACATAGAAAATCACTGCAAATCCCTTAGATTCTCAACTGATGCCATGAGATCCTAGTAAATCCTCACATATACTAGATATACCACTAAGGGAAGACAAACTCCTTATAAACACTTCTCGTATTGTGACCAGAATCATCATCTTTTCCTATAAAAAGGATGATTTGATTACCTCCTTCAAGGAATTTCCATCAAGAATGTATCCAGTGGACACCCAATATCACAAGATCTCCTAGTATATATTATTGATTCATTCCTCCCTAACTCACTAAAGTAGTAAAGGGGTAATATCCATTAATTGGGGGTACTCTACACCTTCATCAGGTGTCTCATGTGCTCTAACTTGGATGTCAAGAACACATAGATTTCATCTAATAAGACTACTATGAATTGATCCAAGAAGGGTTAAGGATACATTCCATAAGTATCATGATTCTTCTATGGTGTAAAAATCCCCAAAGGGTATTAACAAGGACTCAAAGCAACCACAATAGCTCTAGGAATCTATGATCATTACATCTACCTCTCGAACCTGGAGTTAGTGATAACCCCTCCCAAGGTCAAACTCTGAGATCTACTTTGCCTCCAACCATTGGGAGAATAGATCATTGATTATCAATAGTGGATACTTTCCCTCATGTCACCCGGTCTATATAACACCAATCTATATCCAACCTCAAACCCTCATACACCTATCATGAGAATAACATAGGGTTTTCCTAGAAAACACAATGGTTATTATGAAGCCCCTTTCTCTGAAAAATGTTGACATTACCTTCATCTCTTACAACTAAACAGGGTCATTCAATATACTAGCACAAATATCAGGCCATCCCTAGTGTAAGTCCATGCATAAAAAACTCTCAATGCTGAGTTAAACCCAAAACATCCTCAAGAAGGATTCCCTCGCACTCCTCCACCATAACGGAAACTGAAATATCACATCATCTATTACTCTAATGGAAATAATAGCCAACCATTAGGCAAATGGATGTAACCTTCTACGAATGAGCTCATCCTTCCTTATCTAGGAATCATTCTTATCAAAGGAGGAAAAATCCATCCCAACAAATGGAAGAATTTATATACTCACTGATAGAAATATTTTGGGCATGGATACTATGAAACCAATCCATACTAAGGAAAACATCATAAGGACCCACTGCCACTACAAAAATATTTCCATGTGATGCTCTCTCTATCCTCCTAGAGTCTGGTCACACTATTGATAGAATCATGTAATCACCGATACTCTCTGTAGGAGCCTTTATCAAAAAGTTCAAGCAAAAAGACTCCACTGGTATCAATAGGTCTCAAATAGGGAATACACTCATGGAAAAGTTAGATCATAGGTCTGTGTGAAAACTGCAACTAAGGTAGTGAAGACACACGCCAAACCTTGAACCACACTTGAAGCCTTTACGGGATACTATTACATGGAACTGATTCTTTCCCTTTCCTTCTTATTTACCATAACCAGGTATTTCTCTGACACCTTAGTTCATCACCAACCTCAAACACACAAGTCAAAGAAATTCATCCACCACACCTCAACACTATTAGCTTTGAGTGGAACCAACTCACCCACATGGTTTTGGATTTTTTCTCAATAATGAATCTTAGTGGGAGAATTATCCCTCTTACTTGCATGTCCAAATTCATGTAAAAAATTACCAATACAGGGCTCCATGAACACCCAATGTCTCCCTAGAAAAGAGATCTAGAAAAAGAGGAAAATGAGTGGCTCGTACCTATGTCTAATAGTAATAAAAAAAGAGTATAGGGAACACATATCATACCTAGAAACACTCATATAGAATCTGGGTTAAGAAAATATTGTACCTATAGTTTTCTAAGGTTCTGACCACCAGCTCATCTATCACATCTACTACCCAACATACCTAATTTCTCTAGTCATTTCCTCTACCTTGGCAGTTTATTGAATGCCTCTTTGACTGCAACACGATGGGTAGGAAAATACTACACAAGATGTCCTCTCCCATCATAATAAAAGAAATTTCTATACCTTAGAGAACTGATCCCCCTTAATATATCTAAAGAAACCTCATGTTTTGTGACTTGCATCACACACCTGCTACCAGTATGTCCTAATAACCCTATATCCCAGAAGATCCCAACCTTAGAAGCTCATGATACATGCCCAAACCCTATGGATCATTATATAGCACAAAAAGAGCCATCCATGTCTCAGTATGACAAGAAGAATCCACCTAGACCACCGGAGGTGGATCTATGCACTACTAAATAGGTGGAAGCTCTACTAGCTATCCGATCAGAAGAAAACCTACCTAGTGAATATGCCCCTTCATAGAGACCCCATAACCCATAAAGTCTAACTCTCTAACATACTGTAGAAACCTCACTGGATGTCATCGTGAATATATTCTTAAATAAGACAAGATGTACCACATTTAATGAGTATATATGGAGAGATGAATCAAAAAGGATTTGGAAACCACATCCCAATACTATATGATTCATGTACCAATGTTTCCCACCTACAACCAGTGTCTAGATATACTGAGTTAACAAGTAGGTTATCAATGTCCTGATGAATGGATACATTGGCTACCACACCAACATTGGACACCCTGTTCTGAGATCCATACTCAAAATAATTTAACACTATTTACCTAGTTCCCAAACCAAACATCAAAACTAGAAAAAGAAACTACAATATAAAAAACTAAACTCAGGAAGTGTCTTAACACTTTAGGCTGGGTACTACCTCTGATAAAATTCTATTATAACCTGACCCAATGGTTCCTAAGACATAACTACCCCAAGTCTGGCTCTAATAGACCAGGGGATAGTGACTAGTACCAATAAGGAATATCACACACATGGGAGGCATTAACCTTGAGTATCTATACGCATGCACACATATCCAAGCCTAAACAATGATTAAATGTAAAAAAACTGACAAAAATTCATGCATACATGTATAATCCCACAACCATAGTATGCAAAAGTATGGAAAAATATAAAAAGGGTCTAAATACAAGCGCAACCAAAACTAGAAAGTAAAGTATGGACTACTTAGGAGAAAGGGACTACTGTCAAATGCAACACCAATAAAAACCTTATTTTATCTATCGTAACTAAGATCCACCTTATCCTATTCCTATAAGGACTCTGAAGAAGATATGTAGCCTACATAAGACATGACATGTGTGGGTAGAACCCATGCATGGGTGAGTATAACAATACCCAACAAGATACCCCTAAATCACTAAGTATAAAGAATCAATAGAATCTAGTTAATTGTTGGATATTTCAATTATAATACAAGACATAGAAATAAACATCTATATATACTCATAAAAAACTTGGAGTCTTAAAGGTCTCAACCAATGTTGGCCATAGTTCCACTATGAGGTTCCTTGATAATGCTTGTCTAGGAGGAACCACTCCATGAGCTATACCGATACTGATGATACTCATCCCAGAGGTCACTCCCATTAGGTCTAGTCAAGAAGAATCACATAATAAAACTGAGAGGGTTTATCTAAGATACACACTTCATCAGACTAATACCTCATCTGAAAGATCATATCTCGATACACAGATAGGGGGTCAATGCCTATGGTTCACTAGGGGGATACCAAACCCTACTAGAAACATCCTCCTAGACTGGGGACCAAAAACCATGTAAATATTAGTCTTTACAATTACAACAACCCCGTTTAAGGAAACACTAAGGATATAAGGATCACTCTAGGACTCTTAGAGAGATACATGCTCCAAGTTTCTAAGATACTTGTCGAAGAAAACTGAGGCAAATCATTATAAAATAAGGTAACTTTCCCATATTGAACTAATCATAGGAAGATACAATGGGATCGTCCTCTATGATGTGAATGTGATTCCACACAAAACACTCATAGTAAAAGACCAAGGGAACACACTCCACTGATACTAGTCCAAGGTATCTCACATAATCCCATAATGAAGCTGAGATGAGAAGAAAGAGGAATCCAACCTATCCTAAATGGAGTACATGATGTTCCCTTGTGGGTACATGATGTGTCTCACTAAGTCTGGAACTACCCATGTCTCACACTCACATGGAACATACTTTTTCTCCATAGATTACATTTTACTAAGGTATACGACATGTAGAGGTCTGGACTGGTACTCGACATGTAGTTTTCCCATGCCCATGTACTTTCCTAAATACACGACATGTGGATCTACATAAATGGTGTGTAGGACCATGTGATATCTTGGGTGTGTACTCTCTATACATGTCAAGACGCCTAATAGGGTGTACATGGCATGTGGAATGACCTATATAGCATGCAACTCTACTCAACCTCCTGGGCGTGTACTCTTTGTACACACCGAATTGATCGACTAAGGGTCACATGGTGTGTGATATTTTTATCAATTCTAAAACCCTATAACTGCACATACAAGATGACATGATGTGTATTCATGGGACTACATGTTGTATAGTCAATAATTTCAAAGAAATTATAGAATGTTCATACATCTTCACCTGTTTGGTATGTAGTAATCGATTCTTCCCTGATTCACACAACAAGATGTGGATCTAAGGTTGAAAAATCTCCTTGCCACTGTTGTCTAGATTCCGGATGAATACACTACTTGGGAAATTTCCATCGTCGTGCCTCTCCTGTACCACATGCCAAAAGCATGAAGAACAGGTCCCGATCCATCCGTGGATCTGTTTCCTTTATCATACACCATAATCGTGTCATTGAATCTACACCCTAACCCATTGTAATGACCTATTTCTCCAAAGATCGAATGTGCAATGATCGTTCATTGGGTATTCATTAAATAGTAGGCCAAATGAAATGCCCATGATGAACGCATGTAGAATGATGAGAGAATACCATAAAATATAAACAATAGGAATGAACCTTGACCTCTTTTAGTTTTAGACTTAATTTGTTTTCATAGGAAGAATGAATGAAGAGGTATAAGAATCAATGATTTTTTTTAAATATTATCCCCAAATCCCAAAAATTAAATCCACACCCACAAAGAGACTAATTCATGAATCACTCCTTTAGTCGATTGATTTTCATTTTTTAAGGAATAAAAAAATAAGGATATGTCCACAAAGAAAACATCCTATCTAGAGTTTGGATTAATTAATGATGAAGAACAACCCTACGTTTCCATCATTAGAGAGATCTATGAACATTGATTGCACAACGATCCTTGATATAATCTCGATCCATCTTCATCTTCCAAGAACACTCTCAAATTCTCTCCAACAGTCATCTTGGTCTCCATGGTTTAGAAGCCAACCCTAAGACAAAATCCATAAACATGTATTTGAAGTGAGTTCAGTTATTGCATTTTAAACAAATAAAACAAATAAATAAATAAATAAATTTTATTTATTTACACCTATTACAACCTTTTCATGAACTCCATAGGCCAACAAAGGTTATGTCGCACATAGGGTCAAACCTAAGTTCTAAACTTAACAACACCCTTAATTTTTTGATCGAGGCCTTTATTTAATATTTATTCCAATTTTTCCGAAAAAATGCATGCATGTGATATTTAATATATTTAATATATTTTAAAAATTAATTTTGAGCCCACCGGGCCTCAGAATCTTACACCATATTAGCTCCTGGCTCTGGAAATATTCCTAGAAATATTCCAAAGTTTTAAATGAAAAAAACTAGAACATTACAAGTGTGTCCAAGGATATTTATTTAATACCCTTTAACAAATCCTTTGGTTCCCCTCACCTGCGTGTGAGAAATAAATAAATATAATTAATGGAGCATCCCAAGGTGAATGGAGGCGGTTCAAGATGAAACCATGATGATTACAAGTCAATGATACATAGGTGTACAGGTGGAATGTTATAACTCATATTAATAATGGAAAATATAGTTATTACTATAGGTCATAGGTTGATTTACTATCCACTAATTAAATCAACTGTTAGAGAATCTCATGATCAAGTCATGTACTTTATTTATTTATTTATATCTATGCATTATTTATATCATGTATGCACAATTGAAATCACATAAATAAATGAATTAATGTGAAAATACATAATTTAAATACATGAATTATGTGTAATTTGTTTATCCAACATAGTTAATTAATTAAGTAAAATCTGCTAAATATTAACAAGACATGTAAAGGATAAAATAAGATAAAATCTATGCATAATAAATTAAAATAAATCAAATAAATATTATGTCATATTTGGCCTTCCATTACTTGATTAGGAATGAAACTAACAAAACCAAGTGTTTAAACAACCCTTATTGGGACACTTACTTTTATAAGGGGATTTCTTATGAAGGTTTTGGGTTGAATTAACCATTTTACATCAATATAAGTATCCATTTATGGATTTGGTGTAATTTGGAGGAAAGTGTTGAGGAAATCCAAGTCAGGATTTCAGGATTGGGGAGCCCACTAAATGGATCAAGTAACTACAAGCCTATAGTTGGAAAAGATATTCCTACCTAAATACCTTAAAATAGTTTGACCAACCCCTGTTGGGGTTATATGAAGGTGAATGTGGATCCTTTTAACTAGAATTTCCTAGTAAATATACATTCCAAGTTTGATGGTTAGGGATATTGGGACTTAATAAAATAGTGTGATATTTAATAAACGCAATTAATTTATTATATCTCACATAATTTTTAATCAAGAAAAGTACTAATAATATACTCTTTTAAATTTTAGAATAAATTAAAATCTTATCATCCACACTATCCCTATAATCCATATTAGAGAAATACCATCTTCTATTTAGAAGTAACTTCCAATAATGGTATAGAAGACTTTAGGTTGTTTTTTACCACAAACGAAAATCATACTTGCTATAATCCTCACTTATTGAAATGCCTGCCAAGTCAGCGAGTGATGAATAGTTACTAGTATATGAGAAACATATGAATAAAGTGGTCTAATTTCATTTTTATGCTTTCATCTATGTCCAGTGATCCCATAAAGTCTCACAAAAACATGGATGTGTTTGGCATGATCTATAATATCCATGGCCTATATAAGAAGAGATCTAGACAGGAGCGGTTTGAGATTTTAAAATTGATATTTCATAGTATTCTTGTGGAGGGTTCCCTAGTTGGACCTCATTTAGTAATGATCATTAGCTACATAGAGTGCCTAGAGGTTTTAGGGTTTAAAATCTCTAAATAACTAGGAACTGATCTAATTATTGCATCACTCCCTTAGATATTCTCTAGTTTTGTTGTGAATTTTATTATGAACAACATTGAGAAGTATCTTCTATATCTTCTCACTCTTCTTCACTAAGTGGATAAGGAGATGAATTTTGAAAATCCTTCGATCCTTATGGTGAATAAGAATAAAGGCCAAGCAAAAATCCCCAAGGCCAAGTCTTCTTTGTAACAACCTTTCAAGAAGAGGAGGACCAAGGGTAAAGCAAGGGAAGATTATAATGTTTGTTTTGTATGTGGTAAGAAGGGCCACTGGAATAAAAACTGCACCCAACATAATAAGTAAGGGGAATATTCAGGTTCATTTGTTATTGAGTAAAATTTATCTGTTTCTACAAATTGGGTATTAGATATAACTTATGGTTCTTACATATGTATTCAAATATATGAACCAAGTATAGTTATAGGG
Source organism: Viscum album (assembly GCA_963277665.1). Lineage (NCBI taxonomy): Eukaryota > Viridiplantae > Streptophyta > Magnoliopsida > Santalales > Viscaceae > Viscum > Viscum album. The sequence continues at coordinate 183,577,436 of OY728122.1, forward strand.
ATTAACTGAGGGGAGGTAGATATATGAGTATCCAATGAAGATAAAATTTCTATTGTAGCTATCGAGGACTACCACCTCACATTACTGACTAGAATGATATTGGTTTTTAAAGGTTTTTATTATGTTCAATCTATTACCAAAAACATTATATCAGTATCTAGAATAGATATAGATGGTTTTATTTTCAAATTTGGAAATAAAATTTACTTATTTTATAAAGATAGAATTTGTTATGGTAAGTCACATTTAAATAATAGTATTTATGTGTTGGACTACACAAACCAAGTAATTAAAATAAATAACAAAACAACCTCATATAACTCATACCAAACCCAACTTTGGAATCACTATCTAGGTCATGTAAATGAAAAGAACTCGACTAAATTACATCAATATGGATGTTTAGATTATTTTTACCTAAAAAAACTTGGTGTATGTCATGCATGTTTACAAGTCAAAATGACCAATTCCCCATTTATAGGTAAAGGTTAAAGGGCCAAAGAGATTCTATAATTAGTTTATAAAGACACATTTGGAAAATTTCCTATTAAATAAAGGGGTGGGTAGTCATACTTCATAACTTTTATTGATTATTTCAGTGGATATGGATATGTATACTTAATGAGGTGTAAGTCAGGTTCCTTTTAGAAATTAATGGAATACAATAATGAAGTTGAGACCTAGATTGGTAAAAATATTAAGAAACTCCACTCAAAACATAGTGGGGAATATATTAATCAAGAATTCATTTATTATTATGGGAGTTTAGGATTTTATCTTAACTCACTCCTCATTATACACCTCAATGTAACAATATAATTGAAAGGAGGAACCACACCTTATTGGACATGGTGTGATTAAGGATGAGTCATGTGAGTCTTATATTATCCTTTTGGGGATACACATTATAAACAACAACACATATACTAAAACAAGTACCAATTAAATTAATAAATGGTATTTTATATTAATTTTGGAGTGGAAGAAAACCATGTTATCAAATTTACATGTGAGGGTAAGAAAAGTGTTTTTAATCCCTCTTTAGGTAACAAAATTTCACCCTGAGGAATAAAGTGTACCTTTATAGGATACCCCAGGGAAACAAATGGATATTGCCTATGCGACCACGAAAAAAAAATTAGAGTGAAAAGACATGCCACATTTCTTGAGAGGGATCAAATATATAGAAGAGATAGTGGGAGAGAGATAGAATTTAATGAAGTCGAGGCTCAAGGAATACAAGATTTAGTACAAGAACATATTCCAAAAATCTATGTGGAAGAAGAAACTATTATGGAGACATAAGTACTATGTAGGAGTACAAGAGAGGTTATAGAACTAGAATGTTATGTTTTTTTAGTCACTGAGGATGGTGACTCATTATTAGTTGATAATAATGACCCTGTAATCTACAAAGAAGTAATAACTGACACAAATGTTTACAAGTAGAAAGAAGCCATAAATTATGAAATGGATTCAATGTACCAAAATAGAGTATGGATTTTGGTAGACCCTCTAGTTTATGTAAATCCCATTGGTTTCAAATGGGTATTCAAGAATAAACTGGACATGGAAGGAAAATTTAGTACCAATAAGGAACGATTGATTGAAAAAGGGTTTAAACAACATCAAGGCATTGACTATGATGAAATATTTTCACCAATTTCAATGATGAAATCTATCATAATTATACTTGCTATTGCATATTTCCATGATTATGAGATTTGGAAAATGGATGTCAAAATATCCTTCCTTAATGGTAACCTTCATGAAGATGTCTATATGACACAACTCGAAGGGTTTGTGACTCCAAAGGATTCCAACAAGGTATGAAAGTTTCAAAGACCCATTTATGGATTAAAGAAAGAATCTAGGTCATGGAATATTCATTTTGATGAGGATATAAAAAAATTTGGTTTCATAGAGAATAAATGTGATCTATGTTTCTATAAATGGTTTAGTGGGAGTGCGGTATTTTTCTTAATAGCATATGTTAATGGCATATTACTTATTAGAAACAAAATACCAGTCTTATAGTTTATTAAGGCATGGTTGAATAAAATATTATCCATGAAGGAATTAGGCAATAAATAATATATTCTTGGGATAAAGATTCACCATGAAAGATATAAGTTATTGCTAGACTTAATTCAAGGTACATATATTGACAAGATACTAAAGAGATTCAGTATAGAACAATCCAAGGGGGGATTGTTTCCAATGTCACATAGAATTCATCTTTCTAAGAAAATGTTCCTTAGACTCATAAAGAAAGAAATAGAATATAAATGATTCCATACATGTCTTCAATTGGGTTAGTCATGTATGCTATGATATGTACTTGGCTAGATATTTCCTATGCATTGAGTGCGGTAGGAAGATATCAAGCTAATCCAGGTGACTACCATTGGATGGAATTCAAGACTATACTTAAGTATCTGAGGCATACTAAGGATATGTTTCTGGTCAATGGAGGAGATGAGAAACTAAGTCATTTGAAGATATGCATATGCTAGTTTTCAAACAGATCAATATGACATGAAGTCACAAATGGGATACATCTTGACATTGAATGGAGGTAATGTGAGCTGGAAAAGCTCAAAGTAGGCTATGGTTGTAGATTATAAAGTGGATTTTGAGTATATTGAGGCTTCTTAGGTAGCTAAGAAAGCATCATGTATATGTAACTTCATCCAAGATCTTGATGTGGTACCTAGTAGTAAAGATCCAATCACACTCTATTGTGATAGTATTGTAGTAGTGGATCTCAGAAAGGATCCAAGGTTATATAAGTGGATAAATAATATAATTTGAAAGTATCATCTATTGATGGATTTTTCTTAGATATGTGAGGTTGTAGTGAGTAGTATTTCCATGTAATAGAGCATTGTGGATCCCTTTACTAAAGTCTTGACTCCTCAGAAACATGATTATCATGTGTGGTTAGCAGACTAAAACTTGTAAGCATTTATCACTAGTACAAGTAGGAGTTGGATGGAGTTTGTGTCCTATGAAAAACTGATTATACTTTGATTATGAATATATTCAATGTATTGAATATTAATTAATCATCTTATTACATATTGTTCATTTATCCACATGAATTTAATGTAATAATGTCCTAGAGTATTTTTCACATTGATAAGGTCATAACAGTTCCCCACTATGATGAGAACCTTGAAGTGCTATACTAATATTATTAATATAGTTCTATGGTTGTATATCATACTATGATGAGACACATTATATATAGACCATCAGGTGCGATAACTCATAAGCGTATGAGGATTCTTCTCATGAAGTTCACACTTGGTAATCTCTAAGATGAGAGATTATGAGAACAGGCCCACCAGTAGGAATTCCACATGTTTTGGTACCATCAGATATTCCTATCTATGATCCAATGTAATGTTCCATAGACTTTAATATTATCATTATTTCAAATCATGACTCACACACTTAGATTTACTGACAAAAATAGTCATTCCATATATTGGCGAGAATTAGGGTATGTTGGGTGCGTCACGATTGACATGCAATTAATTGATAAGTTGAGGAAGAGTTTTTAGCTTACATCATTATAGTATTTGATATCTTTTCCCTTTTACTGGAATATAACCCTCACCTAAATTCCATGTCCATGGTGTATCGACGTGTTTATTTTAGATAGTCAAAGAAAGACGTATCGAGCATATAGGTTGACATCACTATCGTGCAACCTTCTTGATGAGATATTATGAAAAAGGGATTATATTAAATATTGAACATTCATATTTGGTTTTTGACATTGCAATATTAAGTTTTTTTCTCTTGGGTACCTTGACCCATTAATTGACAGTAATATCAGACTTTAGGAAAGCTTGCATAATTCCAATGAGAAAGAATATTAGAGGGCCACACACTAAGTGTTTTCATTGATCTTGATTAAATTCTATTCGAATTTAATTAATGTAATAAATATTATTCTCAAGACTGAGGAATAATTTTATTCAAGTTATTTTGATCACATAAATTAAATAAATATTTATTCGCTGACATGTGAATAAAAATGTATTTATTTTATTAAATCTTTAATAAATATTTATTCAACTATATGTGGATGAAATATTTATTTATGAATACAATATTTATTAAGGTATTCAATAAATAATTAGGAGTTCAAATAGACTAAGGCCGCTTCTAGTGATAAATAATTATTTACAAGCTGGTAAATATTATTCATCATTTTTGCAAGAGGGCACATGCTGCAAAAATAATAATTATATTATTATTTTGTGGAATGGGGTTTATTAAAGGTTTTAATATTTTTAAAGGGATAACATGTAATTAAATAATATTCTAACCTAACCCTATATTTATAAATATCCCTTTATGGATATTGTTTAGGTAATTGAAAAATATAGAATTGTTTCACACAACAAATTCTCTTTTGACTCCTATATCTCTCTCCCTCTCAAGAATGAGAATGTAAGAGATATTTTTTCAAGGCCAAAGAATCAGAAATAAATAATAAACAACATAAGACATTAAATTATCCATGATAGCACCCAAATATTGAGTGTAATTTCTTAAATATCATTAGGAGCACATGTAGATCACCACTAGAGGTATTTTACCCATGGATCCTCATAAGCACAATGAAGGAAATCTGAAAGGGTATTTTTAGATGATCAACATCAACTATGAAGAAATAAACCTAAGATGAGGTAATCGATTTCTTCAAAAATAAATAAATTAATTATAAAAATAACAGGACATATCCTTTAATGGGGTTACAGGAAATTGAAATTAAAATAAATTTTAATTATCCAATCGCCCACAGCACACTTCCACTGTGCCCGAAACCTTCATCTTTTCCTTATATTAATGATTTGTTTGATCATATATAGGGATGAAAATAGTTTTCAAAGATTGATCTCAGGTCAGGCTACCATCAGTTGAAGGTGAAGGGGGAATATATCCCAAAGGCCATGTTTCATACTATATATAGGAATTATGAGTTTGTAGTTATGCCTTTTGGGTTGCCTAATTCAATAGATGTATTCATAGATCTTATGAATAGAGACTTCCATGAATATTTGTATAAGTTTTTGGTTGTGTCTATTGATGAAATATTTATATATTATAAAAGTCATGAGGATCATTAAAGATACCTAAGTGTTGTTTTTCAAACCTTAAAAGAAAATAAACTATATAAAAAATTTAGTAAGTATGAATTTTGGTTGTAACTGATTTCTTTCCTTAGTAAAATTGTTTCCAAAGATGGAATAACTACTGAACTTACCAAAAATAAAGTGGTTAATGAATGGAAAATACCTACTAATGTCACAAAAATTCACAGTTTTCTTGGATTAGAAGTTTACTACCAGAGGTTTGTTGAAAACATTACTCGGTTATCTAGACCACTAACTAAGTTAACTTAAAAATGAGTTAAATTCATCTTTTAAAAATAGCGTGGTGGTTGTTTTTAGAAACTAAAAAGAAGATTGGTGAATGATCCATTTTTGGACTTTCCCTATAGAAGTGGTGAATTTTTCATCTATAGAGATGCTTCATTAAATATAATTAGTATCATTTTGATACAAAATGATTAGGTAATTTCTTAGGCTCTATGAAAACTAAAACCTCATGAGTTATATTATCCTACACAAGATCTAGAATTATATTTTGTGGTTTTTTCTTTAAAAATATGTTGGTTTAATTTTATAGATCCAAGTGTGAAATATATATTGATCATAAATGTTTGAAGTATATATTTACCTAGAAAGAGTTGAACATGAGATGGAGAAGATAGTTGAAACTGATTAAGAATTATGACTGTATGATTTATTATAATTCTGGAAAAGAAAACAAAGTAGTCAATGCTTTGATTTGGAAAAATAATTTTCTATTAACTATGTTACATTTATAAAATGAACCTTTGGTTAATGATTTGATTATTTTAGCCCATAAATTTTGGATGTAGGAACCTCCTCTATTCCATTTCCGGTGTCAGCATAATCATCTCAGTTAAAAAGAATTAAGAAATTTTAGAAGGAAGACCATGGGTTATAGGAAAATGTATAATTGGTTAAGATGGGTAAGTTTCCTAAATTTAATGTTAAAAATACAGGTTTTTTGAGATTTGGAAAGAGATTATGCATACCTTATGTTTCTCAGTTGAAGATAGAATTGTTGAGTGAAGCTCATGGTTTCCCATTTTATATTCATCCTGATAGCACTAAGATGTATAGATACCTTTGGCAGTATTATTGGGGGGATGGAATGAAAAGATATATTACTAATTTTACCATGAAAATTTTAAACTATCAATATGTTAAAGCAAAGAGATAATTACTAAAGGGGATGATTCAAACTTTTCCAGTACCAGAGTGGAAATGGGAAAATATATCCATGGATTTCATAGTGTTATTTCCAAATAAATCTTTAGGTAATAATGTGATTTTTGTTATTGTTTATATATTAACTAAATATTCACATTTCTATACTTTTAAAGATACTCTATCTCTAGATAAAATTTCTTGACTATATCATAAGGATATAGTCAGGTTACTTGGAGTTCCTCTCTCTATTGTATCTGACCATGATCTAGAGTTCACTTAATATTTTTTGAATGGACTTCAGTAGTCATTTGGCACTGAATTAAAATTCAGTAAAACATTTCATATTCAATATGATGAATAGTTAGAATGAACAATTTTGACCTTGGAGGAAATGCTTCGTACTTGTTCAATGGATTACCAGGAAAGTTGATATCAACATCTTTTATTGGATAAATTTTATTATAACAAAAAAATTTCATTCTAGTATATAGATGACACATTCTGAATATTTATATGGAAAGTGGTGTTAGATTGTATCTTGTTGGGTTGAAGTAGGAGAAAAGAAATTGAAGGGACCATAGTTTTTAGAAAAAATTAATGAAAAGGTAAATAAAATTCATAAAAATATATAGAAAACTTAGAGAATATAGTAAATTTATATAGATAACTAGAATAAATATCTTTCTTTCAAGGTAGGTGATCAAGTTTTTCTAAAAGCATATCCATGGAAAAGTGTAATGTGTTTTGGTAAAAAGGGGAAGTTAATTCCATGGTTCATTGGACCATGTGAAATATTGGAGAAAGTTAGATCATTTTCTTACCAAGTAGCCTTTCCTCCGAGTTTATCAATGGTACAAAATGTTTTTCATGTTTCAATGTTAAGAAATTATGTTCCAGATTTATCTTATGTTTTGAGACCTGAGGAAGTTTAGTTGGAAGATAATAATTCTTATGAGGAACATCCTATTTAGATTCTTAAACGTAGGGAGAAAGTATTGCAGAATATGGTAATTCACCAGGTTAAGGTTTTGTGGAAAACCATATGATTGAAGAAGCAATATGAGAATCTGAAAATGCTATGGGGGAAAGATATCCCCACTTATTTGAGAAGTGAATAAAATTTTGAGGATGCAATTTTAAAAAGGGGGGAAGAATGTAACAAACTAGGTAATGTTAGAATAAATCATTTTCATTTCTTATAAATATTATTTATCTAGATATTAAAGATTTATATTCATTATAATAATATTGAGTAATTTTTTATATTCATTATAATAATATTGAGTAATTTTTTAGTCAAAATAAAAAATCTTTATTTAAAATATTATTTTAAAATTATATAATTTTAATTTGTTTTTTTATTTTTGAATCTATAATGTCAAACTTATCTTAGGTTGATTTTTTGATAATTTTCTTAAAAAATTGATTTTTTAATAAATAGTAAAAAATACTTAATTTATTGAAAATTGTATTTTTTTGATTATTTACAAAATAAAATTCTATTTTTGATTAGTTTTAGAATTTAATTAATTCATTTAAATTTAAAATAATACATTTTTTTTAAATGAATTTTATAATTGAATTTATTATAAAACATTTTATATTTAAAAAGGCACTTTTCTGAAAAACCATTTTTCATCACGTTTTTTTAGTTTAATTTTAAATAAAATTCCGCCACATCTATATTTTAAATTTTAAAAAATGGATTATATATTTACAATTAGTGGATCCAAGTTTTATAAATAGGTCCCTTTTATTTTTGGTCATTATAAATAGCAACCTTAGTAATTTTTGTTACCACAGTTAAGGGTAAATTGGGTAATTAAAGTTTAAAATAAAATGATAATGACTATAAAATGCCCCCAACACTTTTCTTAATTTTATTGAATGATCCCATTTAATCCTTAGTGATACAATATTTTTTATATGGTTTTTTCCATTCAGATGTGATTATGACCTTTGTAATACTTTATGTAAAGAAAAGTAAAAAATGTCACACTCTTATTTTTAATAATTATTATATTTTTAACATGGGGATAATAAGAGAATATGTTCGGTTATACATATTATTTTTAAATAAAAATTATTTATCTTAATCATGATAATTTATTTTAATTTTTTTTGTGAATAAATAATTAACTTAAATGCTTACACATTAGTAACCCAATAATCATTCAATTAATTTAAGAATAAAATAAATGATATTAAAAATATTATAAGTAGTATAATTTGAAATAATTAATGCGGAAAAAGATTTTTATATATAAAAATGACATTTTATGGAGGTTTTGATCCATTAGATTCAAATTAATTTTTTGTATTGATGTTATTAATGTCAAAGTAAATGAATAGTTCTAAAATCAACATTAATGATATTTTATAATAAATAATATTTTATTAAATGATTTAAAATTAATAAAAATAATATATTTAGAAAAGTGAATGTAATATGGTTAATGAAATCAACCATGGTTCATTTTTGAGTTTTTTTTTAAATTTATAGTAACATTACTAACCCCTAAAGGGTAGAAAAATTTAATATTATGGTAATTGTCTAAAGGGGTTATAAAGGGTTGAAACAAAAAGTTAAGGGTAAAAACATGATCCAAAATTGTCAAAATTTGATTTTATGAGAGTATTTATACTCAAAATAATATTATATTCTAATATTATCAATTTTTATCTATTTTTTACTCCAAAATTAATTTATATTAATTTAATATTTTAATAAATTCCAGGAGTGCCCCTCCCCTCTCTTATAAAAGGGAACCACTTATTCTCATTTATTCACAGTTTAAAATCCATTTTATTCAGAAAATATCCACAAAAATATTTTCCTTACATCCCCATACATGTTATAAAGGCATTATTTTTGGAATAATACCGATCTTAGATGTTTAAAAGTGTTAAGTGGTGGAGATTTTTTAAAGAAGAGGTATAGTTTTTAACCACATGTTTTAGTTTTATTTATTCTACCACCTCCTTAAAATATTATTTCACCATTATAAAATAATAAAAAAAGTATCTTACATATAATTAAGTATTTTTATGTTAATTACATAACCTATATCCATCTCCTCTTCCATCAAATTGGAAATGAAACCATTATTTGTGTGTATGACGGACTACCGCCTCACGAACTAATGCAATTCGTTTTCCATCACCATCTCTCATGAATGGTTATAATTATGTAATTAATATATATATATATTTGTGGTATTCATTACATATTTATCATTCTTAAGATATAATATATCATTTAACTTGTTATCTTTCCATTCATTGAAAAATAAAAACGTCGTTTGTGCTTATGTGTGGACTAACATTTCCATGAAGTAATGTGATTTGTTTTTCATCACCAAATCACATGGATGATATATATAATTATGTTTAAATAAATAATATTATATTTAAGATATAATTATCATTCTTGAAAAATAAATAAAATTTACCATCTTTCCATAATGATCATTGAAAAATGGAAATACTACTCATGCGTACATACAACCTAGCATCTCCATGATTGTAATGTAGTTAATTTATCATAACAATATTTCATTATTGGTTTTAAAATTATAATTTATTTATAAAAATTATAATTATGTCATGATTAATATTTTTGATATTATGGAATAATGACCTCTTTGACAATTTTCAATCTACTGAATTAATTTTGGACTTATGAATCAAATATCATCAAAACATATGACATAAATATAAATGATTATACAATCATATATGACATGGTAATAAATGAAATAAAGGTAATAATAAACTTTAAAAAGGTTCTCAAGTAAGTAAATAATTAACATGATTTTATTATCCTAGAATATGAAGAACATATGTAATGAGTCACACTTGAGGTAAGGGACACATTAACTCAAAACCTAGTTTTAAATGTTATAATAATTTATTTTCAAAACATTTATCTTATATGTACATGTTTTTAAAATTATTTTATAAATGTATTTCTATGGACATAAAGTGACTATAAAGGTCATTTTGTGGAACTTTCTTTCAAATATTTTCAAAAAGGAATCTTTTTATGGATTTCTTGACTTTCTTTACAAAACGAATGTTCTATTTTAACATATACAGTGATGAAAATTTTTCCATCTATCGTAACCATTATTTGAACTTTGTATTCCTTTAAAAGATTTAATTTTTTTATATAAATAAAAACCCTATTTCCCTTTTTCTAGGTATTTTGGTACTGAAAATGAGTTTTAAATAGAAAAATGTATTTTGATATATAAAAATATTTTTCACACAAGTTTAAGAGAGTTTTTCAAGGGTTTTATCCTTGATATATTCCTTGGACATTAATTATGAAGGGATAAACCCCATTATATCTCAAAGGTGAGACTGATACAACTTATATGAAGGGTTGAGCCCCATTATACCTAATGGGTGAGCCTGATAGAGATTATAAAATGGGTGTTCCAAGATAGTGATCAAATGCATTAGGTAATGATTAAGTTATCTGGAGAATTATATTGGAAGTTGGTCGTATGGTTATTCCAATTTTAAGGGTTCTTATAAGGGTTTTGTAAGGGTTTTAAGATAATGATATCCCAAGTCACTTACATGGATTTTATATGCTTACTAATGAGTTTTAATAAAAATATTTTGTTTTAAAAAAGTTAAGATAATGATATTTTTAAATTAAAAATGATTCTCTTTTTGGATAAAAATTTAAGATTTTAAGAAACGTGTTTTCATGGATTTTCATGTTTTTTATTAGACTAATAAATTTATTCTTTTTATGTCCCTTAGTGAGATTCTTATATTTATCCCACATTTTAAAAATGTTTTTTTCATAGGGATTTAAGGACTAGTATGGACAAGGATGAGGTCAAGATTAAATTTGTGAGATATTTCATGAAAAGAAAACATGTTTCTTTTTAAAAGTTTTGTTTTGTGAAAAAAATGGATACTGAGTAGAATTTTACACTTTTTAATATATCATATTGTTAAATAAGAGTTATGACCTAACTCTATAAAACACTACACCTAAAAGATCTATGGGAATGCAAGAAAGTAAATTTTATTTTAAAGTCACTAGAATATGTTATGTTTAGGGCAGAGTCCTTACACAAGATCAACCAAATTTCTTGGTCTTAAAGGGTTCATTACTGGGATGGATATCTCATATAAATTATAATTTCCCACCACGCATATTTTTAACCAAGGATTCCTATTTACCTTAATCTTCTTACAAGTAACTTGGATAATAATAAATCCATCATAATTTGTTACCTCTTCTTATCCTCTAGGAATAATGCCTCTATCTTCCAATATAGTAGAAATCATCTTAGGGTAGAAAAGGGAATTAGATATTGAGGAAGTCTTGCTTAGCTCCATAATGTGCACCATTAGATGCCTATAAATTATAAATTTTTATCCTATTTTCATGAGAAAAAAAATAAATGTCTTTATACCTCATAATATTTAAATCTCCCATCTTGGGTCACATCATATGTTAAATTAACTTGAAAAGAAATCATCATTATATATACAACTCAACTGTAGTAAGGCTTTACATAATGGAATTCCCAGTGATATTAAGAAGATAATCCTCGATCACAAAGTTCTCATGATTAATAGTAAAAGATCATTGATAATACTCATTGATACCTTTTCGAGAAGCTTTCATCCATTCAACCCACCTTTTCAAAAAAAAAACAAACTATTTTTTTATCCACCATTGTTTTTATAACATCCTTATTATCTTTAAAAAATAATCAACATGCAGGTATAAATTGTGAATAAACCTAGGATAGAATGAACTATCATTCCTTGAAAACCATTATTCCCATACATGGTCTTGAATCACATTCCAAATAAGTAATTTTATCAAGGATAAATAAGAAGCATATATTTAATTCTTGGATACAACAACTTGAGACACAAGTTGAGGATTTCTCATTTCAAAAGAATGACTTGATTCTCCTATTTATTTCTTTGAAGGACAAAAATCATCAAGATAATGACTAGGAAACATTAATCTCAAAATTTTCTCATTGGTTTGAGGGTCATGGGTCAAAGGTTAAGGGTCTTGGGTCAATATATAAAATAAATGAGTTTTAAAAAGGGGTGTTCAAGTGATAATTTATAATTGAGAATCCAATTGAGGTATTTTTATCATTTAGGTATTAAAAAATTAAATTTAAATAAAGATATTATTTAGAAAATAAATTTGATATAAATCATTAATTTAGTTAGAATAAATAGTCATAATAGTATTTAGAATGGTAGAAACTGAATGGTAGATCCTATGATATCATGCTAACGGTAGCGTACCATGGATACAAGACAATGATATCTCATCCATGGTAGATACTTACAGTATTAAGGGTTTACAGTAGCATACCAGTGGTAGAATGAACTCATGATATCACAAATATGGTAGATCTTCATGGTATTAAGGTTTTTTAGTTTACTTCTACCTGGAATAAAGTAAATTAAATAATAAAGGACCAACCAAAATTTATCATTCTAATTTCATGTCTGATATATCTTATTCTCTAAAAATTCAATGGTTTTGTGAATATGTCAACAAGATGATGTCCAGTACCAATGAATTCAATAGTTATATAACCTTTTTAAAAATGGTCTCTCAAAAAGTGATGTATTATATCAATATTTTTGGTCCTTGAATGATACATAAGATTATAGGAAATATTTATAGCACTTGTATTGTAATAATTTATTGGGACATGTCAAAATTGATATCTATAGTCTAGTAAAGTGTGTTTCATCCACATAATATATGCACAACAACTACCTGTATCTATGTAGCCAGCTTCGGCAGTATACAATGAAAAAAATTATGTTTCTTACTATGTAATGAAATTAGAGACTTTCCCAAAAGGTGAAATTTTTTAAAAGTTATTTTTTTATCAAACTTAAAACCACCAAAATTAGCATATGAATAACTCACTGAATCAAATTCCTCTCTTATAGAATAAAATAGTCCTAAGCTGGTTGTATTTTTAAGGTATTTAAAAATTCTTTTCATATTAAGTAAATGTGATTATTTTGGATTTACATAAACAAATTAGAAATAATATTAGGTTGGATATTAGTTAAGTATAGTAAACTTCCAATCATACCTATTTAAGTGGTTTGATCAATTGGTTTCCCAATTTCATCAATATACAATTTACTGCTTGTACTCATGGGAGTATCACTACCTTTAGTACTATACATACCAAAACATTTAAGAGACATTTAGTGTACTTGTTTTGATTTAAAATAATTTCTTCTTTGTTTTGAAAGATTCAAAATCCAACAAATAATTTTAACTTACCCATAAAGGTCATTTTAAATTCATTTTGCATCATCTTTGAAAATTCAGTATATAAAGGGTTTTTGGATAATCCAAAAAATAATATCATCAACATATATTTATTCTACAAAAATATATTTTTAAATTATTTTAATAAATAAAGTAGGGTTATCTGTTCCTTTTGAAAAACCTTTATAAATAAAAAATGAGTTTATCATATCATACCAAGATCTAGGATTTTGTTTTAAACCATATATAACTTTTTTTAATTTAAAAACATGATTCGGAAAATGAGGGCTTTGAAATCTAGGGGTTTGTTCAATAAAAACATCCTCAATTATATAACTATTTAGGAATAAACTCTTTACATCCATTTGATATAATTTGAAATCCAAATTTGTTTCATAGGAAAGTAAAATTATGATAGCTTCAAGTCTAGATACTGTCATAAAGGTTTCCTCAGATTAATTACCTTCCTCTTAATTGTATCCTTGTGAAAAAAATATTTATCTATTTATTATTATAGTGCCTAAATCATCAACCTTGTTTCTAAATACCTACTTAGTTCCAATGTTCATAAAGTCCTTAGGTATTTCTATTAGTTCCCAAAATCATTCCTCTCAAACTCATTTATCTCTTATTTTATTTCCATTACCCACAATTCATCATCTATTGCTTCTATGATGTTCTTAGGTTCAAGCTGTGAGAAGGTTACTTGATGTTCAACCTGATTTCAAAGAGAATATCTACTATGAGTAACTTTATCTAGGTCTCCTACAATATAATCTAATGGATTTCTCTATGAGTATTAATATCTCTAGGGATAAAAGTATTTGGTACTTCATTTTCTTTTTTAGGTTCTGATTAATTTTTTTTTCAAAATAAGGTGATTTTTATATAGCAGGTTTGAAAAAATTATCACTAGGTTTGGCATTTATATTCATATTAAAAAGGTCATACTTATGGTTTTATAAAGTGGTATTAAGTTTATGTGGATATGTTCCATCAAATTTTACATGTACAGATTCTTCCATAATATCAGTTCTTTTATTGAATACCCTATAAAATTTTCTAGATGTTGAATATCAAAGGAAAATTACTTCATCACTTTGGATGATTTTTTTTCTAAATTATCCTTTATATTGAGTATAAATACTTTACAACCAAAAACTATAAAGTAATTAACTTTTGGTTTTCTTCCATTCCATAACTCATATGGGGTTTTCATTAAAATTAGTCTACCTAGAACTGTATTAATAATATAGCAAGTTGTATTCATAGATTCTAATAAAAAATAGATAGGTAAGTCATATTCATTAAGCATATACTAGGAAATCACTTTAAGAGTACTATTTATTCTTTATACTTCACCATTTTACTAAGGGGCCCTAGGAGTAGACAAGTTGTGACTATAGCCATGTTGCGAGCACAAAGATTCATAATCCTAATTTTCAAACTCATATCCATGATCACTTATTATAATTTTTATAGTAATTCCACTAGGGTTATATATATATATATCTATCATACTTAAACAAATAGGAAAGTGCTTCAATTTTATCAGTAAGGAAAAAAACCCATATATATCTTGAATAATTATCTGTTAGAACATAGGAATAATGTTTTCTCACTAAACTAGAAACTATGAAATTCCCAAAAAAATCCATGTAAACCAACTCTAGGGGTTGATAAGTTGAAACTTATTTCTTTGGTTTGAAGGATATTTAATTCTACTTTAATTTTTGAAAGGTATTACAATTTTTTTCATAAATTCTAGTTTAGGTAAATCCATGGAAAATCGTTTCCTAGCTAGCTTCTTAAGTGAGTATATGTTTCCATGGTATAGTACCCTATTCCAAATCCAATATTCATTGTAAAAATCACTTAAACAAAAAATATTTTGAGAAAATAATGAATTCAAGTCAACAACATAAACATTATCATTATTCAATTCAGTAAAAACTAAAGCATGTTTAGAATCAAAAAATTTACAAGTATTATGATAAAACTTAACATGATATCCATCATCACAAAACTATGAGATTCTAATAAGATTATATTTTTACCCTAATAAAAAAGAAAACTTTAGAGATCAAAATAGTATTAGAGTTACCCATTTGACCAAGTTCAATTATTTTTCCTTTGGCATTGTCACTAAAAGTGACATGACCATCATTAACTTTGATAAGGTTATTGAAGATATAGTAGTCCCTAATCATGTGTCTAGAATATCCACTATCCAGATACCATATATGTTTATTGGTACTTTTCATGTAGTCTTATTACAAAAAAGTTTAAACAAGATTTTGGCACCCATATTTTGGTCTATAAATGTTAGTAATAAGAGGCTTAGGAATCCAAATTTTTTAAATTGGTTTTCTATAAGAAGACCTAATACTTTTAGAAATAAAAAAATTATTAGGTCCATCAGAATATAAAATATTTATAGACTTAATAGAACTTGAACTAGGAAAAAATTTGTTTTTATAAATTATCCTCTTTCCAGGTTGGAAACCAATTCTAGTAGTATATTTATGAGTGGTTTTTTTACTAAGAAACCTAGTAATAGTTTCTCTAAATTTTTTGAATATTTATATATAATTATTTAATTGATCATTGAAAATTTTAATATCATTTATTTCCTTTAATAATTGTGATTGTTTTTTAATTTTTACAGTATTATTATATTTAAAGTGAGCAGCTAGAGCATGATGTTTCTTTAGACTTTTATATTTATCCTTCAGATCATTGAACATTTCCTCTAAAATATTACAATAATAAAATAAATCCTCACTTATCATGTTTTCTTCATTGTTTTTCATCATTAGAAATATTAGAAATATGTTTATAAGATACATGAATAATATTTAATACCTCAAATGTGTTTTTCATGAAACACATGTTAGCTCTATCATTTTCATCTTATATGCTCAAGTATAAGTCACTTAAACTATCTTCATAGGCACTCTATGAGGATTTCATATCCATTTTAGACCATTTTACTTTTTCCTCACACTTTTTATTATATTTTAGATAGGTAAAATCATATTTTATGTATCCTTTCCTTTTTTACTCATAATATATTACTTAACTAAATTTATTATCCCTTTTCCAATTTACTTTACAATCATACTTTCCTCTATATTTAGTCTTTTTGAATAATTTATTCTTCCTATAGAATTTATTTAATTTATTTCTAGGTGATCCATTTCCTCATCACTATATGAGGGTGATTCATAATCAATAGAACTGTAATCTATGATATTTTCTTTTAGCTTTGAGTTATAAGTATTGAAGGATACTGACTTCCTTTTTGGTTCATTTTCCTCTTCTTTATTTACTCATAGTTCTTCTTCATACATCATTATCTTTCCAATGAGTTACTTCACTAGTATTGTACTAGTGTTGTAATATTATAAGAAGGAAACTGAGGTTACTCTCCACCTATTAGGTAGAAATCTTATAAGTCACATCACTCGATCTTTTTAAATAACTATATTTTCAAGTGCATGCATGGTATTGATGATTTAATTAAACCTGAGATATATATCAAAAATGGATTCATCATGATTTATCTTGAATGTATCATATTTAATTTTATAAGTATTTAAGAACATTTTCTTAACATTTGAGGTTCCCTCATGAGATATAGCAAGATTATCCCAAATTTCAAAAGTAGTATAACAAGAAGATATTATATTTAATTTATATTCTCCCAATTCATAATATAATGCATTCATTGCTTTAAAATTATAGTCATAAGTGGACGTAGTGGTATTTCTCAACTCAACTATAGAAGATTTTGGATTTTCATATTTATCCTCAATAATAGCCCAAATATAAAATCCCATGCTCTTAATATGAATTTTCATCTCAATCTTCAATTGAGTATAATTTTTTCCATTAAAACAAGAAGGATGATTAGTGATAGTTACTTCTTGTCTATTATTATTTATAATGATAGAAATTTATATTTAATATAAATTTTAAGATATTTTGGTTAACCTAGATCATAGTAAAATGTATTTTAGAAGATCTCTGATGCCTAATGTTGTTCCCAGTGGAAAACTCAAGGGGGGGAGGGTGAATTGAGTTTCCAATCAAAAAATTCTATTAAAAATTATTTAAAACTTAAATCCATCAATTTATAGAAAAATACACCAAGTTAACTAAAAAAGTAGAGTTATATAATTTT
Organism: Viscum album; assembly: GCA_963277665.1. Classification (NCBI taxonomy): domain Eukaryota; kingdom Viridiplantae; phylum Streptophyta; class Magnoliopsida; order Santalales; family Viscaceae; genus Viscum; species Viscum album. Next base: position 183,595,245 of record OY728122.1, read on the forward strand.
ATCTTTATAAAATCTTTTCAAAAACTCAACCACATATTAGTTAAAAATAATTTTACTTTTGAAACTAATTTACTTGAATCAAACAAATTATATAAAATACTAATTAAATTTAACAATCATAGTATGGTTTTGTTAATTTATAAAATATATTTTTTTAAATTAATAAAACAAAATAAGAATATAACACAGTGGAAATAAACATGATGTTCTATCTCAAGTCGAGGCTTAATACCCTCCACCTAGAAATCACTTGCTACCAAGCAGTTTATTATAAAATAAACTGATACACAACCTAGATCAAGTTTTAAAAACAAATATACTCAGACAGTTTAGGTTATGAAAAGTTATATTTCATAGTTATTTATGGGATAGAATAATGCCAAGTCACAAACGACCTCAAGTCGATACCTAATACCCTCCACCTGGAAATTACCTGCTAGAGAATCATTGGCTGTAGAAACACTCTGGAAGTGGATTATCTAGTAGCAATGGTATGTCCTGGTAGTATCTCCTTGTACTAGTGGTAGCAGTAGTTCTTAGGGATAACTCCACTTGACGCTCACATCTCTTGGTAATAGAACAATTTAATGGTAGCACAATCGATGATAGTGGTAGAAGCACCTAATGATGCCTCTCTTGGTGGTTTATGTTCTAGTGGTAAATGCTATAATGGTAGCTTCTGGTGGTTACAAAATTAAATTGACAGTCTCATATTGAAATAACAATAGATAGTCATGGTAGGTTCAAGTCTTAGATGCTTTTATGATTTTGGCTAGAAAATAGTTGACTATTATAAAACAAAAAACTTATTAGAAATATAATAAATATAATCTGGTATAATTAAAATAAGGAGGTTCTTGGAATAAGACAACACCATTTAATCAATAAATTGAGCATGAAAATAATCCATGGATAATATCAATGCAGTAATATCATAGATAATAATAAATTAATTATCAAAAAAGGAAATGCTTAATATTCGATGTCCTGATCTCAAACATCATAATATCTATACAATCAAAGACTTGTTTCAAGATCATTTAATTGATGAGTAGGTATACACTATAAAATAATTTAATCTATCCATGAGACCTATATATGCATCGAGGGGCTATATAATTTCAGGTCCCACCCATCACTGCATATCCAATTCATTCTGTATATATTGAATGATCAATTTATCTCATAAAAAATATGCCTTATTAATAAATTTCCTTATTGAGTAAAGAATAATAAATATCAATATTTACCCGGTCAATTAAATAACCTTAAAATTAAAATACCATATTTAGAAATGGTACATGGTTTAGAAAAGAAGAATATCCATGATATAAATAATATGGATATTTAAGAGAAATGTAATTTCCAATTAAAAATTATCACAAGAAAGTGAATGTTTTAAGAGAAAGTTAATTTCCACAAAATTAATAAGGTATATTTTTTTTATCAATTCATTAGGAATATAAAATCATGTCCATTGTAGAATAATGGAAAAATGGAAGTAAAAACTCAACATAAGATTTCATTAAAGAGTTTTATTTATAAAACCTCTGAAATATTGTAGAAAAATATAAAATATCATAAAATGGATTTGATGGAGATAAATTTTTTTAACTCTATATATGTTAAAAACATTCATTTTGACTTTTGTAAAGAAAGTCGAAAACAAACCTTTTATAATTTCTTAGAAATATTCCTTTAATTTTTTTTTAAAGTTAAGGATAACATATAATTTCCTCAATAAATCATTTTAGTAAATAAAAAGTAATTTTGTAAAATAAATTTTAAAAATATGAAAATGGAATAAAAATATACTCGATCAAAAAGAGAAATAATATCAGATTTTCATCTAAATATTTATTTTCTTTATTCAAGTTCCAAATAGAGGAAAAGTTTGAAGAAAATACATAAAATATTAAATATATATAGGATAAGAAAATATACGGAGTTTATGAAGGATATATTAAAATATTCAATCAATGAAAATAAGGTCAATCCCCAAAAAAATGAGATTCTAAAATCATTTATTTCCTCTTTGGTAACATTCAAAATATAACCCCTTGAAAGAATAAAATTTAATTAAAATGTTAATCATCATAAATAAATTTATATTCATGTTAAACACATAAAAGTTGGTTTATATACACCACATAAATATAAATAGGTACATAATACCAAATATGTATTGATGGAGTGAAAATTGAGACAGAAGTGCTTACAAAGATCACATTATTGAAGTGAGGATTAATCAATGAAGAGATTCCATGTGACAAATGTAAATACAAAAAAAGTGTAAATACAACATAATAAAATTATATTTCATTTCACATATAATAATGGCACAACATAGTTAATAAAGTTTAAGTATAACCCAATGAATGTAAATTGAGTTAAGAAACCCCTTACATCAAGTTCGAATTTCCTCGTAAGTGAATTTAACCTCATGTATAATAAATTTTTATTTATTATAATTATATAACATAAACATATACCTATATATAATATCACATATGATTCATTTATAACATCTTATCTCCCATTTTAAACAATATTTTATTATTATCATTATTTCAAGTGTTAATTGCTGCGTTTTTCATGAGAATTTTGGTTCAGTAGTTCCGATCCTTATAATTTTATTATGGTTTCATCATATCTAGAATTTTAGTAATGATAAAAATATATTATATATTAATTATATAAATATTTATATCCATTAATAAAAGGTATTTATAGAAAAAAAATTACACTGTGATGTGGAGATGGTAAGCCGCACATACACATGAGCGATGTCTTCATTTTTCATAGGAAGAAAAAAAGATTCAAAATAGTTATATCATAATCATAATAACATATTATTATATTTATGAAAATGGATTTATTATTTTAGGATGTGAACAAAAAATTTATAGGAAGTATAATAAGAAATAAACTTGAAATATTCAATAAAGATGACTACCTCTTCTTCGGTAGAATTCCTTTTAAATATCTTCTTGAGGACCCTTGTAATGGTATTTTAAGAAAACAATAACCTCTATTTTGTGTATTAGGAAGTATATAATATAATTTTTTATGGGTTGTTTGAGCTATATGAATCAATGTGGTGTAAATAAAAGAGAGAAGAAGTGTCCTTTTATAAGTGAGAGGAGGAGCATTCTTGGAAGTTCTTAAAGTATTAAATTGATATAATTTTTTTTTCATTTCCAAATGAATCCAAATTGATATAATTAAAATATAATATAATTATGGGTATAAATCATATCATAAAATAAAAACTGAAAAAATTTAGGTGATGTTTCCACCCTTATTTATTTGTTTTAACCCCCATTAACCCTTTTTACAATTACCGCAATAATAAAACATTTCACACTATAAGAGTGATGAAACTTCCCATAAAAGGAAAATTGGACTATAAGTGGCCAATAGATGAAATTTTTTACCATATAATATCCCAATTTTCCTAGTTCAAGTTATTATTATTTTAAATAATTTAATAAAATATTATTTTCATAAAATATAATTAATGTCATTTTTGACACTATTCATTTAATTTGTCTTTAAAAACATCAAGAAAAAGATGAAATTCCTATATAATAATATAAAACATAATTAATATGTTATATTTATTTATAAAATTTGTTAAATAAAATAATTCATCCAAATTATAATAATTTCAATATTTTTAAAATCCTTTATTTTATTTTTTAGTTAATGGAATAAATACCCCGTTGACATTACATACAAATTTAAAGTAATTATTCAATTAATAAAAATTAAAAGTATTTTATATTGATAAAAAAATCATTTTCTTTTCAAATTAACGTTTATAATTAAGCATAATTTGCTTGTATCCCTATCAAAAAATATTATATATATTAAAATCAGGAGAGATACATTCTTGACTTTATCCTTTACTTAAATTTTAGAAAGGTAAAAATAAAAGATAAATTGAAAAAAAGATTATATTTTTTAATTTTGTATGATTATGGATAAAATATACCCATCCAATGAAATAAATTCAAGTTTTTTTATATATTTTTAATATCTTATCACATTATTTTTAACCTTAATTACCCAATTTACCCTTAATCGAGATGATAAATTTTACCACGATTACTATTAATAATTCCTAAAAATAAAAGGGAATGATTTAACAAATTTGAATGTCACAACCCGTCCCCGGGGCCCATGTCGTTACTGCCCCAAGCCCGCCTTCCATAGGCCTGGGGCTGGCGACTAGCACCGAAAGGCGTATCCCCTAAAACCGGGAAGGCATTGCCTTTATATCATGTAAACACACTCAACCAAGCACACAACAAGATACGAACACAAGTAAACTGTATAGAAAAAAGAGTGTTGAAAGTAAAAGGGGCCAAAATACAAGCCCAACAATAAAGGTACAATTACAACTATAAATAAAATACAAGTGAAGAAAGAGAAAGACAGCTACTGGGTTGTCCTCCTAGGTTCCTACATGTAGGGTAGGTATAGATCGCCACCTTAGCACTCCACGTCCGCCCATCTCCTCTGCGTACTGACATGTTGTATGGTCCACCTCCGAGCACCATCCGGTCTTGGTACCCTCATCCCCGATCAATGCTGTCCGTCATATGCACCAAAAACAACAAGGTGCGGGTGAAGCCTGTGTAGGGGTGAGTATAACGATACTCAGTAGGGACCTTGAGGCCCTCAAGGTCTCACAAAATCCACAGAGGATAAACCAAAAATCATGTAAACCAGTGACAACCCTACTTAGGTATATGCCCATACATATACCTAATTTATCAAATATTACCCATATCATTCATGAGGAAACACAAGGCCCAACTCCTTAGCCAAAGTACAACTGTCTCATGAAGGAATGATTGCCACGAAGGTAAGTATCACACAGGTACGCCACATAGAAGAATACCACAAAAGTAACACAAAAAAGGTAAGTACCAAGCAGGTAATCCACACAGAAGAATACCACAAAGGTAACACCACGAAGGTAAGTACCACACAGGTACACCACATTGGTACGCCACAAAGAAGAATACCACAAAGGTAAAGACGCAACTCACCCCAGGTATAACTTAAGTACAGTAGTAGAGATGATTAGATGTAACTTCTGAATCATCTTAATCCATTAAGAGGTAGACCCATGTAGGATCCTAAATCATCATACCCACATAGGATCCTAGTACATCATCAGACCCACACATGATCCTAGTATTGTAGACCCACATAGGATCTTAGTACATCATCAGACCCACACATGATCTTAGTACAACAGACCCACACAGGATCCTAGTACATCATCAGACCCACACAGGATCCTAGTACAATATACCCACAAAGTATCCTAGAGTATTTCCACATGGATTCCTAGAGTGGATCCATGTGGGATCCTCGAGCACAGACCCATGAAGGATACCTTTCTCATGTTACAGCCAGCTACAGGGTTCCTGCACTAAGCTCGCTTGATTCTGGGAGGATCTGATCATCAAGCCACAGGTTGATACTCCAAATACCATGAATTACCACAAATAAGTATCTCAAAGGTCCACCACATAAAAGGGGTCTTAATGCAAAAGACGATGCGTCAATCAGACACCCGGTCTGTAAGTTATTGGCCTTTTAGTCCTGAGGGCCCGGTTGGATTTTTGTTCGATCCAACCCGGCCATACCCTAACTTTATCCAAAACTCAAGTGGGGCATACCAAAAGGACTGTCTCGATCCAAGGTTTCTGGAACCACATACCGTTCGTCAAACAGACACCCAATGCCAAAGTTATGGCCAATAAGGTGATTCTAGGTTCGGTCCGACTGGATTGGGATGGGCCACGGTGGGCCCAACCCGCTGGGCCGCGGTCCGACCCACGCTGGGCAGTCTGGCCTGAGCTGGGCAGCCTAGCCAGGCTACATGCGGGGGGGGGGGGGGATTCGCATCCCCCCCACCTTCAGTCACTGAACGGGAGAAGCCATTTGGTCGCCAGCCAGCACGTGGGACCCGATGCGGGTCCCGCTCGGCCAACCAAAACAGCCGTACCATTTCTCCTCTCGGTGGCGCGTCGTGCTCCGCCCCTTCGTGGCCGACCTAATGCCAACCTCCTTCCACCATCCGCCGTGGCTAGGTGGGCCGCAACAACTTGTTCCGACGACGGCGCACGGTCGCGCCACTATGCTTCCGTGACCGGCCAAAGCACCGGCCACCCTCTGTCTGCCACCACGGACAACAATATTTGGCCACCCTCCAGCCTCTACATGCCCTCTTCCTCTACCGGTGGCACAAGAATGCACCTCCCCAGTTCCGTGCGGCTAGCCTCGGAGGTAGCCGCCACCATTCTCCACTAAGAATAATATGACAACCATGAAGAACAAAAAAGGGACCGGGTTGTGTTCCTTTGGCCCGTACCCTCCGCATTATATCGGTAGCATGTGGATCAAGAGGATTAATTTAATGAAAACCACAAAAAAACAACAAAACCCCTACCTCGAAGGTTTTTTGATGTCGAAAGGAGGGAAGGACAGACGTTGGTTCGTCGTTGTTGAAGACGTCCCACATTGGAGGTGGCACGTTCTTTGTTAGAGAAGATGGTGCGTTCTTAATTGGGAGGTGTTCTTAATTAGAGAAAATGATCCTCCACATGTTATCCCCTTCTACTTTTCCAACCAATCCTTTAAAAGGAATGAGGTTCCAATATAAATTAAAATAAGTTTAACAGAGTAATTTTTGTTGAAACAATTAAATGTTGACACATTTAATAAATTTTTGTTGGCTCAAATAATTAAATGGAGAGTTGAAAGGTGTTCTCCCATTAAAGAGGTTTCAGGTGGTCCCCTCCATTAATTTCAAAATGGGGGTTTTAGGCTTGGGTGGTCCCCACTACTACACACTCAAATTGGGGGTTTTTAGTTTAGGTGGTCCCCACCTCCAAAACATTCATATGGGAGGTTTCACTAAAAATAAAATAAAAGTTTATTTTATTTTTATTTCCATGAAAAACACTAAAACTAACTTTCACCCTTAACCAACTGTGGTCGAGTTGAAGGTATCCTTAAGAGATAACCGGTGCTGCAAGTTCAACGGTGTCCTCAGATTTCAATTCCAAGCACCAGTTCAAAAGTTACAAAAAACCTGCTCACACGTTTACTGAACTTACCTGAAAAAAAGTTTAGAAATTCATTCCGAGAGCACCGGGCCTCAGAATCACATGCCTTCAATTTTTGTGGAATCGTAAAATTCCAAAATATTAAAAAACAATTACATGGAATTTTTGGTTCTTTACATTCTCCCCACCTCAGGGCTTTGTGTCCCCGTAAGCCACAAATCAAACTAAGGGAACAAGTGGGGGTACTGAGCACGTATCTGAGCCTCCCACTACCATGTGCTCTCCTAGAGGTTCCCGTGCTGCCATCGTACATGCACTAAAGGTATCAACCACCCATTAAGGACCCACTCCTGTCAATCCTCAATCTTCACTAGAACCTTTGTAAATGCCGGCCCATCATCGATGTCCAGCTCACTATAGTCGATGATGTGAGATGGGTCATGCATATATCTCCTCAAGTGGGATACGTGGAAAATGTCATGCACCTGGTGCAATTGAGGTGGAAGAGCTTGGTGGTAAGCCACCTCACTAACTCTACTAAGGACCTGAAAGGGTCCAATGAACCTCAGAGATAACTTGTCACCCCGACCAAATCTCTAAAAATCTCATCAAGGTGAGACCCGTAGAAAGACATGGTCTCCATCCTCGAACTCCAGAGGTCTCCTTCTTATGTTGACATAAGAATTATGACTGTTCTGTGCAATCTTCATCCACTCCTGGATGATCTGCACATTCTCCGTGGTAGCCCATACCATCTCTAGTCCCACTAGTGCTGACTCCCCTGGGTTAGTCCAACACAAAGATGATCTGCAAGGTCGGCCGTACAATGCCTAGAAAGGTTCCATCCCAATGGTGGAGTGATAGCTGTTTTTGTATGAAAACTACACCAAAGGAAAGTGATCCTCCCAGCTGTGACCGAATTCAAGGACGCAAGCACACAACATGTCCTCAAGGGTTTGAATGGTCCACTCAGTCTGGACATCCATCTAAGGATGGAAGGAAGTGATCAAACGAAGCTGCGTCCTAAAAGCCTCCTGCAACCCCTTCCATAGTCGGGAAGTAAAACGTGCATCACGATCAGAGACAATCATAGAGGGTACTCCATGTAGCTGCACAATCTTCTGCACATAGAGGAGTTTTAAGATCTCTACTAAACCCTGCTCTCTGATCGGTAGGAAGTGAGCCGACTTGGTAAGTCGGTCGACGATCACCCAGATAGAATCATGACCCCTAGATGTACGTGGAAGTCCTATCATGAAGTACATGGATATCTCACCCCACTTCCACTCTAGAACCTCTAAAGGATGAACCAATCCTGCTGGTACTTGATGCTCCGCCTTTACTTGCTGAAAAGTGAGGCATCATGAGACAAACTCTACTACTGCTTTCTTTATTCCTAGCCACCAGTGTTGTCATCAAAGATCCTGGTACATCTTCGCCACTTTTGGATGTACCACTAGAGGAGATGTGTGGAACTCCCTCAACACTTCCTCCTGGAGAGACACTGGTACCATGGTATGTCCTCTAAAGAGGATGATGTTCTCCCCACCTTCAGAAAATCCATCAGGTGCTTGTCCTATGGATATATGAGCACATCGAGCCTCGCAGTCAATGTCCCCATGCTGCGCCTCTCTGACTTGCTGAAGAAGTGGGGGAGTGACTGTAAGAGACTGAAGGAAAGCTGCTCCATCTCATTTCACAAAGGATATCTACAAAGTGGCCAGCTTCTCTGTCGCCTCCCCTAGTAGTTGTATACCATATCTTCTTCTAAGTTCATCTACTACTACATTCACCTTCCCAGGAGTATAGACTATCTCAAAGTCATAGTACTGGTGGAACTCAAGCCAACATCACTGTCTCAGGTTCAGGTCCTTCTGAGAGAAGATATACCTGAGACTCTTGTGATCAGAGTAGACTATAAAATGTTCATCCATCAAGTAATGTCACCACATCTTCAAGGCGAAGACCACTACTACTAACTCCAGGTCATGGGTAGCGTAGTTCTGCTCATGCTGTCTCAGCTATTGAGAACCATATGCAATCACTGATCACTCCTGCATCAGGACACATCCGAGCCCAGTCCCTGATGTGTCACAGTAGACTACGTACCCTACAACCTCCTCTAGTAGCCTCGAGATGAGGGTACTAGTCAGCCTCTGCCTCAGCTCCTGAAAACTCTACGAGCATCTCTCCGACCACACGAAGGGTTATCCCTTCTTCGTTAATGCTGATAAAGGTGCTGGAACTCTAGAGAAATATGGCACAAATTTCCGGTAGTATCCGGCCAAACCCAGAAAACTCCATACCTTCATCACACTCCTAGGTGGCTCCCAAGAAAGTACCACCTCAATATTTGCTAGATCCACCGCAACTCCAGTATATGAGATGACATGTCCCAGAAAGTGAACCTCTTGGATCTAGAAGTGGCACTTCGAGAGCTTACCATAAAGATGGTGTTCTCAAAGTGTGTCCAGAACTATCTGCAAATGATATGCGTGCTCCTCCTCGGTAGCCGAGTAGATCAGAATGTCATCGATGAAGACTACTACAAAGCGATCAAGGTATGGATGGAAGATCCTGTTCATGAGTCCCATGAAAACTGCTGGAGTGTTGGTCATGCCAAACGACATGAACAAAAACTCATAATGGCCGTATCGACATCTGAAAGTCGTCTTCTGCACATCGTCATCTCACACTCTGAGCTGGTGATAGCCTGACCTGAGGTCTATCTTCGAGAACCACCATGCTCCCTTCAATTGATCAAAGAGGTTTTTAATCCTCGGGAGTGGGTACTTGTTCTTCACAGTCACTTGGTTCAGGCACCAATAGTCAAAACAAAGTCTCAAGCTCCCATCCACCTTCTTGGCGAACAAAATCTAGGCTGCACAAGGAGAAACACTAGGCCAAATGAATCTCTTCCCCTGTAAGTCCTCCAGCTGTACCCGTAGATCACGAAGCTCCACGGGAGCCATCCGATATGCTGGTGTAGATAGCAGTTCCATCACGGGGTACAAGTCAATGTAAAAGTCCACCTCTCTACAAGGATGTAGAATCAAAACATCATCAGGGAAGACATCTACGTACTGGTCCACCACTACAGGATAGCTTAGACTCTCCACATCAACCGCTCCGAGGGTAAGGCTAGCCAACTGATGAATTATTAGCTGCACTCTCTTCCGAGTAAGTCCATACTATGTTGTAAAGTATCCCTTCTCACTGGTGAAGGTAAACCTAGTCCCATCTGTGCGGACACACCGCACTTTGCGCCTAATACAGTCAATCTGAGCATGGACTGTAGATAACCAATCCATACCCAAGATGATGTTGTAAGGCCTCAATGACGCTACTAGGAGATCCTAGTCGAAGATCTCGCCTCCTAGAGTAAGCTCACACTGTTGGAACCAGTGTGTAATCGTCGAATCTTCTCCCATAGGAGTCTCTAACCATAAGGATTGATCCAACATCTCCATCAGAATCTCCGAGTTCTGAATGAGGGCAGTGGCAATAAAATAATGACTGAAACCTATGTATATAAGTACTGTAGCTAAGATAGAGTAGACCTAGATCATACCTCATATAATCTCCAGAGCACCATGGTCATAGGCCTCAAATTCCTGGAGATGAGCTCGCCCCTGTCCACCTACTCCCTGTGGTTGGGGTGGACCACCTGGTGGTGGTGGCGGTAACATCTCGTATCATCACCCACCGCCAGCTGCATGGCCATCTCTTCTGCCACGTCTGCCTGCTCCCTGCGGACCTCCTCGGTCAAACCTATGTCTCTACCTGGGTGGTCCCTCGACCATCTTCCAATCATTCGTACAGCGGGTATGGCAGTCACAAGCCTTGTGACCCTACCCGCCACATGTGTAACACTTCCTGTTCCTCGCATGACTGGCTCTATCACTGGTACCCCACACAACCGACCCTGAATCCTGCAGTCGTCCACCTATAGGTCTGGTCCTCTTGGATCTCTGTGACATCTGTTTGCTGCTAGCTGCAGAAGACTCCTCTACGTGACGACTAGTGGCGGGTATCGCTGTAGGTTTCTGCTCAATAAGAAAACTCTCCACTAAGAGGGATCACTCTAACAACCCCTCCTATGTCGGGATGCTGAGAGAAATCATCGAAGCCCTGATCTCCCGCCCGTGTAACACCCTGGGTTTACAAGTCGGTTTTATGTTTTGTCAACATTCCATAATGAAATAAAATACATAAACTTCTGAATGCAGAAATATACATTGTGAGCACTTTATTTATAAAAAAACCAGAATACATCCTTGACACACAAGAACTAACCCATTAAAACCACTACTATCGATAATAAAACAATTGTAAGAACACCAAGAAACACAATGATTCCAATCGAGTAGTTATCATCTATAGGATCTGATAGAAGCACAAATTTTATATCAAGGGCAATAGCAATGAAACTAAAAATAATAGGAACATATAAAATCATCTCCGAAAGCAGTGGCGTGAGCGTCACAATATTTTTTATCTTCTGAGTGTTTGAACGACCCTTAAAACATTGATATTTATAGAGTTTTATCCTACGGTTATAAAAACTAACCGTTAGAAATTGTAATATTTAAAAATGACATATGAAAACTGTTAATAAAATAAATAAACAATGTTGATTTGAATATTATTATTTAACTTTTAATTGAAATAAAATAAACAAAATTTTTGTATTTAATAAATTTTATTAACTAATATATATATATATATATATATAATGTTAATTTAAGATATTAATATTAATGTTGTAATTCAACATATAATTTTAAATTGTATTAATAAATGGTAATTCATATAAATAATTTTAAAAGTTTAAGATTAAAATAAACCAAAATAATTAAATTATAAAAATTAATGTATTATATTATTAGTCCGGTAAAAAAATGAAAACGAAATAATGAATCGGGGTTAAGGGGGTTCGTTTTTAGCGCAACGGTAGGGTTTTGAGGGTGAAGCGGCCAGAGCAACGGCGGTCTAGCTTTCTAGTGAAATTGAAGGATGTGGTGGTGCTGAGGGTGTTAGAAGTCGGGGAAGGTTCGTCGAGGCTGGTTCATCGATGTGAAAAGGAGTAGTAGGGTTTGTCGAGGATGAGCTTTACTAAGCCGGGCGAAGTCTTCGGGCATGGGTCGCATCGATCGGGGGACTCTAGGCCATGGATGGAGCCGATGCTAATAGTTCAACTAAGATTCAATCTCCGGTAAGAGAATAATGAGAATCGAATCCGATGGTAAAACATATGAGCTTCATGAATCGATTGTGGATGATATATCGAGTCTGGATCTGAAATTGATTTCAGGTGAGGATTTCAAAACTCAATGTTTAAAGCGTGATTAGGATTTTCTAAATCCTATTTTCAATCGCGTTGATATTTCTGAATGGGATCTATGGAAATTTTGATTTGGTTTGAAGATCTCCACTCATTTTCGCGAAAGATTTTTTTATTCAATTCGCATATCCAAATCTTATTGTTATATGCAGAGCAGTAACCTTGTTTGTCAATTTCATCCACTCGATATCTGCTGTCCATGTCTTTATCTAGATTTGATTCCATTTTTCATCCAGTTATCATTCAATTCTAATATTATTTATTGAAAATCATTTTGATCAATCTGTCTCATTTCTATGAATCTACACTATTAAATTTAATTTATCTCTTATACGATAATATATTTTAGAACCTGTTTTTGTCTTGCTCGAAAACCCATCCTTCTAAACCACACATTCTGGTACTAATGACAATAATATATATGTTTCACAATCGATCTTCAATGTGTCAATTTTGAAAGCATCTCAAGGATTTATTCATTTTTGTCTGTATCACATTAAGTTTTTGTTTGCTGTCGTTATCCAACTAAGAGAAGGGTAAATTCTAACTTGTCTTTCTCCGAACCTTCAATAACTACCAATATTTTATTAGATTCGCAAAATCCTCTTTAATTATTTTAGGAGCCACTTGTATTTTTTATAAGTCACAATAATCATTCAAGATGTTATAAATAGCAATTCCAGTCTCTTAAAACACACCTTTTATTATCGGGACTCTCTATCTCACTTCCTAATCTATTGAAGAAAATTGTAGCAGTATGAAAATTAGGTAAGGGACTATTTTCAATTATTTCTATTTTACAAAACCATTATTAGGTAATTCTATATATTCATTTTTATATAATTAAGTACATTTCAATCCCTCCTCTTTTAATAGTTTCCAAAGAGGTTTAGTGATGATTTTTTGGAATTTTTATATCTAAAATCAGTGTAAGGGACTATGTATTTACAAATATTCTTCATGAAAATACAAATTATTTTTATTGTAGGTCCCTTTTGACAACTCATTTTTATTTCATAAAATTATAATTTTGCAAGGAACTTTTATTTTCAAACACTCTGATATTTTATTTAATATTTCTAAAGGATTTAAATTTTATTGTGTCAAATTATTTGTTTCTTTCAATTACTTATTTTCTAAATGAACTTAAATTTCATGGTTGGTCTTTATGGAGTTTTACTCCATTGGTCATCATATTATTCCAAATAATATTTATTTTGTGCAAGGGAATCAATTATTATTATTTTTTTAAATACTTATGAGTCTTTATTTTTGTGTTGAAGGAAATTTTGTACTATAGTTTGTTTAATCATTTGAAAACATATGATTTTATTTTTATTTTTTTGAGGATATATTTATTATTTATTTTCAATTTTATTTAATAAGATCCATTTTATATAAAGTATATATAACAAATATTTATTCATGGAATTATATTAATTTAATTTACTGATCTCCACGCATGAAATACTCACATCACGATTATGGCCATACATCGATGAATGTTCATGAATTCCTCATACATGAATATGTATATATAGGTATATACACATACTCATGAACATTGGATAAAATTTACAAAGAAATTAATTTTAATGGAATTGGATGAAATGTTTATAGACATGTTATAATTTTATGTTGTCTTGTACATGTTTATATTTATAATTTTACTCATGAATGAAATGTTGATTTTAAAAAAATATATCATTTATAATATTCGATGCATTATCATTATTATTTTATGATTTTGAATTAAAATAATTGTTTAAGTCATTTAATCATGAAAACAAATCATTGATATTTCTTATTATTATTTATCAATGGAAGATCGGGTATGTTGGTGTTTATGTACATGCCAAGTGACGTGAGTTTTGGGAATCAATAATCACAAGTGTTTTTCAATAAAAAAAATTCACACACACAGATATATATACACATATGGATATTAGTAGAAATGATTATTTAAATGAATTGACATGTTTAAAGGTAAAAACTCTAATGATCAATACTAGTATATATATATATATATATAAAGCAAACTTTAAATGTTTTTGAAAAATATTGGCGCTTGTTCGTTGTAAAAAAAGAAGGTCATTGGGGAGTGAACTCATCCTTCGCTAAGTGGGTATGCCCAAGATAGCCTTCAACGAATTAAGTTGCCTCAAAATGATGTTTTTTGAATGAAATTTGCTTAATATTTTTCAAATAAAATCACTGGATTCGTTTAAAAATATTTTCAAAGTATAATTATTTTTCAAAAGAATTACATTATTTTGTAAAGGTGTTTTTCAAATGTATTATCAAAATGATATTTTTAAAAGTGATTTATCAAAGGTTTTCAAAACCCCTTACTGGGCATCTTTTGTGCTCACCCCAAGTTTTGAAATGTTTTTCATAGGTATCTTAGGAGATTATCATAGATGTCGTTGCTTTTGGAGTTAGCGCACAAGGAAGCATATTGGAAAATTTTATTATTTTTGTTCAACTCTGATAATGTATGGTATTTTCTAATTATCCAGAACCTAGAATGGTAAAAGGTCCTCTTTTCTTTAAGGTTTTGTGTAATTATTATATATATATATATAAAATTACACAACATTTTGAAGAACCGAGTTCGAAAGAGCGGGCTCGGGGAATTATAGCCCGAGTCCTTGCTCAAAGGTCTGGGCCCTAAATAATGGGTCCCACACCATATTAGTGAAGTATCCTGAGAGGTCAGTGGACCTCATTGAGTACCGAGCCACAATCATGCTGAACTGCTGCAGATGAAGTATATCTTTTATGCAAACTGCGTGAAGGGTCGCTGGGACAAACTCTACCTGAAACATGCTCTCAAAGTTTTTACAGAGGAGTGTCAACTCATCGTGAACTTGGAGCATCAAGGAACCATCTTCCTGCTACTTCCTGTATAAGACTGGCGGAAAAAATCACCATGATATTAACTGGTGTCCCTACCAGTCGGAAGACTCTCACTATGGCCTCCAATCAGTCCTCAGCTGCCTGTGGGTCCGTCTCACCCCTAAAACTAGGTGGCCTCTACTGATGGAACTCATGAAACATGCTCAAGCGGCGTGCACTCTCTGTTGCTGGGGCTGGTGTCATCGGTGGCCCAATGGGTAATGGTACCGCTGGTGCCTCCGTTGGTGCCTCTATTAGAAGAGGGCCCTGCACCGAGGCCTCGTCGCTCGGTGGGTTATCAGTGCATACTAGACTAGGAACCCTAGCAGGCTATCTGCGTGGAGGCATCCTAAAAAGAAACAGGTGCGCCATGGTTAATAAGTTATACCTGGTGAGTTGACTCAAAGAGATCACAAAGAAAACTTTTCGAAACACACATGCAATTAGTGTTTTCATGAACTGAGTCAAAAATCAGAAGTTAGGGTCCTAGTGTATGGATACGTCAGCCGTCGCACCAACAATGGATTCCCTAAACTGATAACCATACTCACTACACTTAACACTATTGACATTAAAAGATCATATTCCAATGTTTTATGGTAGAACCGACTCCTCTGATACCATTTTGTCATGACCCGTCCCCCGGGGCCCATGCCGTGACTACCCCAAGCCCGCCTTCCATAAACCAGGGGATGAAAACTAGCACTTAAAGGAGTATCCCCTAAAACCAGAAGGCATTTCCTTTATATCCTGTAAACTCACTCAACCAAGAACAAAACAAGATACAAACACAAGTAAACTGTATAGTAAAAAGAGTGTTGAAAGTAAGAGGGGCCGGAATAAAAGCACAACAGTAAAGGTACAAGTACAACTGGAAATACAATACAACTGAAGAAAGAGAAATACAACTACTCAGTCATCCTATGAGGTTCCTACATGAAGGGTAGGTACAGATCATTACCACAACACTCCACATCCTCCCATCTCCTCTTCATACCCACACGCCGTATGGTCCACCTCCGGGCACCGTCCAGTCCTAGTACCCTCAGCCCCGATCAACGCTGTCCATCGTCTGCACCAAACACAACAAGGTGGGGGTGAAGCCCATGCATGGGTGAGTATAAGGATACTCAGTAGGGACCCTGAGGCCCTCAAGGTCTCACAAAATCCACAAAGGATAAACCACAAATCATGTAAACCAGTGAAAAAACTACTTAGGTATATGCCCATACATATACCTAAGTTATCAAATATTACCCATCTCATTCATGAGGAAACACAAGGCCCAACTCCATATCCAAAGTACAACTGTCCCATAGAGGAAAGATTACCACAAAGGTAAGTACCACACAGGTACGCCACATATAAGAATACGACAAAGGTAACACCACGAAGGTAAGTACCACACAGGTACGCCACATAGAAGAATACCATAAAGGTAACACCACAAATGTAAGTACCACATAGGTACGACACACAGAAGAATACCAAAAAGGTAAAGACTTAGCTCACACCAGGTATAACTTAGGTACAATAGTAGAGATGATTAGATGTAACTACTGGATCATCTTACTCCGTTAAGAGGTAGACCCACGTAGGATCCTAAATCATCAGACCCACATATGATCCTAGTACATAATCAGACCCACATAGGTTCCTAGTACAGTAGACCCATACAGGATCCTAGTACATCATCAGACCCACACATGATCCTAGTACAGCAGACCCACATAGGATCCTAGTACATCATCAGACCCACACATGATCCTAGTACATCAGACCCACATAAGATCCTAGATTAGTACCACATGGATTCCTAGAGTGGATCCATGTGGTATCCTCGAGCACAGACCCATGAAGGATCCCTTTCTCTTATTACATCCAACTACAGGGTTCCTGCACTAAGATTGCTTGATTTCGAGAGGATCTGCTCCTCAAACCACAGGTTGATACTCCAACTACCAAAAAGTCCCATTAAGAAGTATCCAAAAGGTCCTCCATGTAAAAGGGTTCTCAATGCAAAAGATGACGTGTCAATCGGATGCTCGGTCTATAAGTTATTGGCCTTTTAGTCCTGAGGGCCCGGTTGGATTTGTGTTTGATCCAACCCGGCCGTACCCCAACTTTATCCAAAACTCAAGTGGGGTATACCAAAAGGACTGTATCGATCCAAGGATTCCGGTGTGGCAGAAGGTTCATCAAATGGATGCCCGGTGGAAAAGTTATGGCCAATAAGGTGATTCTGGGTCCAGTTGGGCCCGGGTCTGGTCCGACCCGGTTGGGCCCGGCCCGCTGGGCCGCGGTCTGACCCATATTGAGACACTCAGCCTGGCTGCATGTGGGGGAGGGGGGGGGGAGTCGCGCGCCCCCTGCCTTCAGTCACCGAATGACCGAATCCGTTTGGTCACCATCCAGCACGCGGGACCCACCGCGGGTCCCGCTCGATATAGCTTGGCCGGCCGAAACGGTCAGCCCCTTGCTCCTCTTGGAGGCACGTCTTGCACTGCCCCTCCACGGTTGGCCAAACGCAGGCCGCCTTCCACCATCCACCGTGGCCACTTGTTCTGACGGCTGCATGCGGTCGCGCCGAAGTGCTTCCGTGGCCGACCGAAGCACCAGCCACCCTCTGTCCACCACTGCAGCCAGAAATAGCCAGCCACCCTTTGGCCTCCGCATTCCCTCTTCCTCTATAGGAGTCATGGGCGTGTGCCACCCCAGTTCTGTGCGGCTAGACCGGGAGGTAGCCACCACCTTTCTCTGCCACGAATAATACGAAAACCATGAAGAATAACAGAGGGATCTGGCCATGTTTGTTTGGCCCACACCCTCCGCATTAGATCAGTAGCAGGAGAATCAAGAGAATTAATTCAACGCAAACCACAAAAAAACAACAAAACCCCTGCCTTGAAGGTTTTTTTGTCATCGAGAGGAGGGAAGGATGGACATCAGTTCTTCGTTGTTGAAGACGTCCCACGTTGGAGTTGGCACGTTCTTTGTTGGAGAATATTGCACATTCTTCGTTGGGAGGTGTTCTTCGTTGGAGAAAATGATCCTCAACAAGTTCTCCCCTTCTCCTTTTCCAACCAATAATCTCAAATGAATGAGGTGCCAATATAAATTTAAATAAGTTTAAAAGAGTAATTTATGTTGGCACAATTAAATGTTTACACATTTAATAAATTTTTGTTGGCTCAAATAATTAAATGGGGATTTGAAAGGTGTTCTCCCATTAAATAGGGCCCGAGTGGTCCCTGTTATTAATTTCAAAATGGGGGTTTTAGGCTTGGGTGGTCCCCACCATTGTACACTCAAATTAGGTGTTTTTAGTTCAAGTGGTCCCCACTTCCATAACATTCATATGGGAGGTTTAAATAAAAATAAAATAAAAGTTTATTTTATTTTTATTTCCAAGTAAAACACTAAAACTAACTTTCACCCTCAACCAACTGCGGTCAAGGTGAAGGTCTCCTTAAGTGAAAACTGGCACTGTGAGTGAAACAGTGTCCTCAAATTTCAATTATGAGAACTAGTTCAAAACTAAAAAAAATCCACTCACACATTTACTAAACGTACCCGAAAAAAGGTTCAGAAATTCATTCTGGGCACACTGAGCCTTGAAATCACACACCGTCAATTTTGGCGGACTCGTAAAATTCCCATATATTTTAAAAAAATTTACATGGAATTTCTGGGTCTTTACATTGAAACTAATAATTAAAAATATATAATCTATTTTATAAAATTCAATTACTATAATTTTTATAAATTAATTTAAAAATAAACTCGTAAAATGTGTTGAAAAACAGTTTTCTAGAAAAATATGTTTTAAGCCTAAAAATAAACTTATATAAAAATTATATAAAATGATGATCCTAATGTAAATAAAATGGATATTATATCACATTAATATTTAATAAAAAAATATAATGTAACTTTTTAAATTAATTTATTTAAATAATAGAAATGATGATTTTACAAAAAATGATATTTTCACTATTCACTGAAAAATAAATCTTTTTAGAAAAATTTAATAAATTCAACCTAAGATATTTTTGAAAAAATGAATTAAAAAATGATATAATAATAATATTTTAATAGGTTTTTTTTGGTTCATTTAAAATTTTTGTGGCATGTAAAGAAATTTATCAAAGAAATTTATTTAAAGATAAATATATCATAAAATCTTGGGTTGTTTTATTTTTTTGAGTATCTTCCTCCCCTAGGGACATGGTGGCCTGGTGATCATGTCAATAAATTTTTTATTATTATGGTTTTTATTTTTAGGGATTATGATCAGGTGGAAAAGGTCCTTCATCCCCCTCTTTAGTGGATTTACACCATCTGTTAGAGGTTTCATTAATTTAAGGTTGGTGGTTTCGTGTGTTTCCTTTGTTTTAAGAACCATATGTGGTTTATCATCAAAAATGAAATTTTAAAATGTTATATGTAATATTTGGGGACTATTATATATATTATACTTATTTTTAATCTTTATATTTTGATATTATTATTTAAAGTGATCTCAAATACATGTTTGGCATATGGAATTTGATGTTTCATACCATGTGTTTTATAAAATTCCTCACCTAGCCTTCATGGTATGGATTTGTAATTAAATTTCAATTATTTAAGAATGGTTATGATTCATAAGAATCTTGAGTTCTTGGGTAGGGAACCTAGGAAAATTTCCCTACTAGGTATTGATTCTATTCTTCCTAATTAACTCTAAAATACATCACAGGTGAAGGATTCCACTATGGATGGTTATTCTTCATGCTGGTTTTGGATGTAAATCTAGATAGTATCTTGTGCATAATTATATATAATTGGTTTGGATATGGATTAATATAAGTATCTCAATGATCCTTGACCATAGTTACTTGAGGTTTTATCCCATGATACTTGATTGAAAGTGCTTGTTTATCTCACTTTTAATTTATATTTAATTTGGATTAATGATTTTTACTTGTTACTTAAAATTGAAAGTATATTTTCCACATGATTATTTTAAAACTAGTATTCTTTTATTATTTTATAATAGTTTATTATGAAACACTCAGTGGGATCCTATTGGGATAATTATTCTCATACCCTATATACACCCTTTGGGTGTATGTAGACCTTTTTTTGACTGATACAGGTAAAGGTAAGGCACCGCTTGGAGGTAGTGGATGTTCATGTTAGTTGGAATTGAGTTTGGAGGAGGTGGAATAATGGGAGTTATCCCTCAGGTCACACCGAGATAGTTAAAAATTTATTTGGTTTATTTTTTTTTAGTTTGTAGTTGAATCATATTCGTATATCACCCTATTGGATTCCTATCTCGACTACCCGTATATTCTATTTTGGACATTTTATATATATGTATGCTATCCCCGTGAACTTTTTTTGCTGTTATGGATATTTATTTTTCTCTATTTATCTATTGTGGTTTATTTTGAGTTGTAGTTTATATTATGTCATGTTTGTTTTATGCATGATTCTCTAATTGTTTATTTATTTATTTGAATCTTTAATCTATCACAAGGCTATTTCAGGTTTCTAGAAAAAACACTTAGTAGTTTTTTTATTGGGTGAAATTATTCCCAAATATGTGTCCTTGATTCTCAAGCACTAGTTTCTAGCCCATGGGGATCAGTAATGCCCTTCAGGTCTTATCACGGGTCATATTGGGTACCAATTCAGGGGTATCCCAGGTCATCATGTGACAAAATGGTATCAAATACCCATTTTATTATTATTTGGGAAAGTTAAGGTATATAAGAGGTAGGATCATTAGGGCTTGTGGGGGTATATTGTGAGTGAGTGTCTTGAAAAAACTCATTGATACAAGCCTTAAGTTACCATGGGATGTCAGGAAAAGTGTATTTTTATGTATTTTGATATAATTTTGGATTTTGAGGATTTTTGAGTCATGTAATAGAGTATTAGAGGGCATTCCTATAGTGCACAGTTTGGGTATATAGGCTACAGAACATGTGGTAAGAATGCAACCCACACTAGAGGAGAATTCCAGTGTGATCCGCATGCTTGAAACATAATTTTTAAAACAGCCTGGCCAAATCATGAAACTAAAACCCATCCAGCTAGTGAAGCTAAAATGGTTATTTCATAATTTGGTAAACTGTGTGGTCTAACTATGTATAGTAGGTATTTTGGTGAATTTTGTGATTTCACTCTAATTTTTTTTTCACGATTATTCTAATTTTTCAATGGATATGTATGATTTTAATTTATTTTATTTACATGTTTTAATCATCCTTTTATAATTTATTTTATTTTATATAGTACTATAACCCCTCAATGAACCCCTATTACTCTTATAGAGGGATAAGAAAACAAATTTATGTTAGAAAATCCTCCGTTATATTATAATTTAACCAAGGAAGTGGTACACACCATTTAGACTATGTACTAAGGGGTGGGGATTAGACCAACTCAAGATAAGGTGGTAGGCTCTAGTTCAATTCAATATTAGAACTGTGCTAAAAAATATATTCACCACCAAACCCCATATTTTAGATGAAACAAAAATCCTCAAGTGTCAAGGTATTGGTTGGAGAAGAATGAGTGAATCTTAAAATTCCTTAAAAATCTCAAATCCATTAAGGTGAAATGTGTGGTGTTCATGTTGAGCAATGTATTGTTTTTAAACATTTCAAAATAATGTTTTTTAAAGGGGGAGATTATTTTAAATAATACTCTGTCTCTTTATGATGATTTTGATGCTCACAAATACCCTTAATTATTTACTAATTATTTCGTTGAGTATTTTGCAGGAATTTATTTTATATAACGAGATTTTATACTTCATTTATTCCAAGATCAATTTTAGCGTATTCTGGAATCACTGTAGCGCAAGATCAATTTTAGCGCGTTCTGGAATCACTGTAGCGCGAGATCAATTTTAGCGCGTACTGGAATCACTGTTCATACCCTACGTTGATGAACGTAACGTATGGATGAAAAGTTTACTTTTTATGTTATTTTGAAACGTATGGTTAATGAACCTTACGTTGTTGAAAAGTATGGAAGAAGAACATTACGTTTGGAAGGAACCTTACGTTTTCGTTGTTGAAAAGTATGGAAGAGAAACCGTACGTTAGTTTTCAATGTTGAGTTTGTTTCTCAAAAGTATGGATCGTCAACCTTACTTTTATAATCAACCGTATGTTCTTTGGAGAGTTGAAGCAAGACAAAGTATGGATGATCAACCCTACGTTTGAATGCTGAAGAGAAAGTATGTATGTTCAACCTTACGTTCTGAACCTTACGTTTTTGAACCCTACGTTTGGAGCCACGTCATCAATCCTACGTTTGGCGTCGGGATATTTTTGACAGACGATATTTTCTTTTGAATTAGTCAATCAAGCGGATTATTAGGCGGATTTCGAGCTGATTCTTAAATACGACTTTGACTGAATCAAAGACGATTTACAACGGATTAATGTTTGATTTAAACGGAGCTTTTTATGCCGATTCTTCAGGGGAGTTACAACGGCTTTGTTATTTCATTTAATATCGCGAATCTAAAGGAGATTTTCATGGATCTATTTATGCGGAAGATTTTCTCATATTTGAATATATATGTTCTATCTTGGAAACTTCATATATATATATGCACGGGAAAGTGTGTGAAATATAGAATGATTGATCTTTTTTTTTGACGAGCAAGAAAACAGAGGCTGTGTGAAAGCGTTCTTTTCTGGTGATCAAGAAGAAGCGTAAGACCTTTATTACTGAAAGAAGATTTTGATAGCAGATTCACGTGTTCTACATCGACTACCTGTTGTGAATCTACTGCTGCTGAAGTTGTGAAGTTTCTGGTAATATCTATTGCAACTAGATCGACTCAGAACTGTTTTGATTACGGATCTTTATTTTCTGAAGACGACGATCTATCTACTGTCAATTGCATTCTGTTGCAATTGTGAAGAACAACTGGAGAAGTGTTTCTTTATCGAAACCCTTTTATTTTTTGAGTGATCAGCTTCTCGTTCTAAGCTGTGTGGGTTCGTGTTTGAACCAGGAAGGCTGTGTTTGCCTGAATCTTGTAAAGGTGTCAACTGCCTGTACTCAGTTGTGGACGGGTCTGTGGAAACGAGGACCAGATAGTGAAAATCGCCAAGCTCGTGGATTTGAGCGTTGGTGGAGTGGACTAGGGGCCTTCTGTTCCCCGAACCACTATACATCCGTGTGTTCATGCTTTTACTTTTTCCGCTGCATATTTAATCGTGCAAAAGCATAGTGAACAGAATTTGTCTAAATTGAAGAGATTGTAATAATTTGAAAAAGACACAATTCACCCCCCTCTTGTGTATAATCCGTAGATTCAGATCCAACAATTGGTATCAGAGGAGGAGCTTCTTATTTCTAAAGTCCTATCAAGCTAGAAGTATTTAAAGATTATACATAGTGTATCATGGCTGATATGAGAGAGGGAATGTCAATGGTCAGAGCACCTTACTTTAATGGAGACAATTATGGCTGCTGGAAATCACGTATGATTATTTATCTGAAAAATCTTGGTTACAGAGTCTATTCAAAGATTCTGACTCCCTATGAAATTCCTGAAAATCCCGATACATGGAGTGCTGCTACAGAGGCTGAGTATGACATAAATTCAAAAGCTATGAATGCAATCATCTGTGGTCTAGGACCAGACGAATTTAACAGAGTATCTCAATGCCCGACTGCATATGAAATGTGGCAAACAATAGCTGTTGCTTATGAAGGAACAGATAATGTAAGACAGATGAGATATGCAACTGCTAAGTTAAAATTCGATACTTTCAGAATGATTGAAGGAGAGAGCATCACTCAGATGAATGGAAGATTGACAGAAATTGTCAATAATATAACAGCTCTAGGAGAACCAATCAAGCAGGCTGATCAAGCGTTGAAGGTACTGAGAGTACTTCCTACTCGATGGAATGGAATCTCTGCAGCAATCAGACAATCAACTTCTGTTAAAGATCTAACTATGAGAGAACTGATTGGTACACTGATGATGTACGAAGCTGAAATGCAAGATGAGGTAAATGAGCATAAAGTCTACATAAAAAGGGAAAATACTGCTTTGAAAGTGACTTCTCAACAAAAGGATAGAAAGATGAAGAACAAAGAAGTGAGTGCTAAATCAGAAAGCTCTGATTCTTCAAATTCGGATGAAGAACTGGCACAGCTAGCCAGAAAATTCAGAAAGTTTTATAGTAAGAAGAAAGACTTCAAGAAATCCTTTAAAAAGGATAGCAAGGAAGTGAGATGTTATGAATGCAAAAAGATGGGACATATCAGACCAGATTGCCCAAAATTGAGAGATGCAAAGAAGAAGAAATTCTTCAAAAGAGATGATTATGAGCAGAAAGACAAGAAAGCTATGAAAGCTACTTGGAGTGTTTCTGAAGACTCAAGTAATTCTTCTGAATCAAGCTCAGAGAAGGAGGAAGCCAATTTAAAAGCAAATATGTGTTTCATGGCTGAAACTGATGAGGTACACTCATACTATTCCTCTGACTCAAATAATGAATCAAACTCTGAAACAAGCTTCTCAAATAAAAAACTTGCAGCTTACTGCAATATGCTTGAAGAAAGGTATGACTCATTATTTAATAAATATAAATCTATAAAGAACTTGTACAAATCTATTTCAGATGAGAGAAATGCTTTGCTAAAACAACATAAGGAATTAATTGACAAATACAATTCTGCTGAATCAAATAAAATTAATTTTGAATCAAAAATAAAAACTCTACAGGATGAAGTAGAATCTTATAAAACGGCTGCATTAATCTTTACAAAAGGAGAAAACACCTTAAATGAGATACTTGGAAAAACTGTAATTAAAAAGGAAAGGTTTGGAATTGGAAGTAAAGGAGAAAAACCTAAGTTATACAAAAATTATTTTGTTCCTAGCACTAAACAGGTTATTTGTAACTACTGTGGAACAAGAGGTCATATAGCTAAAAACTGTTTTCTAAGACAACCTCAGATATGTGGAATTAAGAAAGCTTATATTTCCAACGATCTATATGATTCAATCAATTTTAAGAAAACAAAGCAAATCTGGATACCCAGATCACTGCTTGCTAACACTCCTGGACCCAACAAAATATGGGTACCAAAGCAATTTGTTTGAATGTCTTTGCAGGTAGCAGGTCACCAAAGAAAGAAAAAAATATGGTATATGGACAGTGGCTGCTCAAGACACATGAGTGGAACTTCAGCTAATTTCTCTTCTCTTACTCGAAAGGAAGGAGGACTTGTCACCTTTGGTGACAATGCCAAAGGAAAGATAATTGGTATTGGAACAGTTGGAGATCCAGAGACAGTCTCAATCAACAAAGTACTTTATGTACAAGGGTTAAAACACAATCTGATAAGTATCTCTCAACTCTGTGATGATGGATACACTGTTGATTTTACTAACAATAGTTGTACTGTTTCTAAAGATAAACTGTTTAAGTTTAGAGCACCCAGAACTGATAATGTTTATACTTTGGATTTGTATTCCTTGTGTAAACAACAAGTAAACTGCTTAACTGCTAATATAAGTGAATCCTGGATCTGGCATAGAAGACTTGGTCATTGCAATATATATGCTTTACATAAATTATCTAAGAAACATTTAGTTTCTGATTTTCCTAGTCTCAAATTTGAAAATGACAGATTCTGTGATGCATGTCAGCTTGGAAAGCAACACAAATCATCATTCAAATCTTTTAATAAAGTTGCTACAACTAAACCTCTAGAACTTATCCATATGGATTTGTTTGGACCCTCAAGAGTAGCAAGTTTAGCTGGTAAATTATATGTTTATGTATTAGTTGATGATTATTCTAGATTTACTTGGATTTTCTTTTTGAAATTTAAAAGTGAAGGTTTTAGTTTATTTGAAGGTTTTTGTAAATCTATTCAAAATGAAAAAGGTTTTAATATAATCTCATTGAGAAGTGATCATGGTGGAGAATTTGAGAACCAGGAATTTAGTTCCTTTTGCTCAAACATGGGTATTAAACACACCTTCTCTGCTCCAAGAACACCTCAACAAAATGGGATTGTAGAAAGAAGAAATAGAACTATTCAAGAAATGGCTAGAACTATGTTAAATGAATATAGCCTACCTATATATTTCTGGGCAGAAGCTGTTAATACAGCTTGTTATATAATGAATAGAATTTTAATAAGACCTATTTTGAAAAAGACACCCTATGAACTATGGAATAACAGAAAACCTAAAGTAAATTACTTTAAAGTTTTTGGATGCAAGGTTTACATCCTGAATACCAAAGATAATCTTGGTAAATTTGATCCAAAATCTGATAAAGGTATTTTCTTAGGATATTCTGCAACCTCCAAAGCTTATAGAGTCTATAATAAAAAGTCAAGGATTGTTGAAGAATCAGTTCATGTGAAATTTGATGAATCTGATCCTTTTGAGAAAAGGATAGAACAAATAGATGAACCTGATTCTAATGAAAACATGAGACCTGAGAATTTAAAGAATGTTTTTGAAAATGATATAAAAGAAATTCAGTCCAGTTCAGAAGAACATGATACTGAAGAGCCTTTGAATGTAATGCCTAGACAGTCTAGAACCTTAAAGAATCACCCTTTAGAATCTGTGATAGGTGACTTAGAGACTGGTATTCAAACTAGAAGAAACTTTGGAAACATAGTTGAATTCTCTGCTTTCCTATCCCAACAAGAACCTAAGACCATAGAAGAAGCCTTAGATGATGAGAGCTGGGTAATAGCAATGCAAGATGAATTGAACCAGTTTAAGAGAAATAAGGTTTGGGAATTAGTTGAAAGACCACATGATTATCCAGTAATAGGAACTAAATGGGTCTTTAGGAATAAACAGGATGATCAAGGGATAATAACTAGAAATAAAGCAAGATTAGTAGCTAAAGGATATAATCAAGAAGAAGGAATAGATTATGATGAGAACTTTGCACCTGTAGCCAGGTTAGAAGCCATTAGAATCCTTTTAGCCTATGCATCTTATATGAATTTTAAATTATTTCAGATGGATGTTAAATCTGCCTTTTTAAATGGTTATTTAATGGAGGAAGTTTATGTTGAGCAACCTCCTGGTTTTGAAAATTCTCAAAAACCAGATTCTGTTTTCAAACTTACTAAAGCTCTTTATGGCCTTAAACAAGCACCAAGAGCTTGGTATGAAAGACTAAGTTCTTTTCTTTTGAAAAATGATTTTACTGTTGGACTAGCAGATCCAACACTCTTTAAGAAAACTGTGAAAAATAATGTTTTGTTGGTACAAATTTATGTTGATGATGTAATTTTTGGATCAACCAATAAAATTCTTTGTCATGAATTTTCAGAATTAATGCAAAAAGAATTTGAAATGAGTATGATGGGAGAATTAAATTTCTTTTTGGGTCTTCAAATATTTCAAAAAGATTTTGGAAATGTTTTAAATCAATGCAAATACATTACTGATTTACTTAAGAAATTTGGGCTTGAAAACAGCAAGACATTTACAACTCCTATGTGTACTAATATAAAACTTGATTTGGATGAAACTGGAAAATCAGTGGACAACAAGTTATATAGAGGTATGATTGGTAGTTTGTTATATCTTACTGCTAGTAGACCAGATATAATGTATTCAGTATGTCTTTGTGCTCGATTTCAATCAAATCCCAAAGAATCCCATTTAACTGCTGTTAAACGAATTTTTAGATATTTAAAAGGTACTATTTATCAATCTCTGCTTTATCCAAAAACCTCTGATTTTAATTTAATTTCATATTCAGATGCTGACTTTGGAAGCTGTAGATTAGATAGGAAGAGTACTTCAGGAACATGTCACTTTTTAGGAAAGTCTTTAGTATCATGGTCTAGTAAGAAACAACACTCAGTTGCCCTGTCAACAGCCGAGGCAGAATATGTGTCTGCAGGTAGTTGCTGTGCACAGGTGTTGTGGATGAAAAACACTCTTATGGACTTTGGATTAAATTTCAATAATACGCCTATTTTATGTGATAATACTAGTGCAATTAATATTTCAAAAAATCCTATTAGTCATTCTAGAACTAAGCACATTGATATAAGACATCACTTTTTAAGAGATCATGTGTTAAAAAAGGATATATTTTTAGAATTTGTAAATACAGAAAATCAATTAGCAGATATTTTTACTAAACCACTTCCCACGGCAAGGTTTGAATTTATTAAGGGGGAGTTAGGTTTATTTAATTTTAAATAGTTTCTTTTTAATCTTATTCTGTTTTCGAATTCTGTTTAATTTTTTTTTGTTTCTCGCTATAAGTTATTTTATTTTGTTTTAAATAAAAGTAATGATTAGTGATTACACGGGAATCAAGGCTGTCAGAACCGTTTCACCTTCTAACCTGTTTTCACCTTTTTCGGAAACCCTTTCGAAAACCTAAAACCGCACATCTGCTCCAAAACCCTTTTCTGAATCTTCAAACCCTAAACTTACGAACCTTCAGAAATCGTTGTTGAAATGGCAAAGACTAAGCGTCCAGATGAAGCCGAGAGCAGTGCTGCAAAGAAATCTAAAGTAGTTGGTCGGAAGATACTGCAAGGTAAAGTCATCGATTTAGAATGGCTGTTTGAAACTAATTTGCTGTTGAAACCAGCGTTGTCGTTTCAAGGCCTTGAGCAAGCTTTTAATAGTGAAAACTCTGAGTTTCTTTATGAGGCAGAAATGAGACATTTCTTTAGATCTGTTCAGTTTAGCCTTGGAGATACGGAGGATAGTTTATTGGCTCAAATAGAGGATAAGGACTTTTCCATATCATCTGTAGAGATAAGTCAAATTCTTAACTGCCCTCATGAAGGAGTTTTTCATTTTGATTTACGGAATATTGGAGATTCTGTACATAAGTCTGAAGACATTATGTCTTTTCTGTTTGGAACCAAAGTAATAAAGAAGATGTTTATTAAAGATTTGGAGCCCGATCAGAAAATCTTAGTAAAGTTTGTTCAGACTGGTTTAGCACCAAGGATGGCTGAGATGGAGAAAATTCTGTACCCTGACATGTATATAATGTATCTTTTGATGAGTGATATTAAGTTTAATTTTCCTCGATTTATGATAAGATATCTGAGATACTGCTGTCAGAGTGAAGCAAGAATGACCTTTTTCCCATATGGAAGGTTCATTTCTTTGTTGTTGTTTAAAAGAGGAATGATCAGATTGGTAAGTGCTGGGGTGAAATGTCACCACAGTAATGTTTTTAATGCTGGAACTTTGAGGAAAGTCGGATACTTCTAGAGCACAATTAAAGGAAAACTCTTACCTGTTGGAGCTGAGGAAGACTCGGAGAGTGCTCAGGCTCAACCTGCTAAGTCCAAGGAGGGACAAGCAGAATCAAGGGTTAGTACAGTGGCAAGGAGAATTCGCTTTGAGATGGAGGAAGTTGAGGAAGAGAGAAGTCAAGAAGGACTTCAATCTAGAAGGAAGAGGTCAATTGATGAAGAAATTATCTCTCCTGTCTTGAAGTCTTCTGAACCTGTAATTTCTTATTCCTTTGTGAGAGAAGCTGTTGTGGAGCAGACTGCACCGATAGAGGAACCAGTAGCTCAACCGGAAATTCAGCTAGAACCTCAAACTACTGCTGTGGCTGTTGAAGAAGCAATTCCACAAGAACAACTTATGGAGGCAGTGCCTGGTGAAGAAGTGGCCCAACCTCAAGAAGTTCATGAAGATATTGTTCTTGATCATTCAGTAGAAGTCAGAGAGACTACTGTTCGTGATGAACATACTTCTGAAATTAATACAGAGGTACTTCAGGAAGATTTTTCAGTGGAAGAGTTTCAGGCTTCAAAGAATAGTTCAGTGGATCAACCTTTTCAGGACAAAGAACAATCAGATGCAGATTCTTTACCCCTTGTCCTGCTTCGTCAATCTGATTCTGGACATGAGAATCAAGCACAGGGTGCCCCTGATTCGAGAAAAGAAGAAGTTGTTGAGTTATACAAGCGTATTTCTCAGTTAGAATCTGAGAATGTTAGTCTCAGAAGTTCTCT
Source organism: Viscum album (assembly GCA_963277665.1). Taxonomy (NCBI): domain Eukaryota; kingdom Viridiplantae; phylum Streptophyta; class Magnoliopsida; order Santalales; family Viscaceae; genus Viscum; species Viscum album. The sequence continues at coordinate 183,625,602 of OY728122.1, forward strand.
GAACTTGGAGCAGTTAAAGTTTCAGAAGCTGAAAGAATCTACTGTTTCAAGACAGGAAGTAGATTTGTTTAAGACTGATATGTTGCATGCTGTTGATCAGTTGAAATCAGAGATGGTAACGAAAGATGATTTGTCTGAGATGAAAATTTACATGGAGAATAAATTTGAATCTGTTGCAAATAGTGCTGTGAGTGGATCAGGTTCTTCACCTGATTTGATTCGAAGATTTCAAGCAATTACAGGAGCACTGAGCAATATGAGTGACAGATTACACGATCTTCAGTGTAATAGTGCCCCTTTGTCAGTTTTGCTAGATAATCAGAAATTTTTGGTAGATCAGTTGACATCTGGAGAGCAACCGATTAGGATTCTTTTGAATCAGTTATCAGAAAAGCTGGCTCTTTTTGTTGAAAAAGAAGAAAGAATGCATGAGTTTTTCAGAGTTAATTTGATTGACGATATTCATATGACTCAGGAGAACAGAGATCTTATCATCAAGTTAGGAGATGGGATGATGAAGAGGCTCAGAGAACAGTTTACAGAGATCAAGACCGCAATTCAAAGGAGATAGACACCTTTTTCCCTGTCTTATCCCTACACCTTGATTCCTCTGTATATCACTGTCGTAGCTTGTGAATAAAAATTCTTTTCTTATCTTTTTTGTTTTGTTATTTATTGATTTATGATTAAGTTAGCCAGTATACAAAAATTCACTTATTCATACACAGTTAATTATAGCATTTACTTATAGTCCAGTGCAATATTGAATGTGTTCAAATCCGTAATTTTTCATTCTTTTTGATATCACAAAAAGGGGGAGAATTTGGATAAACACAACATTTAAATTCATTCGTTTCCTATGAAGAAATTTGGATATATAGGAGCATTTGGATATATACGACATTTATCTTTTATCTATTTGAAAATTTATTTTTATGGGAGTTATGGGGGAGAAATTTTATAGTTAAATATTGTTTTAATCCTTTCAAAATTCTAAAATTTTATAAAACTTTTTTTTCAATCAAGATTGCAATTAAATTAGTTTTATTATTTTATGGGTTTTGTGATCATCAAAAAGGGGGAGATTGTTGAGCAATGTATTGTTTTTAAACAAATCAAAATAATGTTTTTTAAAGGGGGAGATTATTTTAAATAATACTCTGTCTCTTTATGATGATTTTGATGCTCACAAATACCCTTAATTATTTACTAATTATTTCGTTGAGTATTTTGCAGGAATTTATTTTATATAACGAGATTTTATACTTCATTTATTCCAAGATCAATTTTAGCGTATTCTGGAATCACTGTAGCGCAAGATCAATTTTAGCGCGTTCTGGAATCACTGTAGCGCGAGATCAATTTTAGCGCGTACTGGAATCACTGTTCATACCCTACGTTGATGAACGTAACGTATGGATGAAAAGTTTACTTTTTATGTTATTTTGAAACGTATGGTTAATGAACCTTACGTTGTTGAAAAGTATGGAAGAAGAACATTACGTTTGGAAGGAACCTTACGTTTTTGTTGTTGAAAAGTATGGAAGAGAAACCGTACGTTAGTTTTCAATGTTGAGTTTGTTTCTCAAAAGTATGGATCGTCAACCTTACTTTTATAATCAACCGTACGTTCTTTGGAGAGTTGAAGCAAGACAAAGTATGGATGATCAACCCTACGTTTGAATGCTGAAGAGAAAGTATGTATGTTCAACCTTACGTTCTGAACCTTACGTTTTTGAACCCTACGTTTGGAGCCACGTCATCAACCCTACGTTTGGCGTCGGGATATTTTTGACAGACGATATTTTCTTTTGAATTAGTCAATCAAGCGGATTATTAGGCGGATTTCGAGCTGATTCTTAAATACGACTTTGACTGAATCAAAGACGATTTACAACGGATTAATGTTTGATTTAAACAGAGCTTTTTATGCCGATTCTTCAGGGGAGTTACAACGGCTTTGTTATTTCATTTAATATCGCGAATCTAAAGGAGATTTTCATGGATCTATTTATGCGGAAGATTTTCTCATATTTGAATATATATGTTCTATCTTGGAAACTTCATATATATATATGCACGGGAAAGTGTGTGAAATATAGAATGATTGATCTTTTTTTTTGACGAGCAAGAAAACAGAGGCTGTGTGAAAGCGTTCTTTTCTGGTGATCAAGAAGAAGCGTAAGACCTTTATTACTGAAAGAAGATTTTGATAGCAGATTCACGTGTTCTACATCGACTACCTGTTGTGAATCTACTGCTGCTGAAGTTGTGAAGTTTCTGGTAATATCTATTGCAACTAGATCGACTCAGAACTGTTTTGATTACGGATCTTTATTTTCTGAAGACGACGATCTATCTACTGTCAATTGCATTCTGTTGCAATTGTGAAGAACAACTGGAGAAGTGTTTCTTTATCGAAACCCTTTTATTTTTTGAGTGATCAGCTTCTCGTTCTAAGCTGTGTGGGTTCGTGTTTGAACCAGGAAGGCTGTGTTTGCCTGAATCTTGTAAAGGTGTCAACTGCCTGTACTCAGTTGTGGACGGGTCTGTGGAAACGAGGACCAGATAGTGAAAATCGCCAAGCTCGTGGATTTGAGCGTTGGTGGAGTGGACTAGGGGCCTTCTGTTCCCCGAACCACTATACATCCGTGTGTTCATGCTTTTACTTTTTCCGCTGCATATTTAATCGTGCAAAAGCATAGTGAACAGAATTTGTCTAAATTGAAGAGATTGTAATAATTTGAAAAAGACACAATTCACCCCCCTCTTGTGTATAATCCGTAGATTCAGATCCAACAGTTCATGCTCAAGTTCCCTAGCCAAAAGTTGTGGGATTCAGTTGTTTAGGATAATATTTTTGAGAATCTAGAGTGGAAGTACTTTAAGATCACTCTCACTCAGTAGTTATATTAGAATACTTTGTAATCAAAGAATTATCAAGAAATTTTATACTTCCAATAGAGTAACCAAACGATTATAGAATATTAAAAACTGTTTTGTAGAGCTTTTATACTTCACATGAGAGATGGTTTCAAATGATATGTTAAAGGATCACTGATTTGAAATGGGATTATGACATAACATTTGACCCAAATTCTTTCTTTTAAAACTCCCCACCAATGTGGAAGTGGTGGATTGAACCCTAATGGTGGAAATAAACTAGGCTAGGATATTAGGGACAATTTATGCTGCTCCCATGACAAGTGTTAGTGAAGGTGTATTTCTTGATAACAAGAGGAAGAAAGATGAGTTTAAATAGGGTGGTAGTGGTGTCTTGATGAATCAATTATGTCTATATTACTCTACACCAATGGGGATAAAATACCTTATCCTCCATTAATGAGGTAAGGTTGGGAATGTGAAACCATCTTTCTTGAAGTCCCCTAATATGACAACCCAAAAATTTAATACACCTTAATTATGAATTTATTACATAAAGACACACATAATACATTCCCAAAAGATTTAAATTTCTAATTTATTTGGTTAATTATATACATACCACTATAAATTAATATAGGGATATAAAAAAATTATTTAAAAATCCCATAACATGTCCTTAAATTCCTTTTAACTTCTAAAACTGCACTAGATAACCTGGGGACTTATATGAAAAAAGAGTGATCTATAAAGCATAGTAAGAGTATAATCAAAGAATAAAATGAGTAGAGTAATACATGTGAGTCAATAGAAATTTCAAGGTGACATAAAAGGGTGAGTATCATAAACATAAACATATAATCATGATATAAGATGATAACATCAAGTCAACATATGAATGTTGTAACAACATAAAACATGACATCATAAGCATAAGTCAAGGATAACCATTGACAAATCATTAAATAGTGTGATTAGGATAACATAACATTCTTAATACATGGTATATAATGGGGTAAAAGGATTATACAATTCATCATAGGGCTATAAAATTTCGGTCCCACCTTTCACAGTCATATCATGTACATGCATTTGTGTGCCACATCGATCATACAACATAATAATGTATTTCATCAATTTCAATCCCACAATTATGAAGTTTGGTTTATATAAATTTAATTCAAAAATCAATAAAGGGTAGTTTCATCTAGGTTAATTCCCTTTTTTGGAAATGGGTATGGGTATTCACAACACAAAAGTTTGGCTTGGAAAATCATGAGATAATATTGGTAGCATAAATAGTGAAAAAAAAAGTTCAAGGAAGGGTTTAATGAGAGTGAAAGATGGTCTCTAATTACTTTCTAATAATAATAATAGTAAATTAATGTATAAATACATATTAAAACATGAAAATTTGGAAATAAAAAGGGTTTTTACAAAGAAATTACTTAAAATAAAATAATAGAAGAGGATCCCTTACCTTGAGAGGGCACTTTTAAAATATTGGGAGGATATTATTAAGAGATTTGGAAAACCTTTTGATGGATTTAGAGAGGGATAGGGAGAGGAAATTCATTCCAAATGGGTTTTTATTGAAGAGGATTGTGATGATATGTGGGTATTTATAACAAAATAGAGGAGAATTCTTTATTAATGTCTAAACTTAGGTTTTAAACACTATAAGATAAAATAATCAAAACCATAATCCTTACCAGGGTTTTTCCCATAGTTTTGGAAAATAAGGAGTGTTTTTAAATATTTTATAAGGAAAATAATAAAAAATAATAAAATAATACCATTGGATATGTGTAAGTGAGTCATGTTCATAAAGAATTGATTTTAACACCTTAAGAATATAATATTGGTTTTTGAGGATTCATTAAAGATTTATAAAATTAGTCCAATAACTCAAAAAATTTATTTTAAATGAGATATATATATATATTTATTTATGGATTCATTTTATAAAATTTATAACATCACTTTTGGGCCATTATGATGTCATAATACAAACTGTATATTTATACCATATTTTATTTTTACCCAAAAATTCAATTATCTCAAAAAATTATGAGAAATTAACCATTGGATAATTTAAACATTATTATTTCAAAAATAATATTTATTTCATCAAAACAATTCTATAAATATAATAATTTAAGCTTTTAAATAAAAATCCTTATTTACAGGAAAATACTTTTTTTTACGACAAAAATATTTTATAACCCTTATAAAGATTACATTGGAATTTATTAAATTATGTTATAATTTGTTTGAAAATAAATATTATTTAATAATATTATTATATTAAAGTATTATTTATTTCAAAATTATTGAATTTATAAAATATTTTTAAAAATATATATTTTCCAAAAATATAATTTTGGTTTCTTTATATTAAAATATAATTTTCATCAACTCATATATAATTATATATATATATATAAAGTAATAATGAAAAAGGATAAACATAATCATTATTTTATTAAAAATAAAACATATAAATTCACACTAATAGGGTCTATCTATATAACCCCTTATTGAACCATTATATTCTATAAGGGTAAGGTGTGCAATGGTGGTGCTTTCTTGGGGTTGTTCGACGAACATGGTTTGAGATGTGATCTCAATAAGCTTAAAATTATCCCATAAATGATTTTTATTGAGATTATGTTATTGAATATCAACTTAAGGTTGGTCAAGTTAATATCCCAGTGATTCCATCTCCCTTATAAGCTCTAATAAATAGGCTTCATAGGGTACAATCCTACTGGTTGAGGCCATTTCTTATTCTATCTATGTCAATTAGACTTTATCATAACCCTTAATATATAGTAATATTAATAGTCACTTTATGATGGATATATTATAAAAAACTATGATACATAATGTCCTTTTAAATGTGACATTATCTATTTTATAATGGTCCAAAATAAACAAATTAGTGTATGCGTTTTCTATAACTACATTACTTAATATGAAATTTATTCATTCAAAATAGAATTTTATTTATAAAAGTTCAAGTCGTTACATTCTTTTAATCTTAAAAAATTTCATTTTATACAATGGAATATATGAATATACTTCTATTTAATAACCTCTTTTGTTTCCCATGTTACTTCCTAAAACTTATGGTTTCACCATAACACTTTGACTAGGTGAGATGTATTGTTTCAAAGAGATTTGTCTATACAATCTAAGATATTCATCAAATACTAATTGTATTAAAGATCATTTTCCAAGTACTTCTTGATTTAGTACATGTGAGGGTTCTAGTATGTACTTTCTCAATAGGGATACATGAAATACATAATGTAATTGAGATAGGTTATGTGGAAGTTCTAGTGAATAGGGAAAAAATATGATACAATCAAGAATATAAAAGGAGATGATGTATCTAGGACTAAGCATTACTTTTTTCCAAAACCTCATGACTTTATTCCATGGTGATATATGAAGGAACACTTTATCTCTAACCTCAAAATCTAGGCCATGTAGATGATTGTATGCCTATATTTTTTTGAATTTTTAAATATTTCATATGACATTGAATGGTTTAAACCATATATATCACCTTTTAGATAAGATCAAGTCCCATTATCTCCAATTCTCTAGCTGTATCCTAGTATGTTGGAGTCCAAAACCTCTTCCCACAAAGTTCCTCATAAGGTGCCATTTGAATGCTAGAATTGGAACTGTTGTTATATCACTAGGGGAAGGTGCTAATCCTATTATACTTGGAAATCCATTAAACATGATATCAAAATATCCTCCAGAGTTTGAATAGTTATTTCAGACTAACCATCCATCTGAGGGTGATAATTAGTATTGAAACTCATCTCTATATCTAGTGCTTACTAAAGGCTTCTCTAGAACCTTGAGGTAAACCTTAGATATTGATCATATATAATAGAGAGTGGAACTCTATGAAATATTACCACTACCATTATATATATATTAGAGAGTTATTTAATATAGAAATATTCCTTGATAGTAATAAAATGTGTTGACTTTTTAAGGAGATCAAATACCACCCAGATGGTGTTATTGCCTTAGATGTCTTGGGGAGTCCTATGATAAAATCCATGGAAATGTTATCCAATTTCCATACTAGTATGGGAAATGTTTGCATCATACTCTTAAAATTATATTGATTAGACTTGACTTGTTGGCATAACAATCATCAAGATACAAATTATATAATCTCACTATTCATGTTACCCCAAAAAAAGTTTTCCCTAAGATCTCTTTACATTTTAGTGCTTCTTTCATGAATAGAGAATGGTGATCTAATAGCATCATCCAGAAGTTACCACTTAAACTATGGTTTTTATGGGGCACATATCTAGGTTCCAACCCTTATAAATCCATCTTTATCAAAGTTTAACTCCAAAATATTTTCTACATTTATTTTTATCTCTTCATTAACTTTTTAGGCATCCTTGATCCTCTCAAGAATGGATGGTTGAGTAGTTATTTTAAAAAGGTATGATGAATATCCTTTTATTATTCACATGACCATCCTTTTCATGTCCTATAATATTAGATCCCTTTCAATCCTCATCATGGATAGGGTTTAATGATCATTTCAACCCCGATCATCTGTGACTTTGTTAGCCTTCCTAGGATGGTAATGGATTGAAAAATTATAATCCTTGATCATATCTAACCACCTTCATTGGAATATATTGATCTTATTTTGTGTGAATATGTACCTAAGTATTTTATGATCCATATACATGCCAAAATTCTCCCAGTAGAGATAATTTCACTAAATCTTTAAATCGAATATCACTATAGCCAATTCTAGATCATGAGTTAGTTAGTTATACTCATGGATATTTAATCAGTGAGAGGAATTGGCTATCACTTTTTCATCTTTAATAAGTACACATCCCAAGACCTTTTTGGATGCATCATTGTAGATTCCAAATCCTTCCCCACTGTTGGGTAATGTAATCATAGGTGAATTCATTAACCTCTTATTTAAAACTTTAAAGATCTCATCACATTCATTAGTATAAATAAGATTCAATCCCTTATGAGTTAAATTTTTTAGTGGGATTGATAATCATGGGAAGTTTCTTACAAATCAATGATAATACCAAGATAATACAAGTAAACTATGGATATCCATCATAGATATTGGTATAGTCCATCCTTTAATTTCCTATATTTTTTAATGATCCAAATATATCCCTTTTTAGTGATAACATGCCCCATGAATATTTCCCGATCCCTCAAAAACCCACATTTTCTATACTTTGGATATAAATTTTCCTTTTTCAATGTCTTCAGTACAATATCCAAATGATCCAAATGATCTTCATGTTTCTCTTTTTTTAGAGTATATAAGAATATAATTTATAAAAACTACCAATTTTTTTGAGGTAATACCTAAAGACTATATTCATTATTTCCATGAATATAGTTAGAGAATTATTGAGTCTAAATGGAATCACTATGAAATCACAGTTCCTGTACCTTGTACAAAAATTAGTCTTGGGGATATCCTCCTTCTTTACCTATATTTGATAATATCCCGACCAAATATCCACCTTAGATAAATACTAGGATCCATATAGTTGATCAGACAAGTCATCAATCTATGGAATAGGATACTTGTTATTTATAATTATTTTGTTGATCTGCCAATAATCAATGTAGAGGCACATTGACCCATCATTCTTCTTGACAAAAAGGACTAGTTCACCCCACAGTGAAGAACTTGGGTGTATAAACCCTTTATCCATATTATATTATAGTTTCTTCTTCAGCTCGTAAAATTCAATAGTTTCCATTATGTATAGAGTCTTGGATTTAGGTAGAGATTTGGGTATGATTTAAATTGAGAACTCAACCTCTTAATTTAGAGGAAGACCAGATAATTCTTTGGAAAAAAAATCAGTATATTCCCTTACAATGAGAATTTCATTAAGGATGATCTTTTCCTTATTCTTAATCATTTTATCTAGATACTCTAGATCACAAGACAATAATATAAATTCTTGAGATGATGATTCTAAATGTGATTCATCTACCCCCTTACACTCAGAGGACAATTTTCAACATAGAGGGTGATTTCCTTATCTTGTAAATTTATGTTGGATATATACAAGGAAATCCAATCCATATCCATAATAACATCAAATTCCACTAAAGGGAGTATCACATGGTTCACTGGTAAATTCATCTCAGAAATACGGACATGAGAGAATTTATATAATTGATATTCAATAATTTCCCCATTTTTTATTTCCATCGATAACACCACTTCCATGTTTTGAGGAGGTGTTTAAATATTTCTACTAGACTTTTATGATATGAAAGAATATATAGATCCCAAATCAAATAGAAAATTCACTTTCTTTGAATGAATAACGAGTGTACCTATCACCATGTCATTATTAGGATCCACCTTAGCAATTGTGATGGAATATTCTCACCCTTTATCTCTAGGACTTAGAGGTTGTTGTTGTCAGTTATCATCAACATCCCTTGGCTTAGTTCATTGATTCACATAGTGTCTTTGTTTATTTCATTTTAAACATTTGAAAAAAGTATGAGGGTTAAATGGATCATTACTTTCTTCCATCACATTAGTGGGTTTATATCATTGCTATTCATTAGCTAGGTTCCCTTCCTTATAACACCTAAAGAATTTCCTTACCCCCTTCATGAAATATCTAGATGCTTCTTCCTACACTTTTGACATTTGGGATGATGGAATTTCTTACCACCCTGAGTTTTATCTATCTTTCCACTAGAATCCATTTTACACTTCCTATATCTAGACCCATGAGACCCTTGAGATTCAATGATATCTATTTTAACTTTGAGGGAACATTTGAAAATTTCCTAATATCTTTCCACATCTTGAATCTCAAAATATTTTCATAGATTCAACTTTATCCCATTAAAGAAGTGGAAAAATTTACTTTCAAGGTCAATGATAAAGTTGAAGATGTATTCAAAAAGTTTTGTGTTCACATCGAATGTCCCAATATATTCTTCATTTTATTTCTTGAGGCCAAGGAAATCCATCTCTATTTTAATTCAGAGAGTGTGAGGAAAATAATTATCAATTTTTTTCCATAATTATTTCCACTCCATCACTTCTATATCCTCTTTAGGATTTATATTCTTGATCAACAACCACTATTAATAAGCTTCTCCATCCATACAATAAATATAAATAGTGAACTTATATTTATCAGAGAATTCATGGGTAGAGATGATGTTTTCAATGGATTTTATCCATTTTTTTGTGATTAAGGGATTATAATATCCATTGAAATTCATAGGCCTTTGTCACATAAAGGTCTCAATTGTAACATTCTATTTCTTAGGGGGATGTGGGATTTATAACTGATTCAAGTTTATATTCAAAATATGAGTTAATTGGAAAATTATTAACATGAATTTCCCTAATCATTCTCCTATTGGGTTAGACATCTCATTTTAGCAGTCATTACACTTCCCATCACATTGGTTATTGACTTGGTTCATCATATTTTCATCCATTGAATAAAATAAAGGGAAAATTAAAGATAATAATTTTCAAAATATTAATAATAAAAAATGGAAAATATAAATGTTGAATGAATAACTCAGAAATAACATACATTCCTTAACCTATTAATTCCTAGGTTTCAATCTAAGTTTTCCTTGGTTTATTTACTAATATAAAATTTTATAGGCATTTTTGTTCACTTAATGATGGTTTGTAAGGAGATTGTGAATTTACTAAAGCATACCCCCTAGGAGTTTCAAACCAGATGTATATAAAGGCCTATTTTTGGTGCACTTAGTGATAATTGAATTAATACTAAATGCATAATTTTCAGGGTTATTACCCCTAGGTACAACTTTTCCAGAACCACATCTACTTGTAGTATCCAGATATATATATTTTTGGCTTAAAAACCACTTAATCTACACTCTAACAAAATTTAGTGATGTTTTATTATATTTAGTTTTATCCCAAAGGCTTTCACCAAGGATTTATAATTCTAATACCCAAAAATAACTAGACCTTTCTTTGATACCAACTAATAAAACACATAACTTTAATACACCATAATTCTTGATTTATTACATAATGACACACATAATAAAATACCAAAAGATGGAAAGGCCTATTGAATTTGGGGAATTAGATAAATAACACCATAACTTGAAATATTTATACAACAACATTATTTAAAAATACTATAAAATTTCCTTCAATTCCTTTGATCTTCTAAAACTACATTGGATAACCTAGGGACGTAAATAAGAAAGGGGTGAGCTATAATGCCCAGTAAGGGAATAATCAAAGCATAATATGATGGGAGTAATACATGTGAGTTAAGATGAATATAAACGTGACATGAAATCATGATAATCATAAACATTAACATTGAATCATGATATTAGATGATAAAATCAAGGTAATATAGGAGTGTGGAAACAACATAAAACATGACATCATACACATAAATAAAGGCTAACCACTGAGGAATCATAACATAGTGTGATTATAATAACCTACCATGAACCATAAATGTTATCTCATGAGATAAAAACATTACCCAATGATTTTAAGGGCTACATAATTCCACTATCACTTGTCACATTCATATCATGTAAATGCATTTGTGCACCACAATGATCATATAACATAAGAATGTATTTCAGAAATTTTAATCTCATTATTAATAAGTGTGTATTATAAAACTATAATTCACCAATAAATAAAGGATATTTATATCTAGGTGAATACACTTGAGTATAAATGGTGTTGATTATTCACAATACAAAAGTTTGGCTTGGAAAATCACAGGATAATTTCAGTAGCATAATGGGTGAGCATAAAGGTTCAAGGAGGGATTAATGAGAGTTAAAGGTGGTATATAATTACTTGGTAAATATAATTATATTAAAGGTATGTTTAAAAACCCATTTAAATATGAATAATTGAAAATAGAAAGGATTAGTACAAATAAATCAGTTGAAATAAAAAGAAAGAGGAGATGATCCCTTACCTTGAGAAGGTGATTCTAAAAGCTTGGGAGGATCCTCTTAAGAGTTTGAGAAAACCTTGGGAGAGATTTATAGAGGTATAGAGAGATTAAATTAATTCTCAATTGGTTTTTAGTGAATATTAGTGGGATAATGGATGGTTATTTATAACAAAAGAGAGGGAAATTATTTATTAATTTCTAAACTTAGGTTTTGGAATCTATATGATAAAATAATCAAAAAGAAAAACCTTATCATGGTTTATGACCATTTTTATACCAAATAAAAGTGGTTTTTAATATTTTATAATTCCAAGAATTTAACATATTAAAATAATACCATTGGTGATGTGGAATTGAGTCATGTTCATAAAGAATTGATTTTAAAACCCTAAAGTATTATATAGGTTTTGTAGGATTCATTAAAGGTTTATAAAATTAGTAAAATAACTTAAAACAAATTATTTTAATGTGGAAGTACATATTTAGTCATTTATTCCTTTTATGTAATTTATTACATCACTTTTGTTCCATTACGATGTCATAATATTGATTATTTATTTATAACGTATTTATTTTTTACCAAAAAATTCTACTATCTTAGAAAATTATGAAATATTAACCATTGGATAATTTCAAGGTTCTTATTTAAACAATAATATTTATTTTATCAAAATAATTCTATAAATATGATAATTTAAAATTTTAAATAAAAAACCTTATTTATTATAAAATACTTGTTTTTACAACAATAATAATTTTTTGACCCTTATAAAGATCACATTGGAATTTATTAAATTATATTATCATTTTTATGTAAATAAATATTATTTAATAATAATATTATATAAAAGTAATATTTATTTCAAATTTCTTGAATTTATCAAAAAAGAGTGTTAAAACTATATATTTTCCAAAAATTCAATTTTGGTTTCTTCGTATCAAAATATAATTTTCATCAACTCATATATAATTGCACATATAAATTAATTATAAAAACAAATAAACATAATCATTATTTTAGTACAAATAAAACAAAAAAAATCATACTACTATGATGTAGATACATAACCCCTTATTACACTAGCATACACCCTATGGGTATGTTTTGTGATAGTGACACTTTTTTGGGGGTGTTTCGACGAACATGGTTTGGGTCATGATCTTGATAAGCTTGAAATTATCCCATAAATGGTTTTTCTTGAGAATAATTTATTGAATATTGGCTTGGTATTAGTCAAGGTCAAAACCTAGTGATGCCATCTCCCTCAAAAGCTCTGATAAATGGGCTTTATTGGGTATAATCCTACAAGTCGAGTACATCACTTCTTCCATATGTGTCAATTAGACTTTATAATAACCCTTAACATATACTAATCCTAAAAGTCACTTTACAATAGCTATATTATCAATGGTTATGATTCTTAATGATATTTTAAATATGAGAGGATATATTTCATAATGGTCCAAAATAACCAAAGTAGTGCATGTGTTTTCTATAACTACATTACTTAATAATAAATTTATTCATTCAAAAGTGAATTTAACTTATAAAAGTTCATGTCATTACACCCAATTATTATCACACTTTTAGGAGTTTTTCCATCTCGATAGGTTTTATAGAACCACCCCCCGTCAAGGAGCAGTGTGAGTTATTCTCTCCCCAAAGGGCCCAAAGTGTAATCAGATGCTTCCAAAGTAATAGGGTCCTGACCATATTGGTGTATAAGTAAGAGTGGTTGATCATATGGGTATATTTAGTTGAGGGTCAAGCCTCAATATAGTGTGAGGACTCAAACTCACTCAAAAGTGAGGTAGTTATATGTGGCAGAATAAGTGCCTTTGGAATGGAACGTAGGACCAATAAATGCATGAGGTACCATTTTTATGACATCATCTTTGGCTTCTAATATTTAATATATATGCCTCTAATTCATTTATAAATTCCCATTTCATTGATTTATTTAACCTTCCATATGATCCTGCACCATATTTTATGGAAATGTCTACTCCTCTTGGGAAGAAGAAGGAGCATAATTTTCAATGTTCTTTTTGTATCATCTCTATATCTAAGGTGAAGCTATCATGAGACTTTCTTATTATTGATATGGACTCATTTAATATGATTATAAGGATGGATTGGATGATCATGTTTAAATCTAACATTTATTTTTATCATCAAAGGGAAACCTTCACTACTCTTGATAGAAGCTCTCACACTACAAAAAACTGTAATTTAGGGACGTTTTTAGCGATGTTTCCAGACAAACATTGCTAAATTATTGACGATTCCTGAAAAATGTCACTAAATTAGTGATGTTTCCGAATAAATGTCACAAAATTAGTAACATTCCTGAAAAAACATTGCTAAATTATCAATGTTTCCTGATAAACATCGCTAAATTAGCGAAGTTTCCTGACAAACGTCCCTAAATTAGCAACATTATATATATATATATTAATATATATAAACACTGACACATGTATATAAACACACACACACACACACATATATATATTTATACACATACACATACACATATATATAAATATATATATACACATATTTATATATAAAAAACATATATATTTTAAATTTAGTCATGCTTTTAAGAAAATGTGGCTATTTTAGTGACATTTTTACCAGTGTTTTAAAACGTCGATAATTATATATGTATATATATATAATTATATATATGTATACATATACATATATATTTACATGGGCACACACACACATATATATAAACATATAAACATACACACACACACATTAATATAAACATATAATATATATAAAATATATAAACATGTATATATATATGAACATATATATATATATAATATAAACACACACACACACACATATATAATATAAACATATATTTATATATAATATAATATAAATATATAAATAAACATAAAATATAAACACACACACACACACATAAACATAAAGTAAAAATACACACACACACACACATATATATAATATAAACACACATATATATATAGACATAAAATATAAAATATAAAAAATATATATATCTTAATATATGTATATTAATATATATATATATATATAAATATTTAAAAATTAATATATATATATATTAATATAAATAAATAAATAAATAAATAAATATATTAATTTTTAAATATTGATATATATATATATATAATATAATATAAATACATATCAATATGTCAACTTGGTGGGTTAGCAGTTCCATTGTATGAGAGGTGACTGGTCGCCTATTCGATTCTCCCAAGCTTATATTTTTTTATCGTCTGTGAGCAGGGGCTGTACTAGATGGGTGGGGAAACTAGTGGATGTGAGGGCTATAGTGGTTAGGTGAGCACGAGAGGGTAACGGGTGATGTGGATCTAGTGAGCATGGGAGGGGAGAGCGAGGTGGGTCAGGGGAGCGGGCACAAGAGGGGAGGTGGATCAAGGGGGAGCAGGTGAGGCCATGTAATGCAGATGGTTGAATGCACAAGGGGAAATAGAGGGGGTGGTAGGGGACAAGTGAGGTGGAGCTAGCGAGGAAGGGAAGGGTGAGAGGGGGAGCCAAGTACTGGAGGGGGCCAGGGAGAGAGAACGATAGAGGTGAGGCAGGGGGCACTGTGAGAAAGGATAGAATAATTTTTTATTATTACATAAAATAAACAATTTAAAAAAATTACCGACGGTTCCAAAAAAAATTAAATAAAACATACCTACTTTAATGATGTTTATTTACAAATGTTTCTAGAAAACGTTGGAAAATGAGGTGTCTCTAATCATAAACATCTTAAATTATCATTAATTTAACAAAGTCTATTTACCAACATTTCTATAAAACATCAACAAATGAGGTGTCTCTAATTAGAAATGTTTTAAAATGTCTCAAATTTAGCGACGTTTCTAAAAATTTCTAATTTGAAATGATTTAAAACGTCTCTAAATTAGAGATGCTTAGAAGCATCACTAAATTAGAGACACCTCCTTTGCCAACGTTTTCTAGAAACTTTGGTAAATAAATTAGTGATGTTTTAAAAATTTTCTAATGAAAAAAAGTGTTTCTAATTAACATTTTTTTGTAGTATCATATATTTCAAGGATAATGAGTCTTGATGTCTAGTTGAGAGGGACCTCCTCTTCCGGAGACCAAAAGGTTGATATTTCAGATATTATATCTTCTAGTAGAGGAATATGGAGTGAGATTTTGGAATTAACTTCCTCCCATGGTTAAGAAGTTTCTTAAAATGTCCCCAAATAAATTCTTAGGGTTGAATCTTGAACCTGAAGTTGAGTTTTCCATTAATATAGTGACCGTGATATAGTCTATTTCATTTCATATATATTTAATGGAACCTTATTAACTAAGGGAATTTCAAATTCAGTTGGATGATTTAGAAACCAAGGGATTTATTCAGCTTGGTGTCTCTACATGGGTCACTCCAATACTCTTTTCTAAGAAATATGATGGAAATATTCACTTATTTATTGATTTTAGAAAGTTAAATCATGTAACCATCAAGAATGAATACAACTTTCCTTGCATTTATGACCTCTTTGATCAGATGAAATGGGTAGTGTGGTTCTCAAATATTGACCTCTGTTGAGGGTACCATCAAATTAGGGTGAAGAAATATGATATTTCTAGGATTGATTTTAGAAGAAAATATAATCACTTAAATTATTTCATAATTCCTTTTAGCTTAACTAATGATCCAATGGTATTCATGGAACTTATGAACCATATATTCCATTAATAACTCAACTATTTTTTCATGGTATTCATAGATTCCATCTTGGTTTATTCCAAAAATAAAGAAGAGCATGAGCATCACTTGAAGATTGTTTTGGGAACTCTCTACGATCATAACCTTTGTAAAAAACTATCAAAGTGTAGCTTCTGGATTTGAGAGGTCAACTTCTTGGAACATGTGGTGTTAGAACGAGGCATTTTAATTGATCTTGAAAAGGTAAAAGTTTTCATGATATAGGAAGAACAAAAAAAAATCTTTGAGATATGTAGATTCCTTGGTCCAGTGGGTTACTACCAATGGTTTTTCAAGGACTTATCTAAGACCACATAACCTTTAACCTCCCTTGAATAGAAAGGGGTAAAGTTTCTATGGAACCCTGAATGTCAAGAATCAATTGATGATATGAAATGGTGTGGTTGACATTGAATCCTATTTTATTTCTACTTAATTCCATATGGGGTTATGTTGTATATTGTGATGCATCAAGTGTGGAATTGGGTTGAATGATTATACAGTGTGATCATGTGGTGGTGTATAGTTCTTTTCAACTCTAGAAACATGAAAATAAATACTAGACACATGACTTAGAGCTAGTGGTGGTTATGCATGCTCTAAAATATTGACATAACTATCTTTTTAGTAACAAATTTATAGAGTATACTGACCATAAAAGATCAAGATATATTTTATCTTAGAAAAATCTGAACCACAAGAAATGTAAATGGGTGGAACACCTTTAGAAATTTGATTTCTACCTCTTCTATACACCATGAAAGGGAAATTTTATCATTGATTCTATTAGTAGGAAATTATTATCGTAATCCTTAAAGTAATATTATGATGTATGGAACTTGATGAGACTCTTTTATGAGATGAATTAAGAGGGGAAATAAGAGAAAGAGAACACATTTCTTTCTAGTGTTCATTTGAAACCTTCTCTCCTTATTCTTATTCATCAAGAGAAATTTGAGGATGAGGAGTGTCAGCGTGTCAGGATAATTATATATGATGGGGAGACCACTGGTGAGTGGTATTTTCCTCTCAAGGGAATTTTATATTTCAATAATTTTTATATGGTTCCTCAATAATTGAGGAATATGATGATGAATTATTTCTATTACTCTCAGTGGGCAGTCCATCTTGGAGCCACCATAGTGTATTATGGCATAATATGTCAATATTGGGTGGCCTAATATGAGATATAACATAGTGGATTTCATATCATGATACTATAGTTGTTATCAGGTTAAAGTAGAGAATTATAATCCATCTGGCTTTATCCTATTCTTGTCCCCAATTATAAATGGCATGGGATATCTATGGATTTCATTACCTCCTTAATTGATGTTGATTCATAACATCTTCCATGTCTCTCAGGTGAAGAAATTCCATTACGATCCCTCCCATTTTTTGATATGGGAAGAATTTGATTAGTTTCTAAATGTTTCAGTGATTAAGAAACCAATATGTATTTTCAACTCCCAAAGTAAAGTGATAGGTGGAAAATCTATTCCATTAGTTCAGATATTATGGAAACATGAGAGTGATTATCCTGAGATATGAGAGTAGGAATATTTCATCAAGGAGGAATGACCTCACCACTTCATAGATAATCATTCTTTAGGTTGTTTTTTAGGGGAATAAAGTGATATGGTGAATTGAATTATCACATCTATAGTGTCATTTTTAGGTATAATATTTACAATTTTTTGTTTTTTATCCTCATTCTATAATTTCAGGTTAAATTCATTTAAATTTTTGGAAAATGGGGGAGCAATGAGATCTTTACTTTCAACACATAGTTAATGAATGATTAGTAATAACCATGTGTGTAATAACCTGAGATTTTATTTCACATTTTCTTTTGAAAGAACACTATATTTGATACGTGGTATAAGCAACAATGAGCTTAAACTAACTGCAAAGCAATACTATTTAAATATATCTATTATAACCTAGTTGATGGGTTAGAAGGTATGAATATGAATGACCACAATATGAAAAATATGTATAGAGTTTTTATATAATGAAAAATTATTGATAAATTCATAATAAATAAGTATACAATTTTTAGTAAAGTTGTTTTATGCTTAAAAAATACATCTTATTTAAAAAATAGGTTTTTTGCATTTTGTGTGTGCATATTATAATTAATCATTGCTAATTTTTGAAATTATATTTGAAAAAATGGACATCATTTTTGAAATAATCATATCATAATAGGATTATAATGATTTTTTTGTATTTTTATGAAATTTTTGATTTTTGAGTGCATAGTGAAAACTTCTATTTTTTTTAAAAACTATTATTTTTTTTCATTAAATAAAGAAAATTAAAAGTCCCATTATATATATTTTTTGTTTTAAAGTAACATAAAATCCACTTTATTATACACAATATAAGTTATTCCGTAGGAATCAACATTATATTTTATTTTTGCATACATTTAATTTTATGCTTAAAAATGCAATTTTCTAGAAACCGTTTTTCATTGTGTTTTACGAATTTATATTAAAATTGATTTCTAAAAATTCAAGAAAGTTAGTATTTAAAAATGTATTCCAAAATTTTAATTATTATGTTCAAATTTGGTAAATAGGTCCCTTTTTGTAATGAATTGTATTTTTCTACAGTTTATTTTTATAAATTAGTTGGGAAAATTCCGAGACCAGGCGCTGAGACGGCGTGAAATTCCGAGACCCAGTGTGCCCGGAATGGTTTGACAAAAACTATTAAGTTTTTAATAGCACGCAGAAGTGGTTTTCCTAAAAAAGTGGAATAACTTCTAAAAGGGTGCCTAAATTAGAAATCCGAGGGCATCATTGTGTTTAGAATAACGGGTTTACCCTAGATGCAACTTAAATTTAGTCGGTGCAGGTCTTCAGTGAGAAAATCTAAAAAGGATGTATCCATAAATAAAATAATTAAATAAAATTATTTTATTTTAAAATCATAATAAATCATGAACTGTGACTCAGATCGGAAATCTGAGACCACCGTTGAGTTTGTAAAGTGTCATTTTACTTAGGTGGGGCTTAACATCGACCGACATGGGTTGAATATGAAAGATATTTTTTGGACATTTTAAAGGAGAATAAAATAAATTTAAAAATTTTATTTTATTTCCTTTAAACATTTCACAGCGATGATGCAACGCCATGATGGGGCATCCAGTTTTATTTTATAAATTAATCAGTGTAGTGACACTATAACACAACAGCACGACAACACTGAAACACATTTTCTTCATTTAACAACTTGACAGAGATACAAGATTAGATTCAAAATCCAAGATAAATTCCTTGGAAGCTATGGGGAAGAAACACATTACTGAAACCTCTCATTGGTAAACAATGAATGACGACGATATGACAGATTGAGATCACTCGTGGACAGATTGCTGTCAACAATGACAGTTCATCCATAATAGATCTAATCTTAGGTAGGGTGTGATTTTTTTTGATATTCCTTCCTTATTCTTTATTACCATGAATAATTTGGATTAGCTAATAAACATGCTAATCCATGGATCATGCATTTTGTGGGTGGAGTTTATTTTTCCACTGTATGTATTTTAATAGGTTTGAATCATGATAGAATTATTTACTATTTCCCCCCATTCTTCAATTCTAACATGAATGGATTAAGGCCGATCTGAACAAGGACACGCTCCATTCATCTTGTGAGTTTGTGTGTTTTTCATCCTCCCCCCCAAATTTATTCTCGTTCATCATTGGAAGAATTGATCTAGAATGAGATCTGAGACTGCAACAACGCAAGGTGGCGATAACGTGTGGAAGCGATCCGAGGTGGCAGATTCAAATGTTCAGGTGGAGCATGATGAGGAAAGGCTTCTAGCGGAGGTAGAACCAGCTCATAGAGGTGGTCGGGCTAGGAAAACCCATCAGAATAGCCACTGGATTGAAGACCGGTAGCAGCAACATCCTGCAGAAGGGTAGGTTGTGGGCGGTGATGGTAAGGATAGTGGCCAGTGATGGGAGCCCGTGGCGGCAGTATCTGCTAGCAGCGATCAGGTTCCACGACCAGGTAGGCCATGGTGGTGGGTGCCACATCAGCCAGGTGGAGGCATGCAATACAGGAATGGGTGAAAGGGTAAAGACCGACCGTATGGATGCAGACTAACACCATGTGACCCTAGGTGATCGGGCATCGATGCGGTCGACGACCGTGTTGTACGGACAGTGCGCGACCTGGGTGGGTCATGCCCGATAGAAAGAATCCTGTCCGTACATGCGGTTCAGTCTGAAGGAACTAGGACACGGTCCAGTAGGCCCAATGGGCCAGTTTGGATCAACCTAGACTGGGTCGGGTCGGGTCGGACCCAGACCTAACCAGACCCTTTTTACAAAAAAGGGCCATAACTTTCAAATGAAAGGTCCGTTTGACGAGATGCCTATGGAGTTGGGACTCTTGTGATGATAAGGTCCTTTTCAGATGGCTTAGTGTGATTTTAGTATAGACCATTGTAGGTGAGAATTTTACCTTGGTTATTTCTTCAAGGGTTTAGTGTGACATTATATCTACAACACTGGACAACAATACCCTATAGAGGCCAAGTCCCGGATAGAGTTGCAACATTCCTCCTTGGGAATGAAGCAATCCTCTATCACCCCTGATGGAGTTTTGTCATAATTGACGTGAACTCTGAGTTCAAGGTGTTAATCCTCCATCCAATGGGCCACATCAGTAGGGTTCTCGGTATTCTTAGTGTAGAATCCTCTACGTTATGAGCTGCATTGGAATGGTTTTCGTTATTCTCTAGGAAGAATCCCCTACGTTTTGGATTAATACAGACTGGGTTGCTGGTATTATCTATGAATAATCCCCTACATTGTGGATTAATAAATATTGGGTTTTTGTTACTATCTAGGAAGAATCCCATCTCTTTATGGAATGACCTTGACTAGTGTATTGTATTTGGGCATGGGACAAATTAGCGGGACCTCTTTGTAAGATTCCCCAATGGCATCAAGTCTTGAGGAGTGAGTTATCCTAGAATGGGCATGCCTCAAGCAGAATCCTATAGATGATGATTGGTTGTGACTTACCTTATTTACCTTGTGGATGGTAATGAGTATATCTGGATATTCTTGGAATATGTGTTATAGTAATTTACCTGTGTAGAGCTGGCCATACATTCCTTTTTGGTTTTTCCTTTGAGGTTTCAGGGTGTCCTACTGAGTATTGTTTTAATCACCCCTACATAGGCTTTTCCCACACGTGTTGTGTCTTGCGCATATGACAGATGCTTTGATGGAGTATAGGGTGGACTAGGACTAGGTGGTGCCTAGTGAGATCAGACAGATGATGCGTACTCCTACAACTTCAGGTATCTATCCTTCACCTACCCTTCTGATAGGGTTTTCTACGAATGAGTCTCAATAGATTGTGCTTTAACTTGTTTTCAATATTTCTTTTGGTGGGCTTGTATTTTGGCTCGGTTCACCTCCTTGTACTTTACTTTCCTGCTTCACTCTAGTTGTTGTTTATATATAGTGGTGTTCATGCATGGTTTACTTAGCATTTTTACATTTCTTCATTTGTGGGCTTGGATATGTGTGTGTACGTACAAGTACTTAGGAAAATTCCTCCCATTTGTGGGATATGCCTACTCGATGCTAGTTTCCAGCCCCTGGCCTATTGGAGGCAGGCTTGGGGTAGCCACGACACATGCCCCACTAGGATAGGTTGTGATAGAGTGGTATCAGAGGAGGTTAGGTTCCACATTGGGACCAGGAGTCTATGAAATTGGTTTGGGGAAACATTTTTAAGTGTTTAGAGTTTGGATTTCAGGGCAGGGACTCTGGTGTTGGTGCGACGAACAACATATCCATAGACCAAGACTTTGGGAACCTGTTTTTCAACTCGGTACATGAAAAAAATGGTTGTAGAAAAATTAATGCTTCATGCATCATATATGAATGGGTTATGTTTTCCATGTTCTTCATGAGTAAGCTCTCCAGATATACTCTATTGACCGTGGTTTATCTTGTTTTGTTTCATGATTCCTCTATGTTGATTTCTAGTCAGGATTCTATTTCATGACCCCAAGAATGGTATGCCAAGTGATGAGGCATTGGTATAGGGACCTGTACTAGAGATACTCACTTTATAGAATATAGCACCTTTGGGTGGTGCACTGGTGATACCATCGCCTGTTGAGCAGAAATTACTACCAACACTACCAGTAGAGGATGCACACAGGTTGAGTAAATTTCATGAGTTTCAGAGGCAGCGACCTCCCAGGTTCAGGGGTGAGATAGACCCCCCAGGTAGATAAGGATTGGTTGGAGGTATTCACTCATGTATTCCATCTAGTGAGGATGCCTACTGACTAGATGGTGGTCCTAGAAGCGAGCCTTCTTCAGAGATGAATGAGGAGATAATGGTTCTCAGTGACCTAGATGCATGATGAGGCGAATCTATCTTGGGAAGAATTTGAGAGACTCTTAAGGGAGGAGTTATTTTCAACTATGTTACACTTGGTGTGTATCCAAGAGCTCCTATATCTACAACAGGGCAGTCAAACAGTAACGGAGTACTCGATGAGGTTCAACGACCTGTCTCGTTACTCCACTGATATGATGCATGACCCATTCTTTAGGGATTAGACCTTCAGGTAGGGGATACACCAGGAGATTAGGGAATAAATTATATCCCTTACCATTGCAACTTATTTTTGGGTGTTGGAGTGATCTTTTCTCATAGAGAGATTTATGGAAAAGAAGGCTCTAGTAGTGGAAGCTACCAGCAGACACCAGGTAACAGAGTCTTCGGTAGCGGATAGACAACAATGGCTGCAGGGGTCCTAGTTGGCCAGAAGATTTTGTAGATGACCCCAAGATACTGATTCAGTAGTACATGTCTCCTAGGGTGGCTCCAGTCAGCCTAGAGATAGACGGTGTTACACATGTGATGGATAAGGGAATTTGGCATGGGATTGCCTAAACCAACATTTAACAGATCAGGGGATAGTCAAGGGACCATCGAGGCAGGGGAAAAGGTTTTAGAAGGGTGATTTTTAGTGTAGATGATGTGGTAGGAGAGCAGGTAGAGCACTAGGCAGTGGGCGGAGGTTTGGGGTACTACCACCACCACCCCTAGGTGGTTCACCACAGGCTTAGGGAGGTGGTGGATAGGGATGGGGCCATCTTCAGGTGATGGAGGCCTACAACCCCATTTCTCCAGAAATTATTAGAGGTATGTTTTGTTTATTTTATACCCTAGTTTATTTTTTTATATACATAGGTTCCAGTCAGTCTTTTCTTTCCATGAACCTTGTTCGGGGCTCAAATATTCCGGTGGAGCCATTGGCTTGACCCTTACATTTAGTGACTCCTACGAGAGGGAATTTGATGATCACACACTAGTGAAGATAGTGTGAGATTACTCTTGGTTGTGAGAGCTTCAGCTAGGATATCCTAGTAGCGTCATTGAGGACTTACGACGTCATTTTGGGTATAGACTAGTTATCCACAGTCTATGCTCATATTGACTATTTTAGGCATAGAGTGTGGTGTGTCCATGGAGATGGGATCAAGATTTTCTTTTTAGATGAAAAGGAAATGCACAAAGCATAGGATTGACTTTCTCAGAGTAGGGTGCAACCAATTACTCAACAGTTGGCTAGCCTCACCCTCAGCGCAGTATATGATGAGAGTCCTTGGTTTCCTGTAATGGTGGAGGATTATGAGGATGTATTTCTTGAGGATGTCCCTAGATTTACTCCCCATAGGGAGGTTGACTTATGCATTTATCTTTACCCTAGGACGACACCGATATCTACACATTTATATTAGATGGATCCCACAAAGATTCATGAATTGAGGGTACCGTTGGAGGAATTATAGAGGAAGGTATTTGTGAGGCCTAGTGTTTCACCCTGGGTGGGCCTAATTTTGTTTTCCAAGAAAAAATATAGAAGCTTGAGGATATGTGTAGACTTCCGATGTCTGAATTAGGTGACCATGAAGAATAAATATACACTATCGAAAATTTAAAACCTCTTCGATCAGATGAAGGGAGTGAGGTTGTTATCAAAGATAGACCTCAGGTCTGGCTATCATCAGCTTCATGTATGGGATAAGGATTCACCAAATATAACCTTCATATTTTGGTATGGACACTAATAGTACTTGGTAATGCCATTTGGAATAACCAACACCCTAGAAGTGTTTATGGGACTCATGAACAGGATCTTCCAGCCTTATCGAGACCGGTTTTTCATGGTCTTCATTGACGAAATCCTAGTGTACTTGGCATCTGAGGAGGAGCACAAAATATACTTGAGGATGGTCCTGAATACACTTTGAGAGAACCATATTTATGGGAAGCTCTCAAAGTGTCAATTTTGGATTCAGAAGGTCTAATTTCTGGGACATGTCATTTCAGAGGCTAGGGTGGAAGTGGATCCAACAAAGATAGAGGAAGTTCTTACATGGGTAACACCCAAGAGTGTGACTGAGGTGAGGAGTTTATTGGGTTTAGCTGGGTACTATTGGAGGTTTGTTCCCAAATTTTCTAGGGTTTCATCACCCTTGACAGCTTTTACATGGAAGGTAAAACCCTTCACGTGGATGAAGAAGTGCCATCAGTGTTTTCAGGAGATGAGGCAGAGGCTGAAGAGCACCCCCATCTTGACACTACTGGAGGGGGGTGTTGAGTATGTAGTGTCCTGCAATGCGTTAGGGACCAGACTTGGTTTTTTTCCTTATATAGGGGAAAGTGGTGATTTCTTATGGTTCACGACAGTTGATACAACATGAACAAAACTATGCAACCCATGATATTGAGCTAGCAGCAATGGTCTTTGTATTGAAGATGTGGTGACATTACTTGACGGGGGTGTGGTTTTTCATCTACTCTGAACACAAGATCCTCAAGTATATCTTTTCTCAGAGGTATCTAAAATTGAGATAGAGTTGGTGGCTAGAGTTCCTCTAGGACTATGACTTCGAAATTGTCTATACTTCTGGGAAGGGGAACGTGGTGGCATACACACTTAGCAGGAGATCCATCTTACAGTTGTTGAGTGAGGCATCGAAGTAGTTGGACGCACTACATATATCCTTCATGGATGGTGGTGGATTAGCTTACCTTCAGTTGATGGTTTTCACCCCTATACTCTTGTAGAGAGTCAGAGAGGTACATCTTGGGGATATTGACTATGAGACCTGATGTTCTCAGTTTTCCATAGGGAAGGCCCTTGATGGATATTAGATAGTCAAGGATCACATCGTTCTCTTTAGAGGGAACATAGTTTTGCCTGTGGTGTTACAAGAGGAGATCCTAAGGGAGTTTCACACATCCCATTTTTCAGTACATTCAGGTGTGGATAAGATGTACTAAGATCTCCTACATAAATTTTAGTGTTTGGGGATGAAGAATTTAGTGAAAACTCGAGGTTCTAGAGTGTAAGTGGGATGAGATATCGATGGACTTCATGATGGGTTTACCATATATGTCTAGGGGACACAATACCATATGGGTGATCATTGACCAACTCACCGAGTCGGCCCACTTCCTACCCATATGGGAGTAGAGTTTAGTAGAGATCTTGAGATGCCTATATATACAAGAGATAGTTCATCTTCATGGAGTGACTTTGACAATCATTTTAGACCATGATGCTTGTTTCACATCCCTACTTTGGAGGGGATTACAGGAGGAGTTCGGGACTTAGTTGCACTTGAGTAAGACATTTCATCCCCATATGGATGGCTAGATGGAGATAAAAATATATGTTTTATAGGACAAGATACATTCTTGCATCCTGGACTTTGTCCGCAATTGGGAGGATCACCTACCTATGGTAGAGTTTGTCTACAATAACAACTATCACTCCACCATTGGTATGGAACCGTATGAGGCCCTGTACAGGCAAACTTGCAGATCACTACTATGTTGGATGGACCTAGGGGTGTTAGCACTCATGGATCCATATTTGGTACAGTCTACCATAGAGAAGGTGTAGATCATCCAGGAGTAGATGAGGACTGCATAGAGTAGATAGAAATCATATGATGATAGGAGACGAAGGATCTTCGAGTTTGAGGAGGGAGACCATGTGCTCCTTCAGGTCTCACCTCGATAGGGTCTGTGGAGATTTGGATGGGGTGGAAAGTTATCTCTGAGATACAGTGTCCCTTTTCATATTTTGAGTAGATTTGGCGAGGTGGCGTACCACCTAGCTCTACCCCTGCAGATTCATCAGGTGCATGATGTATTTCACATGTCACAACTGAGGAGGTACATGCATGATGCATCACACATTATCGACTAGAGTGAGATGTGAATTGATGATGGGGAGATGTTTGTGGAGTACCTAGTGGAGATAGAGGATTAATAGGATCATATCCTTCATGGGAAGTCGATTCCTTTGGTGTGAATTTGGTGGCAGCATGAGAATCTCTAGGAGAGAACTTGGGAGCAGGAGGCTCAGATTCATGCTCAGTACCCTCATCTTTTTTTTGAGTAACCCTTATTTTGGATTTTGGGGATGTAAAACCCTAAGGTGGGGATAATGTAATGACTTTAATTTTTCTTCAATTTTTTTTATAAATTAATTGGAAAAATTCAGAGACTAGGTTCTGAGACGACGTGTAATTATGAGGCTCAGTGCACCCAGAACGATTCAACAAAAACTATTAAGTTTTTAATAGAATGTGTAAGTGGTTTTTCCTAAAAAGGTGTAATAAATTCTATACTGGTACTTGGATCAGAAATATGAGGACACCATTGCATTCATAATGGTGGGTTTACCCTAGGTACTACTTAACTTTAGTCAGTACAGGTCTTCAGTGAGAAAAACTGAAAAGTACATAACAATAAATTAAATAATTAAATTAAATTAAATTAGTTTAAAATCATAATTACTCATGAATGGTGATTCAGATTGGAAATATGAGACCACTATTGAGTTATTAAAGTGATATTTTACTTAGGATGGGACTAACATCAACCAACGCTGGTCGACTGCGAAAGATGTTTTTTAGAAGTTTTAAAGGAGAATAAAATAAACTTAAAAGTTTATTTTATTTATTTTTGAAGTTTCGTAGCAACGCAGCGGCACATCAAAGCGATGAAAAGGAATCCTATTTTATTTCATAAATGAAATAGTATGGATAAACTACAACATAACGACACAACAAACCTGAAATTCATTTTATTAATTTAATATCTTGACCGGGATATGAGATTAGATTCACAATCCTCAAGAAATTCCCTGGAAGCTCGGGAGAAGAAAATCGTTGGAAAAACCTCTCATTGGAGAATGAAGAATGATGATAGATCAAGATCACTCGTGGATGGATTACCAACAAAGACAAATGTTATTCAATAATCAATCTAATCCCTAGTATGTTATGAGTTTTTTTGATGTTCCTTCCCTATTATTTATTTCCATGAAGAATGTGGATTATACAATGAACAGTTTAATTCACGGATCGTGCGTTTTATAGGTGGATTTTATTTTTCCATTGTAAGGATTTTTATCAGGCTGAATCATGCTAGAATTGTTTACAATTTACCACTGTTATTCAATTCTAAGATGAATGGATCAAGGCCAATCTGAACAAGGCCAAGATCCGTTCATCTTGGGTGTTCATGTGCGTTTTCTCCTTCCCCCAAAATTTTTCTTGTTATTCAATGGACATGTTGATCCAGAATGGGATCTGAGACTGCAGAGAAACAAGGTGGAGGCCATGTGAGGTGGATATTGGAGGCGGAGGCTCCGACTGTTCAGGTGGGGTGCGACGAGGCAAGGCCACTGATGGGGTAGCCGACGGTGGAGGTGGCGATGGCCCGACAAGGTGGTCGAGCCAGGCAGACCCGACAGAACAACCATTGGCTAAACGGCCAATGATGTAAACATACCGCGGTCTAGGTAGGATTGTAGTGGTGGGATGGCTCATCGAAGGGAAATCCATGGGCGATGACAATGAGGCCACCGACTCGATGACTGATGGTGGGAGCCTGTAGTGGTAGCAGATGCAGGCGGCAATCAGGAGCTACAACCAGGTGGGATGCGATGGTGACAAGCTGGCGATGTGGCATAAAACACATTGGTCTGGTGGAGGCACATGGTTCAAGATTTCATGTGAGGGGGAGGTCTAGCAGAATGGACGTGGACCGACACTGTGTGAACCTGAGCAACTGGGTGGCGATATGGTTGGTGACTGCATCGGCTGGAAGGGCCACGACCAAGGCGGGTCATGCCCAATGGGCTGGACTATGCAGCCTAATGGGTTGGTTCTGACTAGTTCTGACTGGGTCGGGTTGGGTCGAAAAAACTGGGCCAGGTCATATTATCCCAACCGGGTCGGGTTGGACCCAGACCCAACCATGCCATTTTTACAAAAAGGGTCGTAACTTTGAAATGAATGGTCCATTTGACGAACCATCTGGTGCATTGGGACCCTTATGATGAGATGGTGTAATTGAGATGTATTGGGGAGTTTTTATTATAGACCAGTGTAGGTGTGTAGTTTTACTTTGTTCTTTCCTCGAGGATTCAGTGCGACATTGCATCCACATCACTGGACAACAATCCCCTTTAGAGGTCAAGTCCTGGATAGAGTTACAACAACCCTCATTGGGACTGGAGAGATCCTCTATCACCCCTTATGGAGTTTTGTGGGAATTGATGTGACCTTTGAGCACAAGGCATTAATTATCCATCTAGTGGGCCGCATTGGTAGGGTTCTCAGTATTCTCAATGGAGAATCCCCAACATTATGAGCTGAATCAGTAGGGTTGTTGGTATTATCTGATAAGAATACCCTATGTTGTGGATTAATAGAAATTGGATTGTTGGTATTCTCTAGGAATAATTACCTCTCTGTATAACATGACCTTAACTAGTG
This sequence comes from Viscum album, assembly GCA_963277665.1. NCBI lineage: Eukaryota > Viridiplantae > Streptophyta > Magnoliopsida > Santalales > Viscaceae > Viscum > Viscum album. The sequence goes on from OY728122.1 coordinate 183,655,125, forward strand.
TATTCTATTTGGGAAGGTCCCAAATTAGTGGGACCTCTTTTTAAGAGTCCCCGATGACATCAAGGCTCGAGGAGTGAGTTCTCCTAGAATGAGTGTGCCTCGTGTAGAATCCTGTGGCTGATGATTGGTTGTGACTTAACTTCTTTACCTTATGGCTAGTAATGAGTATATATGGATATTATTTGTATATGTGTTATAGGAATATACCTGTGTAGACATGACCGTGCATTCCTTTGTGGTTTTTCCTTTGTGGTTTTGGGGTGTCATACTGAGTATTGTTTTACTCACCCCTGCATGGGCTTTCCCCACACATGTCGTGTCTTGTACAGATGATCGATGCTTTGACAGAGTCCAAGGTGGACCAGGACTAGGTGGTGCTCAGTGAGATTAGATAGATGAGGCATAATCCTATGACTTCAGGAAGCTATCCTTTACCTACCCTCCAGGTCAGGTTTTCTACAGATGAGTTTCAGGAGCTTGTTCTTTCACTTTTTTTTGTCTTTATTTTGGTAGGCTTGTATTCCATCCTGGTTCATATCCTTGTACTTTACTTTCATGTTGCACTCTAGTTGTGGTTTATATCTAGTAGGATTAATGCATGGTTTACTTAGAATTTTTACATTTCCGCATTTGTGGTCTTGGAGATGTGTGCATGCATATAGTTACTCCAGAAAATTCCTCCCATTTGTGGAATATGCCTACTCAGTGCTAGCCACCAGATCTTGGCCTATCAGAGGTGGGATTGGGGTATTCATGATGTAGGCCCCACTAGGATGGGTTGTGAGACTTTTATTTTTGGTCTTTATTAATAGTAGCAGTGATAAATATTTGTCACATCAATAAGGGTAAAATGGGCAAAACAAGGTTAAAAATATAAAAAAAGGCCTAAAAATCTTCTTAAAACTTGAATTTATTTTATTGGATAAGTTTTTTTAGAACATAACTATATAGTATTCTAAAATCTGGTAATTTATTTCCAATTTACTTTGATTATAACATTAATATTATATTAGGTAATGAATAAATACAAAATTTCACGCTCTTGATTTTAATTTCTATTATATGTTTTCATGGGGATAAAAAGAATTTATGATTTAAAGTAATTTTTTTTAAAAATAAATAAATTATATTTTTTATGGTAATTTGTTTTTAATTTTTAGTGATGATATGATTATGTTAAACACTTATGCAACACTGATACAATGCTTGTGCATACAGTAGAGAAATCTAGTTAAATGATTTTAAAAACAATAAAATTAATTTTTTTTGGAAAAATTGTGATATTATATGAATTAATATGTAATTATAAAGTAAAATTAATTTTTAATATTTTTATATTCTAATTACACTTTTTTCCTGATTCCTTTGAAGTCAAATTAAATGAATAGTCCCAAAAATGACTAATGTTATTTTATGATAAAAAATATTTTTTAAATAATTTAAAAATAAAAAGTATTTAAATAGGAAAATTGTGATGTAAAATTGTCTAAAGTGTCATAAATTTATATTTTTGAGGCACTTTTCACCTTATAAGTAAATTTATGACCTTGAAATTTTAAAAAATGTGTCACCATAGTTAAGGTTAAAAAGGGCTAATTAGAGGGTTAAACCAAAAGATAAGGTCTATAATGAAACATAAAAATGTATGATTTTTTTTGGTTGAAGTTATCTATACCTTATGATTTCATAAATTCTAAATTATGTCCATTTGGTTCCACTTAACATGATTATGATATATATTTTATTTAATTATTTTAAGTAATTCCCAGTGTGCCATTTCCCTCACTTATAAAAGGGAACCTCTATTATCCTTTATTCACAAAGTTTGAGTATTGTATATTAGAAAATACATATCCTAATACCTTCCTAATTTTCTTCCATACATCCCATATCTTCTTTTATTACATTGATACCATCCTCATAAGGCTTAATGTGTAATCCAAAACAGGTCTCTCAAAGAAGAGGTAATCATCTTACCCAACTCTTTCAACGTTTATTTCTTCTTATAATTCCTATAAATATATTTTATACAAAATAAAATTGTGACTTAAGTATCATAAATATAATTAGAATTTATTATGATTATTGGAAAACCATTTTTCACCTCCTTTCTATCATATAGGAAAAGGAAGTATCACTCATGAGTATGTGTCGACTACCGTCTCCACATAGAGATAAGATTCATTTTACATCACCATCTTTAATGGTTGGTTATTATAATATATTTAATGTTTATATGTTATATTTATGACATAATTATTCTTCTATAAACATATTATATTATCTAAATTCTTACCTTCCCATCCATTAGAGAACGATAATGTTGCTAGTGTACGTATGGAATACCACCTCTACAAAGCGATGTGATTCATTTTTCATCACCCAATTATTTAAATGGTTATAAAAGTGCATATAATGAATAAATATGATACTTATTTCATTATTAATATTGTATATATGATCTAACCATGACCAGTGTACAAGTATCAGAACTTCCACACTAAAAAATGCATGAAAAATGAAACATTTATCCCTCAGAACAATGATTTTAATAAAGAATTATTAATAAATGATTGAAAAGATGTTATAAGTAAATAATATATGGTATGATAAGGATTAATATGTATTTATTAAATAATTATAATAAATTTAAATTTATTATACAGAAGGTTAGACTGCTTACATAGAAATTCAGACTCGAGGTAAGGGTTTTTCATCTCAATTTCACTTTATTGAGACTTAAGTTACATTATACGCCTAATTTATTTTATATGGTGTATACACTAACAATTTTAAAAATTATACCATGAATACTTGTTTATTCATGGTATTTTTTGTTTCAATTCAAGTTTTATATTTTTATGGGTTTGATTCGAAATTTATTAAAGTTGTGAATGTTTATTTTAAAATATCATCCTTATTCAGGATTATTTATGTTTAAGTTTCCATTGGGAAAATTATAAGATATTTTAATATTAAAAAATATATATTTTATTATAATATTTTTATTTCTTTTTTTTCAAATATTAGTTCTATTTTCACCTTCTTTGGTACTTAATATTATCGAGAAAACATTTTTTTTAAGAAAAGACAACCTTATTTCCTCTTTAGTCGATGAAATTTTTATTATATATATATGTTTCTTAAAATTTATTCAAGAATATAATTTTATATAATTAAATTATTATTTAAATTAATTTTTAAAATATTTTAATTTAATTTCAAAGTTTTAAAAGTAATATTTTTAATTTTTTTTACAAATAAGTTGTTTTTGATTTTTTATAATAGTGTGAAAGGAATATTCTTTTTTAACGTAACAAATTTTATCACCTCCATGACCATTATTCTATATTTATCTTACTATACAAGTTTCTTTGGTTCTTGAATGAAAATACTTTTCTATAAATTTTAAATTGAAATTAAAAAATATTATTTTCTAAAATGATTGAAAATAATTTTGGAAATAATTTATATCTAAATTTTTACAATAAAGTTACAAAAGTTTCAAGGAAAGTTGTTATTAAAGTTTTATTTTAATTTTACTCTATAATACTAAAAATAATTTACTTTATTATAAAAATCTATTTATGGTATTATATCTTCATTTACTAATTTAAGTATTATACCTTATTTTGTGATTATTCACTTTATTGTGATCATGTTCTCTATCACTCACCATTATTCATTAGACACTTTTTTTCTTATCCATGTCCATATTTTTAGTATATTGGATATATTCAGTATTGTATTAACCATATACCATTTCAATATATAGTGTTATTTTAAGTGAGATTATTTATTTCATTTACTAGGGAAATATTGATGTTCTATATTCTTGATTCAATAAGGATAATTTATGAGTAATTTTTAGAATGAATTGTGTTCATAATTAAATATATGATGAATGAATTTGACAAAAAAGTGAAGGGTGGGGCTCAGTTATAGATAACCCATTGATGCATCAGATGGTCTCATGAGACAAATATCTAGCCAAATTAGTTGGGTATTTTATATACACTTACCCATTTAGTAAAATGTCTTGGAATAAGGCCTTGACTGTATGTTTCATGCTGTCTTGGTATGAGGCATTGCTAATAAGATCAATAAATCTAAAATTATTCAGTTACTTCATTAATATTTCAATTATTATTATCCATGTTATTTTTATATTTTTATTTTCCATGGATATATTTTTAATCTCAAGTTATTTATTAAATGACATATGTATTGATTATCCACTTTTCCATATTATTAATTCCATATCTACTCATTATATCTTTCATTGTATGAATTCCTTTACTAAGAATCTAATATTACCCTTTTTTATGTTTCCTTTCCCTAGGATATGAAGTAGGAGTATTTGAATGATTTTTTATGGATGTAAGAAAGTTTTTCATGATATATTTTATTTTCCAATGTAATATGGAATCATGTATGTATCTAGTTCTCCAAGAATGTTAAACTTATTGCTACTTTGTTGTGATATCCCTTTTATCTTATACCAATATAAAAAAGTATACACTGAATTTGGGTTACTAGAGTTCATTTCATTAAAGTTGATATCAGTGGAAGTTTAGTAGGATCATTTGGAATAATATTTTAGAAAAACATATCTTACATGAGTATTATAATACCATAAAACATTTAAGAACATTTTAGGGTTTTTTTATTACATGGATCAATATTCATAATGTTATAAGATAATTATATGTGTTCCAATGTTTAGAAAATATTCTTAGAAGAAGTAATGAAAATCATTTCAACACCCATATTTAATGTTGGAATTGACCTTATAAGAAAGTTAATATGCGAAGTGTTGTATATAAGAATATTAGGGTTATATTATGGAAACTAACAAAGGTTATGATGAATATACTTGCCCATATAGAGAAAACTATTGTTCTATTGAATGATTCACCTATGTTAGATTTCTTTATGTGTCAAAAGCCTCCATAATTTAATTGAACAACCAATCCATTGGTAGTTGATCAATGGATCGAGTCTCTCAGAAATAAATTCCTAGATTTGGGAAGAAATGAAAGGGAAAAGGTTATTCTGGTAGTATATTGTATAATTTTATATTCTGATTAATGGTGGTCATTGATAAAAAATACTAAATAAAATGATGGAAAAAAAATTATGGAATGAAGAACTTTTAAGGTGATATTTTTTGAGAAATACATGCCTTGAGAGAAACAAGTTGAAATGGTGATGAAGTAACTTAATTTATATTATAAAGAAGAATAAATTGTTACAAAGTATAAGGATAAATTTATATGATAATCAAGGTAATCTACAAACTACATAAATAATATGAAAACTAAGATTGATCATTTCTTTTATGGGATTAATTTGAACTATCGAAGGGCCTTAGTTTCACAAACATTTCCATAATTTAATGATATGGTATCAAGTGCCATTAATAATAGAAAATAATCCACAAGGTCTTATATTTTCAAATTAAATCAAGAGAATAAGTGGAAAACTAAGAACCATGAAAAAATAAATGTAATGAAAAAGAATAAAGAAAGATTATAACTTAAAACATGTAACTATTATGGAAAGAAACATCCATATAATTTTTAAAGGTAATGAGAGTTTGTTAAAAGTGTAGAGAAAAAGTAAACAAGTCTCATGAATTTAATGGTAAGAAAGAAGCCACCGATATCCAGTGCCTCAACTATAAGAAGATGAGGCATTATGAAAACCAATTCTTCAAGCATCAAGTTTTAACCTGATAATTATGTTGTGATGATATCATGAGATACTATAGGGGTTATAAAGAGCATGGAAATTAATAAAGAATCATTATTGAGACTTTTAGATAAAAATAAATTACATTAAAAATTTCGTTAGTTTTAATATTGATTTCAATTATTTTTTTCTTGGAAATATTATCTTCATGGATAGAATATATATTGACCTTTATAAGAAAAAGGAAAATCAAATAAAATCCCTCATGGAAGAATGTAACCTTTATGAATTTTACTTTAGGGTAGTTATAGTTAAAATAGAGAATATATGATTATAATATAGTGGTATTTATTTGTGGTGGTTTGGTATAGGGATTAAGAGAAAACATCCAAGGATTGTTCTAATAATATTTTGTTGTATGAAAAATTTAAAAAATGTGATTTTTGAAAACATATTATGAATGATATAAATCACTCTAAAAATTGATTTTTATAGAAATGTGATATTTTTGTAAGAATAAGTTGTAAAAAATTAATGTTTTTTGGGTTCAAATTTAATCAATATTATTTGAGGAGTTTTAAATTCATCTTTGGTTACTGTAGAGATTTTGGAGATTAATTTATATGAAAGTTTATTTATATTGGTTATTATTTTATCTTGTACTAACCATTTAGGTTTTAGATAGAAGGAATAATTTTTCATAGTTTTGTGGATATTATTGTCAATTAAAAATTTATTTTAATTCTCCATGCATGAAAAATTCATCAACATCATGATAATGCACATAGAAGGATAAAATAATGATTATAGAATGGTAATAAATCATGTAATTAAATTTTATCATATTTTATATCCCTATAATATATTGAATTGAACCACTGATTCTGAGCTGGAGTGTCATATGACCTCATGCGTGCCTCCTCATATGCAAGAGGTTGTCGACTAGTAGTGAGGGTATGATTCCAATAGTGGGGAGGCTATACCCTTATTATCATATCATAATATCAATAATAAATAGTAAAAAACATAATAACTCATTAGAGAAAAAATGTGGGAAAAATTCGTAAATGGAATACATGATAAGTAAATAAAGAAACTCCCAAAGGTGGTAAGCTTATACAAGGTAAATAAAGAAGATACATAGATAAATGATAAACTGAAGGTCCCACTAGTGTCCATATTAGCCAACACTAGCTCCAAAATCCTCAAATTATCAGTCCTTGATAGATCTATTTCCCTTCATTGGATCCCTCATGAAATCTACAAGCGCACTGAAATCCCCAAGTAGGGTGTGAGTATAAGACTTATTAGGACACCACTAATCCTTCATTTACCTAATATGATCAAGTATACGAGTGTATTTCATAATAATAATAAATTAATAACAATAATAGTAAAATATAATCCAAAGTTGAGTATTCATTCATGTAATGTCCTAAGTTTTTAAAAGATAAAATTATGTTTGGTAGCGTATTTGATACACAACACTAAACCCAAACAAACAACGATTATTTAAGTACGACTGTTTTAACCAAGCCATTATATTTGAAAATATTAATAGGATTAAATAAATTATGATATATATATATATATATATTTCATAATAAACATAATATATTTATAAATTCTTAGTAAATAATCACTCAATTCTTAGTAATTCCATTATATTCTTAAAAAATATGTTTTCTTCAAAAATGTTTTTTATTTATTTTTCTGAAAAAATATTATAATTAATTTCTAGAAAATTTAGAAAATGTAGTTGATAAAATTAACATAATTTTTTAAATCAACATATCAAAATTAACTTTGGGTTAATTTTTTGGATTTTTCAAAAAATATTTATTTTCTAGCAAATAGTGAAAAATACCAATTTCTTTATAAATATATCATTTATTTTGATAGATTATGTAATTTAAACATCCAATTATTTATTTATGTTTATTTTAAATTAATATAAGTATTATTTAGTTATATTTAATCTAATTAATTACATTTAAATCCTCTCTATACCATATTTTAATAAATGTTTTTAGGCTTGAAAACACATTTTTATGAAAACTGTTTTAAATTTCATAATGTTTCCCCTTTTTAATTAATTAAAAATAACCACTAATAAGAAATTATTTATGTCAAATGTTTAGATAATATAACTATCATTATTTATTGAAATTAATATAGTGAATATTACTAGTTATAGAGTTGAATTAAAATCATTTTTCCTTGAAAATGCATTTTTTGGAAAAACCATTTTCCATCACACTTGTGAGTTTTATTTTAAATTAAATTATTCCAAAATTGTGAATTTATTTTGATAAAATATATTACATATTTTTAATGACCATAATTAATATTAGTTAATAATTTTAACTTATATTTTGGACAATATGAATAGTAACTATAGTAAATATTTATTTCCATGGTAAAAAGAAAATAGGTTAATTAAGGATTAAAATAATTTAAAAAGAAATCAAAATAAAATAAAACTAATAGTATGAATATTTATATATTAATTCAAATATAATAATTATTATATTTTTTGCTATTTCTTTATAAATAATTAATAAATGATTTTGATAAAAATTAAATTTTAATATGATAAAACACAAATTGTGTTTTTGTGAAATAAGAAATATCAATCAATAATTCCCTTTTTGATAAATTCATGAATTTTCAAAATAAATGATATTTTAATAATAATTTTTATGAAGTCAAATGTAATTGTTATAAGGGTTCGAAAACTGTTTTTTACAAAAAACCAACATTTTAAAATAAATTTCGATTCTTATTTTAAAATTGAAAATTAACATATTTATAAAATTATTTTGATAAATAAATATTATTTTTGAAATGATAACATTAAAATTATCCAACATTCATGATGCATGATGCATGAAGGGATTTCATGCCATCCAATAGTGGGCCTACGAGCCATGTAATGTGCTTCATGCCTACTCGGCCTTCATACAAAAAATATAATGTAATAAAGCATCTAGTTGGGAGGGTTATACCTTAGTGGGGGGGATATGACCTACCTTTTAGGTATTTGTGTGTGTGGTGTTTGTGTGTGTGTTTAAATGTAATTGTACCCCCAAGCACCTAATATAATATAAAAATTTACGGTGTGTATTATGACATCACAATTACCTAAAAATTATGTAATAAATTATATAAAGGTTATAAATAACCAAATATATTTTTCCCCTTTAAAATTATCTTATTTTTAGGTTATTTTATAATTTGATAAATACTTTATGAATCCTCTAAAACCTATATTATATTTTAAGGTTTTAAAATCAATTCTTTATAAACACGACTCACTTCAACATCACCATGGGTAATATTTTAATGAGTTAGTCCCTTAGACTTATAAAATAATGAAAACCAATTCTATTTGGAATAAAATATGGTAAAATACCATGTAAAGGTTTGGGGTTTTGATTATTTTATTATTTAGAGAAACTAAGTTTGGGAAATAATAAATAATTCCCCTCTATTTTCCTATATAAATCCACAAAAAATCCCATTACTCTTCACTAAAAAACCTTGGATAATGTCCTTAATATTTAATACCCTCTATATAGTCCTCCCAAGGTGCCCCAAATATGTCAATAAGCTCCTCCCAAGCTTTTTGAATCACCCTCTCAAGGTAAGGGACCTCTCTCCCATCTTTTCAATTCAATCCCCTTCTTTGTATTTAACCTTTTTAATTTCAACTAGTTATTTTTTAATGAATTTATAAATATCCCTCTACTATCCAATTGATGTAATAACAATTATATATCATTAATACCCTCTCATTATATTATGTACCTAAACTGTTACTATGCCGAAATTTATTAAGGGATCCTTTATTTATCCTCTTTATTCAAGAAACTTATTTGTGTAATATACCTTTTATTATAATTCTTATTGATGGGATATGATTTTACACATCCCTATTACTAGACTTATGATTTAAAATTTGATAGTGATCCCTTTAAGTCTCATTAATCCCTTCCATGATTCATAATGTACCCCCATTATACAACCAAAATTATCCTGTGATTTTTCCATGCCAAGTTTTTATTCAAGAACCCTCCTTATATAATTCCTATTAATCCAAAAAAATTTCATGTTGTATTATGTTATTACATATCCCTCATAATTTAATTTTTACTTACAATTTACGAGAGACCCCTTTCTCTCTCATCGAACCATTTTATGAATCTTCATATACTGCCGTTACAATGCCAAAATATCACCTAATTTTCCATGCCAAACATTTGTGAGGTGTATACTCATGCCCATTTATACTCAAGGGAATTAACCTAGTTGTAAATATAATTAATTTATTGGATAATTACATGTATATAACAAAAAATACTTAATATTGGGATTATATGTGATGAAATATGTTCTTATGTTATATGATCTATGTGGCACACTTATGCATGTACATGAAATAATTATGACGATTTGCCCATATATCGCTCCAATGCATTGGGTAATGTTTTATTCTCACGGGATGAGATTTGTGGTTCATGTGAGGTTACACTAAGAACATTGTTTTATGATGTCTTGTTGGTTAACCTTGAATTATGATTATGATTTCATGTTTAAAGTTGTTACCACATTTCCCATGTTGCCTTTATGTTATCATTCTATATCATGCCTCATTGTTCATGTTTATTATTCTCACCCCTTTTATGTACCATTTAAATTTCTATTGTATAAAATGTAATAATTTATTCATGTTATTATTTGTTTATTTATTTAATGGGATTTCTATATAACCCCTTTCTTTTGTATGTCCCCAGGTTATCCCATACAGTTTTAAGAATGATGAAATATTATGAGCATGTTAATGATGTTTTCAATAATACCGATGTACCCCCTATTTTAAGTTGTTATATAATGTTACTAATTACCTAAATACACTAGTATTATCAATCTTATGGGTTGTAATATGTGTATTCCTATATACTAAATCATGAATTGATGTGTGATGAAGATAAGGGTTTTCATAATTGGCATCAAAGGAAAGTCTAGTTATTTTTGGGATTAGGATTAGAAAACTCAAGTGAAATCCTTAGGGATAAAACTAAGTATAGAAAAATATCCTTAAGTTTTGGTAAAGTATAGAGTAAGTGGGTTTAAATAAAATACATCTATATCTGGATACTAAAAGTGGATTTGGATCTGGCACAAATGTACCTAGGGGTGACAATCCCGAAAACACCTTATTGAGCTAGAATCAATCAGGAACCATTGCACATTAATGGGACATGTTTTATTCTTGGTTTGACATTCCTAGGGGATATGATTTGGTAAATTCACTAGATCATTATAAAACATTATTAAGGGGAAAAATTCCTATAAGATTCAATGTTAGGAAATAGATCATGGATAATTTAGATTGAATCATACAAATTCATAAGTTAAAAAATATATGTCATTTATGAGTTATTTATTTAATGTTAATGATTTACCATTTATGTATTCTATAGTTTAAAAATATTCATCCCTAATTTTTCCATTTATTCTAGTAAATTGTTGGAAATAGGAGAAACCATATGAATAATCAATGTGAGGGGCAATGTGATGACTACCCAAATGAGATTCCTAACATGATGGGAGTTCAAGTAAGACATCTAGTGAATATTCCAAACTAGCTATCAAAAATCACAATTAACAACTAGAAAATAGTTGAATATATAAATAAATCAAATAATATGAGAATGATGTCTCAATTAAGTTCATCTAATAAAGTTTATAAAGGAAAGACGATTTAATTCCACGTGTGTCAAAAATGTGGAAAGATACACCAAGGGAAATTCCACAAAGGAACTTGAAGGTGTTTGAAGTGTAAAAAATAGGGAAGAAGTTATCTAGTTGCTATAAAAAAATGAAAATTATAATGGAAGTGGATAAATTACATACTATGACTCCCTTTTTTTTCAATGAATTAAGTTTAGAGAATATAGGTATTATTTGAGTCACTTTCCTAATCCAAGGTTTAAATCCTAGACTAAGGAAGGACCTATGCTATGGAAATCGTTGAAGTGCAAGGATCGAAGTGTTTATGAATTAATATTCAAGAATTATGTTGTAGAAGTAGTATATCAATGAAATTTTAGATTTAGGAATTATGAAACATCTAAGGATCGTTCCAAATTAGTTTTTATTTAAGGATTTGAAACATATTTTACTAATAAACTATATAAATGATTTAGTTTTGAGGTGATATTTTGGAAAACCCATGGTTGAGGGATTAATAACCATTAATATGTGATTGATGTTGGGATAAACCTAAAGAGTCTTGGGATGATATTTATAAGTCTAATATTATGTTTAAAATCATTTATTAAAATTTTGGATATTTATGTGATGGAAGTTAAGCATGATTAAGTATATGTTGGGAAACATATTAAAGCATCAAATCTTTTTTTTTGATTTTTAGGTAACTAATGATATTTCAATATATTTTTTAGTGGTTTGAGGTATATGTACCCATTATGTTTAATATAAAGGATTATTTGATAAGAGTGCTATTATTTTTTTAGAGGTGTAAGATTAAGGGTATGATAAAACCTTTGATGTTAAAAAATTCTTTAATGTTGAGGTTATTTGTGTTATTTGGGATATATGGGTATTTATTTAAGGAATAATCTACATAAACCTTTAGGATTTTTGTTGAATTTTGAACATTAATGTATTAAGGTTTATTAATTTTCAGTATTATATTACTTTATGTTAACCATTTTGGATTTTGTAAATACAAGAGGAATAGACTGTTATTATTTAGTGGATTATATGATCTGCTATAAACTTATTTTAATGCTTTAGGCATAAAAAAAATCATCTTGAGTACTCATTATTTGGATAGAAATATGATATTATAGTGTAAAATTATTAAAGGGTGAAATTATACTTTTCAATAAATTATATCTCCTCATTTTCCTAGTTTAGATGGTAAAGTAATTCCTTAACTCCAGGAAAAGAATCTTGAAACAAAAAAGTTGTCATATTATGATCATTTCTGATGAATTTATTGTCTTTTCACCCATCTTAGATTTATGGTTTTGTGGTCATTGAATTTATCTTAACTATGTTTTATATAATTCTATATTAGTTTTTAGGTGTTTGTTATTTTTCTCCCATTTCGATATTTTCACTTCCCACTAATGTTCTCCTACTTGGAAACCTAGTTATGTGATGACCTTTTTACTTCCATTTATCTCTTTTCAAGTGGATGTTTTATATACCCTATCTACAATGTGGGTTTATAATAAAGATATTTTCAAGTGTCAACATATTTCTTAACAAGATCAAGTTAAAAGTATGAGGATTTATTTTATTAAAGGGGGATGAATGTAATTACCAAAGTTTTGAAAAGAAAAACTGATGTTTGATAGCATATGTGATATGTGACATTGAACCCAAACAATCAATGATTATTTAAATACAATCATTTTAACCTAGACATTAAATTTGTGGATATGATTAACTATATTACGAAATATATATATATATACACATTTCCTACTCAAAATTAATATATTTATAAATTATTAGTAAATAATCACTCTATTTTTAGTAATTTCATTTTATTCTTCAAAAATACATTTTCTTCAAAAATGTTTTTTATTTATTTTTTTGAAAAAATATTATAATTAATTTCTGGAACATTTAGAAAATTTATTCAATAAAATTAGAATCATTTTATAAATAAGAATATCAAAATTAACATAGGGTGAAATTTTTGGTTTTTTCAAAAAATATTTACGTTTCAATGAATAGTGAAAAATACTGATTTTTTTTATAAAAATATATTTTATTTTGATAAATTATGTAATTTTAAATTCCCATTATTTTTTTAATTTTATTTTAAATTAAAAAAATTATTATTTAGTTATATTTAATGAAATTAATTAAAGTTAAATCCTCTTTATACCACATTTTAGTGTAAGTTTATTTTTAGGCTTGAAAACACATTTTTTCTGAAAACTATTTTAAAATGAATAATGTTTCTCCTTTTTAATTAATTAAAAATAACCCATAGTTGGGAATAAATTAAATTAAATGAGTGGATAATATATCTATAATCATGAACTGAAATTCATATTTTTAAGATTACTAGTTATAGAGTTAATGTAAATGCATCTTTTCCTTGAAAAATGCATTTTTTAGAAAAAACTCCTTCCAACACACTTATAGGTTTTATTTTAAATTAAATTATTCCACCTATTTGATTTTATTTTGATAAAATGGATCCATATTTAGAATATACATAATTATTATTTGGTAATAAGTTCAACTTAATTTTTGAACAATATAAATAGTAATTGTAGTAAGTATTTATTACCATGGTAAAGGGAAAAGAGGTTAACTATAGGTAAAAATAATTTAACAAGGACTACAAAAAAGTAAAACTAACAGTATTATTGTGTATATTTTCATTTAAATATTATAATAATTATATTTTTTCTTTTATAAATAATTAATAAATTATTTTGATAAAAATTAAATTTTGATATGGTAAAACACAAATTGTATTTTTGTGTAATATGAAAATTCATTTAAGAATTTATTTTTTGATGAAAACCTAAGTTTTCAAAATATATTATATTTTAATAATAATTTTTATTAAATTTAAATGATAATATAATTTTTATGAATTCAAATGTAATTATTTGAAAGGTCGAAAACCATTTTTGACAAAAAAACCCGTCATTTCTCAATATATGTTGATTATTGATTTAAAAGTGAAAAATCACATATTTAGAAAATTATTTTGATAAAATAGATATTATTTTTGGAATCATACTGTTTAAATTATATAATAGTTAATTTTTTATAATTTTCTGAGACAGTCAAATTTTTGGGTAAAAATTAAATATGGTATAAATATACAGTGTGTATTATGACATCATAATGACCTACAAGTGATGTGATAAATTATATAAAGGGTATTAATGAGAAAATATATGTTTCACCTTTAAAATAATATGTTTTTGTTTTTATTTTATTAATTTTATAAAGCCTTTATGAATCCTCCAAAACCTATATTATATTTTATGGTTTCAAAATCGATTCTCTATAAACATGTATCACTTACACATCAAAAGGGTAATATTTTAATGATTATTTAAATTTTAATTCTAAAATAATTAAAAAAACCCATGTTTTTCATAAACCATGATAAAAAACCATGAGAAGGATTGTGATTTTGATTATTTTATCGTATAGAGTCCAAAACCTATTTTGGGAATTAATAAAGAACTCCCATCACTTTTCTAACATAAACCCATAAAATATCCCATTACTATTCACTAAAAACATTTTATCACCTTATTATTCTTCCTTATCCTCTATATAGTCCTCCCAAGGTACGCCTAAGCTCTCATGATGCTCCTCCCAAGAATTTGGAATCACCCTCTCAAGGTAAGGGATCTCTCTATCTCCTCTTTTCAATTCACGCTCCATGTATTTAGCCATTTTAATCTCATTTGGTTACATTGTCATGAATTCATAAATATCCCTCTAATATAAAATTTATTTTCTAATAATGATATATCATTTATCTCCTCTCATTATAGTATGTATCTAAGTTGTTACTATGCATGAATTTAGTAAGGGGTCCTCTCTTTATCCTCTTTATTCAAGCACCTTTTTTATGTAATGAAATTTATATTGCAATTCATAATGATAGGATATGATTTTACATATACCTATTACTTCACTTATGATTTTAAATTTAATAGTGATCCCTTTCACTCTCATTAATCCCTTCCATGATTCATAATTTACCCTGTTATACTGCCAAAATTATTCTACGATTTTCCACGCCAAGTTTTTATTCAAGAACCCTCCTTGTCTTATGCCTATCAATCCCAAAATTTTCATGTTGGATTATGTTATTACTTATCCCTCATACTATACTTTTAACTTCCAAGTGATTATATACCCTTTTATCTCTCATTGAAAATTATGAATCTTCATGTACTGTCGTTACGCTTCTGAAATATCACTGTGATTTTCCATGTCGAACATTTGTGAGGTGTATACCCATACACATTTTCACTAGAGGGGTTTCAAATAGTTTTAACTATAATTAATTCATTGATTTCTTCCATGTTTTTATCCAAAAATCCTTAATCTTGGGATTTAATGTGATGAAATATGTTATTATGTTATATGATTTATGTGTCACATTTATGCGTGTACATGATATGATTATGATGGGTGTATCCAGATAACACACCAATGTATTGGGTAATGCTTTAGTATCATGAGATACCATGTATGGTGAACATGATTTTATCCTAATAACATTATGTTATGATGTCTTGGTGGTTAAACTTGACTTATTATTATGATTTCATGGTTAAAGTTATTTCCAAATTTCCCATGTTGCCTTTATGTTATCATGATATATCATGTCTCATTGTTCATATTTATGATTATTACCCCTTTTATATGCCATTGAAATTACTATTTTATAATATGTAATACTTTATTCATGTTATTATTATTTTATTCCCTTACTATTATTTCTAGATCACCCCTTTCTTATGTATATCCCTAGGCTACCCCATGTAGTTTTAAGAATGATTGAATATTATGATCATGTTACAAAAGTTTTCAATAATGCTGATGTACCCATATTTTAAGTTCTTATGTAATATTACTAATTAACCAAAGTGATTAGGATTATCAATCTTCTAGGTTGTAATATGAGCATTCCTATGTAATAAATCATGAATTTATAAGCAATAAAGATAGGGGTTATCATAGTTGGTATCAAATAAAAGTCTAGTTATTTTTGGGATTAGGATTAGAAAAATCAAGTGAAAGCCTTAACAATAACACTAACTATATGAAAACCACTCTATGTTTTGGTAAATTATAGAGTAAGTAGATTATATGTAAATATATCCCTTTCTGGATACTACAAGTGGACGTGGCTCCAACATAAATGTACCTAGAGGTGACAACCCCCAAAACACCATATTGGGATAGACTCGATTGGGAACTGGTGTATTAAAATAGGCCTTACTGCACACCTTGTTTGACACTCCTAGGGGATATGATTTGGTAAATTCATAATCTCATTACAAACCATTATTAACGGAACAAAAATTCCCATAAGATTCAATGTTAAGAAATAGATCATGGATAACTTAGATTGAATAATAGAAATTCGTTAGTTAAGGAATATATGTCATTTATGAGTTATTCATTTAAAGTTAATGGTTTCCCATTTATGTTTTCAATAGTTTAAAAGTACTTATTCCTATTTTCCCCTTTATTCTAGTAAATGGATGGAAATAGGAGAACCAAACAAACAATAAATGTGAGGGTCAATGTGATGACTTCCCAAATAATATGCCTAACATGATTGGAGCTCAAGAAAGACATCTTGGGATTATACCAGACTAGATATCAAAATTCACAATTAAAAACTGTCACATTTTTTAATGTCTAAAGACATCAAATAAGAGTATGATGACATCATAAGAAATTTCATCGGATAAAGGTGATAAAGGAAAGAAGATTCAATTCCATGTGTGTCAAAAATGTGTAAATCAGCACCAAGGGAAATTCTACAAAGGAGCTCAAATGTGTTTTATGTTTAGAAAAACAGGGCATAAATTAGCCAGCTAACATAAAAAAACTAAGATTATAATGGAAGGAAATAAATTCAATACTATGGTACCATTTTTTATTAAATGTCTTATGTGCAGAGAATATGGGAATTATACGAGTTAATGACCTAATCCAAGGGTTAAAACCTAGACTAAGGAATGACCTATGCTATGGAAATCATTAAAGTGTACGTATTTAAGTGTATATGTATTAGTATTTTATAATTATGTTATAGATGTAGTATATCAATGATATTATAGATATAATAATCATGAAACATATAAGGATTGTTCCATAATAGTTTTTCTTTAAGTATTTGAAACATATGTTACTGATAACCTATAAAAGTGATTTATTGATAAGGTAATGTTTTGGAAAAACCCATGATTGAGGGGTTGATAAACCTTAATATGTATTTGATGTTGGGATAAACCTAAATATTCTTGGGATGATATGTCTAAGTCTAATATTATGTTTAAAAGAATTGATACCACTTTTTTAGATTTATATGATGGATGTTAATCATGATTAAGGATATGTTGGGAAATGTATTACAAGGTAACTTTTTTTTATTTTAAGGTGATTATAGATATTCCAGTAATATTTTATTGATTTGAGGTATATATACCCATTAGGTTTAATATAAAGGATTATTTGAGAATATTAATATTATGTTTTTGGAGGTGTAAGATGAATCATATGAGACAAACTTTAAGGTTGAAATATTATTTAATGTTTAGGTTATTGGTGTTATTTAGGATACATGGGTATTTATTTAAGTAATGATCTATGTTAAACCATTAGGATTTTTTGTTGAATTTTGGAAATTAATGTATTAAGGATTATTAATTTTCAGTATTATCTTACTTTTTCTAACCATTTTTTATTTAGTAAAGGCAGTAGTAATAACTTGTTATTCCTTGGTGGATTATTCGATCATTTATAATATTATTCTATAACTTTAGGCATAAAAAAATTCATCTTGAGTACTCATCATTTAGAGAAAAAGATGAGATTATAGTGGAAATTGATCAAAGGATTAAATTATACTTGAAAATAAAGTATATTTCCTTTTATTACAAGTATAGGAGGTAAATTAATTCCTTAAATTTATGAAAAGAATCTAGAAACATTTTTTTTTCATATTATGATCATTTAGGATGAATTGATTTTCTTTTCACCTGTCTTAGATTTATGGTTTTATGATCATTGACTTTGTCCTAACCATGTTATCTATCATTATCTATTAGTTATTAAGATTTAATTTTTTTTATTCCATATCTATATTTTTACTTCCTACTATTGTTATCCTACCAGGAAAACTAGCTATGTGATAACCTTCATACTTCCCTTTCTCTCTTTTCAAGAGGATGTTTTATTAACCCTTTTTACAATGTGGGTATACAATAAGGATATTTTCAAGTTTCATAACATTTGTTACCAAGATAAATTTAAAATTTTGAGGAAACAATTTAATAATGGGAGGAATAAATGTAATTCCACAAGTTTTTAGAAGATAAAATTATATTTGATAGTATATGTGATATGCAACATCGAACCCAAACAAACAACGATTACTTAAATATGACTGTTTAAACCTAGCCATCAAATTCGTAGATATGAATAGGATTTAGAAAATTATGATATATATATATATATAAATTCTCCACTCAATATAAATATATTTATAAATTCTAAATAAATAACCACTCAATTTTTATTAATATCATTTTATTCTTCAAAAATACGTTTTGTTTAAAAATGTTATTTATTTATTTTTGTGAAAAATATTATAATTAATTTATAGAAAATTTAGAAAATGTAGTTGATAAAATTAAAATAAGTTTTTAAATAACAATATAAAAATTAGCTTAGGTTGAAATTTTTGGATTTTATGGAAAATATATATTTTCTAGTGAATAGTGAAAAATACAGATTTTGTGTAAAACTGTCATTTATTTTGATAAATTAAGTAATTTAAAAGTAAAATTATTATTTTAATTTTAATTTTAAATTAACATAATTATTATTCAGTTATATTTAATCCAATTAATTACATTTAATTTCTCTTTATACCATATTTTAGTATAAGTTTATTTTTAGACTTAAAAAACCATTTTTTGGAAAATTGTTTTAAAATGAATAATGTTTCACATTTTTAATAAATTAAAAATAATACCTAATGAGGAATGATATAAGTTAAATTTTGGGTTCATATATCTATCATTATAAATTTAAATTAATACAGTGAAGATTACTAGTTATAGAGTTAAAATAAAATTATCTTTTCTTTAAAAAATAATTTTTTTAGAAAAACTGCTTTACATCGCGCTTGTGAGATTTATTTTAATTTAAATTATTCCACCTATTTGAATTAATTTTTATAAAATAAATTACATATTTGGAATAACCATAATTAATCTTAGGTAATAAGTTCAACTTAATTTTTGGATAATATGAATAATAACTGTAGTAAATATTTATTACCACGATAAAATGAAAATAGGTTAATTAAGGGTAAAAGTAATTTAACTAGGACTAGAAAAAAAGTAAACCCAATATTATTAATATTTATATATTCATTTAAATATAATACTGATTATATTTTACATTGTTACTTTATTAGTAATTAAGATTTTTTTTTGATAAAAATTAAATTTTGATACGATAAAACACAAATTATAGTTTTATATAAAAATAAATTTCAATTAAGAATTTAATTTTTGGTGAATTCATGAATTTTAAAAATAAATTATATTTTATTAATAATATTTATTAAATTTAAATGATAAAATAATTTTTATGAAGTCAAATGTAATTGTTATAAGGGTTTAAAAACTGTTTTGACAAAAAAATCATTATTTCTCAATAAATATCAATTATTATTTTAAAACTAAAAATTCACATATTTAGAAAATTATTTTGATAAAATAAGTATTATTTTTGGAATCATTACATCAAAATTATCCAATATTTATTTTTTTCATAATTTTATGAGACAATATAATTTTTGAGAAAAAATTAAATACAATACAAATATATAGTGTGTATTATGACATCATAATGACTCAAAAGTGATGTAATAAATAATATAAGTGGTATCCATGGACAAATATATGTTTACCTTTAAAATAATTCTACTTTTTGGTTATTTTGTCAATTTTATAAATGCTTTATGAATCCTCCAAAACCTATATTATATTTTAAGGTTTTAAAATAAATTATTTATAAAAATTACTCACTTACACATCACCAAGGGTAAAATTTTAATTATTTAGGCCCTTTTAATAATAAAATAATTAAAAAAATCCTATTTTGTTGAAACCATGGTCAAAAACCATTATAATATTGTTGGTTTTGATTATTTTATTGTACAGAGTCCAAACTTATGTTTGGGAAATAATAAAGAGCTCCCCCTATTTTCCTATATAAACCCACCCAAGATCCTATTAATATTCACTAAAAAAACTTGGATCATGTCCTTAATCTTCCATACCCTCTCTATATTCCTCCCAAGATTCCCCCAATCTCCTATGAAGCTCCTACCAAGATTTTAGAATCACCCTCTCAAGGTAAGGGTCCTCTCACTCTTTTTTTCAATTCAAGAACCTTATTTGTATTTAACCTTTTGAATCTAAATTGGTTACATTTTCATGAATTTTTAAATATCTATATAATATCCAATTTATTTCCTTACAATTATATATCATTTACCCCTATCATTATAGTATGCACCTAATACATTACCATGCCGAAGTTTAGTAAGGGATCCTCTCTTTCGCCTCTTTATTCAAGAACCTTATTTATGTAATGCACTTTTTATTCTAATTACTATTGATGGGATATGATTTTACACATACCTATTACATCCCTTATAATTTATAATTTAATAGTTACCCCTTTTACTCTTATTAATCCCTTCCATGATTCATAATGTACCCCTGTTAGGCTGCCAACATTATCCTACACTTTTCCATGTCAAGTTTTTATTAAAGAAACCTCATAGTCTTATGCCTATTAATCCCAAAATTTTATTATTGAATTATGTTCTTAAATATCCCTCATAATTTCCTTTTTTTACTTCCAAGTGATGATATACCCCTTTCTCTCTCATTGAACCATTTCATGAATCTTTATGTACTACCATTACACTGCCAAAATATCACTGTGATTTTCCATGCTAAACATTTGTGAGGTGTATACCCATACCCATTTTCACTCCAGGGAAATAACCTATTTGTAACTTTAATTAATTTATTAGGTATTTCAATGTATTTAAACAAAAATCCTTAATCATGGGATTAAATGTGATATAATATGTTTTATGTTATATGATCTATGTGGAACACTTATTCGTGTACATGATATGATTATGATGGGTGCGCTCAGATAGCAATCCAATGCATTGGGCAATGTTTTAGTCTCATGATATTCCATGTATGGTGCACAAGAGGTTATCATAAGAACATTATGATATGATATATTGGTGGTTAAATTTTACTTATGCTTATGATGTCATGTTTAAAGTTGTGGCCACATTTCCCATGTCACCTTTATGTTATCATACTATATCACACCTCATTGTTCATGTTTATGATTATCATCCAATTTATATCCCATTGAAATTACTATTACATAACATGTAATAATTTATTCATGTTATGATTTTTTATTCTCTTACCAGGATTTCTAGCTCACCCATTTCTTATGTATGTCCCTCAGGTTATCCTATGCAGTTTTATGAATGATGGAATATTGTGAGCATGTTTAGGAAGTTTTCAATAATTCTGATGTACCCCCTATTTTAAGTTTTTATGTAATGTTCCTAATTACCCAAATAAAATAGTATTATTTTTATCATGGGGTTTAATATTTGTATTAATATATAATAAATCCTGAATTGATTTGTAATAAAGTCAAGGGTTTCCATATTGAACTAACCAAGCTACCACCACTACTACAAATACGCCCTTTATCAGTGCTAAAAAGGGCCTTTAACAACGCTAGGAAAAGCGCTGTTAAAGCTAGCGAAGATAGGGGGGGGGGTCCCCTTTATCAACGCTAAAAAAAGCGCTGATAAAGACCCCTTTTATCAGTGCTAAAAAAAGCGCTGATAAAAGGGGTCTTTTATCAGTGCTAAAAAAAGTGCTAATAAAAGTACCCCTTTATCAGCACTTTTTTTAGCACTAATAAAGGGGTCCTATATCAGTGATTCCTTTATCAGGGCTTTCTTTTTAGCGTTGATAAAGGAACCATTTATCAGCGCTTTTAAAAAAGCGCTGATAGAAGTTAAAAAAAATAAAAAAAATTTAAAAAATTTAAAAAAAATTACAAAAAATTACAAAAAATTAAAAAAATCATGCCAACCGTGGGGGGGATTTTATAACGCTTGATCCCCCCTTTTAACAATTCTTTTTAGACCCTCCAACGCCCGCACGCACCCCCTCCACCCTTTATCAGTGCTAGCCCCCAACATCCACCCCCATGCGCGGGCCTCTGCCTCTAGCAGGTTTTGAACTCGAGACCTCCCCCCCTGTGCGCCTAAGCCCTTACCACTACTCTATTTTGATTTGTTTTCTATTTCATGATAGAATCTCTCTCTCTCTCTATATATATATATAGTTATATTTATTTGTATAGTAATATATATTTATATCAATATATATATATAGTTATATTAATATATATATAGTTATATTAATATATATATATAGTTATATTAACATAAATATAGTTATATTAATATATATATAGTTATATTAATATATATATAGTGATATTAATATATATATAGTTATATTTATTCATATAGTAATATATATTTATATTAATATATATATATAGTTATATTAATATATCTATATATAGTTATATTAATATATATCTCTATTTATATATATATATATTTAGTTATATTTATTCGTATAGTAATATATATTTATATTAATATACATATATATATATAGTTATATGAATATATATATTTATAGTGATATTAATATATATATTTATAGTGATATTAATATATATATATATATATAGTAATATTAATATATATGTAGTTATATTAATATATATATATAGCTAGATTAATATATATATATATAGTTATATAAATATATAGTAGTTATATAAATATTCATATATTGGTATTTTAAGAAGCCATTTTCACTAAATATCTTATATATTAAGTATATTAAGTGTTAATGTACATTTATACTTATCTAAAATATATTTAAAAATTATATATTATATCTATATCAATATAACTATATTAATATATTAATATATTAATATATTTTTTTTAATTTTTTTTGAATTCGACCCTTTATCAGCGCTTTTAAAAAAAGCACTGATAAAGGCCCCCCTTTATCAGTGCTACTAATCAAGCGCTGATAAAGGGGGTCCCTTTATCTGTGCTAAAAAAAGCGCTGATAAAGGGGGGGGGGGTTTATCAGCGCTAAAAAAAAGCACTGATAAAGGGGTACTTTTATCAGCGCTGATAAAGGCACTCTTTATCAGCGCTTTTTTGAGCGCTGATAAAGGCCCCCCCTTTATCAGCGCTTTTTCGTTAGCGCTGATAACGGGGGGGGGGGGGGTCACTGGGAAAAACTATTTTTGTGGTAGTGCACAAACCCCCAGTCATAGCTGCTTCGACATTATTCTAGAAGGACAATCAAGTTTTCTTAAAAATTAATGACTATACATGAATATCATAAATCATTCTACTTTTAATTGTGTGATTTTGTGGCTCAACATACTCTAGGAATAAAGGAAGTCATGTTCTTGACATTCTCTAGGAATCTAGAGCTAATAGACATCCAATAGATGTCAAGAACATACCCCTTGAAATTTTCTAGGAATTGAGTGCATCACATGAAATCCATGAGGCATCTTCATTTCACTACCATATGCATAGGTCCATCATCTCCATCTTCATAAGTTGTACGTACTACCCCTCTAAGGGATAAACATGTCACGATGGTCCACCTACCTTGGGTTCCAAGAAAAATTCCATAAAAGGACACATAACATGGTGAGATACATGATAAATCATCTAACATCATTATAAGTATGGTAACACAATAATACATGTGGTCAACATCAAACATGACTAAAAATCTACAAATTACTCATGGAAAAAATTGCCACACAAGGTTCCCAGGGCTACACACACACCCACATGAAATCATAATATAGCATGGTCATCAAATATGTCTATGCATAAATCATATTAAGGAAACACATGTAACAAATCCCAAAAAGTTAAGGAACTTCCTACCTCAAAAGTAATCCATGTCAAAGTCAAGGATAAACCACCCTCCATGGTTCGCCTACTGGAGTGGAAACCTCAAAAATTAATATCCTCTCTTCACAACATTATTATTATAAACATAAACACATTAAATCTTGAGGATCATCAAGGGTTCCTTGAACCAAAACTAGTTATTTTATTTCAAAAGAAATAAAATATCACAAAAAATGATACTTTCTCTCTTTACTAGATAATTTATTAATTATCATTCCAGGTTAGTGCATGTGCTCGTAGAATTATCCTTAAGAATAATTATATTTTGATGATTTACTAAAAATTATCTTTTTATTATTATATTTGAATAATTTATTATAATTTATCTTTTGTAATTATCTTTTGATAAGTTATTATGAATTATCCTTTTATAATTATCTCTTTATAATATGCAATAATTGTTTGATAATTTTAATAATTATCCTTTGATAATCTTGAAATTATCATTAGATAATTTTTATAATTATATTTTTATAATTCAAATTAATTATCATCTAGAAATTTCAATAATTTAGCCCTTGATAAATGCATGCAATTATCCTTTGATAATTTTTTATTCTATAAATTATCCTTTGATAATATAGAAATTATCATTTGATAATTTTAATAATTATCCTTTGATAATCTCAAAATTATCATTTGACAATTTTAATAATTATCCTTTGACAAACTTGGAATTATAATTTGATAATTTAAATAATTATCCTTGATAATTTAAATAAATTATCCATTAATAAATCATTAAAATTATCATTTAATGATTTTTCATTACCATCCTTTGATAATCCCTCATTAGTATTTTCTGATAATATTATGTAATATATATCTTTTGATAATTATTTATAAACATCATCTTATAATTTCTAAAAAATCATCCATTTATAATTTATATAAATTATCCAAGGTAGTTTTTTAAATTATCCCTTGGTAATTTTAAAACTTATAAAAAAATAAAAATAAATAAAATAAACTTGCATCTTACCTAGGAAGCATGAAATGTAGAAGAGAAAAGGGAGGGTGGTTGTGTGCCTGATCTGGATCAAACCATATGGATGGAGCTTCATAGGACACAAAGATAGGAGTTTTAGGGTTTCTTGAACTCAATGTGATCGTCCACCTATAAGGGAAAATAGGTTCAACTATATCAAGACCCCAAACACGTCTCACTTCAGCAAAACCTAAAACATCCAAATTAATTTTTCTATTTCATCTAAATATTAATGGAAGAGTGATTAGATTCACCCCATTAAGGAATTTAAATTTTTACTGGGTAAAAAATGGATGAAATCTAAGATTTTGATATGTAATCACATACAAAAATGGTGGAACAATGTGGAGAAGATGATGAAATTAATTAAATTCATAATAATTATATAAATAAATATTAAAAAGGTATTATCACATGCGATGTGACCAAACACCTGGTGAACATAAAAGTTATGTCCCACCTAGGGTAAACCCCTCATTCCAGACCCAACGATGGTCTGAAATTCCACATACGACACACTGTTTTGGGGATATTAAATTATTTTGTAAAAATAATTCATACATAATATAATATATTTAATATTTTTATTCCGTCTGTTCCAAGGCTCTATGAGGCTTGGAATCCCATGATATCTTAGGGTATAACTCAGAAAAAATTCCGTATAATATTACATGGTTTTAACTGGGCTTTTACACGTACACAACGTCCTTTAAACCAATCTATTTAAATATTTTTGTTGAAAAAATAAATTTCCACATAAAAAATTATAAATAATTATCCAAAAGGGTTTTTATTATCTTTAAAATTTTAATATAATGTAATTATACCCCTATATTGAATTATCCTCCCTAAAAATATTATCTAGTAGTATTTCTCGAACAAATTAGGATACTGAGCTCAAACATCAAACTCATACTCCCACATATCCTCCTAGATCTGTTCATGATGCCACCAAATTCAGACTTGTGATACTGTATTTTCTTGAAACACCTTCTCACTTCAATATATGATTTTCACTGGATGCTCCTTATAGGATGCATCAATATCTATCTCAACATCCTCATAATCAACAACATGTTCAAGGTCGGGTATGTACCTATGAAGACGATACATATGGAACATATTTTGCATACCATGATAGTGATAAGGGAGGCCTAGATGATATTCCACTACCCTAATCCGACTAGTGATCTCAAAGGGTATACAAAAATGAGATATTCTCTTTCCCAACTTCTCTAGATGTTTATGACCTAAATGGGGATTCACTCTAAAAAACATGATCTCCCATAGGTAACTCCAAGTGTCTCCTCTTATGTTCAACATAAGATCTCTATCTTATTTGAGCAGTGATCAACCTCTTCCATATCAGTTGCACTATCTCAAAGGTATCCTGAAAAATGCTGGGGCCAACAACTATTTCCTCACCTACCTCATTCCAACAAATTGGTTAGAGACATGACCTCCCATAAATATCATAATAAGGTGAAATATGAATTAAATCCTAGTAACTATTATTGTATACAAAGTCAATCAAGGCTAGGTGGTCATCCCATGATCCACCAAATCCCAGAACACAAGCTCAAAGCATATCCTCAAATATGCATA